>CM017583.2:16910255-18150421 GCA_007844105.2 Rhamnella rubrinervis | reverse complement strand
TTTCCTACAACTTTCCCATAACTTCCTACGGCCTCCGACAAATCTCCTACTACTCTGCAATGGCTTCCCTACCGCCTCCCACAACTTCCCCACGGCCCCGGCATGAACTCCCACTCTGGCCGGACAACTTCCTACCTACCAATCGAGACAACTCCCTACTCTACTACTGACAACTGCCGCCTCATTGAACTTCCTACTACCAACTGGGACAACTTCCTACGGCCCCGACATCCTACTGGCCGTCTCACAACTTCCTACACCACGGCATTAACTTCCCTACCACCGGCCAACCCCCTACCCCAGACCCGACAACTTCCTACTCATCCATACCACCTCACGGCCTAATCTACACCTAGGACAACTCCTCCCTACCTACTGTCCGACAACTTCCTCCCACGGCCTGACAACCTCTACCTACCAGTCCTCCGACAACTTCCTACCTACCAGACAACTTCCCACTTGGGCCTCGGCAACTTCCTACCTACAACTTCCTACGCCTCTCCCACAACTTCCCACGGCCCGACAACTTCCTACGCAGACTGACAACTTCCTACTCTCACAACTTCCCACGCACATCCACAACTTCCTACCACAACTTCGCCATCCTGACAACTTCCTCTCCCTACCCCACCGGCCAACTTCCTACGGCCCGACAACCTCCTACCACCGGCCAACTTCCTACCGCCCGGCAACCTCCTACCACGGCCGACAACTTCCTACTACCTCCGACAACTTCCTACTACCGACAACTTCCTACTACCGGCCAACTTCCTAACGGCCCCGACAACATCCCCACCGACAACTTCCTACCTACCAATGGACAACTTCCTCCTCACCATTAACCTCCTACCTACTGTCCGACAACTTCCTACTGCCCGACAACTCTCCCTACTACTGTCCGACAACTTCCTACTAAACTGACAACTTCCTACGGCCCCCACACAACTTCCTACCACCGGCCAACTCCCCACGATCCGGGACAACTTCCTACTCTGGCAACTTCCTACAAATCTTCCACGCACTCCCACCGACAACTTCCTACTACTGCCTGGACAACTTCCTCCTACCACAACTTCCTACCTACCAACCGGTCAACTTCCTACTTACCCTCCCACAACTCCTACCTACTCTCCCACAACTTCCTACCTACCCCACAACTCCCTACTCGATACCCTGGACAACTTCCTACCCTACCACAACTTCCTACGGACTAGCAACTTCCTACTCTACCACAACTTCCTACGGCCATTCTGCCAACTTCCCACGCCTCACACAACCCTTCGCCCCTCCGACAACTTCCCACGGCCCACCACTGGCCAACTTCCCCACGGCCCACAACTTCCTACGATCCTCCGACATCCTACTCTGGCCCGACAACATCCCACGGGCCCGACAACTTCCTAATGGCCCACAACATCCTACACCCTCCGGCCAAGTTCCTACTTCTCCCCTCCCACAACTCCTACGGCCCACAACTTCTACCTACTGCTCAAGAACTTCCTGGGGCTCCCCTCCACACTTGGCCTCCTACTACCCCACAACTTCCTACGCCCTCCTCGGCAACTTTCTACCCCTGTGACTACAACTTACTTGGCCTGGACAACTTCCTACTGCATCTCCACAACTTCCTACTCTGGCCCGACAACTTTTACTGGCCCGACAACTCCTACTTGACTGACAACTTCCTACTGGGCCCGACAACTTCCTACCTAGCCTCACAACTTCCCACAGACCACAACTCCCACCACAACTTCCTACCTACCTCCCACAACCTTCCTATCTACACCGGACAACTTCCTACTCTGGCCATTCCATTAACTTCCTACTACTGCCCTGCCAACTTCCTACTAGCCCCACAACCTCTACGGCTCCCCTCCTGGGACAACTTCCCCATGACAACTTCCCACTTAACTTCCTACCGCCTCCCACAACTTCCTACCAAGAGACCACAACTTCCTACTCTGGCCACAACTTCCTCCTACCTGGCAACTTCCACAACTCCTACCTACTGTCCTTGAACTCCCACCGGCCAACCTCCTACCTACCGGCCAACTTCCTACCTACCGACAATCCTGCTACCATCCCCACAACCCCACTGACAACTTCCTACCCCACAACTTCCTACTCACTGACAACTTCCTACCACCACAACTCTCTTACCTATCCGGACAACCTTCTCAACACGCAGACTAACAACTCCTAGTCCACAACATCCCACGGCCTACCACAACTCCTACCTACGGCCTGATTGACAACCTCCTCGGGTCAGCCCGACAACTTCCTACCTACTGGCCCGACAACTTCCTACTCACTGACATCACCTACCGTCCGACAACTCCCACGGCCTCCTGACACTCCTCACGGCCTCCGACAACTTGCTACGGGCCCGACAACTTCCTACCAGACTGGCCAACTTCCCTACTCTGACCCACCCCATAACTCTCCTACTCTACTGTCGACACTCCGGGCCGGCCTGACAACTTCCTACTGCCCTCCTGACAACTTCCCCACGGGCCTTCCTGGCCAACTTCCCACGGCCCCTCCCACAACCTCCTACCAGACCCCACAACTCCTACCCCAGACTGGCCAACTTCCTACCTAACTGACAACTTCCTACCCGCCTCCCACAACTTCTTACGCTCATCTCACAACTCCTACGGCCCTCTGCTAACTTCCTACGGCCCACAACCTCCTACGGCCCTGGACACTTCCTACTCTGGCCCGGCCAACTCTTGCTACGGCCCGACAACTTGCTACTTCTCCGGCCAACTCCCTACTGCCTGGAACATCCCACGGGCCTCCCACAACTTCCTACGTCAGCTCGACAACCTCCTACTCTACTGGCCCGACAACTTCCTACGGCCCTCCCACAACTTTTAACGGCCCGGACAACTTCCTACAAGACTCCGACAACTTCCTACTACCACAACTCTACCTCATAATCCCCACGGCCCCACAACTTCCTACGGCCCTCCTGGACAACCTCCTAACGGCCCCTCAACAACTTCCTATAGCTTCCTACTCTCCCACAACTTCCCACGGTCATTCACAACTTCCCACGGCTTCTTCCAACAACTTCCCTACTTACCAAAACTTCCTACGGCCCCGACAACTTCCTACAAGAACTTCCTACGGCCCACAACTTCACACACGGCCATTCACAACTTCCCACGGCCTCACAACTCCCACGGCCTCCGACAACTCCCACGGCCCCGGCCAACTCCTACTGCCCACCGACAACCCCACTACTGCCCCACAACTCCCTCCACAACCCTCCTACTCTGGCCATCCACAACTTCCTACCTCCGAGACAACTTCCCACGGGCCCTCCTGGACAACTTTGCTACGGCCCTCCCACAACCCCTACTGCAGCACTGACAACTTCCCCACGGCCCGACAACATCCCCACGCACCCATCGACAACTTCTCCTTACCTACCACGGACAATTCCTCCTGGCCACCAAAATCCTCCTACTGCCCACAACTTCCTACCTCCCACAACTTCCCACAACTCTCCTGGACAACTCCCTACTCCCTGGACAACTTCCCACGCCGACCACAACTCCCTACGGCCCTCCTGACAACTTCCTCACCGCCTCCGACAACCCCTACCAAGACACCACAACTTCCCACGCCTCCTCACAACTTCCTACTCAATCCCACAACTTCCTGACTCTCGGCCAACTTCCTACTTCGCCATCTCAACTTCCTACCTACCTCAACTTCCTACCTGCTCCTATTATCTCCCTACTGCCCCACAACTTCCTACCTGGCCCGGCCAACTTCCTACCGCCTCCGGCAACTTCCCACGGCCCAACAACTTCAAACGGCCCCACAACATCCCACGCTCCCTCCCACAACCACGGCCACTGACCACAACTCCTACTACCGTCTGACAATCCTCCCACGGGCCAGACAATCCTGCTCCTGACAACTTCCTACCACCGACAACTTCCTCCTACCAAACTTCCTCCTGGCCAACTTCCTACCCCTGACAACTTTCTACTGCTCAAGAACTTCCTAGTGGCCCCCTCCACAACTTCCCTACTGCCCCTCCTCGGCCAACTTCCCCGGCCCTCCGGCCAACCTCTACTCAAGACTGACAACTTCCCACGGGCCCGGCCAACTCTCGACAAGCTACGGCCTCCGACAACCCCCACGGCCCTGAACTTCCTACGGCCTCCACACCCCCACGGGCCCCGGACAACTTCCTACCACTGACAACTTCCCACGACCCTCCTGACAACTCCTTTACGGCCCCACAACTTCCTACCAGACTGGCCAACTTCCTACGGCCTCCAACAACCTCCTACAGCCCCTCTCACAACCCCTCCCATTGAACTTCCTACCGGCCCCACAACTTCCCACGGCCCACCACAACTTCCTACTGCCCTCCTGGCTGAACTTCCTATGGCCTCCCACAACTCCTACGGCCCGACAACTTCCTACCTACCTCCAACTTCTTTCTACTACTGCTCAACAACTTCCTACAACCGACAACTTCCTACTCAAGACTGGCCAACTTCCTACGGCCCCTCCGACAATCCCTACCTGGCCCTCGGCCAGCCTCACATTGTTACGGCCTACAAGAACTTCCTACAAACTGACACCTTCCTACCTCCTGGACAACTTTCTACCTGGCCCTAAAACTTCCCACGCCCCTCGCACAACTTCCCACGTCCGACAACTTCCTACGTCCGACAACTTCCTACGGCCTCCACAACCATCACGGGCTCTATACAACTCCTACAACTTTCTCTATAACTTCCTACCTGGGCCCTCACGCCTTCCTACCTACCCAACAACTTCCCCACGGCCTGGGACAACTCTCTACTACCTACCGTCTGACAACTTCCCACACCGGCCTCCCAGGTGCAACTTCTGCTTCCTCCAGGTTCCTCTCCTGCCCTCCGACAACTTCCTACCTACCCACAACTCCTTCCTACCTGGCCCACACTTCTCACGGCCGCTCAAGAACTTCCTGGGCCCCTCCGACAACTTCCCACGGGCCGACAACTCCCACGGCCCGGCAACTTCCTACCTACCTCCGACAACTTGCTACGGGCCCACAACTTCCTACTCTGGCCCCAATCCTATACTGCCCTCCATTAACCTCTACGGCTCCTCCTGGCCAACTTCCTACCTACCGACAACTTCCTACCTACCACAACCTACTCTATGACTGACAACTTCCTACCTTCCACAACTTCCTACGGCCTCAACTACCTACGGCTTCTCCTGACAACTCCTACGGCCCACAACTCCCCTACGGCCCTCCTCACAACTTCCTACGGCTCCCTCCGGGACAACTTTCCCACGGGTTCTCCTGGCCAACTTCCACGGGCCCGACAACTCCCTATGGTCTGACAACTTTCTACTGGCCTCGACAACTTCCTACAACCACAACTTCTACTCTGGCAGTAGCTCAACAACTTCCTACGCCCTCCTGGCCAACTTCCCCACGGCACCACAACTTCCTGCCCTCCCACAACTTCCTCCTATTGTCTCTGGTTGAACTTCCCACGCCCCTCCTACAACTTCCTACTGGCCCACAACTTTCTACTCAGCATCTCACAACTTCCTACCAAGCAACCTCCCCACTTGCCTTTCCTCGACAACATCCCAAGCCTGACAACTTCCTACTCTGGCCAACTTCCTACGGCCATCCGACAACTCTACACCGGACAACTCTACCGTCCGGCCAACTTCCTACCTGCCCGACAACTTCCTACTACCACAACCTTGCTACCACAACTTCCTACCCAAGACTGACAACTTCCTACCTCCGGACAACATCCCACGGCCAATCGACAACTTCCTACCTACCGTCGGACAACCTCCCACCGGGACAACCTCCTACTACCGTCCGACAACTTCCTACTCACTCCGACAATTTCCTACCTGCCTCCCACAACTTCCTACCTACCATCCACAACTTCCCACTACCTCTCACACACTTCCTACGGCCCTCCCACAACTTCTACTACCGACAACTTCCTACCTACCGACAACTTCCTACGGCCTCCAACAACTTCCTCCCCGGCCACAACCTCCTACCTACTGCCCCGACAACTCCTACTCTACCCCACAACTTCCTACTCTCCGGACATTCCTACCACAACTTCTACTCCCTGACAAATTCCTACTTCGGCCAGATAACTTCCTAATGCCCTCCGACAACTTCCCACGCCCCACAACTCCCACGGCCTTACAAGAACTTCCCACTGCCTTACAAGAACTTCCTACGGCCTCCAGACAACTTCTCCCGGCCTACCACAACTTCCTACTCTGCCTCCCATTGAATCCTACCTACTCCTACTCACAACTCCTACGGCCCTACAGCCTCCTACTGGCCCCACAACTCCTACGGTCAGTCCCACAACTCCTACCTACCACAACTTCCTACCTGGCCCCACAACTCCCACGCCCCTGGACAACTTCCTACAAACTGGCCAACTTCCTACGGCCCTCGGCTGTCCTCTACTGGCCCCCTCACCCCTCACTCTACCTGGACAACTTCCTACGGCCCCGACAACTTCCAACGGCCCTCCCACAACTTCCTACGGCCCTCCCACAACTTCCTACGCCCCTCCCACAACTTCCTACGGCCAGACAACTTCTACGGCCAGAGCAACTCCTACCTACCCCACAACTTCCTACTCTGGCTTTTCCATATCCTACCACCGGCCAACTTCCCACGGCCCTCCCACAACCTCCTACTCTGCATCTCACAACTTCCTACGGCCATCCTATAACTTCCTACGGCCCTCCGACAACTTCCTACCGCCCTCCGACAACTTTCTCCCTCCCACAACTTCCTACGACTTTCCATAACTTCCCACGGCCTCTCCCACAACTTCCTACCTACCACGACAACTTCTCTACCTACCTCACAACTCCCACGACCAGAGAACTCCTACCTACTCTGGACAACTCCCACGCCCTCCAACAACTCCCACAACCCCATAACTCTGCACGGGCTGTAACGACAACTTCCTACGGCCTATAACTTCCCACGCCTCCCGACAACTTCCTATGGTTCTAATGACAACTCCTACTGGCCCCGGACAACTTCCTACCTACCCCACAACTTCTACGCTCCCACAACTTCCCACGGCCTTCCATAACTTCCCACCTCCTCCGAAACTCTCCTGCACTGCACTGGCCAACTTCCCTATACGGCCATCCTATAACTTCCTACCATCTCACAACTTCCTACTTCTGTCATTAACTTCCTCCTACCTCCCACAACTTTCTACCTACCGACAACTTCTCCTCGCTCTCAGATAACTTCCTACGCCCTCCTAAAACTTCCCTACGGCCCGGCCAACTTTCTACTCTTACAAGAACTTCCTACGCCCGACAGCCTTCCTACCTCCCATAACTTCCCACGCCCGACAACTTCCTACTGCCCCACAACTTCCCACGGCCCGGACAACTCCTACTAAGGCCCCACAACTTCTCGCCGGACAACTCCTACTGCCTCCCACAACTTCCAACGCTCCCTCCCACAACTTCTACCGTCCGGCCAACTTCCTACATCCCTCCGACAACTCCTCACTACCGGCCAACTCCTACCTCCGACAACTTCCTACCTACCAGATAACTTCCTACGGCCCTCCGCCAACTCCTACGGCCCTCCGATAACTTCCTACGGCCCTCCGACAACTTCCTACGGCCCTCCGACAACTTCCTAACGCCCTCCGACAACTTCCTACGGCCCTCCGACAACTTCCTACGGCTCTACGACAACTTCCTACGACTTTCCCATAACTTCCTACGGCCCTCCGACAACTTCCTACGGCCCTACGACAACTTCCTACTCGGCTTTCCCCATAACTTCCTACGGCCTCCGGACAATTCTCCTCTCCCCACGCTCCCTCGGAATCTTTCTTTCTACGCCCCTCCGACAACTTCCTACTACCTCCCACAACTTCTACGGCCACGGCTAACCGCCTACGACTTTCCCATAACTTCCTACGGCCCTCCGACAACTTCCTACGGCCCTCCGACAACTTCCTACGGCCCTCCGACAACTTCCTACGGCCCTCCGACAACTTCCTACGGCCATCCGACAACTTCCTACTTCAAGACTGGACAACTTCCTACCGGCCAGACGTGGTCGATCAAGTTCTGGACAAGGTCCACTCAAGCCTGAAAAGGTCAAACCAAGCCAGGATGAGGTCGGACCAAGCCCGAACGAGGTCGGACCAAGCGAGGAGGAGGTCGGACCAAGCTAGGAGGAGGTCGTGCAAGCCAGAAGAAGGTTAAACCAAGCCAGACAAGGTCGGGCCAAGCCCCGAGGAGGTCGAATCAAGCCAGAAGGAGGTCGGACCAAGCCAGGATGAAGTCGGACCAAGCCCGGAAGAGGTCGGACCAAACCAGGACGAGATTGGACCAAGCCAGGAAGAGGTCGGACCAAGTCTGGAGGAGAGCGAGCCATGCCGGGAGGAGGTCGGACCAAACCCAGAGGAGGTCAGACCAAGACAAGGGAGGTCGGACCAAGCCGGAAGGAGGTCGGACCAACCCGGGCCAAGGTCGGATCAAGGTCGAACGAGGTCGGACCATGCTAGGATGAGGTCGGACTAAGCCAGGATGAGGTCGGACCAGGCCTAGGCCAGATCGGACCAAACCTGGACATGGTCGGACTAAGACAGACAAGGTCGGACCAAGCGAGGAGGAGGTTGAACCAAGCTAAGAAGAGGTCGGGCCAAGCCAGGACGAGGTCGAACAAAGCCCCGAGCTGGTCGAACCAAGCCAGAAGGAGGTTGGACCAAGCTCGGACGAGGTCGGACCAAGCCCGGAGGAGGTCGAACCAAGCCAGGAGGAGGTCGAACCAAGCCAGGGGGAGGTCGGACTATGCCCGAAGGAGGTATAACCAAGTGAGGAGGAGGTCGGACCAAGTCAGGAGGAGATTTGACCAAGCCAAAAGGAATTCACCAAGAAGAAGGTGTCCAAACTGTCAGGACGATGTCCCACAAGCTGACGAGGTCAACCACCGGAGGAGATCCACTGCCGCACGAGGTTGAACAAAGCCAAGACGAGGTCGAACCAAGCCTGGAGGAGGTGGGACCAAGTCAGGAGGAGGTTGCACCAACCTGCGGGAGGCCTGACCAAGCTCGGACTGCCACCACACCCAGGAGGTCGAACGGCCGCGGGGAGTTCGCACTCAAGCAATGACGAGGTTGGACCAAGCCAGAAGGAGGTCGCACTGCCGCGAGGAGGCCCACAAAGCCGTGACCAGCCTGATAAAGCCGTAGGAGGTCCGACCAAGCCGTGACGCAGGTCCTGACTAAGCCTGACTAGGCCTCGACAAAGCCGTGACGAAGTCTGCCAAGAGAAAACGATGTCGGACCAAGCCCTGGGAGGCCCGACCAAGCCTAGGAGGCTCCGACCAAACCCGCGAGGTCTAACCTGCTGTGGGAGGTCGCACCAAGCCAAGAGGAGGATGGAACAAGCCGGGATGAGGTCGGACCAAACACGAAGAACGTTCCACAAGCGGGAGGTCGCACTCAAGTCCGTGACGTGTCAAACAACGCCCTGGTGAGGCCTGATCAAGCTGTGGGAGGTGGACAAAGCCAAGACGGTGGCTCCACCGCCGGGCGAGGCTCCACCGCCAGAGGAGTCCCAACCGCCGTGATGGTTCGGACGGCCCGGACGAGGCCGTATTCGCTGCAGCGGTCGCACTCAATCCCTGGCGAGGTCCACCAAGCCGTAACGAGATCAACGTAGCGTGTGACGAGGTCGCGTACTCGCCGAGGACGCAGGTCGACCAATCCCGAGGAGGCCGACAAAGCCAAGCCGAGGTCGAACCAAGGCAGGAGATGGAGCACTGCCAAGTGAGGCTGACTGCGGGATGGGTCGGACCAAGCCGGACGAGGTCGCACCGATTCTGATGATGCTCCACTGGAGGTCGAGCTGCCTGCGAGAGGTCGACCAAGCCAACCATAAGGCTCCACTCAAGACCGCGAGGTCTGACCGCCGCGACGAGGCCTGACCAAACCGGGAGGAGGTGTCGGACCATCCGAGGAGATCCGACCAAACCCGGAGGAGGTCGGACCAAGCCGTGGGACGCCTTGACCAAACCGGCAGGAGGTCGCACTCAACCCGGACGCAGGTCCACTGCTGTGACGAGGTGGAACAAGCCGCGACCAGGCCCTAACAAGCTGCAGGAGGTGGGCCTGACTAGGCAGCATCGAGGTTGGACTAAGCCCTGATATGGTCGCACTGCCGTGACGAGGCTCCACCAAGCCCTGAGGAGGTCTAACTAAGCGAGGAGGAGGCTGACCAACCCGTGAATGAGGTCGCACTCATGACAGACAAGGTCGCATGGTCGACCAAGCCCGGACATGGCCTACTGTCGGGACGAGGCCGGACCCAAGCCCTGGAGGTGTATAACCAAGCTGGAGGAGGGTCCCACCAAGATAGGAAGAGGTCGGCCAAGCCGTGAGGAGGCCTGGACCAAACTGTGACGCAGGTCGAACCACGCCAGACGAGGTCCGGCCTCAGCCCCAAGGCCGGCCTGCCGTGACGGTGCCCAAGCCCTGAGAGGTGCCTGGCCCGGCGGCGAGTTCTACCTGCCGGAGGAGGCCTGCGGGGCAGCGAGGTCGGACCAAGCCAGGACGAGGTCGGGCCAAGCCCCGAGGAGGTTGAACCAAGTCAGGACGAGGTCGGACCAAGCCCTAGGTGCTCCACTGCCGTAACGAGATCGGACCAAACCGGGAGGTCGAACCAAGTCCGCGAGGTCTGGACCACGCCGGAGAGAGGCCGATCAAACCCGAGGAGCTCGGACCAAGCCGCAGGAGGTCGAACCAAGTCGGCGAGGTCTGATCAACCCGGACAAGGTCGAACCAAGCTGACGCAGGCCTGACCAGCTGCGACGATCCGACCGCCGGGCGAGGTCGCACCAAGTCCGGTGGCAGACCACCGCTGCAGTGAGGTCGGACCAAACCCGGGAGATCGACCAAGCCGGGGAGTGGCCCCACTGCCGGGGAGGCCTGGATCAACTCGGGACCAAGGTCGGACCGCTCTGAATGAGGTCGAACCAAGCCGACGGTGCAGACCAAGCGAGGAGGAGGTCGGACCAAGCTAGGAGGAGGTCGGGCCAAGCTAGGAGGAGGTCGAACCAAGCCAGGATGAGGTCAGACAAAACCTCGAGGTGGTCAAACCAAGCCAAAAGGAGGTCGGACCAAGTCGACGCAGGCCTGACCAAACCCGGGCGAGGTCGGACCAAGACCAGTTCGGACCAAGTCCTCAAGGAGGTCGGACCGCCAGGAGGAGGCCGACCCAAGGTAGGAGAATGTCGTAGCAGTAAAGGCTTGACCGAGCTAAGCCACGAGGTCGGGCAAAGCCCCGGTGAGGTCGAATCAAGCCGGGCGAGGTCGAAACCAAGCTGCGTGACGAGGCGGACCAAGCCCGAGGCTCGACCAAGCTGCGATGAGATCGGACCAAGCCGGGAGGAGGTCGGACCTAAGTCCAGGAGGCCGGACCATGCCGAGTGAGGTCGGACCAAACCTGGCGAGTGGGCCCACCGCCTGGAAGGTCGGACCAAGCCGGGAGGAGGTTGGATCAACCCGGGACAAGGTCGGACCAAGCCCCATGAGGCTCGGACGCCAAGCTGAGCGAGGTCGACCAAGCCGTGATCGAGGTTGGACCGTGCCTCACTGCATCGGAATCCAAGCCCTGCATGGCTTCACCAAGCACAGACTGGGGCTCACCAAGCCTGAGGTGATGGACCAGCCGGTATGAAGTAGGACCAAGCCAGGACGATGTCCGACCTAGCCAAGACGAGGTCAGATCAAGCCTGGAGGAGGTCGGACCAAGCGAGGAGGATGTCGCACTGCTGGGATGGGCCCAAGCGGGAAGAGCCTGACCAATCCAGACGCAGGCCGGACAAAGCCCGGCGGGTGTAAACAAGCCGTAAGAGGCCTGACCCGAGCCCGACGCAGGTCGGACCATGCCCCAGGAGTCTGGACCAAGCTGGACGAAGTTCGACCAAGCTTGGAGGAGGTCGGACTAAGTCCGGTGGAGGTCGGACCATGCTGGGAGGAGGTCGGACTTCCTATGGCCTTCCAACACCTTCCTATGGCCTTCAAACAAATTCTTACGTCCATCCCACAACTTCTTAGGGCCTGCCACCGACTTCCGTCAGCTTCCCAACAACTTTTTACGGCCATTCAGAAACTTCCTACAGCCTACCACACCTTCCTAAGGCTTGCCAATAATTTTCTATGGCCACCTAACAAATTCCTACGACCTTACAGTAGCTTCCTATGGCCTTCCAACAGCTTCCTACGATCTTCCAACAGCTTCCTACGGCCTTCCAACAGCTTACTACAGCCTTTCAACGACCTGTAAACACCTTCCTACAGCCTTCCAATAGCTTCCTACGGCCTTCCAATAGCTTCCTACGGCCTGCCAACACCTTTCTATGACCTTCTCTCAACTTACTACGGCCTTTTAACTGCTTACTATGGCCTTTCAACACCTTCATACCGCTATCCAACACCTTCATAAGGCCTTCCAACACCTTTCTACGGCCTTTCAATACCTTCCTATGGCCTTCGAACAAATTCCTATGGTCATCCCACAACTTCCGAGGGTCTGCCACCGACTTCCTTTGGCATGCCAACAACTTTCTACGTTCATTCAAAAAACTCCTACGACCTCCCAACACCTTCTTACAGCTTGCCAACAACTTTCTACGACTATGTAACAACTTCCTACAACTTTACAACAGCTTCCTACAGCCTTCCAACACCTTGCTACGGCCTTCCAACACCTTCCTATAACGTTTGAACAAACACCTATGGCCATCCCACAACTTCCTATGGCCTACCACCAACTTTCTACGGCCTGCCAACAACTTTCTAGGGCCAACCAACAACTTTCTGCAGCCAACCAACAACTTTTTACGGCCTTCCAACAACTTCCTACAGCCTGCCAACAACTTTCAACAACCTTCCAACACCTTCCTACGACCTCCCAACACCTATCTTCATTTCGCCCACTTATTTTCCGTTTGTTATTTAGTGTTTATTTTTATGTGTGTGATTGTTTAGTTTTTCTTTTAAATTGGATTGGTAATCTCTTTTTTGGTGAAGGTTTCTTTGAAGTTTATGGATTCTTACTTGGATTTACATTGGTAAACGATCCAGAACACATAGATCTGCACTTGTGGTCGGGTCAATAGCGTACCGTGTCTTCTCCAATTCCTGGAAGACCGCTAGTTTCATGAAAGGTATTGATAACGTGATCTCTAATGCCCAACCAAGAAGCGAAGAGCTGTATTTTGTTGTCAAGTTTCCTCGTTAACAAATATCATAGAAGAGATCCTTTTATTTCTTTGTACCATATAACCCGCAAATTGGTAAAAAGAAAGTGAACACTCACCTTACAGTCATCTCCAAAAATCAGCTTCCACTAAAAAAGAAACACAATCTCTATAGTAGGTCTGGAGCAAACACGCAATACTTAGGGGTTTAGGGTTGAAGTGGTCTGACCATTTAAAGTCAACACATTATTGTGAAAGTCTTTTCATTTACTAATTAATACTCATTGACATTTATTGTGCATAGGTCATTTTTGGATGGTTCTGGATTTTTGTCTTCAGAGTTTCCTTAGCTTTTAAAGTGAAACCAAAACTAACCGAGCCAGAGCTCAAGTCAAATCTTTTCAAGGAGAGGGCCAAATTGATACTTGTTTTCGCTTTGTTAAGTACATTATCTATTCGTCTTGGTTACAAGTCAAGTGCACTTGACACAGTGTGGGAATGCTAGTAATGGTTTGACTTATATCTACATGTATAATGTTAACAAGTCTTTTAAACTGTTGTTCCTAACTCTTAAAATTTTTCTCAAAATCAGCAAGTGGAAAATCCTTTTTTGTGGGATATTATTTGTAGGGTGTGAGTTTTTGTAGGGTATAAAAAGTTTTGTTGAGTGTAAAAATTTTGTAGGGTATTATTGTTTATAGGGTGTGGAAGTTTTTATAGGGCGTAAAATATTTGTAAGACATGAAAGTTTTTGTAGGATATTATTTATAAGGTGTGGAAATTTTTGTAGGGTATAAAAAGTTTTGTTGGGTGTAAAAAAATTTTAGGATATTATTTGTGGGGTGTGAAAATTTTTGTAGGGTGCAAAGTAAAGTATAATTTGCAGTGTCTGAAAGTTTTTATAGGGTGTAAAAATTTTGTAGAGTATTATTTGTGGGGTGTGAAAATTTTTGTAGGAAATGAGAGTTTTATATAATATTGTTTGTAGGGTGTAAAATATTTGTAAGATATGAAAGTTTTTGTAGTGTATTATTTATAAGGTGTGGAAATTTTTGTAGGGTATAAAAAGTTTTGTTGGGTGTAAAAAAATTTTAGGATATTATTTGTGGGGTGTAAAAAATTTTGTAGGGTGTAAAACACTGTAAAGTATTATTTGCAGAGTGTGAAAGTTTTTATAAGGTGCAAAAAATTTGGTAAAAATTTTTGTAAAAAATTTGTAAGTATTATTTGTAGGGTGTAAATATTTTTGTAGGAAATGAGAGTTTTATATAATATTGTTTGTAGGGTGTTAAATTTTTTATATAAGAAATAGAAGTTTTGTAGGGTATTATTTATAAGGTGTAAAAATTATACAGGGCACTGTTTGTCGGGTGGGGAAAGGTTTTGCAGGGGTTTGTTGGTAAACATATTTTCTTTCCGCTACTAAACGCGCTGCATTACAACTCGTAGTCGTAGCAATAAAACTCACTGGCAAAGATGAAAAAATTAAAAATATTTATAAAATTTTATGGATATTTTTATTTTTATAGAGTATTGATATTATCCATCAATAGAAATTTAAAATGATTATAATTGATGTAATTTTCGTCGATATTTTTGTTAAAATTTTTATGTTAATTTCTTCATAATTTGGTCATAATTTTTATTGAAATTTTTGAATTTTTCATAGAAATTTTTGTATTAACTATTAAGTATAATATTAGTATTTTTTTCTTAAATTGTAATTATTATATTTATATATTTTCAACGTTTCACATATTATATAGAGTTTATTTTGTATAATTTATACTTATGTAAATCATAAAGAAACATTCACCCTTTTAAATTCTAATAAATTAATAATTATTTTATATTTTTACAATTTATATATAGAATACTTATAGAGAGCTAATTAATATTATATCTATATCATGATTATCATTAACAATTATATATAATATTAGATTTATATGGTTGACATATTAATAATTACATGTAAAATTATTAAGAAAATGTGTTATTTGATCCATATTTTTTTCAATATAGTAGTGGAAAAAATTTTATATAGTATTGAGTTATATTTAAGTAATGATGTATTTGTATCATTATTCTAATTAATGAATAATTTATTATAAAAAATAGTAGTATTTTTATTATTGTCAATGAAAACTCTATGTTTTTTAGTTATAAAAAATATATATTATGTTCAATATTTTTTAAATTTTTTTAGTTAAATTGATAAAACAATTAATAAATTAACATATATTAAAATTTTATTGAAAATTTTCATATGTTGTTATTAATTTCTATCATTTCTTTTAAAATTTTATCAATATTGATATTTTGTTAATATTTTTATCATATTTTTATATTTTTTATTTTTAATATTTTCGTCGATACCGATATTTTCATCCTTGTTCACTAATTTAGTATGTTTCACTCTCTCGTGCCTTATCCTATCCAAGAGTCTTTTAAAGTCAGAAAAGGAAGAGAAACAAAAGAATAAGAAAATATAAAATCAAACTGATAAAAATAAAATTATATTTTTTATTTAAAAATTAAATTAAATGCCACATGTATTGACTGAGATAATGAGTTTATGATGCCCTGAAATGTATGGATAAATCAATTTTTCGTTGATCTACTAAGAATTTTGTTTCACAGACCGAAATCAAAAGATGTTTTTCATTTTAAAAAGGGGCATAATATTAGTATTAGCCAGTGAGGGGCATAAAAGTACTTGCCCATTCATAGAGAAGCTTTCTAAAAGGTATCTGATTGAAATCTTGGATTTATTTTTGCTTTTGAATCTGAAATTCACGCGTAAACGGAGCAGGAGGAGTCGATGACCATAACGCGGCTTGACCGTCAAGTTAAAAACTAAACCCAGCTCCCTACACCCTAATCAGGGTTGGTTTGATTGTATGTTTGTATGTGTTTTTTTAAAGCGTTTTTAATTAATAGTACTTTTTTATTTTATATGTAGTATTTTAATAAAATATAATATTTTAATTAAAAAAAATTATATTTAAAGTATCTTCGATAGAAAATGTCATGTCATCTCCAATTAAACTAAAATATTAATAGCAAATTACAACGTAGGATTAAAGTAATTCAGATTAAAAATATAGCAATGTCAAATTTAATATTTTTAAAACTATTTCAATATTTTATTTATTTTAATTTCTTAATCAAGATTATTAATCTACTATATTTTAAGACTAATTTAATTTATACGTATTGTGAGATTTAATTATTGTAATTTAACAATATTAATTAATATCTTCCACTCTTATTTACTTTAAGAAATTTGCAAAAAAGAGAAAAATTTAACAATTGCACCTAAAAGAGTTTAAGATACTTAAAATATTATTTAATAGTTTTTTCTATAATTGGACTTTGAATTCCACGTGGAAAAAATGCTAATAAAGATTTTGTTTAAATTGACTTCTTGTTGAACAAGTACAAATGAAAAAATATATATTATTGTAATAAAATACTCAATTAGAGTTTTTTAGTAAAAATATGGTTTTTAAATAAAATTTTCACCGGATTATATTATTTTTTTCTTTTGTTTTGTAAAAGGACATGATTAAATTATTATTTAATAGAGATTTTTTTGTTATTAGGTTTTTTTTTTTATAAAAGGAGTTTTTATTATTATTGTTTAAATTATCATTTTTATTTTCACGTACAGAAATGATTGATAGGGTTATATTTTGGTATGAAAAGTTATATATTAAATTAATAGAATTGCACATTTCTCTAGAAATAATAACGACATTTTTTATGTTTGACACAAAAATGGACTGCTAGGTCTTTATTCCATTTTCTTTGCTCGATAAGATGATAGGATTCTGACTCTTGTTGGTGTGATTTTTTGTTCGTGATTTGCAGGCTTTACCTAATCAGCAGACCATTGATTTTTTCTTAAGCTTTTTTTTTTTTCTTTGTATTTTAAGGTCAAAGTTGTAACGTCCAGCATTATTATTTAATGAAGAGAATACTTTTTGTTTTTTTATATTCTATGTGTGAGTAAAAGTCTGAGACAGGTTCCACATCAACCCTTTAAATATTTTTTAATATGCAATTTGACATTGCCTTCCACTTTTAATAGAATGTTATTAAGATTTTATTTGGATGAGCTTCTATAATAATAATTTTTTTTAATAGCGCTTCTTGTTTGTAATATTTTATTTAAAAAAAATATTTCAAAAGTAAAATAGTTAGTAAACTATAATAAATATTTTTAAAATATTTAATATTGTTTGATTGTATTTGTTTAATTAAAAAGTAGTTTTAATTATAATAAATTATCAAAAAGGATAAACCCCTTAATAAATAAAAATAAAAAATAAATTTAGATGGAAATATAGTGGAATTTTAAAAATTAAATTGGATTATTTTTTATACTAAAATCGTTATTAATATACAAAATATTTTTTTTAATAAAAAAATAGCACTTTTTTATAGGAGCACCTGTTAGAATGCTTTTCTTTTATATATATAAAAAATAAGTGCTTTAATTTTTTTTTGCCAAACATTTTTTTAGTTATCATTTACAAGATAAAATAAAATAAAAGATACTTTTAAAATAAATAAGGTATTTTTAATATTTCTAAAAAAATTATATTTAAAGCATTAAATATTGCTTTAAAATTTAAAAAAAAAATAATAAAAAAAAACACTTCTTTTGTTGAAAAATTCACTTATATATTTTTCTCATCAAGAAAGCCCTTTAAAATTTGTTACCAAATACGTTGGAAATGTCATTTTTCTTCCAAAAATATGTTTTTTCTTGAAAAAAGAAACATATTCAAAAAGTCTTTAAAAATCCTACCACTTCACTTTTCTTGCCTTGCCAGTATTAGTAAAGTAATAATTAATAAGGAAAATTACACTATTTCCCTTTTATTTTTCATAAATACTTTTGTATTTGAGATAATTATACTAATACTCCTTTTATTTTAAATTTTGTTCCATTAGCACCCACTTTGTTAATCAACTATTTTTTTATTTTTTATTTTTATATATTGGAGGCCTACTGTGGGGTTTTTTTGTATACATTGGAGGCCTATTGGGGATAATTAGCCTTTGGAGCATATCATAACTTTTTGTATATATTAGAGGCCTACTAGAGATCACATGGGAGTCTCAAATAGTAGTCCACTTTTAATTTAGGTGTCTGATCCAGCTCTACCACTAAGGCACAAACGGGGCTACTGAGATTGGAACCCACAACCTTAAAATGTGGGCGTCTCTTTCCTACCACTTGAGCCACCGCTCGTGGTATCAACTATCTCTTTTTGATTAATCAACTCAATTAAAATTTTATTAATGATCATTTTACCTTTATTTTATATTTAATTAAATAAATAAAATATGTAATTTTAAACAATATGAATTTAGAACTTAAATTATTTAACATCTAATTTCATTTTTTCTTTTATTTTTTTATTTTTTAATATATATATATATATAATAGTTTTTTTTAAGCTGATTAATATATAAGCAAACAACAAATATTTGAGTTAAATTTATTTGGCAAACAAATTCTTTTAACACCTATTTAACTTTAGTTTTCAACCCTTTAAGTGTTAAACTTAAATGTGTTAAAAAAATTGTTTGCCAAAGAAATGTAATTAAAATATTTATTGTTTGCTTATAGACTAAACAAGGCCCAAAAAAAACTACTATACATTAAAAAATAATTTATTAAACAAAATGAAATTAGATATTAGATAATTACTTGTAAATAAAATCCAATAATAAAAAAAATTCTATTAAATAATAATTTAATTATCTCATTTTATAATAAAAAAATAATTTCAAATCTATATTCAGTACAAATAAAAAAAATTACAAATTCCACGACTAAATTAATTACATATATTTAACAATAATGTATCATTTGTTATTATTATTATTTACACTTAGCCTAAGTTACCTCTTTCAGATTATTATTATCTACACTAAATCAACAACAGGTCAAGTTAAAATAAAACTCTATTAACATTAAAATTAAGGTAAACTTATTAAAAAATTTGAGATAAATAAAAAAAGAGTCTTTTAATTATCTCATTTTAAAAAATAATTTCAAATATATTAAGAAAAATAATAATAATAATAATCAAAATAGGTTACTTACTGGATAGATGAATAGAGATATTCCAACTAGGTTGGTAGACTTTTATTCTTTGACGAAGACATTTTAACTAAATTAGAATAATAATAATAATTATAAGTTCTGAGGTTAAATTAATTAAGTATTTAACAATAATATATATATATATATTTTATATATTTATCAAAAATAAATAAAAATAGTAGCCAATAAAAAATATGAATATTGCCCTTTTGATAAATATATATTATATTATTATACAGTGGGTAGAAAATATGATCTTCATTCCATTATAAAAATATTTAAAACAATTCATCTTTTAATTTTTTTAATGCTACAGCCCTTAAATCTTACAAAATATATATGTATTCTTAAAAGATAATAAATTAATAAACTTGATAAAAAATAATAAAATATTTTTCAAAAATTTTAAATTTAATATTTTTATATTTTATTAGTATAGTCTATATTATAATTTAATATTGTATTAAAAATAATATATTAATATTAAAATTTGAAAATAATATATATATATATTTTTTGGTAATATGATAATACTTTTTTGGCTAGATGCTCAAATAGACAAACTATGGTTAAGAGCTTATCTAAGTTCTGCTTTAGCATCCGTACAAAAAGCTGACGCGTGTCCCCCTCTTCCTGGGAACAACGCGGTTTCTTCCTCTCCTCCCAAAAATGTCCCACTCTGTGTCTAATTTCCACCGCCCTATTTAATCCCTCCTGCCCTTCTCCCTTCCTTTACCTTTTACTCTTCCTTCATATATCTGTGTACTCTCTCCCTCCTTCTCTCCCACATTCCCCATTATCCTAAATTATATACTCAAAACCCCGTCTTTACCGGTCAACCTCTCTCTGGTTAAGCTTTACTTGCAAGACTTCCATCGAGCCTTAGCACTCCAAGCCTTTCCACGGTGTAAACCGGAATTGAATATTTTCAAACCCGAAAAATGCTTTGAGCATATCTTGTTTTGAGTCTCTTCAGTACCTTTTGTGATTTTGTTGATATCATATATTCACATAGAAGAGGGTTGTGCTAGAATGGCGTCGTCGAAAAAGTTGGCTGGCATCGAGCACTGGACCTTCAGACCCACCTTCGCAGACTCTTGGATCTCAGAAGCGTTCGCTCGCGACACCGATACACTCGCGAAAGCCCTACAGAAGTCCTTTTCCAACAGTAACACCGACGGAACGCTAGATTCGGATACGATCTCGCCGTTTCTCAACCTTACCAAGCCCGAAACTGTACAAACCCCAACCGTTTCTGTTTCTGGACTCTCGGGTTCAGATCCTGAGACTGCAGCTCCGAAAAGACAGCGATGCACGAATTCGGCTGCAGGGAGCAAGGTTTCGAAAAGGAAGTCGCGCGCGTCTAAGAAGTCTCAAACGACGTTTATAACTGCAGACCCGGCCAACTTTCGCCAGATGGTGCAGCAGGTGACCGGCGTGAGGTTTGGTAATTCGCAGGTTACCATGGCGCCGATCTTGAAGCCGGAGCCACAAAGACCCGGTAACAGATTGCCCGGAGGTGGATGCCTGCCGACCCTGGATACTTCAGCGTTTCTGCTGGACCATCATCTGCAGCAGGTAGTGGGTTCCTCATCGGCGGGAGGGAGTGTGTCTTGTGTTACTGGTTCAAGTCCCCTCTCTTTTGCCCATTCTGTGGGTGTGGCTGACGGTGGCGTTGCCGGCGGTTTAGATTTTGAGACTTTCCCGAGCTTTCCCACTCTAGAGTCATGGAAAGTCATGTGATTATTTCAGTTTTTCTATCTTCATCTAATTTTAATATAATGTTTTTCGTTTTAAAAAAAAAAAAAAAATTGTATTAGAGGATAATGGTGATGGTATATGTTTATATGTCAGGGAGGCCGCATTGTGGCAGTTCTTTTATGAAATTTCTTTCTTTAATTAGGAGTTGTGTATTATTAGCGAGTGGTATGGTAACTTTGTTAGTGTACTTCTCTTAGCATTGCTTTTTACTCTTATTTGTTGGAAAATTAAATATCAAAGGTCTGTATGATTTATGGCGGCTTGTTGGACATGTAAGTAATTAATAGGGTTTATTTTTTTCAGATAAGATTTTTTAATTAAATTTTTTTATCAAATTTATAACGTGTCATAATCTAGGTTACTAATATTTAACTTGTTATGTGTCGCAATTTGCAAGAGTAGTTTACAAGAAAAAGAAAAAACATTATGACAGAACCGGCCAGTATAATTCTTGATTATTTTCATCAGAGAAAATATAATTATCGATAACAAACTTCTAAATATTTTTAAACAACAAAAAAAAAACTTCTAAACATATATTTCCAAAAAATGAAAAGGCTTCCTAAATATATATATATATATATATATGTATGTTTTTGTTTGAAAAGTATAATAATCTAGCTTAGATTAAAGCTTTTTATCAGAGTTTAATTCTTCTTGAAATATAAATGATGAGAGTTTGTAATTAGTTAAAATTTTTAATTGATACTGTTATATTATTTATATTTTAGCACAAACTGTAATGGGTATTATTTATATTCTATCACAACAAAACCTGTAATTGTAAATAAAAATATTTTCACACTGGTCATCGTCTTCTTAATAGTTGACAATATAAAATTGAATGGTGAAAATCAAATATTGTGGCTGTTGAAGGATAAAGCTGCAAAACTCTTTGCATATCCTTCTATTTAAAGGACTTAAGCTTAAATGCTAATCAGCTGTGTCGTTTGTATATTTTCTATCCGTTGTTTTATCATTTTGTTGATTAAGAGCTGTACTTTCATTCTTAACTCTAGAATTGATGTTACTTTCTTTCTTTATTCTCTTTATTATTCTCCGTAATTTTTTTAAATCTTTCATGGATAAATATTTTTTGAAATATTTCATAGATAAAGATTCCTTTGAGATCTTTTATAAGTAAAGATAGATTTGGTCACTACTTAAGTATTCAAAGTGGTGATTTAGATTGAAAATTATTATTTTTATATAAAAAATGAGTAAACTGTGTATAAGGGTATAAACTTAACTAAATTAGTGCACTATGTACTACTTACTTGAGCTCAATATAGATGTAGCTTAACTTACCAAACTTTAGGTGAACTACAATAAAACCTTATTTGTCTATTATTTTATATTTTCTACTTTATTTATCTTTACTTCTAGTTTTATGATGTATGAACTTAGACTTAGGTTTTTTTTTTTAGTGCAAAATCACATAAAATAACCATAAATAATATGGTAGTTTTTAATTTATTAAAACTTATATCAATAATTATGCTACTATATTACTTTTAGCGAAAGAGAGTTGTGGAGATTGAACAGGGGAAGGGAATTATAGAGGGAATTAAAAGTTGCATGATTTGTTTGGTAAAAATTAATAGAGGGAGTAAATTTGAAAATAAATAAATTTGTTAGATGAGACAGGAGACGGGGAAGGAAGGACAGTGGCGAGGAGAAGAGTTGGTGATAGGATGGAAAGAAAGAGAGAATAAATTATTAATATGTGAATAAAATTTATCTTTCTTTAATTTATTCAATAATACAAGAAAATTTTACAAAAATAAAAAAATAAAGAGAATATTTTTTTAATAAATAATAATAAATTTATCATTTATTTTCAAATTCAATCTGTCCGATATTCTCTGCTAAACAACCACACGTCTCAAATTTATCCACAATTCTCTCCCAAGAGTTATGCTATCATAAATTATAAACATATCATATAGATGCGATAATTTATAATTAGATAAAATTTGCATGAATTATGATGCTACTACGTCACTTATAACGTATCACAAATCGTTATGAACAGCTGTAATTTTAATTTAACCTCAAAGCCGGAAATTACAAATAAAAATATTTTCACCTCACCAGTCGTCGTCTTCACAGTTGATGGTATGAGGTTGCACGCTGAAAGTCAAACATTGTGTGCTGTACTTGATTGTACCGTCTTGTTCTTTTCTGCTTTGACTGACTTGACTTGCGCAATCTCTTCCTCCTCAGTCCTCACCCATTAACACCCTGACAACTTTTCATCCACTTGACTACATTCTGTCAGATTGCGACACGCGTCTCTTCAAATATTCATCCTTCACCTTCTGATCTTTATCTAGTGACAACAAACAGTCAACGGCTAGTTGGAACTCGGCGATGGCATTTTTTATACTTAGAAATAGAAGCACCGATACTGGGATTGGAGTTCCCGGGCATAGACTATGGGAAACGTCATTATTTCGGGGTTGGTGTCTTGGTCGGAGAGGTTGTTGACCAAGACGAATGGTTTTAAGTGCAAGTGCGGGGACCACATAAGGGTGAATTAATCTTCTACGTTGTGTCAGTCCTCCTCGATGTCAGCACTACGTTTGCATCCAGTCATAATTCTCTTTTTATTTCTCGGATACACAGGCAAAAGCCACATCATAATTCTTATTAATTTTTTAAATATTGCTCTTTTTCTTTTTCTTTTTTTTCTTTCTTTTTTATTTGATTTATAAAGTAAAGTGAATAAAGCATGAACCCACAATTTCAAATCTCGGAGGTATAAATGTGAGGGCATAATATTCTATTTAATTTATTAAAATATTGATAATTTTATATTTGAATAACGACAAATTATAAATTCCCTTCAATTCTCACATTTATGTTAATACTAATTAACTTTTAAAATAAAAAAATTACACAATACTCAAGAAACAAAAAAACAAAAAATAGCCCTACATTAATAGCTTATGTAAATAAAATATATCCTAATGTATTATTTTTTTTGGATAGAAATAATGAAAGCTAAAAGACAATAACGACAATAATTTTTTTGATGATTCTTTTGTTGCAAAAAATTGTAATTCTGACATACATTGTTTATATAAGCAATTAATTTGGATATTGATCAGTGAATTTAATCAAATTCCAATAAAATTTTAGAAGCAATTTGACATTATTCCAAAGTGCAGGTAAATTATTTTTTCAAAAAAGAAAAAAAAAATGCAAGACCACACCCCATGGTGAAAGTTGAGGGGGATGATTTGTAAATTTCTCTTTAAATAAATACTCCATATGTTTAAACCTAATGGAAGATTAAAAGAAAAGTACAAAATAATTTATTAACTATCCATATTTTTTTAGAAAAATTTTAAATTTTGTTTTAAAAACTACTTGTTTATGTAAACAAATGTCATTCCATTTTCTAGTTATATCCTTCTTGTAGATACAAATTAGTTTATGCTAAGAGTTTTTAGTTAAAAAAGTAACAAGTTAAAATTCATCTTCAAAAAGTATATGATACTTTAATTTTTAACATTATTTTTAAACAAATATTTTAGATACAATTTTTGTACCAAGCTGGAATTTGATTTCGTACACATTGACGATTAAATAATGCCATGTGTATCACTAATTACTACAATAAGATTAAAAAAGGCCATATCAGCACCCAATGACTTGAACGCTGTCCCATTTCGACCTTTGCCTTGCTCATTCACCAAAAAATGAAAAAACCCTTTTTGACTTGCCATAGCCACACCCATCTTAAACTCCGTTTAGACCCTCCATCACATATCCTTAATCTTCTACATGGCCTAGACCAGTATAACGAGTAGATCATTTCATACAAAAAATTTGAATTTTATAAAAAAGATTGCATGTCAGACTCTTTAACGTCTTCATCTCTACCAGTTACCAGTTGGAGCCAATAAATACATCCTTATATACAGATGAATAAAACTTTTCATCACAACTTTGTACGATTTCACAATCCACATATTATAACACTGCTAGTTAGGAATTACATGTAATCAATAAAGCTTACAAATTCATTACATACAACCAATGAAAATATATCAAGTGAATTGTGTTGAATAACATTACTTTATAGATGTTTCATCAATATATTTCCAAAATCAAAATTTCTATTGATATATCCTCCGATTATTCCAACTGCATGTCCATAGTGATGGCCAACCCATGACGCATTCAAAAAATTATTTTGTCTAATATAGGAGTTGGTAATTCAAATCTCTAATTAAGATAAACTATAATATGCCAACCCCAAGAATCAAATATAAGACTTTGTTATCTTAAATGTAGTTGCCATGCATGAAATGCATTTTCTTTTCGTAATGCCATGCCTTGAATACATGATAGGCTTAGCGGGTACAGAAAACCAATCCAACTCCCTCATAATGTACAGCATTTGATTTCGAATCAAGACTTGTGTCTCAGAACTATTAGAATTTTAACACTTCATTAAAAGCATCAACTTTGAACATATCCTCAACTAACATAACCTACCGTTGTGTGCCTTCTACTAGTCTTTAACATACCTATTTTGGGAGAACCTCTTTGTGAGCTTTAAACGAGAGAATAACATTCCATATTAGAGCAACAACATTAGCAGCAAGGACCTGAAATTGATAGCATGGATCAAAAGTTGGAAATTCTATAAAGCAAGGTAAACTAATTAAAGAAACATGAAAACATGACAATAAAAGGAAACATGAATATAACTAGAGATTAATGTTAGAGAGAGAACATATTGGCAACTTCAATTCACGTATGTATCAATTTATCAAAGGATATGGCCACCTAATAAAGAACAGAAACTTTCATTTTCTGACTTGCTAAGTGGACTACCACCTCTTGATTCATATCATATTCTTACAGAATTCTGCAAATTATACAAATATACTGGAGTGACGAAGCATACTGCTTCCACTCTTATTCTGAATCTTGAGATTTAGACTTGTTCCCTACACTACTTTCTCTTTTGTCTTCTGCCCCTTTATCTTACTTGGTCATGAATCACTCCTATTTTTTCCAATCTGCAGATATGCCTCTGAATTCACAAAAGTTATAGAAATCTCCCATGAATTTCATTTTTGTTGCAATCTCTGCCCTCCTATATTATCTTCATTTCTTTTTTTCTAAAATTTCTACATAATAGTTAAATGTTCAGATATGTATGGAAAGGAGGAAGATGCAACAA
The DNA here is from genome assembly GCA_007844105.2 of Rhamnella rubrinervis. NCBI lineage: Eukaryota > Viridiplantae > Streptophyta > Magnoliopsida > Rosales > Rhamnaceae > Rhamnella > Rhamnella rubrinervis. Next base: position 18,124,057 of record CM017583.2, on the reverse strand, counting down.
AAATAAAGTTAAGAGGTCTATAATTTGGACAAAAAACAAAGTTATACACAGCTTGCAAAATATATGAGGCTGACGTAATTTAACAAAAATAAGATTGAATGCAAGCTGTTGCTAGCAAAAGAAGATTTTGTCTGTGTTCGAGAAGTTTATTGCTCTCTCTCTCTCTCTCTTGCTCTCTCTTTTCCGCCTCTACACAGTACACCTCTCTCATTGTTTCATTTCCATCTCAAATCACATCTTTCTTTTCTTTTCTTTCACTTTTTTGAAAATAGTCCCATGTAGTAATTTTCATTTAGTGCTGATGGAAATTACTGACATAAAAGTCATTCAGACATTTTATGAGATAAGTTGAGGAGTTGTCAAAGAAAACTTAAGGGACAAAATTAGAATTCAGGTAACATTCAGGGCTGACTTTTATAAACCCTTAGCCTTTGTGCGATAAGAGGGAGAGATGGAAGGATAGAGAGGGAGGGAGGGAGGAGTGATGAAGACTATGATGGTTGTTTGTTAGAAGGGATGGATGGAAGGAAGGGATGGAAGGGTGATGAAGACTATGATAGTTGTTTTCTAGAATGGATGGATGGAGAGAAGGGATGGGAGGGTGGATGGACAATCCAAAACAATCCCTCCAATATTAGATGGATTGTAGGAGAGCTTGGATAACTAACTAACAGATATATAATTACACTTCAATCCTACTTGCCAAAAAAAAATAAAAAAATTACACTTTAATCCTCCCTACCACACCAAACAAGAGGATGAATGAATATAATCCCCTCCTTCCTTCCACCTCCCCCTTCCATCCCCATCCTTCCTACCAAACATAACCTATAATAGGGATGCTTTGGTTATGTGTGCTTTTTATTTATTTTTTTGGCCAGTTTTAATAGAAACTACATTGGACAGTTCACATTAACTGAAGATATTCCACCAGGAATCAGTCATCCAAGTTTCAGACTCCAGTTTGGGTGTCAAGATGCAATTTCTCACTCCACAAAATCATACAACTCCACTATGAAGTAGACCTTTCCTAGAAGAAGCTGCAAGAAAAATATTAACGCATTATGTAGCTCAAACCTGAAACTGCTGTGGCACAAACCGAAAGTTGACAAATTGGAAAGGTATCCACAGTTGCCAATTAACAAGAACAGCAGAAATCCACTCCTTCAAAACAGAAGTTCCATAAAAAAAAAAAAAGTAAATAAATGAATAGGAAGATTGTAAAAAAAAAAAAATGTTCACACAGCTCATATCATAAATGCCTTGGAAACCACCTGTTGAAGCTTGGATACAACTTGTGAAGCCCTTCCCTCTAGTGTCATCAATGTAGATAAGAAAACTCCAATAAATATAGGAGAAAAAAGGAACTGCAACAATATTGCACTAGTACAATAAGTATAATAGTGTGTTTATCATAATTCATATGATGTGCTCATAGACCTTTAGTCGTAAGATTTGGAAGATTGGGAAAATAAAACGTTACCTGATCAAGCAGAAGGCGCAAAAATGCACCCGATGCTCCTGGCAACGTTACCACTTTGCTTAGATACAAATACCTAAAGAACATGAAGTTGTGTAAATTAAATCTCAATAACAATAATAATAATGTGGAACTGAAAACTAATTTTCTCTTTTACATATGTGAAATTATCTTCATTTTTTCCCAGTGCATCTGCGGGCATAAACATATCCAGTATACCATTGAATTAGATGACCTAATATCATAACCATGAAATATTAAACGAATGAGTTTTACATATATTAATATAAGTCATTGCACATGATAGTGCAGCAAATCCTGATTGGAGGCATTACAGTTGACAGTGACACCAAGTCACCAACAATATAACAATTAAAGAGAGAAAAAAATACAGGCATGCTTAAAAGCAAATTTTATATAAATATTAGTAGATTAAAATTGCATCAATCTAGAGTGATGATGAATTTGACATTATTACATTGAAAATATTGCTGGCATCCATGGATGCTAAAGAATTACCAGAAATGCAACGTTGGACCCACCAAAATCAGCCCCAACAGAGTAAAAAGAAACGTCCTTTTCAGGTCTAGTGATGGCATTTGATCTATCCAAATCTGATGGAATTTAGAATCCAGCAAAATGTTGCTTTCAATTAATATGTTATGGAAGAACCAGCAGTATTCTTTGGAAAAAAAAAAAAACTAAAAAGGAGCAATGCCAAAATAAACAATTATCCATGTCATATCAATAAAGCTAGAACATCATGCTCATCATAACTTGCAGTAGATTGTTCTAGGCGAAAAATCATATGCCCATTAAGTTGCAGAATACAACATCTCATACATCTGCAGGAACGCCTAAAAAAGAGTAAATTTGAAGACCAAAAGGAGTTGATGCTAAGCTATTTATTAAAAGTACTTGAAATAAATACAATGCTTGTACAGTTCGTTTTCATTTTGCTAAGATTCATCAAGTCAATGTCAAATAACTGTTTCCAGTGGATCAATATCTCTTAGGAGTTGTTGGGTCCTTGGATACTAATATAGTCTCTTATTCAATTTACTTGTACAAGTTTCTAAAATTTTCCACATTTAAAATACAAATCGTAACCCAATTGAAGTAGGAAGTGCAAGTAAGCCATCTATATAAGGGCTAAATGTAATATCAGAGCTTTTCAAAATATTAAAAAATGCTTTCAGGAGTGACTACCATCTTTCAAAGGTTTAGCCATTTAGGTGCTTTGGGAACGTATGTCAGACTACAAAGGTTTTACCTTCTGCTTATTTTCCTTTCTTTAATTGACACATCAAAAAATTGATAGGCAGACAAGACATAATCACTTTAATTAACCCATTAAAAATAATTATATCCCAAACCCATTTTTACTCACTATCAAGCCTAATTTTCTTGAAGATTTCCCAATAAAATCATAACCTTAAACTCCAAATCTGTAGTGCTACATTCAGTTAATTCTAAACATATAGAAACAATTTTTCCAGAAACCTAAGTTAATTTGGTATTGGATCAAGTTCTCAACAGAACTCCAGAATTGAAGGCATTTGCTAGCTGTTAGGAGACAAAGTGTAGATAAAAGTCAAGTTCCAAATGGCGTTTTTTCTTCCATAAATCACAGGGTGGGTATTTTTCATTATTTCTGGAGCTTTCTCCTAAATATGCTCATCTTCTCTAACCTAGCCAGAAGAACAGTGTATTTAAACTATGTTTTCTAAGTAGCCATTCCTAATTTATTGGAAGGCCTCAAAGAAGTAAACCAAAAACAGTTTAAACAATTTTTTTCAATTATTTGTTCATCGTTTTCATGTATGATAAAGATTCTTTCCAAACATACTCTGTGCTCCTTGGTGTCAGCTAACTCCAAAATGCTTTATAATTTGAGCCCACGAACATTTATCTTATATCTACTTTTTCCTTATAAACTCTAGTTTGACCATTAGGTCATCTAGAAGTAGATAGCTACAGAAGCAGCATGGAAAGCTATCAATCAGCAAAGCCAAGTAAATTACATCCCTAATCCACTTTTAAACATTGGTTCAAACCACAAAACATCAGAATTTAGAACGTAACTGTATGTCCCTTAATACAAGAACACCAAGTCCATAAAAATTAGAAATCTATGAACAAGCAGGAAGCACCACCAGTCTACAATCCTGCATAAGTTACATCCTTAATCCACATCAATACTTTCTTGTGGAGTGTCAGTCTAATTGCCTTCCCCACGATACAACAGAAACAGAAATGAGAAAGTATTCTATGCTTAAATTTAACCAAAACACAGGAACTACGTACCGAAAAAGTTGAGATGGATAATAGACATCCTTCAATATATGTGAATAAAACCATCATCTACTGACATAATTCCTAATGTAATAAATACAAACACTTATCAAACGCATAATATAGTTAATATTCTTGCCTGAATGTCTAATTGATACCAAATTATACAGGCTCACAGTGAAAGTACAAATACCCCAAGAAAGATGCACCACATCAACATTTTTCACTAATGAATTCTAGAGTTTACCTGGCAAATCAGATCTCCTATTAATGTCAGAAATGCAGATGTCAGCGCTTTTATTGACACAGGATACCTCGCTAGAAGTGTCAAGTACCTGTGATTATACAATACCATAGTTGCAATTGCACAATTATGATCTTACTTTTGATGTCAAATATCGTGAGGAGACATCAAAGTAATGGGAAAAAGGTTGATACCATCTCTCTTCTTCACATTCATTTCTCAACCCGTTTACAAATACCGTATTGAAAAAAAGTGCAATGTCAAAAAGAAACATATTTATTAAAAAGTAATTCATATGGATTATCCCTTCCGTGGAAGAGGTGGTTTAGGATGTTCAACTACATATCAGTATCACATGATGCTAATCTTAAGATAAGAATAATTTTTTTTTTATATATATATAAATATGTATGAAATAAGCTAACAATTACTAAATTATCAAGTTTCTATATCACCTAAGTCAACCCCTATTTGGTAACACAACTAACAGTTTATATTTTACCCTTTCTACATCACACTATGCAAACCTAACACCCCAACCTACAAAGCTTGTGCATAAATGATAAAACTACTAGACCTTCAACCCAGGCCCAAGTGCTAAATTTGTTACAGACTTACAGTTTGTTAGTTTTGACAAATTATGGGGATGATGCTTCCCCAAGGTTCCCCTCCAAACACCAACAAACAATGTTAAGCCTAAACTTTATCTAAAGACAAAGGAGAAATACGTTAGCTACCAAGGCAAGTTATACATGATTGTTTAGACTCTGAATCAATAGCACAGTATATTTTATTTATATCAGTTGTTTTCAGACATGATGAAACCAAATTATAAACCATTTCCTAACAAGCAACACGTATTGGGACAAACTATGATCACATGACATAAACCGTTATATAATGCATGCTTATTAAGTTACTATGCAGAAAAGAAAAAAATAAAATTGAAGTAGCCTTCAAGCAAGCAATCCAATTCTCCAATTACAGAATATTTTTATTATTTGTAAGCTAAATAATTCAACTAAACCAAAGACTACATACATACAAGTCTTAAGTGTTCTACTTCTGGTCCAATATATTATATAACTTTTTATCATTATTATTTTCTAGAAAACCCAATACATTATCTGATATCCATTGATGGATAACACAAGCCTAAATCCAAAAAAATGGGGTTGGATTAATCCCACAGTGAGTAATGACAACGACGTGCTGATGCACCACAAGAGACAATGCATATCAAAGTCCACACAAGAATAAAAGAAAATAAGAGATACCAAAAAGTTACTGCCAATAAAGAGTTGATCACCTATGCCAACATGCCAAATTCTTTCAAAACTCTCACCCCATATACATTCAAGCACACTTCTCATATGAGCGGATTTCATCTTGCTTTTGGTAGGACCAACAGCTTCCTTAATCTAAAACCAATTAGAGGACTTCAATCCTTATTAACACAACAATTTCCATGGCAAATATATTCAATATGGGAAATCAAATTCAACTAGCAATTTGAGATATGTAATAATAAAGGAAGCGTCCTCAAGTGATTGATTAATGCTAGATATGGAAGTCCCAATATCTATTGGACATCTAACATTTAAATCCTTATCTATATTGCAAAAGCTACCATGAAAGCAAAGACCAGTTGTGTTCACCATCGCTGCCACCACCTTCACTTCTGCCACCACTGTCCCCATCACCAGAACCACCATGTCCACCAGCTCCATCCGATACACCATCCGAAACCGCAGAAAGTAGAAAACGATCAGAAAGAATTTGTCCCAATCCAATTCCTGGACAGCTAAGATCTTTGTATACAGTTCCATGACTATGACTCAGGCGACTAGAGTGAGAACTAAACAAGGAACAGCTCCTAAACTCCCTTAACTTAATTGAGGTTGCTGAAATTCGAGTTGGATGATCAGAATGCAAAACGGCTCCTCGAGTAGGGCCCACGAGACGGTATATGAGCGGGGATATACGTGCAAACGGCACAGAATTTGCAGCCATCTTTGCTTATGATTTTAGGGTTTCAGAGTTTGAAGAACAATACGGTTTCGTGAAGATAAAAACTTTATACTATTTTTATATTAATATTTCTTTTGGAATTTTAGTATAGTTTAATTTTTTTGAAAAATAAATAATTAATTAGGATGTGAGATTTGAACTCGGTGACACTGCCAGACTCTACGAGATACTTTAATCACCATAATTTTTTAAAATCGTCAAAACTTATTTTACATTGTTAAAGTTTTCTAAAAAATTAATCATTTAATAAAATTAGTCATTGTGAAATACTCATTTTACCTTTATATAATGTAAAATTTAATAAATTATTTTATTTCTTATAAATAAAATGAGATTTTAATTTTTTTAAAAATTGTAATATTGTAATAAAATTTTGTTATTTAAAAATTAATTTTATTTTTATTAACCCAAATTTTTAAATACACCTTATATATATATATTATTATTACGAGCGATGTTGCCCATAATATCCTATGTAACATATGAAAAAAATTCATACTGTATTAATATTTTATGAAGATTTAATAAATTTTTAAATATTTTTTCACTAATAATAAAGAAATCTGTCTATAAATAGAACCTATATACCTGTTAATATATTTTTGTTAATAGTAAAAAAATTTCTTTATAAAATTTATATGCCTTATAATATCTTTTTACTAATAATAAAGAGCTAATTATCAGGTATATAAATTATATTTTATGCCTTCTCATTAATGGAGAGAGATCACTATTACTGTTAAAAAAAAATTTATCAAGTAATCAAAAAAGTTAGCGATGCAGTTAATACGTTGTAAATTTTTTCCGTGTGTCCATAGGTATTACGAGCGACCTCGCTGGCAATAATATTTCAGTATATATATATATATATATATATATATAAAACTCTACCTAAAAAAGTTTATCAAGAAAAAAAGAAAGAAAAAGATGTGAGAAGTTTTGTTAGAAAAACAGGTAGAGAAAAAAAGACTATTTGGAAGTCGGTAACAATAACAAAGATTTCTGTAATTCACTGGCAAAGTGAAAATTGCGGCCCCATATCCCGACTTTGCCTGGCGATTGTTGCCTCTGCCCCCAAACAACCTTTCCCTTGGTCGAAATATTGATCGGAATCAACGAGCCAATGTCTTTCAGGTTTGTCAAAATATGCTTATCGGGAAAGGCAACCTTCTTAAATTCCCATGCACATAGAACATAATTTTTACTTTTAATATTTGCTTTTTTTTTTTTTTTTTGTATATATGTGTGTGTCTGTGGTTTTATACTAGTTTATTATTTCAGAATTAACCGTTGGATTTGTTTTACCTAATTTTCACTTTTTCTCAAGTCGCGGAAGTTTCGGAGATTGAATCTAATTGCTCTTTAGATGAACTTCATGAAATTGTCAAATGAGTCATCTTAGTTTGGAACTTTGTCCCCGAATGACCTTCTATTCCGATACCGAAACCATGTTATATCGTTGAATCTTTATGTTCTAGTTCGTTAAAATTTTTTTGACAGAGAACATATTGTCGGTTGTTAGCTTACCGTTATTTTTCGAGGAAGGAAAAAAAAATGTAGAATTTTGGTTCCTATCTCTTGATTTGGTGGGAAAAAAACATAATATATAAACGGGAAAAAAGTATTGCCGAGAATAAATTTAAAATCTATGCATTTTAGTTTTTTTTTTTCAGTTCATGACTTTTTTTTTCTTCTCTCTCTCTAAAGTCCAATCTCTAAACATAGCATAGGAAAAAGCAAATAACGAGAAAAGATAGTGTTGTTACGTAGCAGGCCTACTTGAGGACAAGCTGTGAGAAAGCCTGTTAAGATGTCAAAACCATCCCTTAGGAGGATGGAGGAGCAATCTCATCAAGCAGCAAGGTTCCGTGTAAAGATGAGATGATGCTTAACTAAGCACACAACATTGTTAGCTGCAAAAGTGCAAGTTTCAACTGAGGGCTTGACACTTAAGCAAATTTATTTAAAGTTTGATTGGCTGTAGATGTAACCTTTTTTCTTTGTTTTCTTCCTATTAGTTCTTACCTACTCGTGCATGTTGGTTTGATACGTAAACATCAACAATATTATGATAATAATTCGGACTTGATTATTGGTATGTAGCTTTGTATTTTTATAAGAAATAAATTTTTCTCTCTTAAAGAACATTGAGATTTTGCACAACTCTATTACTGAAAATTTCTGCTTCCTTTTGAGATTGACATTCAGAATGTTCTTTCTATATATAGTCACCATTGATGGTTTCAGAATTTTCTAACTTTTAAATTGAATTGTGGTGCAGGGCAGCGGATTGGGATTTGGAATAAGTTGGTTCCATTCGGAAATCTAAACTTGACTAAATTTTTATGCCTTAGATTTTAACTTTACCTACCTCTATTTTCCTTAGAGTTTTCTGGCTCTGTAAGTGCAGCATATGGATAATCCCCAACATCAGCAACTACCTTCTGGAATTCAGTTTTTACCTCCATTAGATAAGCCAAATATTTCTGCCTCTTTACCCAGGCTAGCAGATAAAGATTATCAGCAAGAAAATTTTGGGGAATCTATTCATACAGAGGAGTTGGGAGAAATTTATCATTCTCAACTATTTACTGCTCCACAAGTTGATTCATCAAGTTTAATTCGGGGTGGTGCTGTCCTGATTGAGCAGCAATTGCAAATTCAAAATGCAATCAGTGAAGAAATGCCGCAGCCAAAGGATTGTGCTCAAGAAACAAACCATGTTTATGGAATTGAACAGAGAAACAATGACTCCATTTCTTCATCAATTTCTTGTGAATCTGATATTAATCTTCTTACTATGGAGCACAATAATGCACTTGATGTTCCATATTCATCTACCTGCTACTCCAAAGTACATTCAGAGAAGGATAGTGACATTGAAGCTGCAGCTCAAGATGCAGTTTTACATGAGCAAGTACTTGTCCTTTGATATATATAGGTCTTTAAACCTGTTTCATCTCATTATTTTGGACTTATATCATTTTTCTTTTCTTTTTTTCTGCATGATAGGAAATTGCTACACAATCAATTATACGTAGCCAAAGGTTTGTTTGATTTGTTTTCACCAAAACTTTCTCTTTTGTTGAATCAGAAAAATAATATCATGGGAGTTTGACCTGTTTATTATTTCAGAGAGGCAAGAGGTGTGGGTGGATTTCATCAGAATAATTCAGATATCTTCTCTGAGCGTCATGACCCTAATGCTCTAAAGGTATGTAAATCACGTTTGTTCCAGCTTTTTTCGTGTTTGCTGTAAGATCTTTTTATGTAGGTTCATCTCCTATTCTGAAAATAATATCAGTTTGTATATTCTGTTTGAGTACTGCTACAGGAACATCTTCTGAAGTTGACCACTGAACATCGTGCTGAAATGGCCTTAAAACGTGGAAAGTTCCTTCCTGAAGAAGGTTTGGTAGCAAGTTTACTTCTTCTTTTTATTGGTATTACCACTAAAATTTAAATAGTTGCCATTTTTATGGATCATATTTTGCAAATTTCTCCATTTTGATATGTAAACAAATGCTCCATCTTCTAATGTATCTATTACTCTTATGAAAGATGCGCTAATTGTTGTATTTGTCTCAGTTAAAGCAGAAATTGGTAATGGATATGGTCTACCAGGTGGAGGCGCTTATAGTGATGCTTCAAAGCCAAATATTGCCACATCCAGTAAGCCAAATTTAGTATCATTATGTGTATATGTGTGCAGGCGCTTATAGTGATGCTTCAAAGACTAATATTGCAACTACCAGTAAGACAAATTTAGCATCATTATTTATGTGTGTGGAGAGTGGATGCACTTGTAGTGATGCTTCAAAGCTTACTTTTGCCCCAACCACTAAGCCAAATTTTCATTATGTACTTGTGTATGTGGAGTGGAGGCGGTTATAGTGATGCTTTAAAGCTTAATATTGCCACAATTATAATATAAGGTGAACGTCAGACACAAATTTAATATCATTATGGATGCAGGCACTTTTATTGATGCTTCAAAACCTAATATTTCCACAACCATAAGATGGATTTACTGTCATTGTGTGTGTGTGCGCTTGCTTTCTGTTGACTTTGTGTTGAAGTAGTTTGTTATGCCATGACATTTGATGTCTAGGAAATGTGGTAGTTGGAAGTAATGACATGGACGAGAAGAATCCTGAGGCTGATAGAAAGTCAGAACATAAACCTGCAACAAAAGGATTGTCTGAATATCTTAAACAGAAGTTGAGAGCAAGGGGCATTCTTAAAGACAACTTAGGAAAAAGCAATTGTGTAAGATCTGATGAGGAAAGTCTTATACTATTAATCCAACTATCTATTCTCTGTTTTTTCTTCTTTTTTACTTCTTTTGAACTTGTTCCATGGGGTGTTTAGACAATTAACATGATTGTTCGAAGGGAAAAAAATATTACAAAAGATAAACAAGAAATTCATAGACCCATTCTTCAGGTTATTTTATTTTTATTTATCCGACTTCTATTTGCAGTTTTGCACTTCTGAACTTTTAACATTGGATCTCCTAGCTATTCTAATTTTTATTTTATTTTTCCAAATTAGTCAAGAAAAATAACGGTGTAACTTGAATTTCAGAAGTTGGAGATTGGTTCAACTCAACACATGGGAAATGGGAAGTTGCCTCCTGGTTGGGTTTGTATCTGCTGTTTTATATATACGTTTGTAATTGTTTATTTTATTTATTTCTTATTCTTTTGGGCATGTGTTGCATTGAATAGCAGTTCAGTATTGTTGTCTTGGGCCATATGATGGGAATATGACCTCGTATGTGAACAATAAGTTTTTCTCTGTAAACATTTGGTGATCAATTGGCTATCTGTTATTTCAACATACATTTCTTTCTCCATAGTTTTAGGGTTTCTGGAGGATCCATGGATGTCTAAAAACCCACTAGAAAGAAATTGTAGTATGAAAGAAGGGACATAAGTTGCAACATTCATGACGAAAATGAATTTATGGATTCAAAGTTGAGTGGTTTTTCTTTACTTGTCCATTACTTCTTTGATCATTATAAGTTTGTGACTTGTGATTAATTTTGTAAAACTTATTGTTTTGGGGCTTAGAGATGTTAAGTGTGTTGTATTGGCTTGATATAAAGAGTTGGACCCATTCCTAGCTAAAGTTTAGGATTTATAGTGACTTTAAAATGTAATGTGGAGTAGGGTGTGTCTAAAGTTAAACTAGTTTATGGCTTTCTAAAGTTGGAAAGTTCTTTGTAATTCAGATTGAGGTATCTTTTATATTCATCAACGAGAAATCCAAACAAGAAAAAATACATCATATCGAAGATGTAGTTGTGAACCCTGCAGTCTTTTGCCCTTGAATTAAGATTTTCTCTCCCTAGTTTGAGATATACAAAGAGAGTAAAGAGTCATGTGTCAATTGTAATTAAAAGTTTTTCATGTCTCAATTTTGTTTTACTTCATGAGTTTTCAATTAATTCTCAAATTTTGCAGAGTTATCCAGTAATACTGGATGGGCTTCTCACTGCATTTTATTTATATGATATTTTAGCTGATTTTTTTTCCTTCCCCTTTTCTTGGAGTTGGGGGGTGGGTAAGGGTAGTGCCATCTTTACTGGATCATCATAGAGGATTTATTGATGCCGAGGCGATTGACCTACTTATGTTTATCAGTTCAGTCTTTAGGAAATTGCAAAGTAAATTTGCTTATTCAATGAGTGGTTATCTTGTTTGCGAGTACTGAGTAGGATGTGCATACCACCTTGACCATGTTCCTAACCTAGTAGAAACTTAAACTACTGGAATTTGGAACTGATTTGATTTTTTGCAAGTCCTAAAACTTTGGAAGAATTTGGATTCTGAGAACTGGAACTACAGCAAGTAAATCAGTAAATTGTTTTTTGCTGACTGTTAAAAGTGAATGCCTGAAACTTTATATAGAAAATCTAGTTTAGTTGAAAAATCATTTGCAGTAGTAAAATGAGAAAATTATTCCACGGGAACAAGGTTGAGATGCAGGGCTGAGTGCATATAATGTAGAAGATGTGTCCATCATAAAATTGTGAGGTGTTTTAGTCCAATGTTTAAGGGAATGAAGTCTGCACTACGTTTTAAAATGTCAGTTTGTATTAAATATTTTGAACTTTTAGATTTATTGAAATATTAAACTTTGCACATAATTATCACTTCAAAATTTGTGTATGGTTGTTTATATCTATGCATATATGCCTATAAAAAATTCATTAGTTTTGAGTCTGTGTTTTCATAAATAATTTGCTTTGCAACAACTCAGTAAATTGGACTTTTGTTTTAATACTGGAAGTACTGGAATGTGATTGCTAATTTTTTTTTTACCTGCTTTGTAATGCAATCTATATACATGGTTCAAAGCATCTTTTATATTCTAATGCAAAGACTTTTGTTTAATACTGGAAGTACTGGAATGTGATTGCCAATTTTTTTACCTGCTTTGTAATGTAACCTATACACATGGTTCAAAGCATCTTTTATATTCTAATGCAATTTATTGTAGTTTTTAGTGGAAAATACATATACCTCCTTTGTATTTTACTGATACTGCATCAGCACACCGTAACAGAAAGAAAATCTTCGCTTACTCTTCCATTAGTTAAAAATTAAGTTGACTAACAAAATATTATTTTCATTTACCAAAAAAAAAAAACCAAATATTATTTCTAAAAATGCTAACACTTCGACATGTTGAAAATACCCAAATTATGTTTGACTAATTGAAATAGCCCAAAAAAATATTACTAACCCTAAACAATAAATTGTTTAAAATTCGAATATAAAACCTTATGTTATACCTATCATTTTTGCAATTTTTTTTTTTTAACAAAATCTATAATCTGTTCATCAATTTAAGAAAATAATAGAACTTATTATTTTACTTTTATTTTTTAAAAGATAAATATTCCTACTTTAAAAGATAAATATTCCTACAAATAATTTTTTGAAGTATTCTTTTTTTTTCATGGTGGTTGGCGGTCCACGTGATTTAAGCAAAACTGAATGGGTCTGCATGTATTTTTCTAAAACAAAAAGGGAAAAATGGGTTAAAATACCATTTCAAATGGCCAATAACAGTGGTTGGCAAGATAGAAGGTCAGTGTAATTATTTTCAATTTAGGGGAGGTTGGTGTGATATTTAATAAACCACTTGGGGGTCCAATGTATTCTTCTTTTATCTTTTATCAAGGTATCTTTTATTGCTTTCTTTCACACCGCGTTAATTATTAATTCCTTGTAGGTGGAGGTGAAAGACCCTGCAAGTGGTTCTTCATATTATTGTAATGAAAGCACTGGGAAGAGTCAGTGGAAAAGGCCTGTTGAGACATCTTTTACTGCACAACCTTCAACACATTTACCTCTTCCAGAAGTTTGGGTGGAAGCATTAGATGAAACAACAGGTCCACGATATGTATGATGTGCTTGTTTTATCATATTGGTTTCCTAAGTACATAAAATTTAACAAAATTATAGGTTTTCTGTAAAAAGGTAGGGCTTCTTCAAGTGTCACCCTTTGGCCATTGATGAAGTAGCGAAGACAGCATGATTTATTTCAAAGAGATAAGGAGAAGCAGTAATGTAGATGCACTGAATGCAAGCTAACCTCTTTATGATGAACTAATTAAAATTTCTAACTATTTAAGTAATGCTATCAAGCCTTTGAAGGAAGAAAAAATATATTTGGCTTTCAAGATGTTAGTTTATGGTGGATGATACTAGTGTCAGATCCAGAAACAACTTTTAGATATAGTTCTAGCAATAAACATACTTCTACATATGATTGATATTGTAGTTTTCCATTCAATACATCTACAACTTGGGTGTTTTAAGATTGTTGCATGATAACCTGAGTCTCAATATTATAGATAAAGTTCTCCCTAATATATCAATTAAGTTAACAGAAAAAAGTGACTATTGCAAAACTACAAATACCTATACTCAGATGTAGACCAAAGGAAGCAGTGGCAGAGATTAATAAAAGAGAGGAAAAGATGCCCTATTGACAGCTGAGAGGCAGTCAAGAGGGCACTGGCACCCATTTATGTTTTGAGAAAATCAAAGAGTTTATCTCACAAAAAAATAAAAGAAGAAAAAAATAAATATGAAATTTGGGGGGCCACATCTGGGCTTGATTTCATATAATCCCTGATGATGCTTTTGTAATTGTAGAGGTAAAACTTTATATTGTGTCATTGGTCCCTTTGGTTCTGAAACTATTTTCTCGAAGGTTTTTAAATCCTATGCTTTTTAATTCTGTTCTCCCCAGAATTTATATGGTGCTATAACAGGATGATAAGTATTATACTCAAGGGAAGGGACAGCATTATTATATTTCATATTGTTTGCAATATCTTTTTATTTTCTTTTGAACATCCTCAATTTCATATGTAGGTCATAAGTATTATTACAATACAAAGACAAATGTATCACAATGGGAGTGCCCTAACTCATCTCAGCAAATTGCATATCAGCACGATGAGAGCATAATATCTGCAAATGTGGCTGATGTGAACTGGGATATTCAATCATCTGAACTCCTCCAAATTGAAGATCAGCCATCTGAACTGGTGAGATGCATTGGATGTGGTGGGTGGGGAGTAGGCCTTGTCCAGATGTGGGGCTACTGCAATCACTGCACACGGTATACTATTCCCTGGTCTCTAGCAATCTAGTTATGGGAACTGCATACTTGTAACTTCTATCTAATTTGTGGTAGGAAGTTGGATTTTTTCATAGTCGAATATTTTGAGTACGTATTCATGCATTGAGATTCAATCATAAATAATACAGGACCTTTGCTGATGGGATTTTTTTCAATGTGCTCCCATGAGAATTTCTAAGAATCATGAAGCACACAAAAAACAAGCTGTAGGACCATAATACCTTAGATAAGTGTATGTAAACAGTAAACTTGGTGTGGGGTTTGATTAAATGTCTTTGTTTAAAAATGAAAATTAACAGAACTAGCATGGTCTTCATTATGACAAAAAGTTGTTAAACGGAAATAAAAATGAGTTTATGCTTTTTATTATTTATCTCTTTAGATATGGCCATTCTTCCCTTGTTTATCCGTAAAACATTTGAAGTTGATTGTCGTTTTGAGAAGTCGTAATGAAAGGAGAAGCAGTCATCATTAATACCCAAAACAACTTTGTTCAGAATTGTTTTTAAAATTTCCTTTTTCCTTGAACCAGACATCATTGCTGATTGTATATTAGGATCTCAACAGCCCTGTAGGTTGCAAACTAAGAAGGCTGCACCCATCTTGGTGTTTCTGTTGGCAAATGTTTAATATGGATAACAGCAAGACTAATAGGAATCTGACATAAATTAAAATTTGAAATACGCCTAAAGAAAAAATTTGTTGTTATAGAAAAGGCCAGTATATTAAACTTCACGTATTCTTTATTATCTTTCTTATTCTTGTGATTTATGCACTTCTGGAGGCAAAATTGTTTCCAATGAAGTACAATAATACTAATGTTTGTATTTTTCTGAGAAACTTAAACAAAACCAGAGCTCTCGGTCTTCCACAAAGCCAGTTTTTGCGGAACAGTTTCAATAGTCATAGTCAAATAACGCAGACCAGCAATCCTGCAGATATCAAAGGAGATTCTGATAGAAATGCCTCCAGGCAGAGGTACTATCTTAAATAGGCATGGCTTTATCTTAGATGATTGGTTTACTTTCTATTAAATGATAAAGAGCTTTGCTTATAACTGGAATGCAGTTATTTTTTTCTGAGCTGCAATGATCTTTCTCCAATAAAAGTTTTTATGTTTGTAGGTGCTTCTGTGTTAGCTTGTATACATAGTTGGACCCATCTCTTAATAATTTAAGCTTTAAAAATTTTTTTATGTTTATATTCAACTAAATAAGCAGTGAATTTTACAGCTTTTTTAATGTTAAGGGGGTTTTAATTTCTTATTTAAGCTAATATGAAAAATGCATGTACAGTGAAATAAGTATGCCAATTGAGAAAAAAAAAGACTTGCTTACTCTCTTAATTTATAATATACTTTTGTTTAGTTTGCAACTTTTAATGTCTTCTTGTTAACTTATAACAATAATATATATTATTAATGTGTGCACGTGTTGTTTCTTATTTTTTTCATAAAATTCTACGGCATCAAATGGCAAAATTTTGATAATGCTGTCTTTGGTATATGCTGGTTATTTTGAAACTAAATTTTTACCAAGAATCTTTCTGTGTTCCTATCTTTACTTTTTATACATTTATGGATTAGTATTGATCTTTGCTCTTGTACATAAATTCTTGGAGTGCAAATTCTTCCTAAATTTCATAGGTTGCTGTTTGAAAGAATGAGGTTGATCAGACTATGATCTAGTTTGTGGTATTGATGTAATTTTAACTGCAAAACTAATTTGAACGCTTCCAATAATGTAGTAAGGCTTACAAAAGGCTCTTAAGAAAGACAAATGCATGCTTGACAGTATGCACTCTGAGCAGTGTCAATTAAATTTTGAGCAGCATAGTTTGTTTATCATGCAGTAATATATTGGATATGGATAATCAGGATTTGTTGAATCTCCATGCTGCATGTCAAACTTTCAAGAATTTGTGAGCTTTAGTGTTGTAACTTTTCCGATTCTGTCCTGGACAAAAATACAATAGAAAACTGCACTTTGAGATCTACCACCCCACTGATTTCATTAGAAGTAATTTTAAAAACTTTAAAGAGAGTTCCTGGTAAATTAAAAAATCAAAAAAATGTTGTTGGAATCAGGTTGACCATGTCACTGAGAGAGAGAGAGAGAGAGAGAGAGAGAGAGAATTGATCTAACTTTGTGTTTTTAGGTCCAATTGGAAACCTCCAATGGGGAAAGGAAGTAGAAGAGACAGCAGGAAACGTGTATGCTCCGAGGATGATGAGTTGGATCCAATGGACCCAAGCTCTTATTCAGATGCTCCTCGAGGCGGCTGGTATGTCCATATGTACAGCTGTTCTATTTACCAACAAAAAAAAAAAAGCGTATTATGATGTTCTTTTCCAATCCAGTTTGAGGTGTAAACTTGTTGTAATTGTAAAATTTTGTCAATGATGATTTGCAGGGTTGTAGGCCTAAAGGGGGTGCAGCCTCGAGCAGCTGATACTACTGCCACAGTATGGTCTTTACTTTGACATTGGTTGCATCTATTTTATTATCTTCATTTCATATATAAAGTGCTCTAGATTCAAAGCTTAGTTGTCAAGAAATGAAGTTGGTTTCCATTTAGTGTTTTCTTGTAATTGTTGGTAGGACTTTTTTTAGTTGAGTTGATTCTGGCAAACTCTCGTCTGCCACCTTTACAACATAGGCCCCTTCCTTTAAAAGGCTCAATCTCTCATCAAGGAGTGCCGGGTGTGTGCTTTACTTGTGATTAGATCTACAGGTCGGTAGATCCATTATGCTTCTTCAATAAAAAGTTATCCTCTGACCGTCCCTCTATAGATGAGATTAGACCTCATGTTTGCACTCACTGGATGATGAACAGTGAAGTTCCTATTGAATTTTCAACTGGACCTTGAAGTGGTACTTTTTCTAACATCTTAGGGGCTGAAAATAACAGGGTAAAGCGAAGCTAACCTCCAAAGTATGCATGTGGCAGACTAGAGAACTGAACATCTCACCTTCCGAACCTAGGATTGGCTTGAGAAGGATAGGGTTGAAAGAGATTAATCTACTTAAGCAACTTCTTTGAGAAATTCCTTAAAGTCCAGTCCTTATTTTTTTGTACGTATATGTACCTCCACCTCATGTGTATGAAAAAATGTTAGTCAAACCAAGTTGTAATGTCACCCCTCTCTACTCTGTTTGGTAGGAGGGAGGGGCATAAAGACTATGGTGCTTGTTTGGTAGGAGGGATGGATGGCGGGAGGGGATGGGAGAGGGGATGGACAATCCCTCCAATATTGGTGGATTGGGTGGATTGTAGGAGGGAGAGCTTGGATGACTAACTAACAAGAAGCTGTAGGAATTATCAGCTAGTTGCCAGGTTGTGTGATCTGTTGAAATATGATTACTCCTGGACACCAAAAGAGAGAGATATGAAGGCTCCCTTGTTGATTTCATGGTTTTGGCATCTGGCCAGCCAGCAATGTAGATGTGCATAACCAACAAAAATTGTCATCTGTGTTTTGCCTGTTGGTCACTACAATTGTGGGCAAACCACCCATTTACAAAGAGAGAGATTATATAATGATCATGAACAGATACTTATCATTGATTTATTTCACTCAGTTTTGCATTGTGGCTAATCCTTTAGAAATTTTTCTTATGGTGGAATATACAGACTACTATGTGGTTATGTTTTATGGACATTGTTCTTGATGTTCAGTACATAATGCAAGGGTTGTAGGTTTGGTTTAAAATAACATTGACATTACTTGTCACCATGTGAATGCTGATAAAAGGCAATTGATTCAGGATTTCACCCCTATGTTAATTTTATATAAGAGCAAGAGTCTCATTCGTACAGTTTGGACATGGCCCGTGTTGATACATAATAGTATCCATGATTCTTTGATATTTCAGGGTCCTCTCTTCCAACAACGCCCTTACCCATCACCTGGTGCTGTTCTGCGGAAGAATGCGGAAGTCGCTTCAAGAATAAAGAGATCAAACCCACATTTGGCTCCTATTTCCAAAAGAGGGGATGGGAGCGATGGACTTGGCGACGCTGACTGAGTCCAATGTTACAGTGGTTTTCCGGCGTCTAAAGAAAATGAGATGAACACACTGGACTAGACTAAGAGAATAGGTATTGGATAGGATAGGATAATGTAGTACTGTCCTGGTGCAATAAAAATGTTGGATCGGTGTTTTGGATAAAATAAGTTTATTTGTTTAGAATAATTTATAATTTAATTTCAAATAAAATAAGTTAAAACATAGTAAAAAAATATTAATGCCCCGTGGGTCAAAATCCTGTGACATTGTGGCAGTTACTGGTGCCTGTCAATCGAAATCAACATCGGTCAATGGTGATGAGGATGCACTTGAGTTAACGATAAAGCATGTTGGAGATCGTCTAGTGTTTTAAAAACTCTTGCTCCTGATGAATACGCTGAAAACAAGTATCGTGAACATTTTAGGATATAAAAAGGGAAGTCTGCGAACTCTCACGTCATTAAAAAGAAAAAGAAATGATGTAGCTTATAATTAAACTTTCATTTATTTTTCATTAACTAAATTTTCTTTAGTCCTTAAAATCATAACAACATTTTGTCATATCACACGGGTATGGCTTAGTGGAAAAACCGTTACTATGATTTAGTGGAAAAAAATCACCGTGACTACGACCTTATAGGTTCAATGTCACAAATTTAAGTTTCGGTAAGTTTTATCAGTGTATATTTAATCTGCCAGAACCGATTGTTATGAATATAAACCTATTCTAAAATGCCTCTTGGGCTGACAACTCCGTCTGTGCTTTATATGCATTCAACATTTGTGTTTCATATACACTCAATCCAGTAAAAAAACTGTTAAAAGTACTTTCTTAGGTGAGCCCAAGATAGATTTAAGTGTCTCAATGACGAAATGACACGGCTTTAAGACAAAATTCACAGGCTCCAATTATCAAGGCTTTGGTGCCTGACCCAAAGCCATCAGCCTCAATAACAATAATGATAAATAAATAAATAAACCCATTGAATAATTTCCCACTCTCACCCTATTAATCTCTCTCTCTTCTGTTTGCACCGCGATCGAGCTCCGGACCTCACCATTTTTCTAATATACATAATATTTGGATTAGAAAGGATTTTCTTGTTGCTACGAACAGTGACCAGCCGAATCCCACCCGCCCCACCACCCCTCTCTAGTCTCTTTTGCCCCCTGCGTAGCCAAAGCACTCACATTTTTCTTCTTCCCCTTAGTTAGAAATATCAGAACGTTTTCTCTTTTCGTTTTGGGTTCTGGTCACTCCTACAGCACAATTTATTTTTCCACATACGTCCGCAACCTCGCCGTTCCCTTAATCTCTTCCCTCGAACCATGGGCAAAACTGTGGTCTCAGACGAAGAAGGTGCCTTCCGAAAATCTCACAAATCTTTTCTCCCCGTACAAAGCCCTAATCATAGTTTTCTTTTATTTATTGGGTTTTTTTCACATTTTTTCGCTTCTGCCGTTGTTTAATTTGTGCAGATGAGGTCGAATTCGAAGACGACGGGAGGGAACCCGTTGATGGAGACGCAGTCGAGGACGAGGACGAGGACGAGGACGAGGGTATGGGCTTAAGTTTTTTCCTCAGTTGTTTTTCTATTTATTTTAAGTTTTTGCTTCAATTTCTTGCTTGGGGTGGGCTTTAGTCTATCGATTGGTCAGTTAGGGTACGAACTACTTTTCTTTTGACTAAAAAACTACTTTTGTTTCTTGGCTGGAGAATGTAAACATTTCTTGGAGAGCATTTTGGAAGAAGGATGGGTCTGTTTAGATGCTGACAAAACATGTTGAAAATGAAAAGGAGTTGGCTTCTTGGGTTCTGGGGTTTTCACTTGTTCAGGTCATGTGAAAAATAACAAAGCAAAACCTTTTAATTACTTGGCTATGCGAATGCATTGGCTTATTTGTGGCTCAGATTGTCATTTTCAGAAAACAACACATATCAAAGTGCTTCTTGGAACCGAGGGAAGTTTGGAAGTGGGAAAAATTAAGATTTGGATTTGTCAGAATTTCAATCAATTGGGATGATCACAGTATTTTATGAAATTTTACTTTTGTTGGGCGTAATGGGTCCTGGAAAATGATTATTTGTGAGAGTGATAGACTTTATCATGTGGGTGGATGATTCATGTAAAGTTAGGGAAACATGAAATTTAAGTAAAATATTATAAAAATGTTTTTCCAGTAAATATTTTTCTGGAATATTACCCATTGGATCAATGGCTATTTTGGTATTATCTTTTCTCAAATTAAGGTGAATATTGCTTGTTGGTAATTTCCTGTTTGTGAACTTTATATGTGATGGTGATGGTTTGTTGTTAATTATTATCAATTGCATGAATGTTGATCATGTTAAACATCTGGCTTTGGATCTTGGTTATTTTCATGAGATAGTCATGCTTAGAAATTTGTTTCTTTTGTGATGCACATTATTTTTGTTTTTGTTTATATGATGCTTAATTTACAGGTGCCCACTCTCAATAGTTTAATTTTGGTGGATGTACTACTGTAGAATGTGTAATTTAAATTTTGTTTTGTGCAGAAGAAGGACAGGATGAGTATGAGAAGGATGGTTTTATTGTAGATGAAATTGATGAGGAGGAGCCGGAAGAAGAGGAAGAAAAGGCTGACAGTGAGGAGGAGAGGCAGAAAAAGAAGAAAAGGAAGAAAAAGTGAATATTCTATCCTTTAAGATGTTCCCTATTTATAAAATTTGTGTATTTGAGGCCAGGGAGATTTTTCAATGGTTTTTTTATGGAGTTTTTATGATAGTCATTTATCTAGCCAAAAGTATAAGGCTCGACCTTTTTTTATTGTTCTTTCTAGAGAGAGAGTTTGAAAGTACTGTAAATTCAAATTTTTTTTTCTTTCTTATATGAAGCACTGTGGGTGTGTGTTGAAAGACTTACAAAGGGTAAGTTCTTGTTTGTAATGATGTTTTGCTTTATACTTTTTGTAGAGAAGAATATGTCCTTGATGAAGATGACTATGAGCTCCTGGAGTACAATAATGTTATACCTCGCAGGAAGGTTGGCAACATTGAAACACGCACACTCACATATATTTTTATTTTCCTCTAAACTGAAATTTATTTTATTCACTATTGTTTCAAATCTGTTATTATTCATGTTTCTTAGTGATTTTGTAACATCTCCAGGACAAAAAGTTTAAGCGGCTGAAAAAAGCTCAACGGCATTCAGGAGAGGAGACGTCTGGTTTTTCTGATGAGGAGGAATTTGTTGGAAGTGATAAAAGTGGACGAACTGCAGAGGAGAAGCTTAAGCGCAGCTTATTTGGTGATGACGAAGGTTAACATTTGAACTTCTCTTCTAGAATTATTACAAATCAAGTTTGATTTATTCTGAAGTGGTTATCCACTATAAATGTATAGGAGCTCTGCTTGAGGACATTGCTGAAGAGGAGGAACCGGTAGAGGAGGAAGATGATGGAGAAATTGGTGAAGAGGATGAAATGGCAGACTTTATAGTGGATGAAGACATTGATGAAAACGGGGCTCCTGTAAGGTACTTTCCTAATACCTGTGCCCTCCAATATTTGGTGTTTTGTAGTTTCCTAGTGTTTGGATAATTGATTTGGCGTTCTTAAATAAACTTCTTATCCAGACAGAGGAAGTTAAAGAGAAAGAAATCTAGGCAAGCCCCAGGAGTTTCCTCATCTGCATTGCAGGAGGCTCATGAAATATTTGGTGATGTTGATGAATTATTACAGATCAGAAAGCAAGGGTTGGATTCTAGTGAATGGAGGGAAAGGAGACTTGAAGATGAATTTGAACCAATTGTTCTTTCTGAGAAGTATATGACAGAGAAAGATGACCAGATTCGAGAGCTTGATGTTCCAGAAAGAATGCAGGTTATAAATAATTTCTTATATTTATATTTTATCTCCTATACTTTATGTGAGTATAGTTCTATTCGTTGCTTCTTTCAGATATCAGAGGAAAGTACTGGTTCTCCTCCACTTGACGAAATTAGTATAGATGATGAGAGCAACTGGATATATAATCAACTTGCATATGGTACAATACCTTTGTTTGGCAACAGAGGCTCAGGGAGCTCTAAAGAAGGGCAGGATTTGTTGGTAAACAGGGATGACATCATCAGATTCTTGGATCTGCATCATGTGCAGAAGTTGGATGTTAGTATCTTATCAATGTTGGCATTCCATTTTTGATATGATTAAGAATGATATTATACATATATTTATTTCTAATTTAAAATTCTGTTGTTGTGTTCAGATCCCATTTATTGCTATGTACCGGAAAGAGGAATGCCTAAGCTTGTTGAAAGATCCTAATAAATATGAAGTAGATGACAATCAGGATATGCCTGAGAGAACACCTACCCTAAAATGGCACAAGGTAAATATATTTTTCATTTGTTTGTGACTCAAAAAGAGTCTTAGTCATGGCAAAGAAATCGAGATGGAGGAAAACAGAAATTAGGTTCAGTAATACACCCCAAAACAACTCTTTTGACAAAGTACAATTCTCTGTGACCCAAAAAAAGAGTAAGGCTAGGATCCAGTTTTTTTAACTCCTGAAAGAAAAATTTATACGTTTGAGAATTGTATTTCTTTCTCTCTTAACCCACTATAAAATTTAAAGTGAAGCCAACTTTGGACTTGCCTAGGGTTGTTAATTGTCAAATAACCCCTTAAGCAGAATGTAACAAAGGTTTTTCATTACGAAGAACAACACAATTCTGTGAATGATTGCTTTAGTGCTTCACTGCTTCTATTTAGGTACTGTGGGCAATTCAGGACTTGGACAGAAAATGGCTGCTCCTGCAGAAGCGAAAGACTGCTCTCCAGTCACATTACAATAAGCGATTTGAGGAAGAATCTCGTCGTATATATGATGAGACCCGACTGACTTTAAACCAACAACTGTTTGAGTCAATTATAAAGCTGCTCAAGGATGCAGAATCAGAAAGAGAAGTTGATGATGTTGACTCTAAGTTTAATTTGCATTTTCCACCTGGTGAAGTTGGTGTGGATGAAGGACAGTATAAGAGGCCCAAGCGGAAATCACTTTATAGTATTTGTAGTAAGGCTGGCCTATGGGAAGTTGCAAGCAAGTTTGGGTACAGCTCTGAGCAATTTGGTTTGCAGTTATCATTAGAAAAAATGGTATGATTTCTTGACTCGTGGTTGCTATTTTGCAAGAAGATATACTAAAGATTACCTTAACATTTTAATTGTAGAGAATGGATGAGCTAGAAGATGCTAAGGAGACGCCAGAAGAGATGGCTTCAAACTTTACATGTGCAATGTTTGAGACACCTCAAGCTGTTCTTAAAGGAGCCAGACACATGGTATGCATTTGATTAGTATTTTCTTGCTCAGTCATTAAATCAATTTTGCATGAAGCTTGTTATGCTTCAACTATATTCTGGTGGTTGCAATTTCTGACAATCTATTGTGGCTTGTTTTAGGCAGCCGTTGAGATAAGCTGTGAACCATGTGTCAGGAAATATGTCAGAAGCAACTATTTGGATAATGTTGTTGTATCAACAAGCCCAACATCTGATGGAATTGTTGCAATAGATTCTTTTCATCAGTTTGTAGGGGTGAAGTGGTTGCGAGAAAAGCCTCTGACTAGATTTGATGATGCACAGTGGCTCCTTATCCAGAAAGCTGAAGAGGAGAAGCTTATTCAAGTCACTATTAAGCTGCCAGAAGAAAAACTAAATAAGTTAATTAGTGACTTCAATGAGTACTATCTTAGTGACGGTGTTAGTAAATCTGCTCAACTTTGGAACGAGCAGCGAAAGATGATATTGCAGGATGCACTTTTTGGTTTTCTTCTACCTTCAATGGAGAAAGAAGCAAGATCATTATTGACTAGTAGAGCAAAAAGCTGGTTACTGATGGAATATGGGAAAGTTTTATGGAATAAGGTTTCTGTAGGACCATATCAAAGGAAGGAGAATGATATTAACTCAGATGAGGAAGCTGCACCTAGGGTCATGGCTTGTTCTTGGGGCCCTGGAAAACCAGCAACCACCTTTGTTATGCTAGATTCATCTGGTGAGGTGCTAGATGTGCTGTACACTGGGTCTCTTACTTTACGGTCTCAAAATGTTACTGATCAGCAGCGTAAGAAAAATGATCAAGAACGCGTTTTGAAATTTATGACTGATCACCAACCACATGTTGTCGTATTGGGAGCTGTCAATTTATCTTGCACTCGCCTGAAAGAGGATATCTATGAGGTGAGCTACTAGCAGCTATGTTTGGTGGTATTTGAAAATTTATCTGAGGTTTAGATATCTTGAGATATTATGGGATACGATATTGCTTCTTATTCACAATGTTTATTTTTTGAAGTAATAGAATTTGCTAAAACATATCTAGGGTTGCAGCTATAGTTGTAGATAAAATGCACCCAAAGTGCGTGATGAAAACTAAACCCTAAAAAGTAGGAAATTAGGAAATTCTAGAAAGTAGCAAATGAAATGTAACTCTTCATTTTCTTTTTGTGGTAAGGCATATGAATAGTTAGATGATGACTCCATAGATGTTTTTAATAATATATTTTGCGAACTTTGTATTGTAGTTTTTGTAATGTGCTCCTAGTGTTGTTCATTATTACTGTTCGAAACTCCACCCTTTTCATTTTCAAATGTTATTTTATTGTCTTCCTCTCTTTGTGCGTTTACTGTGTATATCCTCTTCTTAAGAATATTGGGTTAGTATTCATAAGAATATTGATGATTTATCTATTTGGCACATATTGTTTATTTGGTGCACACTTGCCTTTATCAGATAATTTTTAAGATGGTGGAGGAGAATCCTAGAGATGTTGGTCATGATATGGATGGCCTAAGCATTGTATATGGGGACGAATCTTTGCCTCGCCTTTATGAAAATTCTCGGATTTCAACCGATCAGCTCCCTGGGCAGTCAGGTACTTTTTTGGCTGCCCTTTTAGATCTTGCTTATCTTAAATGTGTCTTATCGTTGATTTTTGTTCTTTTCAATGTGTCAGGCATTGTTAAGCGAGCTGCGGCTCTTGGGCGTTATCTTCAAAATCCTTTGGCAATGGTTGCTACACTATGTGGACCAGGAAGGGAGATATTATCTTGGAAACTTGATCCTCTAGAAAACTTTCTATCCCCAGATGAAAAATATGGGATGATTGAACAGGTCATGGTAGATGTTACAAACCAGGTCGGCCTCGACATAAATCTGGCTATTAGCCATGAATGGTTATTTGCTCCTTTGCAATTTATTTCTGGGCTTGGACCCAGGAAGGCAGCATCTCTGCAGAGGTCTTTGGTAAGAGCTGGAGCGATTTTCACTAGAAAAGACTTTGTGACAGTGCATTGTATTGGTAAAAAGGTTTTTGTCAATTCAGTTGGTTTCTTGCGTGTTCGACGAAGTGGGTTGGCTGCTAGCAGCAGCCAATTTATTGATTTGTTGGATGATACAAGAATACATCCGGAATCTTATGGTTTAGCACAGGAGTTGGCTAAAGATGTTTATGATGAGGATGGAGCCAATGATGATGAGGATGCACTTGAGATGGCGATAGAGCATGTTAGAGATCGGCCTAGTGTTTTAAAAACTCTTGCTGTTGATGACTATGCTAAAAGCAAGAATCGTGAAAATAAGATAGAAACATTTTATGATATAAGGAGGGAATTAATGCATGGTTTTCAGGATTGGCGTAAACAATATGAAGAACCAAGTCAGGATGAAGAATTCTACATGATTTCGGGTGAGACTGAAGATACCCTTGCTGAAGGGAAAATTGTGCAAGCCACAGTTCGCAGGGTGCAAGCTCAAAAGGCAATCTGTGTTCTTGATTCTGGATTGACAGGGATGCTAATGAAAGAAGACTATTCAGATGATGGAAGGGATATTTCTGAGTTAACTGACAGGGTACATGAAGGTGACATTCTCACCTGCAAGATTAAATCTATTCAAAAGAACAGGTATCAGGTGTTCCTAGTTTGTAGAGAGAGTGAAATGAAAAACAATAGATATCAGAATTTTCGGAATCTTGATCCGTACTACCAGGAAGATCGGAACAGTGGACAAAGCGAGCAAGAAAAATCTCGCAAAGAAAAGGAGCTAGCAAAGAAGCATTTCAAGCCAAGGATGATTGTTCATCCACGCTTCCAAAACATAACGGCAGATGAAGCAATGGAGGTATGTTTTCACTTATGATATTCTTCATGTTGTGTGGTTTAATTGTTGACTTTTGGGTTCTTAACATTTAATTCGTACACACCTGGATGCCGTGCTTGATGATTTAACTTGAGCTTGGGAATTAAGTTGTAATTTACAATTAGTTGGCAGTCTTGGAATGTTTTTTTATCTATTTCAATTTTTTTCTCTTCGTGTAATAATGATCTTATGTTTTTAATTTCAAGTGATTTGACATAGCATATCTTTATATTTGACAGTTCTTGTCTGATAAGGATCCCGGTGAAAGTATTATACGTCCAAGTTCTCGTGGACCTTCATATTTAACTTTAACTCTAAAAGTTTATGATGGAGTTTATGCTCATAAGGATATAGTTGAAGGTGGAAAGGAACACAAGGACATTACATGTTTACTCCGTATTGGAAAGACGTTGAAAATTGGGGAGGACACTTTTGAAGATTTGGATGAGGTGAGTAATTAAGAGTTTGTTAAAGTTTAAAGTTTCCTGTGGCTCTGAATTTGGTTTCGGCCTATTTTAATTTTTAATATGTAAACTTCTTAAATGATTAGAAATGATGACAGAAGTAGACGTAATGATTCGCAACCTTAGACGAGTAAGATCAATTTGTTTCAGAATTTTTAGATATCATAGTGTTTGGATACATCCTTGTGAAATGTTGGCGAGTCTCCCGAAGCTTATTAGATATTTGTAACCGGATGAACTTTATAATTTGACTATGAAGCAAAATAGTCATCATTATCTTCTTGTTGTGCTTCCAGAGTTCAAATATTTGTCTCTCTTGCATTCAGAGGAAGCTGACACTGTAGTAGTAAACTGAAAGCTGACTTGTTTTTGTTGAATGCTTTAAAGGTGATGGATAGATATGTTGATCCCTTGGTGGGTCACTTAAAGGCGATGCTAAATTACCGTAAGTTCAGGAGGGGTACTAAAGCAGAAGTTGATGAGCTCTTGAGAATTGAGAAAGCAGAGTATCCTATGAGGATAGTTTATTGTTTTGGCATATCCCATGAGCATCCTGGCACTTTCATTTTGACTTACATACGAAGCACAAATCCGCATCATGAGTATATTGGTCTTTATCCCAAAGGGTTCAAGTTCAGGAAAAGGATGTTTGAGGACATTGATCGGTTAGTGGCATATTTTCAGCGGCATATTGATGATCCCCAGCATGAGTCAACACCATCCATCAGATCGGTTGCTGCTATGGTACCAATGCGAAGCCCTGCAGCCGGGGGCTCTTCGGGGGCATCCGTAGGCAGTGGCTGGGGTGGTTCAGCAAATGAGGGTGGCTGGAGAGGTCAGTCTTTTGATCGGGATCGCTCAGCCACACCAGGTTCAAGAACAGGTATAGTCAGCTAAGAGAATGTAACTGTTTTGTGCTTTCTTGTAATTAATTCTTATTGCAAATTTAGAGATATTGGAAATTGTTTCATTAATTACGTTTTTGTTTTCTCTGCATTTACACATTTCATTTAAAATAATTTAAAAAAAAAAAAAAACTGATACCTTTTCCTTCATGCAGCTTTTCATTTTTTTATTTTTTTTCAAATATTTTGCATATTTGTTTTTGTATTTTTGCTTATGATGTTATTTGTCCCTTGCCTCCTTCGTGTTTGAAATCTAGGCTAGAGCTCTCTTTTTCCTCTTCTGCTCCTAAGATACTTTAATTTGATTGTAAATGTTTGTGATGATATTCTTTTGTTGTGAGATATGCAATTGATATGACCGTCCTCAATTTATTACTAAACTTGGTGGGTTGGTTGCTTCTCAGCTCCCTGATTTGGTGACCAGCACTTTTCTCTTTGATTTTGCAGGTCGAAATGATTATAGAAACAGTGGCAGACATGCAAGTGGGCTGCCTAGGCCATTCGGGGGACATGGTCGTGGTCGAGGCTCGTATAGTAGCAGTAAAGTAAATAATACCAGCGATGAGAGGCAAGAATCTGGTTATGATGCTTCGAGATGGGATTCAGTTACCAAGGATGGTAATGATGGTTGGGGCAATTTCCCAGGGGCCAAGGTCCAAAATTCCCCTGGCAGGGAAGCTTTTCCTGGTGGTTGGGGTACTGGTGGAAGTGGCAGTGGCAATGGCAGTGGTGGCAACAGTTGGGGTGGTGGTGCTGCTGCTGCTGGAGGTTGGAGTGGTGGTACTAATACAAGTAATGTGGGAGCTGATAATGACTCCTCTGGGTGGCGAGCTGCTGAGCCCAAAAGAAGTTCTACTCCGCTGCAAGCTGGGAATGGTGGGTGGTCAGGGAGCAGTGGTGGTGGTCGTGGTTGGTGAATGACGAATCACCAGATTTTTCTGTTTTGTCTCTCTACAAACTCGCCAACTCCAAAGCTTGGGATGAAATTTTTTTGGAAACTGCTGTTCCCGTGGTTCGTGAGACTGAGATGGGGGTTGGGGGGAAGGGATATAAATCCCAACTCTTCTCGAGTTCATTGTCGGGGAACACTGCAAGTGGCATTGCCTGCCAGACTCCTTTATAACTCAGTTGTTAAAAGGATAAAATGTCTATTTACCCAAGAGAGGAAAAAAAAAAAAGGAAGAAAGAAAGATAAAAACTGTCCAGATTATTTACTGTTTGCTGCGTTGCTTTGGTGTCCATATTTATGCTCGTTATGTATAATATTGTTTTTTCGGTAAGAGGAAAATACACTCACCACTCATGGTTTTTTATCAAAATTACAATGACCACCCTTGTCTTGAAAATAAATACGCCAACCTCATTGGAAATGATATTTTGAACCAAATCAATTTCTAACTAAATTTACGGGTAGACTCTTTATCTTTTTGCTGAACTTATGAGGACCTCCCTTGTCGTTAATATATATATATATATATATATATATAAGTACAAATATTTTTCTTTTAGAAATAAAAAAAATGATGATATAATGCTGACTGCGAATGATAAATATTTATAATAAGAAATGTAGTATATTAAAATAAAATATCAATTTTTTAAATAAAAAATTTAATAAGAATAGTTGAAAACAGTGTGTCCAAATTCCAAAACAAGAAAATATAAGATAAACTATAAGTATTATATTATTTAGGGTTAATGATGATTTTTTGAATTATCTAACATATTAAGGACATTTTTGCCATTTAATGGATGCTAAAAATGCTTTAAAATAATTTTGTGTTAGTCTACTGTTATGAGTGATACATTCTTTTTAATATAGTTTGTATATTAATTTTTAAATATAGATGGTCTGTGTGATTTTAATAAAAATAAAAGCCTGCAAGTCAAACTCACACAATTGTCGTACATAATAAGAAAAGATAAAAATATAGGGTAAAATTTCAAAATAGTCCATTGTATTTTGCAGAATTACCATTATATTGTAAAATTACACTATCCTCCATTACATTTCATTTTTATGTATTAATCATATTTATCAACTCTATATTTTAGGGGATTTATCAATATAATTTGTATATTTTTAGCCTAAATAATTTCACACTTACATTTTAAAGGGTAGGGTGTTAAACAATCTTATCTATATATTTATCAATATCATTAAATAAATTATTCGGTTAATTTTTTTATCAAAATTAAGAGACTATATCATTCACAAAATATTTAACCAATAATTAATATTATATATGTATTTAAAAAATTATTTAATTATCTCAAATTCTTTGACATAAATACCTATTTGATACACTCATAAAAGTATAGGAGTGAGTTTGTTCAAATAAAAGTACAATGACTATTAACATATCTCCTAAAGTGCAGGGGTAAGAATTCTTTTGGTAAACAGTACAAGGGTAAGATTATTTAAGTTAAAAATGTTTGATATGACTCTAAAATATAAGAGTGACAAATATTATCAATTATATTTTTATATTAATTTAACCCCCTCTTACATAACAAATTACTAATGGCGCTAGTATTTGACTAATTTATCCATCTTTGATAAATGCAAATTAATTTTAAAGATAAGAAAACGAAACCAACCTGGTCTATGTGTTTGATTATAAAATAATATATACTTAAAAAATAATTTAAATTTTTTGAAGTAAAAATAAGAGGGTTAAAAGTGTCATTTTCTAAAAGTATTTAGGTCAACTAACTTTAACTAATATCTGTGGTTAAATTGAAAAAAAAAAAAATGAAACGTAAGATGCTGTAGATAAACAAAAATGAAATATGAAAAGGCTGTGGTGTAATTTTCAAAAAATAGTAAGGTTTTCTACAAAAATGTCAAATACAGGGACTAAAATGAAATTTATCCTAAATTATAAATTGTTAGTGCGATAATCACCACATGCAATTTAGGATAAAGGACGGCCTCTATCGGAAAAAGAAAAAAAAAATACAAAACAGATTTGAACACAACAAAAAACAAAACCAATAAAATAAATAAATATACCAAATTAAAATCCCAAATTCCACTCAGCCTCAGCTTAGGGTTTCGTCGAATCTCTCCCATTTGCATCTCTATTAGCGAAGGCGTGGGATCCACTCGTTCCTTTTTCGATCTCTTACAGGTACGTCCAATTCTATTGCTCTGATTTAACTTGTTCTTAATTATTTCTAAAATCGATACTCGTAATTCAGTCCTAATTTCACATAATATTTTCGTAGAATTTTATTTCTAATGTATATTAAGTGTTTTTTTTTTTGGTTGGGGTGTTTGGTGAGATTTTCATTGTTGAAAGTCCAAATTGGCACGCACTACTTTCAAAATTAAACTTCTTTCTCTTCCGGAAATTCTAAATGTTCGTTTATACTGGTTGAATGTTGAATAATAAAGCGGTGAAATTACTTGATATTTCTGTTCATATTATTGAAATTTTAATTTAGTTTATGGTTAGCGAAATGATGAGATTTGGCCGAAGTGAAGTAGGAGTCATGGCCATTGCAATTATTTTAGGTTAAACTATTGAAATTAATTTCAATTTCAACCAGGAGCTGAATATCCTTTGTTCTTTGGTCAAAGTCGACTCTTCTTATCTATTTTTTTCAAGTGTTGATATTGCTGTAATGACAGTTAAAATTGAGCTTTGCATATTTTGTGAAGGTTACCATCAATGCATTAAAATAGTAGACACAACATTTACTCCCACTACCCCTTTTTCGTGAGGCATGTAATATGTAATTAAAATGAATATCATGTTCGATTCTTAATATTCTATGCTACTGATCATTTATGCTTCACAAAAGATAATACTTATAATTTAGGGAAAATTTCGAGTTTTGTGTAAAGGCAATTACATAATTTTTTTTTTCTATCTTTTCTAGTCTGGAAGGACCTTGGTTACTGTTCATATAAAGTGATAATTACCAACATATAGTCAAGGTTCTAAAGTGGTGCGCTGTAAATTTTTATAGAGGATTACAACAGTTTCAAATAATATTTTGGACTCTAAATAAAACACACTTTAACATTTGGCTCTCGTATAGATTTTTTGAAATTAGTGATTTTGTGTATTTTAAATTTTCGTTTGTTTTAGCTTAATGTTTGTTAAAATGTTTTGTATTTCATATGACATTTTCTTGTCTATCAATTATTACTCCCACCCACCCTCTGCATGATGCTCCAATATTTTTCTAGTTATTTTCATTCTTTATGGTATTAGTTGCAAAATCAATGTTATTTTAAAAAAATATTTATTTTTATGCAAACTCATAGAAATACTTTTTGAGTATTTTTGTTTGGTTTATAAAAATATCTTGTTATTAATATTGGATTTTAATGGTGAACTTCAAGCGATATTTTTCACTGAAATACTAAAAAAATAATAGTAGAAATAATAAGAATGGATCACCATCTGAGAGATACTATTTAATCTTCACCTAGGTAGTTACTTTCGTGATATGATACTTTTTTGGATTATATAAATGATTCGTTTGCTTGAAACCTTTTTATTCTCTTTTTAATTTTTTAATCCATCACAACTTCTTGGTTTGAAGAAATTCATCCATAATACATGGAATTTTGGGGGCAAAAGAGAAAGTATTGTTTATGATTGCATTATTTTTACAAAACTTCATATAGTTGCCTCCTCCCTCCACCTTTCCCCCAAAACCAATATTCTGCCTCTATTCCTGTAGTCAATACCAAATATTATTAGGATAATAGACTTAGTACAGTTGAGTTGTATCATGCAAATCGTGTTATAACTTTTGGTTCTATACCTTGCTAGCAGATATCATTATTTGCTAGGTTTTGTTTTTAGATGTATAGATCTTTATTCCATTGAACAAAAATAGAAAAATATAATAGGCCTTTAAGACTACCTTACCAGCTTGTTTGAGTGATCTGGAACTCTTCCTTGGGGTGCATTCCTGGTGAGTAAGCCGAGTCCTTCTTGCTTGGGAGGAGTCGACTTATACCTTGAACAAACAAGTCTGAGCCCGAAGCCTGAGCCCGACCATAGAAAGAATAAAGGCTCGCCATCAGAAATCCTGAGACCACACTTTAAAGCTAGCAAGACTTTTGACGAATTTCATTGTTTTATTCGAACTGACAATTCATTTTCAATTGAGTTGTGTTAACAGCGATTATAGAACAAAGAAAAGAAACTAATCAACCATTGGACAACTTTTAAAGCAAGCTAGAGACAGAATAGCTGAAACCAAAATCCTCTCAGTGTTTTGAATGTGTAATTTGAAATCTGAAATTCTATTTTTTGATGTTTATACATGCTCTAGGTCCTAAATCATCTGAGATACTAATTTCAGTTTGCAATTGTTTGTAAAAAATGTGCAGATAACAGTAAAATATTGAGTTTAAAGGGACAACAGTAGGATTTGGTATAGTTTGTTAAGAGTGGGAGAGAGAGAGAGGATGTCAAGTGGGCAAAACACCCATTGGTGTTATGGATGCAGACGGCCAGTTCGCCTGCGTGGGCGAGATGCAGTGTGCCCGGGCTGTAATGGGGGATTTGTCCAGGAACTTGATGATATGGTGCACACAAGTCCACTAGACTTTTTGGGGCTGGACAGTTATGAAGATCGTGATCGTAGATTTGGAGTTGTGGAAGCTATCTCAGCCTTTATGAGGCAACGAATGGCTGACAGAAGCCATAGCCTTGATGTCAGGGGGAGATCAGATGCAATTCCTGAACATAACCCTGGGATTGGTCCTTTGTTGATCTTTGGTGGCCAGATTCCTTTTAGGATGTCTGGAAATGGTGGTTTTGAAGCTCTTTTTAATGGGACTCCTGGAATTGGTCTCGCACGTGGTAATGCTGGTGATTATTTTATTGGTCCTGGACTGGAAGAACTGTTTGAACAGCTTTCTACCAATGATCGGCAAGGCACCCCCCCAGCATCAAGATCTTCCATTGATGCAATGCCTACTGTTAAGATCTCACAAAGACATCTCCGCTCCGATTCACATTGTCCTGTTTGCAAAGAAAAATTTGAGCTTGGGTCTGAAGCAAGGCAAATGCCGTGTAATCATATATATCACTCAGATTGTATTGTACCATGGTTAGTCCAGCACAACTCTTGCCCAGTTTGCCGCCAAGAACTGCCATCACAAGGTTTGGGTGATGGCCGTAGTTCAAACAATCGAAGTAGAAGCAGCAGTTTTGGTAGTAATACCACCAATGGAAGGGAGAATCATGGAAGACGGAATCCATTTTCTTATTTGTGGCCGTTTCGTACGTCTAGTTCCAGCTCTAACCATAATGGAGCTGCCGGAAGTAGCTCATCAACCGTTCATGAGAATAACAACCATCAGATGGGTTACACGGGATGGCCATTTGACTAGGTATCTCAAGACAGAGAGCATGAGTGGGATGGCCATTTGACTAAGTATCTCAAGACAAAGAGCATGAGTTGCTGTCTTTGTTGATCAGAATTGATCCTCATCCGCAGAGCAAACAAATTGCTAAATTGTTTGAAACCCTACTTGTCTGCTGTTTTAAGGCGAATGAATGTCATTTTGTTGATCGATTGCTGATTTTCCATGTAAATGATATTTCGGATTTGGTGTGCTGCTGGATTAGTCGTGCCTTCAGTGTCCAGTATTATTCGTGCTTGCGTGTTGTGTGATTGTCATGAAACTTCTCTCATAAAGTGGGTAAATTCAATTTTCTGGTACTTCGTATATTCAATAATTCGTTATTTTAAAAATCCTGATGTCTTATTAAATTTACTTAAAATTGTTTAATTTGAAATTTGGTAAAAAGATAAAAGAAATAAATGATATAATATACTTTCATTTTTTTGGAAAATCATTAAAATAGTATTCTTCATTTAGATTGTCTTAACAATTTTCACTAAAATTTAATTTGGCAAAATGATTTACTAATACATAATAAGCAAATATTGTTAGAAAAGGTATATAATAATTAGAGCATCTCCAATAATGTTCTTTAAATTAAAGAGCATATTTTTATAAATAAAGAATATTTTTTATATTAGAGAGTCAAATTAAGTAAACAACTCCAATAATGCTCTTTATTGTTTAGTCATTATTTTGTTAGTTTCAATGACTAATTTTATTTTTACTTAATTATCCTTCTTTTTATAAAATAAAAATAAAACTATTGAAGGTAATCTTGTAAAGTTAAATTTAGATTAATCATTGAAGGTTGTGAGACATTAAATAGAAAATGCATTTATTGTTTAACATATAATTAGAGAGTGAGTTTGGCTCTTCAAATATGGAGAGTCAAATCCACTCTTCATATTTAAAAGTTAAAATAAAAAGTCTGTTGGAGTAAATTTTTTAAGATTAATTTTCTAAAATAAAAAAAAAATAATAAATAGAGAGTCCCTTAAAAATACTCTTATATTAAGATATGCCCAAACTTTAAAAAGTGATGATCATTTTTATCTGGAACTGTAGCTTTATTGTGAAATATACATTACTTTTTAGTGTACCATAAAAATAACTTACTAGTTTAAATTCTAATCCCCGGGAGCCGTGAGTGGCCCGTGGGGCTCGCTGCTTTACTTAAAAGAAGCAGCCAACTAGGCCTTTACATTTGCTTAGCGATAAGAAATGCTTCCTTGCCCGATACTCACGTCACTCCCATATTCTATTTTTCAAAACTAATTATTTAATTTTCTACGACCCCAAAAGTATACGAAATTAATTATTTGGATATTCGTTTTTTAGGCATAGCCAGCGGGATTAATCCCGTCCTCCCAGTATCACTGTAATCCACTTGTTCTGAATTCCCTACCTACCCTAAAATTATGATTAAATCAACCGCCGTGGGTGCGAGTTACTTTTGTTTTTTTGTATAAATGGGTGCGAGTTACTTGCCAACTTCTAGTCTGTTGGAATTCATTTATAAAATGGTCATGGTTGTAGGTTGGACATACATCTTCATGATCAATAAATATGATAAGTTTTGGAAAATTAAACTATTCGTGAAAGTGGTATTAAATCCAAAAAAAAATGCAGGAATCGCAAGTCAAAACTAATTTTAAACAACCTTTCTCTCTTATTTATTTATTTATTTCAATAAACTATTACAGCATTCTTTTATTTTTTATCTTATATATTTTTACTTTAAAAAATAAATCCGCTCCATTTTGTATAATATTTTGAAAATGAGAGTGCCGTTTTTTATTGCACATAATTTTAGCATTTTAAGCTTATTCCTGTGAAAACAAACTGTGAATGTAAAAATTTAGAAGTTACATGGGGTTTTAGTATCTCCCTAGAAATCGTCTTAGTGCGCAGTTTAATAAACCTGTCCCCTCCACCCGCTGCTTTCTCCTTCGCTTCCTCAATTTTATTTTTCTACAGATACAGATAAACCCATAACAAAAAAACACTATGCTTTGTCATTTGCAGCACAAGTTCCTTTACTCTTCCTCCAAACCCTAAATTATTTTAATATTTGAAGAGCAAAAAAGAGAAAAACTCACGCTCTCTCTCAGTTTTGTACCATCTTCTGCTTGTTTGGTTTCTCACTCTAGGACCCAGAATGAGTGCACCCAACCAAGACCCAGTTGTGCAAACGGGGAATGGACCCTGACCCACTTCACCACCTGCATTGGTCCCTATGGGAAAGGCCGAAGAAGAACAGGTTCTGCCTTCCACTGTGGGCTCCGAGGCCTTGCAGCAAAATGCAGAGACTCGATGTGGTTGTGGGATTCAAAGATTCGTTGGCCTCAGATGCATCTTGGTCCTCCTACTTTCCGTTGCTGTCTTCCTCTCTGCTGTCTTCTGGTTGCCTCCGTTTCTTCAGTTCGCGGATCAGGACGATCTGGATCTTGATTCAAAGTTCAAAGGTGGGTTTCGCTGAATTTTTCAAATGGTTTATTAGGTGATTTGGTTTTTTGGCTTTATGGCTACCGCATTGTGTTACGGAGCGTGGATCTAGATTTTTAGTAACTACATTTTTTACTCTATTTTTTAAAAGATTTTGGAAGTGTGCCTAATTTGGGGTTTTAATGATAGTTGAGCGAATTTAGGCAAGGATTATAAGATTAGATTTACCAAGTTGTTTTAAAAATTATTATTTTTTGTTTTTCTATTTGCAATTTTCTTTGGATTTTAGGTTTTCAAATGTTTTAATAGGTCTTTTTTGGTGTGTGTTTCATTGTTCGTTCATGATTACTCAGAAAATGTGGGTAAGGAGAGAGATGGTAATTTAACGGGTAAATTTTTCGCTGTACTAACTTTAAAAAAAGAAGATATAAATAACTAATAAGTTTATGGTGCCTGAGTAATGAGGACTACAAGCGTCAATTTACCTGTTTTCCTCTCTTTCCTTTTCCGGAAACTAGCTGGGGAACGACAAATAATTTATCGAATAAAAATTTGGTCACCATTGTTTTTTTTTTCTCTTTATTTTTGTTGAACTTTTATACTTCTTTCTTATTGGAGTAATCTTGTGCATTTTTTACTCTAAGTAAAACATCCGGAATTTTAGGGACAAGGACCTACATTTTGGGAACTTTTTTTAAATGCTATAAATGGACTTTTAAATCCGCAATATGTTTTTTTTTCTTTTTGGAATTTTGATGTGATATTTTTGTATGCACTTGTTTCATTCATATGAAGATTTTCGGATTCAATGGTGTATATTCGGGAATGATATTTTTATATCATAGTCAATAATGATCGTATTTGGGTAAATTTATGACACTACTATCATAGCACTAGTACTGCTGTACTAGTGCCTTCATGTATGATTTGTATGACACTACTATCGAAAATGCATGCTGGGTAGGTGCCACTTGTGTCCATCCCTTTGTTGCTTGTTTGAGCCGTTACAAACATCATCCTTATATTGAAAATATGTTGGGGTGCTATACATTTTTGCCAAGACAGTTATATCTAGTTAGTATTTTTGGATTGCCTATCCAAACTATGCTTCCTAGGTATGACCAACAACCGAAGAACAGATACTACATATTTGTTGTCTTGTATTTAAATATATATATATATATATATAGTTAGTATTTTTGGATTGCCTCTCCAAACTATGCTTCCTAGGTACGACCAACGACCAAAGAACAGATATTACATATTTGTTGTCTTGTGTAATATGCATATATATATATATATAATATAGGAAAAAATGTACATTTCTATAACTTTTTTTGGTATTTCATTTTTGCAAGAGAATACATGTATATTAAGAAAGACAATATACTCAAGACTCAGGAAAGTAGACAAAAGTAATAAAGGCCATCTTTAAACCCATAAACCAATGCACAAAGCCTTTCACCAGACAACACACACTAAGAGAAAATTGGATTAGGCAGTTCAGATTTTCTCCGTAATTCTCTATTGTGAGCTTTGTCTTCAATTTGACAATAACTCTTGCATATGCCGCTAAACTTCTAAACTCCTCTCTACGGAAAAGATTGCACTTTGAAAAATCAATTTCTGATGAATGTCTTTGAGCATAGGCTATAGCCTTAAGACCCTTAACTAAAAATCATTCGTACTTCTGTGGATCCCTTGTCTTTGAAGCCGAGAATCTTGAAATTGCTTCTGGCTTGCTTGTGTCCTTAAATTGTACTTCAAATTACGGGAGTGGTTGGAAATTTTGTTGTTTGGTATTAGCTATTAGCCTAGTGCATTACAGTCATGGCATTACTATAGATCTAAACTGTGCAACTGGGTGCTTGTAATTTTTTAGATGGATGTTCATGAAGTTGATTCTAGTGGGATGAGGTCTGGCAAAGAGGAGGGGTTTAGACTTTGGACACTGAAAATCTTGTGGGGGTTGCAAACTAATTATTTAGTTTTAGTTGGTGCCTAGCAAAGAGGAAGGGTTTAGCCTTTGGACACTGAAAATCTTGTGGGGGTTGCAAACTAATTATTTAGTTTTAGTCGGTGTCTGATCTTGGAGCTTGGGAACATGCTAATGTGTGCATTTTGACGATGTTCATGTTTTTGCTTATACTTGAAATGCTGCTATTTCTTGCATTGGAAAATAGGATTGATATATAGCAAGGTTAAAACTCATGAATCCTTCCATCTAACTGAAAAATAAATAAAATGGAAAAAAAGACAGGGTAAATTACAAATGAACATTCTAACTTATATTTCAGATCAATGCCATAACTTTTTAAAATCAGATGCTTTATTTTGTCTGGATCAGTACTTGAACCAAGAACCTCGCCTTGATTATACGTAATGATTAACTAAATTATACTATGATGTGACTTTTCACAATAATAGATACTTTTAATGCTTATGGAATTCTTTACTAGTGAAGTATAAAGCTTTGAAGTACGACCGATCAAAGTCCTTGATCATTTAACAATAAGTTAAAAAAGCTGAAGGAGTGCTTTCAAAATTTCAAATAAGACATATAATTGTAATTTTTCCAAGACTTGTATTATAATACATAAAGTCAGAGCATGTTGGATATTACAATATCAAATAAATCTGAGACTAGCTGACGTACACAATGATAATTGGTATTTATATCTTCAGTGCAAATAAAATAGTACGGGTGTGAAAAAATAATATATATATATATATATCTTCTAGTGAATGTTGACATTGTAGTTGAGAATTTTACTCCCTGTGATAAGATTAGTATCCATTTAGGTTTAGTTCGGTCTGATTTGTGAATACAGGAGTTCACTATTAGAATCTATTGTTTGGGGGCCCAAGACCAATCTTAACTGTTTCTAAGGTGCTTTTATTGAGGTCAGCAGATATGCATATTTTACCATATTTTTCAGTGTTATGTATGCTATAATATTTGTATGGGTTGCAAATACAAGCGATTCAACATGAGGAGTCAGTAGGAGTATTGAATGGGAAGAAGCAAATGTGCCTCTTGCTCGTTTTTATCATGTGATGCTATACTTTATTAGTGTCTTCAGCTTAGTTTGTATTTATATTGTAAATGATGAAGTTGCCCTGCTCTTTTATTTCTTTTTTGTGATGACCCACAAAATCAATTCTGGGTTGATAGTGGAATTTGATTTCCAGGCAGCTAAGAGACTACTGGTTGCATTGTTAAGGATGTCAGAACATCATCAAATTCTTTTTGATGGAGATTGTGATATCGTGTAACTGACAAAGTTTTTTTATTTTTTTTTCTCTCATCCAGACCATGGTATAGTAGCAAGTTTCAATGTTCTGAAGCCAGTTTCTTTGCTTGAAGACAATATCTTGCAACTTGAGGATGACATCTTCGATGAGATAGGCTTACCCTCAACCAAAGTATCTGCACTTTTACTTCCTTTTTCATCACTTTACCCATTGTTTTTACTCTGATCTAATCATGATTTGAATCAGGTGGTTATCTTATCTCTAGAACCTTTGAGTGGGTCAAATATTACAAAAGTTGTGTTTGGGGTTGATCCTGATCCAAAAGATTCAAATTTATCTGAAGCAGCTGAAAGTCTGATCGGAGCATCTTTTAAATCTCTGGTTGTTCGACAAACATCTCTCCACCTAACTGCATCCTTGTTTGGAGATGCATATATTTTTGAGGTGCTAAAATTTCCAGGAGGAATTACTATTATTCCCCCTCAGAGTGTTTTTCTTCTACAGAAAGTGCAAATCCTTTTCAACTTTACTTTGAACTTCTCTATTTATCAAATACAAGTTAATTTCAATGAATTGACAAGCCAGCTGAAATCAGGATTATATTTAGCACCGTATGAGGTTAGGCAATCTCTGTCTATGGTCATGTACATTTCTTTTTCTGAGGCATAGTTATCACACTAACACCAGTTCTGTTTCTGAATGAGCCGCTTGAATTTATATATCCTCGTGATTTGACAGCCTTGGATGCGCGTTGCATGTCCTGACTGGTTTTGTTTTGTGGAATACAGAACCTCTATGTTAGCTTATCAAACTCAAAAGGTTCAACAGTGGTTGCCCCCACTACTGTTCAGTCATCTGTTCTGCTGGCTATTGGGAACACTCCTTCAATGCAAAGGTTAAAGCAACTTGCCCAAACCATTACAGGCTCTCATTCAAGAAACCTTGGCCTGAATAATACTGTATTTGGTAGGGTTAAGCAAGTTCATCTTTCATCTATCCTGCAACACTCTCTCCACGGTGGTGATGGTGGTGCCACTGCATGGTCACCTTCTCCTGCTCCTCTTCCTCATCTCCACCACCACCACCACCACCATCACCACCATCATCACCACCACCATCATCACCATCATAATGCTCATGTTGCTCCTGCAATTTCACCTACACATGAAACTGTGAGAGGTCCACCTACAACTCCAAATGGTGCGCCTGTTCCAAAGGAAGGTTCACCTGCCCCACAGAATAGTTTGCCTCCACATCAGAAAAGTTACAAGGCAAACCCTCCTAGATGCCAATTTAGATATAAAAGATCTACAGGGAAAGGGAGAGCGCAGCCTCATTTGGCTCCTACTGCTGCACCTAATGTTTCTCCTCACCACCCTGCTGCCTCGCCACAAAAGCAAGTAGACACGTCAAAACCTATCTCCCATTCAGTTCCAACATCTAGTCCTTTGCCAAGTGTAGTTTTTGCTCATGTTCAGCCCCCATCAAAGAGCGAGTCGGACACAACTCAGTTGGTTTCCCCAACCCCATCTACCTGTGAGTATGATAATCTTATTTTTGCGACTCAAACTGAAGATAATAATTTGGTTATGAATTTGATACTGTTGTAAAATAAATATTAAAGCAAATGGTGAGGAAACTACTGCATTTTATTATTACTATTTATACCCCTAACCTCTCCTTGCACGGATAAAGTTAGTTTGGTAGTACATGTAGGAATAAAAAACCTATAGGCTTCAGGCCCCATAATAGAAAAACCTCTCAATAATATAGGCCCATTTGATTAAATACCATAGTTTATAACAGATACAACTTGTTTTATACAGAAAGGTTGATTATATTGTGTATGTACACTTGTGGCCATCCCAGGCTAACTGACCATTTTGGTTCCTTCAAAAATGTATTTTTGTTTTTTGGGGTTGGGGGGGTGGGGTTCGTTGTCTATTTGGTTATTGTTGATTGATTTAGTTCAATTCTTTTGCCTGTCATGGTCTGACTTAACCAAAAAAAAAGGTTTTCAAGTTTTCTTTGTTGTTGAATATTTGTTTCATACACTTAAAGCATTGTTATTGCAGCTTCTGCAGGTCTTCTTCCTTCTGCTCATTTGGCATTTTCATTGTCCCTAGCTCTTGTAGTACATTTATAACCAGAAAGGTGAACCTACTGTTTTCTAGTTGAAATCACTTATCCGGCATTCGATAGCATTCCAACCGGATAACCTCGAGGAGTTCTGTAATGGTGAGCTACGCAAAGGGCGTGCTTCGCAACTGATCGAGTGGACATATCTTGTTTTTACGCGTGTAAATATTGATTAAAATTCCAGCTGCTCATGCATATTTGGGTCAAAGTCACACAGGTGGCAGGCCTTTGCTTGTAGCATAGCCGCTGTTTTGTGTATTCTCTTCAGCAGAAATATGTGAGAGAAAAAAAAAAAAAAACAGCAAATGTATCGCATCATCTTTTTGTTTCTCAGCGCATCCTCCTTTGCAATCATATGTGCATTATATAAATTTATTAAAAATCATAAGACATCATTGGCTATAAGCTTCTAGAGAATTAAATATTATGTCAGCAATAGTAATTGAAAAGTTGTTCTTGGTTAATGTAGGAAGAGAAGACGATAAATTTTTATTTACAATAATAATATAAACATGAAATATATTATTAAGAATGTTAGATGCTTAAGTTTATTCATACTTGTTTGTATGTGCAATTAATTTAATTTCTTATTTATTATTATAATTATTTTTAAATTACAAGTCTTTCCTTTACGAAACAAAAAGCTTTCCTTTACGTGGTGTCACGTTCCCGTGAAAGCAGCCATTCTAATAAGAAGACAATCTCTTACTTGAAAAATATCACACCAACACCATCGAAACCCACAAACACATAATCCTTCCTCTTCGTCACGTTCATACGTAGTGACCTTTTCCGAAAGAAAAAAATAAATCTGCACTGAGAGTGATTTTTTAGTTCATTACTTTACTCTTTTTGTTCGTTGAATCCATAGAGCCTCAGATTTCTTTGTTCTTCCTGCTCTTCTCACTCTAATTAATTCACATTTCCTTGACCGAAAACGTAGAAACAGATAGCTCCTGGATGAATTGAAGGTAATTGTTATTTGCATCTAATTTTTCTACTTCTTTTTTTCCCGTTTTAATCGAAAGATTTTCATCTGGGTGTTATTCATTTCTTTGGAAACATTAGAATCGCGCATTCAATTTCGTTCATGTCTTTCATTTTGGGTATTGTAGACTTATAACGTTTTGGAGTTCTTTTTGGTCAATGCTTCCTTAGCTGAAGTTATCAACTCTTCGCTGATATTGTTTACTGGAAAACGGAGAAAATATCAACGTTTTGAGTTCTTTATTATGATTTTGAATCTTGAAAGACTTACTTAGCTAATTAATACACAAGTGTCGTCTTTTTTCTTGTAAAGTAACTGTTTTATTTTTTCTAATCACACGTGCCTAACCAGTTTTATGAATTATTTTTGTTCAGTTGTCCTAAATATTTTTTTAAACAATAATAATTATAAAAAATTAGTTTCGTTTGCTAGATATTGGGAAATTTCATCTGGGTTTGATCCATATTCAAGACAATGGCCAACTTTGGATTGTTTTCTGGGGCCAAGCCTGTACAATCGGTGAATGTGAGCTTCAGATTACCATATTACACGCAGTGGGGTCAACGCCTGGTAATATGCGGCTCTGAACCCGTGCTTGGTTCATGGAATGTGAAGAAGGGTCTGTTGCTGAGTCCTCTTCATCAAGGTGACGAGCTAATATGGTGTGGTGCTATTGCGGTTCCTAGCGGCTTCAGATGTGAGTACAGCTATTATGTGGTTGATGATGACAAAAATATTCTGAGATGGGAGATGGGAAAAAAGCGTAAAGTATTACTGCCTGAGGGAATTCCGCAAGGAGAGGTGGTAGAGCTCCGTGATCTTTGGCAGGTACTAGTCTCTCTTGTGCTGTTTCTTCTGATTTTATTTTGTTGGTTCTGACTTGTCACTTTTACGTCGGATTTGCTATTGGGAATGTCATAGCTGCGGTGATATAATACAAGCTTTATATGTTGCGATTTTGGTTCAAAGAATTAGCACGTGAAATATTTTAATAATTTTCCGTATTAATAGTTATTAAAAGACATGTTTTCATGTCATTTCATCAACCATGCAAAGGTAAGAAAAACGAATTTAGTATAACATGATTGTCCGAATTGAGTTAGCATCAACGCACTTTGCACATGTTAGTTAATGCTTACAAATATTTTCTCCTTTGCTAAAAGTTTCAATTTTAAGGCATTGGCAGAACTAACGCTTGGTATTGCCTTAAGAGTTACATTTCTCTTACTTTTTATGATTGGTTTTATTCTCTCCAGGTTCGTGTATTTAGTTTTTGACTATTACTAT
This sequence comes from Rhamnella rubrinervis, assembly GCA_007844105.2. NCBI lineage: Eukaryota > Viridiplantae > Streptophyta > Magnoliopsida > Rosales > Rhamnaceae > Rhamnella > Rhamnella rubrinervis. The sequence goes on along the minus strand of CM017583.2, from coordinate 18,079,272 downwards.
TTTTTTATTTTCTATTTTTCTTCATGTAGTTGGTTATTTTTATGTCTCCTTTTTTCATGCTTTCATATTTTTGGTTACTTAATAGCCATAGCAAATGGCAATCTCCAATATTTGGGCTCTGTAAAGCGAGTTATATTTGCAATTGATTATTATCTTCTGGAATTATATGATACTAAATCTTCCATTAGAAACAATTGGATGAATGTTTGGTTGACTGAACAGTTCAAAGGCTGACTATGACATTTCTACCTACCTGTGACCATTTTGGTAGTCAGGTGTGGATTTAGATCTCAAACCTGTATAAGCAACTATAATTTAGTTATCAGTTGAGACCTTATTGATGCTTTCTGTCAATATGATTAATTTATAGATTCTATGTTAAATTATATTTACTAGAGCATCCTTCTTATCTCCTTCTTCATCTCTCTTGTTCTAGGTTGGGCAATTTCCTTCAGCGTAAGTTTTTCCACACAACCTGTTTGGTCCTTGCTTAATGCTAACTTTAGTTGATGGCTGACCCCATTGTGGGCTTCGGTTGCTAAGGATCAACTTAAGCCGATTAGAATCCGTTAGTCTTCTCATAGAAGTTTCTTTTAGTATTGTTATCTCCTTATAAGTCTTTGTGTTCATACAATATTTTTGTGTTTTATATTTAATGGTTTATTGATTCGGTCGTTAGAATTCACTCATAATAAACTTTGATAGTTTTCATAAAAAGAGGGAAAAATGTTAATTTCAGTGACAAGTTCATCTAAGAGTTCTGTTGTTATCGGAATGCAGACTGGTGCTGATGAGCTTCCTTCCAGAAGTGCCTTTAAAAATGTCATCTTTCGAAGAAGTGGGAGTTTGACTGTAAAGAGACCTCTAGGAGTCATTGAAAATAAGTTCGACCAGGAAGGTAATTGTGCTCAAGATGATCTTTTTATTTACTCTTTCAATGTAATGCTTCTGGGAAATTGTCTTATTGCCTTATCTTGATAAACAGGTTCGATTCTTGTCCACTTCAAAATCTGCTGTCCAAACATAGGAGAAAACACAATGGTACAATTTCTTTATCCTCATCAGAACTGGTTGTACTTCTACATTTTAATATTTTTGTCTTCTTATTGCCTATGTTACTTGCTATAATTTATGAAGTTTTATATGAGCAGATTTATGTTATTGGAAGCTCCTCTAAGCTGGGGCTGTGGAAGCTTGAAAATGGGCTCAAGCTAAGTTATTCTGGTGAATCAATCTGGCATGCAGATTGTGTGTTGCAAAAGAGTGACTTCCCTATAAAATATCCTTCTGGGAGTTTTAATCTCCAATAATTTGATAGTGTCCTTTATACTATCATTTCATCTGTAATTTGAGTATTGGTAATTTTTCTATTCCTTGATGGCTGTTCTACATATAAGTACTGTAAATCCAGCACTGCTGGAAGCTTTTCTTTGGAAACTGGTCTTAACCGAGGCCTCTCTCTTGAATCTTCAAATGCTCAGCCAAGATACATTGTCCTATCGGATGGCATGTTGCGAGTAAGCCCTTCCATTGAGTACGAAAAATAATTTAATAAATGTGGTATTGAACAGAACCCTCAATTGAAAAATGCAAAGCTGTACATGAGTTATCCATGGTGGCAATAATCTTTGACTTGTTTTATTAGGAAATTCCTTGGCGGGGTGCTGGCGTTTCAATCCCCATGTTCTCTGTTAGATCAGGAGATGATCTTGGAGTTGGAGAGTTTCTTGACCTAAAGTTAGTAGTTGACTGGGCTGTGGAGTGTGGGTTCCATTTAGTTCAACTTTTACCAATCAATGATACATCAGTGCATGGGATGTGGTGGGATTCCTATCCCTACAGGTATGGTTCAGCAATATACTACCACAAGCTATACGTCTTCCTTCATGCTGTTAGCCAATGCCAAGGAGAACAGAACTTATTATGTAGTTCAGAAATTTTCTGTTCTTTGCCACTTGACTTCCAAGCTTGTGGGTTTTCAAGCTCCATTCAGTAATTCGGTTATGCCACCTACTTGAATTCCTGATAGTTAAAAGTAATATACAAGTCAAATTACTGTTCCAATATGATCCTTTTATGAAATACTTGAGGTTTTTTCTGTTTCTTACTTGTCATGCACCATGGTTTTCCTTGCAAACCTCTTCATTTTCTTATCATGATCAGACAGCTTTCTTGTTCTCTGTACTTATATACATTATTCAAGGTTCATATGGTTATTATAATTATTTTGCTTTTTTATCTCATCTAAACTTTTGGCTACATTTCCTTTGTTGTGCAGCTCACTTTCTGTATTTGCATTGCATCCATTGTACTTGAGGGTACAAGAACTTTCAGAAAATATACCTGAGGATATCAAGGTGGTTTTCATAACTTTTTTCATAATTTGGGGCAAAAACAAAAATTAAACCTATGCTCTCCCATAAATCATGTTGATGAGTGATGAGGCATTGGCTGCAAAAAGAAATATACATGATAATTTTTTTTGTTAAAATTATAACTAGATGCCTCATAATGAATTTATTGTTAAAAAATGTTGCCTCAATTTTCAAACTTACAAGTAGATGCCTGATTTGAATATGTTTTGTTTGCAATTGAAAGATTTATACATTATCAGAAATACTACTAAGTGTATGTCTGATTTAATTTTAAAGAAAACAATCTAGTAGTTTTATGTTACTAATAAGTATGATCTGTTATGTTGCAAAAAAGCAATTTAGTAGTTTTTTGTTAGTAATAAGTATGATCAGTTATGTTGCAAAAAAGTATTTCAGATTAGGGCATCTAATTGTAATTTTAAAACAATTTAGGGATTGAGTAGATACATAAATTTAAATGAGACATTTGGTTTTTAATTTTTTTCAACTGATATCTGTTCTTTTATTTTCTTGGCTTTTTTTTTTTCTTCTCCTTACAGCTAGAGATTCAGGAAGCTAAAGGACAACTCAATGGGAAGGTGAGCCCTTTTGATGATTTATTAATTCTCTTGGCATCTCATGATGGAAGACATCAAAGAGTTAGATGGTTAGCTGTTGATATGTAATATGTATCAATTTCTGTGGGTCTTGGTTTATTTGTATATTTCTCTGAAATCATTCCTTTCCTTTTCATTATTCTGGACTGCTACATGTTTCAAATTTGAAGTTTCATGGGAAAGATTAGGTGATGATTGAAGCATACATATACATCCACATATGACTTTGTTCAAATTAATATATTTTGATCTAAATCTATGTAGGACGTTGACTATGAGGCTACCATGAGTTTTAAACTTTCAATTGCCAAGAAAATCTTTTCAGAAGAGAAGGATATGATACTTAACTCCAAGTCCTTTCAGAATTTTCTTTCTGAAAACGAGGTCTTTTGAATCTTATATTCTTTATTGTGGCTATATGATATAATGATGATCCTTAGACTTCTTTTGATTTATTAATTTCAATTTAATAAATATTTTTAGGAACTCAATTGAAATTCAATTGCTACTCATACTCATGTTTTAATTGATTATAGGATTGGTTAAAACCGTATGCTGCCTTCTGTTTTTTGCGTGACTTCTTTGAAACATCAGATCATAGCCAATGGGGTCGCTTTTCTTATTATTCAAAAGATAAGGTTTGTTTCTTTGATTTCTTTGTAATTAAAGTGAGAGATACATATGCACTCTTGTCCACAACAATAGGTCGTTGATTTGTGTCATATATGCATCTAATTATTAGAAAATGAGGTTCAAAATATTGGTCTCAAAATGCTGACAATGCTTTCCCTTTTTACTTACAGCTTGAGAAACTTGTTGCTCAAGACAGCTTGCACTATGATGTTGTCTGCTTCCATTATTATGTCCAATTTCATCTGCACTTACAAGTATGTGGTCTCTGTCGATATTTTGTGCATCATTCTATCTTTCGGTAATGTTGTAAACCAAAGTTTTTTTCTTTTTAAATCAATTGTAAACCAAAGATGTCCAATTATCTTTTTTGTAATGTTTTGTTTGCCAGTTGTCAGAAGCTGCAGATTATGCAAGAACTAAAGGAGTGATATTGAAAGGTGATCTCCCTATAGGTGTTGACAGAAACAGTGTAGATACCTGGGTAAATCCAAATTTGTTTCGTATGAACACATCTACTGGAGCTCCCCCAGATTATTTTGATAAAAATGGGCAGAATTGGGGATTCCCTACCTATAATTGGGAGGAGATGTCAAAAGACAATTATGCATGGTGGCGTGCTCGACTAACACAGGTTTGCATGATGAACTTGCCTGAATCCTATTTATATTTAACTTCGCTTGCATCTTTAACTGAATTATCTTGCAAGACTGATAAATCTTCTGTTTTTCCTTGACAGATGGCAAAATACTTTACGGCATACAGGATTGATCATATATTGGGGTTCTTCCGAATCTGGGAGCTTCCAGAGCATGCCATGACTGGACTAGTTGGAAAATTCAGACCTTCAATTCCTCTAAGTCAGGTATTGTCATACCTGCCAAAATCAAAATTTGGCATGCTAGATAATAGATGAGGCTGGAAGGTTTTAGCTATTAGGAGACATATTCCTTTTTTTGCGCTCCAAGTAAATTTAATGCAAGAAGGGTACTTCTGTTTCAGGAAGAACTAGAGAGCGAGGGCATATGGGACTTTGATCGTTTGAGCCGCCCATATATTCGGCAGAAATTCTTGCAGGTTACTGATTTTCTTAGTTTTGTATGGTCTGCTTTTTCAATTGTTAGTGTTGCCATAACGCAAAGGATCCTTTTTTTTTTGCTAGGCTATCTGTTCAGCATTTACATACAGATGTATGCCTTTTATTTTCATTTATTATTATTCTCCTTTAAGATTTAAATAATTTTCAGGACAAGTTTGGAGCTTATTGGACTTTTATTGCTTCAAATTTTTTAAATGAAAATCAGAAGCTCAGCTTTGAGGTGATAATCATATTTTAGTTTTGAAATTCTTATTTATTTTCTTGTTTCATTTATAAGTAATTACTTTTTGGAGGTGCTTATAGCATATTCTGAAATTTTGCTAGTCATATCAATGCATTTAATGATAGGAATCTGAATTAATATTAGAGATTCTATATAGCCATTTCTTAAAGTGTCATGTCATGATATATGTTACTCCTGTTTGTTAGCTCTAGAAATGTCCAAAGGAGCTCAGGCTGTGTAGGTTAGTTTATGAAAAAGAACAGTAAAATGAGACAATGAGATTATTAAAGTAATTATATTTTCCAATGACCCAAATTTAGCTTAAATCATATGGAATATCACCAGTATTGGAGCTCTCATTTTTTGTGTGCTTTACACAGAAACATTAGAGAATGTATGCACTTGGTTTTGTTTCTTAAGTTGAAATTACTGCATTTTAAAATTTCCCCAATTGTACTAATGTATGTAGGTTGCTCATAAATGCCACTATGTGAGGGCTTCACTTATTTAAACTATCATCACATTGAACTACATATGCCTGCCAATAGTTAGCAAACGTGACACATTTACAAATTAAAAGTGCAACTATTGTATACTTAGACTCTTGTCTACAATCTGTGTAATTGAGTTCCTCTTTCTTGGAGTCATTCCTGTAAAAACGTCATTGAAAATTATTACTGCTTAATTTGAGTAAACTTGGTCTATGTCTAGATGAAGCCTACTAAGCCTGCCAGATACACAGTTTATACTTGTCATCAAACATTTACCCTCAAGTTGAAAATTTGCATGTTGAGAGCATGTGAAGCAGGTATAGTTGATTTATGATAGAATTTGATGTTCAAGCTCCTTCCACTTCTGAAGATGATTTTTGACTCAGATTTCTGGCCCGTTATCTTCTGGGTTATGGCACTATACCACCAAATTCTTAGATCTTTATGTCTCTGCTTCTGGCCTTTCTTTTCCCTTCTTGATATACTCTTTGGTTGTTGATTGTGTTCCAATTGTTTGGTGTCTCTTGTTCCCTTGGCTTATATTTGGATTTCCATCAGGACCCACATAAGAATAATAGTCTATAGCATAGACATTCTGTCATGAGTATGACTTGGCTTAGTAAAACTTGGTGAGTTTAGGAGCTGTAGAATAGCTTAGGAAACTGTAGGAATAGATAGTTGCTATTTCTGTAAACGTGCCCTCTCATGCATGTGTGCATGTTGAAGTTTCAGTTTTTTGGTAGTGTAATGGATTCTGAATACTTGATCATTATGAAATTCAAATGAATCTGCTTCAGTCTTATGTGTTACTGTTCGTTTTGACATTTTTCTGTAGCAGTAGGCAGTCTAAGAAATATTTTTCATTTAACATTTTGTTAGTTTAAGGAGGAGTGTAACACAGAGAAAAAAATTGCCTCCAAGCTGAAGTCATTTTCAGGAAGGTCTTTGTTGGAGAATGAAGACAAAATCTTGCGTGATCTCTTTGATCTTCTACAGGTGCAATACAATTTTTTAGAGATTCATAATGAAGTTTGTCCTGAAAACTTTTTTTTGGGCTATCCCAAGGATTGAGTGCTTGTTCCATTGCTCTTGCAGTGATGGTTCTGAACTGTTGTCTATTCAATTGCTCTTGCAGAATATAGTTCTTATTAGAGATCCAGAGATTCCAAGGAAATTTTATCCTCGCTTCAATCTTGAAGATAGTTCAAGTTTTCAGGACTTGGATGACCACAGGTACTTTAATTGTTAGCTTGTTATTAATCCCAAAAGTTGGGAAGTTGGACCTAACAATGTTTATCAAGTTAAGGCAAACACACTCAACACTTGCCTTCTCATGTCAGCCTGTCCGATGGTATATTACTTGTTAAGTTACCATCAATCTAAAAAATATGAGTTATCAGAAAGTGGGTTTTCCCAATTCAAACACAATACTGGACAGACGAGTACTATGATACCATGTTTAGTTACCAGCTTACCATCAACCCAATAACTTAAGTTGTTAAGAATTGGACCTACCTATGTAAATCAAGTTAAGACAAACACACTTGACATTATTTATTTTGATGTAGAGAAGAATAATTGCTAATGAGAATTATAAAATTTTTGCTGACTAAATCTTTATTACTTTGGTGACCACTATTCAGTGTGTAGAAAAGATTCTTTTTCTACACTATTCATTCTTTTTCTATAAAATTTTTCTTTTGCCACGCTATTTTGATGCCAGCATGGTAATTCTTATTTTTCATCATGTGATACAGCAAAAGTGTTATAAAAAAATTTTACTACGACTATTATTTCCATCGGCAAGAATATCTTTGGCGGGAAAATGCTTTGAAGACGCTACCTGTTCTCCTGAACTCGTCAGATATGCTTGCCTGTGGGGAAGATCTGGGTCTTATTCCTTCTTGTGTTCATCCTGTATGTTCATTCAACCTTTCATATCCCATTGCTTAACCCTCTTGCTATTCACCAGTTCAGGCTCTGTTTCTGCTTATATTTCAAGCTTAATGCACATTTCACAAAAATTGCGCTTCTGTTATTAGTAAATTTTTTTATGCAGGTTATGCTAGAATTAGGGTTAATAGGCTTACGCATCCAACGTATGCCCAGTGAACCTGGTCTGGAATTTGGTATTCCTTCTCAGTACAGCTATATGACGGTAAATATCCTAACATCAAATTGCTCTTTTTATCATTTGCAAAATTTATCAGCTGCATGTGGGTCTCTATAGAATCAATTATTTTTCTACATATATATTATTTCCATTGTCTTTGTTGTCAACATCAACATCAACATCAACAACATCATTTTCATTATTTAATTCTCCTTGTTTATCATTGTGATTGTAATAAACATTTTCATTATATTAATTATGATTGAAATAACTGTACAGCAAATGAATAACCTTCACTAGTATAGTACCTCCATAAAGAATTAATCCTTCTGTTCAAGTTACAGTGAAATAAAGAAATTTCATGATGTAAAAGTCCTTAGAAGAAGTTTTTTGGTAGAGTGAATATGTGCTTATTGTAAATACTGCATAGAAAACATGCTAATTTCCACTTCTACACGTAAACATAATCTAAATTGATTTGATTCCACTGAATTTGAAGGCGTGCCAGTGAACTAAAGACCATACTGTTATTTAAAAGATTGGTTTTGATAAAGATGCATGATTGAAAAAGCTTCAGATTGTTTTCCGTTCCCTTATGGTTATTATCATTCATTTGCATCTGCTTTACTTGTTGGTCTGCACTGTTCTTATGACATCACGTAGAAGTAGTTTCAGTTTCTGTCAAGCCTAACAGAAACCATGAGTTTTTCCATACTTGTTGCTATTGGAATCCAATATTCTTATGTGTTTTTGGATCCATTTTGGGGTTCAAAATTTAAAGTTAGCACCGTTTATCCGTTCATTTGGTATTTTCCTTATAAAACTAAGCATTTTGGAGTTCTTTAGAAGTTTTGTGAAATTGGAAGGGGATTGACTTTTGGGTGGGCCAACAACGCAGGTGTGTGCTCCATCTTGCCATGACTGCTCAACCTTGCGTGCTTGGTGGGAAGAAGATGAGGAAAGAAGGAGACGATATTTCAAGACTGTGGTTGGTTCTGACATGTTGCCTCCTAGTAAGTGTGTCCCAGATATTGCCAATTTCATCATAAGGCAACATCTTGAGGCTCCATCAATGTGGGCTATATTCCCTCTTCAGGTAATCATGATGTACATGTTGGTAATACGCTTTTCTATAAAATTCCTTAATTGTGGATTCTATAATAATTTATTATTGTTGCTATTTAATATCCATACACTGGATGCCCCAGCGAAAAGCACACCATGTGACTTGAAGCCTAAAAAGTAGAAATCTTTGCATCCTCAGGGATCAGTTTGATATATGAAATAATGTCGTAAACCTACCTGAACTGATTTGCATAATGAATTGTTTGCATTATAATCTTATGGATCAGGATTTGTTAGCATTGAAAGACAAATATACTACACGCCCTGCAACAGAGGAGACAATCAATGACCCAACAAATCCGAAGCATTATTGGAGATACCGTAAGTGTTGCATTTTCTATATTTTCAAGATTCAGTTGATAAGTAGACTTGTCAACATACACTTGGTGATTTGAATATCAGGTGTACATGTGACAATGGAGTCTTTGATTAAGGACAATGAACTGATAGAAACCATCAATGATCTCGTACGTCAAAGTGGTCGCTTACATCCTTCAGGTACGCAAGTAAAACAGGAATCGTCGGTTGCAACTACACACAACAATGGTCAGACTGACATTGACAGTGGTGGCAAGGGCAAGGAAACCACACACTTCAACGGAGTTTCTCAAAATGATCCACTGGCCGTCCGCTGATGTTTTTTTTTTTTTTCTTTGAATGTTGGTTTTTAAGTCACCTAAATAAACGCGGATTGTATAAATAATTTTCTTACCAAAAAAACTAAAAATAAAAATACAACTAATGTGAATCGAATGCCAATAAAACCGTAGAAACATTTATAATTGAGATTATGTTCTATCCGCTTAGTTTCTGCATTTGAACGCTGTTAATGAGAAGATGCTCTCTCTCTCTCTCTTTCTCTCTCTGTCATTAAAAGAACCGTCTTTCTCTGGAGGAGCTGAACGAGGGCAAATTGGGAAAAACAGTTGTAATATTGTATAATTAGTCGTAAATCGGTTACGAAACAACAGAACTGTGCAATATTGTATAAATTAGTCATAATGCAGTTACAAAACAATGGTTTGAGATGGGCCGGCCAGCATTAACCGGAGAACAGGCCCAAATAATAATAATAATTTTTTGTTTTTTTAAGAAAATTTGATTAGATACGCGAGAATAGACGAGACCGTCATGGCCCAAAACGTGGCAGTTAGTGGTTGGACTTTCAAAATAATAATGTTCGAAAATAGGATAGCAAAATATTGGCAACGGAAAAAAAGTGAAAATTGGGAGTTGGAGTGGATCCAATCATCCAAGGGCCAACTGCCACCGGTTTTCCTAGAGAGAGAAAGAAGGAAGGGGAGAGAGAATTTCCAAAAAAAAAAAAGGGGGAAAAGGATCAGGGCAGAGGGAGGGAGAGGGAGGAGGAGGTGGTGGTGGTGGGGGCAGAGGGTGGTGGATTCATATTAATTAGTTTATTAAAATAATAATAATAATATTACAAACGCCACTACTGGGCGGGAATACCAATAATTGAGTGACTCACTGTTGTCTCTCCCGCGCTCCCCTTGCTGTTCGTTTCCCTGAATGCCTTAACCAGTGTTCAGGGTCTCCCTCTATCTCTTCCTTTCTTCTTCTCATTGTTATATATATATATATATATATATATATATATATATATATATATTATCAATCCATGTATTTATTGATGCTTCTACTGGTTTCCTTCGACTATTTTGCCTGACGTTTTCATTATTTTTGTTGCAGAATATCACGGCATGCAATTTATGTGTGGAGGAGCGAGGGATTAATTAGTGTATTCACTTCTTATTTTATTCTTCTTTTATTTCCATATTTCTAATACTAGTATTATTTTATATTTTATCTCTGTTTTTTCTATTTCAATTTTTTTTTTATTGTTCAATAATATTTCAGGTGGATCACGAATTACACAAATGAGTCCAGCTTTTGACGTTTACCACCTCTATGTCAATATTGGGTGAGATAAGTAAATCTTTGTCATTTTCTTTTACCTACATTATCTTCGTTGTTCGCATCATATACGTGTTGTTTATCAATTTGATCAGCACTTTTGTAACTAACTGTGACCTCCTTAAGGAGTTAGTTCGAATTTCTCCTTTCAAGGTGCCAATTGAATGTGTGTTCATAAAAATAAAAAGGTGCCTATTAAATGGGTATGATACTAATTTTCATCGCTTAGAAAAACTAACTAATTTTTCAGAGCTTGAAGGACCATGACGCCAGATATGTCTTGATTGTCACTGAAACATATTAATTTTTCTTCCATTTGTTGTTTAATAATCTTATAATTTGTTACCTTAAAGTAAGCTATTGTCAAATAGTTAAGTTGTACATGTAATTTTTTTCCCAAACATATTTTATTACTGGAAAAGTAATTTTGATATGCTAGATTCAAAATAGAAGGGCTTTTATTTTTGGTTCTCACTGGATTCGCCCAAATCTAAGCTGTACTTTTAATATGATGTCTTAAGGATGAGAAGTTGTATTCTGTGGAAAAATAAATTTGGAAAAAGGAACCATAGGTTAGTCAAATTGACAGGCATCCATACTTAGCTAGTTATGCAGACAGATTAAACTCTGGATAATCGAATTTGTTTTACAAAATTATTCTATTTATTTCTAAATAATGGTCAAATTTTCCTTGATGGTAGAACTAATGTCTAAAGTTGAAATCGGTGGTCTTGATGATTTGTTTTAATTATTTAATGAGGGGGTGGGAATTTTATGTTCGTAAATTGCATAACAAGTTTAAGGCACCAAATGCTCAGGTATATGCCTTTTTGCTTTGTGCCATGAAACACAGATTTGTGAAGGTGCCAACTTTACTTAAGGTGGCGCAATAGGGAATCAAAGTGTTAGCTTGATATTGAAGTGGTTAATCGTAGTGGTTCGTACGCCGTCCAAGTTGACCTTAAGGAGTTGATTTCTACCCTTTTATAGCTTGATAATGAACATAACAACTGCAGTTGAAAACGGCAGCATGAAACTGGAGCATATATTGGTGTACTGTAGGAATCTATGTTGTGAAATCATAACTCAGTATTGCTCTATTGGTCATTTCTTATTATCTTTGCCATGATAATAATTTACTGTCTTTACACATTGTCATGTGGATCGATTGCTCTATTATCACTCCATGCCTAGCTTTAAGCCACGTTAAACGATCTATAAGCAAATTTCATACAGAAAACTCAGCTGCCATTTGAAGTGCCATAATAAACTCTGAAAATTTCTGTTTGATGCAAGACTTGGGTATGATGTAAAGCATGTCATTTTTTTTTTGTTGTTTTGTTCAAACAGTTCATGAACAGATTCTTGCCTTTTGGCAAAATTATTGATGGTAACAGGAGTTTAATTGAAATGAAAGGGACAAAATGTCATAAAAATAACAAATCTGGTAGAAAAGGACATGTGCAGGTGATTAAATTCTTTACCCACTTTTCTTTTTTATGTGTTCTATTGTCGAGTTTGTTTGGTTTCTAAATAGAAGAAGATAGCCCTGCTTTGTAATGAATTGGATATTGCATTGTTTCTAGAAAGAGGAAGATATCTAGAAGTTCGCATAGGAAATTCTAGTTTTTTATATATTAACTGTCTAAGCTATTTTATCTTGAATTTGATTGCTAAAATATCTCATAACACAATGATTTTTTGAACGTGACAAAATGCATGTGTACAAATGTGGATGCATGCAGATATATGATGTCTAGTCTCCCTGGGAAGATCAATTTTGAGGTGATCCATTGAGAATATATAAGTGCCTTTGGCATGAACTGCTGCCGTTCTCACCTGCATGAGAATCTACAAAATGGCTGTAGCAGTTGATCAACGTAATGGGTTCAAGCCATTCAGCCGAACCCAGAGATGTAGACTTCAATCCTATACTCACCTTGACCAAAACATCTTTGAACTTAATCAAACTAAATTTGTCCAGTACTCATTGAAACAAGCATTTAAAGTTGCTAATTTTCACCGAAGCTTTTCCACCCCATGCATATCTCTAACCACTGCTGTGGACGAAGACTATTTTGAGATTAATCCAAAGATTGAGATTCTTGGTGGCCACAAGGCCCCTGGAGTACGTGCTCTTGTGGTTGAAGTTGCCATAGCCATTGCTTCCGGTGTTGATCCTGTGCCAGTATCAAGTGGGCTAGGTGGTGCTTATTTATTACGTAGCCTAAATGGTGATAACATTGCAGTGGCAAAGCCCGTAGATGAAGAACCTTTAGCCTTGAATAACCCAAAAGGTTTCGTTGGTAGGACGCTTGGTGAACCTGGTATAAAACGCTCAGTTCGGATAGGAGAAACAGGCTTTCGAGAATTGGCTGCTTACCTCCTTGACCACGGTGGGTTTGCTGGAGTTCCTCCTACAGCTTTAGTCAAAATCTCTAATGTTGCATTCAACCTCAACAATGCAGCAACTGCAGTAGTCTCATCATCTACAGTAGTTCCTTATAAGATTGCTTCTCTCCAACATTTTGTTGACCATGACTACGACGCAGGAGAGTTGGGTCCCTCAGGCTTCTCAGTTGCTTCTGTTCATCGGATTGGGATTTTTGATGTGAGACTTTTGAATCTTGATCGGCATGCAGGAAATATACTTGTCAAGAAACATGATGATGATGTTCAGCACATGAGCAATAATATTTATGCTGTTGGAGCGGCGGAGCTTGTTCCCATCGACCATGGGCTGTGCCTGCCAGAATGGCTCGATGATCCATATTTTGAATGGCTGCACTGGCCTCAGGCCTCGGTACCATTTTCTGAGTCTGAAGTTGACTACATATCCAATCTTGATCCCTTTAAAGATGCAGAGCTTCTTCGAGCAGAGCTTCCTTCACTAAGGGAGGCTTGCATCCGTGTTCTAGTGCTTTGTACTATTTTCTTAAAGCAGGCTGCTGCTGCTGGGCTTTGTCTTGCTGAAATAGGTGAAATGATGTCTCGGGAGTTTTGTGGCGGAGAAGATAAACTAAGTACATTAGAGAATGTTTGTGCACAAGCTAGGGCTTCCTTGCCTAGTAGTAGTATTTTACTAGAACATGAACATGATGATCATGATCATGATCATGAACATGAAAGCAAAATATTAACTGAAGAATTTGATGATGAGACGTTTCAATTTGACTATTATGATCAGAGTGATCGAGATACTTACATCATTGAGGGTTTGGATCTTCCGCAGCTATTACAGAGCCATCCTGATCCTAGGATGGCGGCTATTAAGCCACCCAAAACATCAAGGTTTGCATCTGCAGGATCAAGTACTAGGTTGCCTGATGCTGCACTACTACTCTCTCCACTGTACGAGGAAAATGACGATGGAGATGTTAACAAATTTTGTAATAAGGTGGGTGGCTTTACCGGCAGGAGTGTGAGTTTTTCGGTGAGCAATCATAATTATGCCTCAGGGGTCATCTCTTTTGCGGACATGAGCCAAGATGATTGGGATTTGTTCTTAAAGAGTTTTCAGAAGCTTTTGCCTGAGGTCTTTGAGAGCACAAAATTCTTGGGCCAGAAGCAAAGGTTGGGAACTTCTTCATGCAAGTTCTGAAAAGAAGCCCTTATCTTTGACGATCTTTAACGTAATATCCTTTTTTCTTCTTCTTCTTCTTCTTCTTCTTCTTCTTCTTCTTCATTTTAAAAAATATATTTATTAGATAGGTACAAACCGATTAAGATTATAAATTAAGTAAATAATCTCTAATTATAATCTCTTGGTACAAAGGAAACCATTTGATTTCAGATATATATTTATATGAAATAATTTAATCGTTGTAGATTGCAACACCACACCTAATATACAGATTTTTCTTTAGTTTTAAATATTTCTTAGTGATTTGGGTAGTTTTGAGGTAGATAAAACCTCCATTATTGGTTTTTTTTTTTTTTGGCGAATAATTCAGTAACTATAACTATAATTGTATTTGAATCCGTTAAGAAATCTAATCACTCACTATATACATTTCTAAATAACCGAAATACTTTGCTTAATTTAATTTTTATTAATTAACTATTTGTTAGTGATTTGGGTTACAGATGTAGATAAAAGCTCCTTTATTGAATTTTTTTTTCTTTTATATTGCAAATAATTTAATGACTATAATTGTATTTGTATCCGTTAAGAAATCTAGTCACTGTCTATATATTTCTAAATAGCGGAAATAGTTTGTTAAATCTAATGTTTGTTATTCTACAGCAACCTTAGAATTTGTAAATTTTTTTTTTTTGGGTATAAAATCTTTGTAAATATTCCATATGAAAGTAGAATGTATAAGAATTTGGTGAAGATTAATTATACATGAAAATGCGCGAAAGAAAAAAAAAATAGTTGGCTAATAATTTAATTTTAGAAATAAAGAGATAATGCTATGGTTTGCATTTGGTTAGCATTGAGCAACGGGCACTCTCCTTACATTGGGTTTCATTTTTACCACTTTCCACTTTTCCACGTATAAAAATAAAGTAGCTGTAGGGCCCTTTCCATCTTTCTATCTACTATCACTCAGCAACTTTTTTACCGAGCCGAAAAAGATCCGAAATGATTTTCTTCCATTAAACAAAAAACAGCCCTGGCTCTGCTTTTTCGTGTCTGCCGTTTCTTTCTCTGCAAGCTAAGCAAATCCATCATCCACCACCATGGTCATCAGCATAGTTGACCACGAGGTCCAAGCTTACAGCCACGACTTTTACGATGTCAACCTAAACAACGATAGCATCCTTACCCTCGTGACTCACACCCCCTCCATGGTCGACTCCTGGATATCTGATATTGAGCGCATCCACCGTCGCAGACTCCACCGCCTCATTGTGGGCCTCGACATCGAGTGGCGTCCTAATTTCGGTCCCTATCGCAACCGTGTTGCCACCTTACAGCTCTGCGTAGGCCATCGCTGCCTTATCTTTCAGCTCATCTGCGCCCCGGCTATCCCACACTCTCTCCTGGACTTTCTTGGAAGCGATAGTTACACCTTCGCGGGTGTTGGGATTCAAAAGGATGTCGAAAAGCTCCAAATGGATTACGACTTGGATGTCGCCAATGCCGTTGATCTTGCGCATCTAGCGGCGCATGAGTTAGGCTCGTGGAACCTGAGGAATGCTGGCTTGAAGGGTTTGGCTTGGGAGGTGCTTGGTATAGAGATTGACAAGCCCATATGGGTTACGTTGAGCAGGTGGGACAATCAGTGTCTTGCTTATGATCAGGTACAGTATGCTTGCATTGATGCTTTCCTTTCCTTTGAGATTGGGAGGCATTTGAACGCTTCGAATTACTGAAAACTACGATCGAAATAATCAGTTGGATATGGATGGTTTTCAATTAGGTCTTTCTTTTGTTATGCCTTCCGATTCCCTAAAAGCTTAAGTAGCTCGTTGTTTTGGCAACTATTAATTTCTTGATGTTTATCAGGCTTTGCTTAATTTGATGATGATGATTGTGATGATCCATGTGGTTAGTCTGTTTTTCTTTTCTATGTTTTATATATAAATATATAATATGTTTTATTATTTAACTCGATCCTTAACCAAATTAATCCTTATCCGATTTATCTTTTCAACTAATATTAATCGATTATTTCTTTCAATCCCAAACCATATTATTAGTGTTTAGATTTGGATTTTAATGTATGAAATGAGTTGGTTTATTTAATTTTTCCACTCCGACCAAAACCTATGATTCCGGGGAGGCAAATATAATTTCAGCATTTTGTTGGATACAATGTTGCAAATCATTCTTGGGCCCAACAGTTTTACAAATATTATTTTTGAATCTAAATTAGATATTTAAGTAAAAGATAAATACGCTGATAGGATAAGAAATTAAGGGAATGGAAGTGGGTTTGAGGGTTTCATATGGTTGCGGATAGTAGAAAATGAAAATTTTGAAATTTAATATAATATATAAATATATATATCATATCTATTCCATACAATCACTGCCCCTGCACAAGTAAAAGTAAATACATGAATAGATTTGAATATTGTGTTGTGTTTAAAGTTGCAGTGTATGTGTATTGAGGAATAAGTAGTGAGCTAAATTGATTAAGGGAAGCTCTCTAAAACAAATTTAGTTTGATAAAAGGTGAAGATGAAGAAGAAGGAGAAGAAGAGAATGGTAAGAGGGTAGTGGACGACCAAAGCACGGATGTGGGAGTTGTTGGGAAAGCAGCAGCATTATTGCCCAAGTCCATCAAGTTAGTGTTGGATGCAGAAGCTTTGTCATAATTAATTGGAGTTGGAGTCCAATTATAATATTTGGCTCTGCAACGATGTGGGCATTGTGAGGCATAATTAGCATGTAGATGATCTTGATCATCAGGTCGTCTATGGCTATGAAGAGGAACAACTAGTCGTCCTCCACCGGCAGCAGCGGCAACGTGGTGCAGATTATTCCATTCCTTTTGCAACTTGAGCAAGATTCGTTCGCGCTTGTGGGCGTTTTGGTGACCGCCTCGTGCTTGGGAGTTGGGAAACTTCTTGTTGCAATGCTTGCATGAAAACTTCTTCATCCTCATCCTCATCTTCTTGTGGTGGTTGTTTTTTGTGGGGGCACTGGAATTGCCATAATGGCCCAATAAATTGAGTTGAAGTTCGAGGTTTGGTTCATTGGAATTGGAAAGCCTTTGATCCAGTAGCAAGTGATTGTGATTGGATTCAGAATCCATAGAGAAGATATTAGATGGTGTTAATAGCTTAGCTTTCTGCCATGGTTCGGTGGGTGGTTTAATAATATATATTAATGGAGGAGGTAGAGCAGTAATAGAGGGGGGTGAATGATGGATGCTAATTGCTGAATATGGAAGGATATCCAACGATATTAAAGTTACTTCCTTCCCGAATATGATTTGGCACAGGCACCTAACGTACTAAATTAACGTTCCTACTCACTCATATTTGAAATTAATTACTTACCAATTAGCTGTAACACATCTCTGTCATGAATCATGATTTTGTATGTCACACCATCATATCCTCCAGAATTGATTCAGTGTGTTTTACACTTTACCTTCTAAATTTTTAATTTCGTTACATTATCATATGAATTAATAAATTTTATTTAATTTGATCCAATTGATAACAACTGTTTGAAATAATAGACGGAATGTGACATATGCATCTCATTTAATCCAATTAGAAGGGGGCAAAGTGCAAAATCATAAAAGTTGAAGGGGCAAAGTATAAAATTGTAAGGTTTAAGTTCATTGTTATCTTTTTTGCTTATTTTCTGCAATCGGATCGTGCAATTTGCAATTTCTACCCGATGAAATTTGATATTCCATCCGTCAATTTTCACAGCTGATTTAGGTGTTTTAGTTTTTTTATCATTTACATACAATTTATACTATAATTTTCATCAAATTCAAGTTAAAATTTCAGTTTAAAAATTAATTTGAGGGTTAGAGTTTTAAAATTGAAATTTTTTGATTTTGTAGTGGAAGTATTTTTTATTAAAATTAATATTCAGGATTGCTTTATTATATGTTTATGAATAAATTTCAACCCTTCAATAGGCTGATTTGGTTTGATATATTCTGATTTAGTTGGTATATAGAATTTTTCAAAGAAAATATTTTCAGCAAAATGAATTTCTAAAGACTTGAATTTGATAAAAAAAATTATAGCGTAGATTGTTCGTAAATGATGAAAAAACTAAAACCTCTTAATCGGCAGTGGAAAGTAGATTTCATTATGTCGAAATTACATATTGCATGAGTTAGTTGTAGAAAATGAGCGAAGAAGATAACAGTGAATTTAAACATTACAATTTTTCGCTTTGTTCCCTCTAATTGGGCCACGAGAGATGCACGTGTTATATTTCGTTATTATTTCAAACAGTCGTTATCAATTAGGTGAAATTAAATAAAATTTAATAGTTTAGGAGGCAATGTGATGAAATTGAAAATTTAAAAGGTAAAATGTAAAACACTTCATAGTTCAAAGGGTATGGTGTAAGTTACCCTAATTTTATAGTATTTGCAAGGGCAAAAAAGACAATGCATTTGTTTATATTTACTATTTCACATCTTTATCTTGATTAACATGTAAATTGATCAATTCTATCCGTATGTATAAACCATCGTAGTATTGGCAACATTATACATTAGCTCAATCCTATATATATATATATATATACACACACATTTGGTGCAAAGATCTTGTTATAGATATAAACCACAATAAAACATACCAAAATACAAGATAAAAGAGCTCAAACCTTGCTAGTCAATTATTTTTTTAAGCATATACCAAATCATATGCTGATCGACCGAGTTACATACATATACTTACTGGCTACTTAATTCAAGTGATTTCTATATTATTTACTAGCTACTTTTTGATAAAAAAGAAGTGATCTCCATCTTATTTACTAACTACTTAATATCAAGTGATCTCTATCTTAATTTAACATATGAAATAAAACTAAGGTCCGTTTGATAATGTTTTTACTTTTGGTTTTTAGGATTTTTTTTTTTTGGTTAAAGTTTAATGTAATTTGCTTAGGCATCATTTACTTAGGTTGCGTTTGATAATGTATTCAATTTTTACTCTTGATTTCCTATTTATGATTTTTGTTGTTGTTTGAAAAAACAACTTAACGTAGTTAAAATATATATTTTTAAAAATAAATTCAAAGTTATAAAAAAAAAAAATGGTTACCAAAAGAGTCTTTTTTGTTTTTTTATTTAAAAACAAAAATGATTATCAAATGAGTTTTTTTTTCTAATAAAAAAACAAGAATAAAAATCAAATATCATAGACCAAAAACCAAAAATAAAAAACGAAAGGATTATCAAACAACACTAATCAAGAGACATGCCGTTTAGCATAAATAGAGATCAGATTTGTAACCTATATGTTGTTCACCATGTACATGTTAATTCTTAATGACAAATAGTTAAAACAAATCAAATAATGGTCAGAGTTAGCCTTAAATCTTGAGAATGAATTTATGTAAATATTTGAACTACTGTTGTTCCATTAAAAAAAAAAGAAAAGACAAGTAATTCATCAACTGGTTGTACATAACAAAAGAGAATTCATGGTATCTTTAAATCAAACTGAAAAAGCGGTACTTACGTCCATTATAACAATAAATCTAATATCAATAACTTTAGCCATCAAAGCTTAAGAGACAAATCAAGCTCTAAATTTCCAGGCTGCTGATTTTTCATATCACTGCTATCGTTTTTCCTTTCATGATCATAAAGAGGCACATAATTTGAGTTTCCACGATTGAAGCCAGTTGTCGCTAGTAGTTGAAGCCTCCCATTTTCAGCCCTATGAATATGATCAGTATGATCCCCCCACAATCTTAGTTGAGGCACAGCCACTGACACTGCAGTTTGTGGGGGGTTCATAGTGCTGAAAGGCACTAAGGTGCAGCCTTTTGATCCAGCATAGGATTTAGTATTGAAATAACAATAACAAGGATTACGATTAACCTCATCAATATTATTTTTGTTGAAAGATGGGCTAAGAGGAGCTTCCATGGCTGGGGGATAGAAGAAAAATGAGCGTCTTGTAGCATTATTTTGTACAGAAGTTGGCGCATCTACTGTTGATACTTTCCTTTGGCTAGCCAGCGCAGCTTTCTCATATTTGTGGCCATTTTGATGGCCACCTAATGCTTGGAAGGTAGAGAACTTCTTGTTGCAATATTTGCACAAGTAGTGCTGCCTCCTTGTCTTGTTCGTGCCAACTTTGGAATTGGAAGATTGACCCAACTCCAGTTGATGTTGCCTGGAATTGGATTTGGACTCGTTATCTATTGTACCAATCATTTTGACATCTCTGACAGGGAAACAAACAGTAGCCTTTTCCTCTTCCATTTCAAAACTACGTTGGAGGATTGCTATTGCTTTGTTATATGCACATAGGCTTTTGATGAATTTAAAGAGAAAAACTCTTCAGTGTATGTAGGGAGTCATAAATTTTTGTGCTGGACGTCACACGTGTACTAGATATGATAGTCTCTGGTTATTGCATTACCTTCAAAATTGCACGATACTGCTATGGAATTGCTACACTTCTAGTATGAGACTAAAATATTGCTTCTGTCCTACTTCGGATTTATATGGTAAGAAATTGATGAGGGGCACCATGAGGTAGTGATTATCTCATATCAAATTCTCAAGATTCCAATGGCAAGTATCAAACGCTGTGACCTGGAAAATGGAATATATCTATTTATGCAACTTAGAATTCAATTTTCAACTGATCAGTTCCAACCATGTTCACCCCCGTTCCTACTTGTTATAAACCCGGTCCAGATAACCTCATTAACTACTACTTGTATATGCAAAATTAAAGCATAGGCTTTAACTTCTCTCTCTCTTTTAACTCATAAAATGCCAGAGCAATTAGCGACATTAATTCCTAATTTAATTAAGATGCGGCTAATTTGCCAGTTAGATTAGAGAATTTCAGTTGATGTTTCTTAACCTGTACAGATAAATGTTGAAAACATATAATTGGAAATGGCTTCCTTATTGCCAAGATCCATCAGGAGAACTATTGCTCTCCAGATTGATTGAGGTTTGATCCAGTGTGTCCACAAGTCAATGTTATTACACCATCACTTTATAAGATTAGTGCTTTCGTGAAAGCTTTTTAAAAATAGAATTTTAGTCTCAATCTAATAGGTAGCATCCAATTAATCCTTGGTAAGCAATTTCTTTTTTTTTTTTGGACAAATTGGTAAGTAACTATATTGATTCACATAAAACACCCTTAAAAGGCATTGGGAAAATTCACCCAAAAAAAAAAAAGGGCATTGGGAAACATGAACAAGTACGTTCCTTACCTCGTATACAATGTTATTCAACAGAGCACGGGTTCAAAACTGAATCCTTTCTCTATCCATATTTTATGAGCAACAAACAAGATATTAAAAGGTTAAAAAACAAGTACCAGATGAAATTCCATGATAGGTTTCACTTTAATTGCTATTATTGGTAGCCTACCCTGACAATTTGCATACAGGAATAGAAAACTACCATCTAGGTTCTAGACTAGAAAACTCTCTCCGCTGTAGATACAGGACGCAGGAAGATAACAATTACAGTTATGTTGTCTGTGCTGCCACGTTCTGCAGCTTCTGTAGCCAATCTCTTGGAGCACATTCCAGGCTCTTTGACAGTGTCCCTGATTATGCTCACAACCTCTGCATTACTCACAACATCCCACAGCCCATCACTAGCCATTACCTGACGAATAACCACGGAGATTACCTTTCCAGAAAAGAGAAAGAAAGATGAAAGGGGTTGCTTTCAGGATGACATTTCCTAGTCTGATAGCAGACTTAAAGATGTAAATCATCTTGCTCGTTTTCTTTCTCTTTGTGATTTTGACTTTATAGGGAAGATTACATCTAGAATCCAAGAGAACAGAAATTTTGTAATTAATTCAATCTTCTTGAGAAAGTAGTGGAACCATATTTTAGAGCACCCCGAGATTAATGACCATGACCTCATGAAGAACCAATGAAGAAAGCTTTGCTCCAAAACTTCAATGACATTTTATTAAAACGCTTCTAATACAAAATAATCATGTAGTGCAAAAGCAAAAGAAACTTGGTGCAATAAGAAGCAGCCTAGGATGAAACAAAGAATAGGAAATCATAATCAGATGCATGAACCATTTGTCATATTTTTTAATTTCAACAAAAATAAAACAATACACGAACTCTTTCTTCAGTCTCTAATTCTTTAACAAAAATCATGAAAAGTGTCTTAATGTTTGAGACTTTTTCTTCGAAAATTTTTGATACATCTTATGTTATTCCTTTATCAAAATAGTGTATTAAAAGGAAAAAAATTTTGTTCAATCTTTTTAACTTCATGGAACTAACTCCCTTCTAGCAAGTTTACATTTACGTTAGTACAATACAGGAATGACAGGTAGTGGAGAATATGGTATTCTGAGGACTACATAAAACTTTTAATTGAGGATGGCTGTCTAGTCAAATTAAGGAAAATAACTTCCATGCTTACTAGTTCATTTGCAACCCCTTTTCTTTCATTTATTTTTTATTTTGAAATTTTCTAGGTAATTTACAACTAATGATTAGTGGCCGGCCTTGAAAGTTTGCTCATACATACTTCAAACTACCAAAGAAATGCTACAGGCCTACAACTGCAAAACCTTATAAAGTGCTACTTCACTAAACTAACCCTAACAGAGAGACAACTCAAACTTATCCATGAGCAAAAACGTTAAATCAGAATAAAAAGTACCCCATGATTTAGTTATGTTCTCACTATATATATACTTATAAGCATTTTAAATTTACTTTTGGGTTCCAAATCTCTCAGTGCAAGCATCATGCGGGATGCAAAAATTACTACTGACAAAACTTCACAAAAAACTTGAATAATTGGATGCAACGTTGCTTTCTTGTATTTTATTTACTATCTGGACACTGAACATCAAAATGATTCTAGCCATCATTACATGGGAGATTCAAAAAATTAAAATTCTACAGAAACAAAGCTGATGCAAGCTCAACTTTATTTTTTCTAAGGAGAATACTACTTTTGGATATCACTTATATCTATTGAAAATAATACTTGATTCTTTAAAAGCAAGAAGCCTATGGTAGAGGTTATTTTCCTATCTTCCTTTTATAACTTTATACCATTTGTACGATGACTGATTGTGAATTATCCAAAAGTCAACCATACAATTTCATATCCACCCATTATTTTTTGATTAACATATCAAATCATAATTTAGTAACTACATGTAACTGTCATTCATAATAGCAGTGAATCCTTACCAAAAATTCATCTTCTGCAGATATAATAGTTTCCGTTATCTCAGGTTCTGCAGTTACAGCAGGCTTAAGATCATCATCACCGATAGAACGAGTAACCTAACAATACATTGCCAGTAGCTCATTTTCAGTTCCAACCACATGGTATTTTTTAAAGCTAGGAGCATGATATACAATTTCATGTGAAAACATTGCACAGTGATCATAAAGCTTAAGAGAAACCTGGAGAGCAGCAGCACCAACACGCCAAGTATCAACTTGCCATTTGACTTGTCCCCCTGCACTAAGAACCCGTTCTCTCTCCTCGAGACAGCTTGCAACATGATCCTAAAACGTCAAAGTACATTATCTTGAGGACAATGACGCCTTATGATAAGCAAGAGAGAGTCAAACAGTAATGTTAAGATGGCCAGCTAACCTTGCTAAGAACAAAGGGATAGCCAGCCCTACATAAGATTGTTCTGCAATCACCAGCATTAGCAACAAAAAGCTTATTCCTAACTATAAGAGAAGCTATTGCAGTACAGCCGGGATGCCAGTCTTTCTGGATAACTCTCTTGGATTTACGATTAGGTTCCAGTTCAAGTCTAAATGCAACATCTGTCTCAATGAATGCTTTTGATAATGCATCAGCTGGACTGCATTCATACACAAAATTAATTATAGTTAAATTATTAAGTGGATATATATATGTATGTATGTATGTATGTATGTATGTATGTCTGCATGCATGCAAGCATATAAGATAACAAGAGGATGAAAATAAATTCCCAGAAGGGATGAAACCTGCTCAATGAACCTAAAGCTTGCAAGAATCCTGGAAAAGCTCGAGCTGAAAACTCAGCAGCTGCTGCACCTGCATATTTACAGTCAGATTCATTGATTATTGTATAACTGAACCAAGTAGGCTTGGAAACAACCCTGGGAATAAATAACTCTATGACTCCATTACACCTAGAGTTGCAAACTTCCTCATACTTGGGATGAAGATTGTAAATTAAAATGACTAGAGACATTTACAAAATTTTGTGCAAGGAAATGCTTCAAGTCATCTCTCCTTTAACAGTGTTTAAAAAAAATAAAAATTTTGTGATTTAATCAGCTCAGACACATCAATGACTACTCTCTACCTTTTTCATTTCCATTTTTGTGCAATAGACCACCATACAGAGCACACCAAGAATATGAGATACAAGCATAATTTTGTCCATAAACACCATATTTGAAATTCACAGTTGCAAGTGTTGCAATAATAGTAAATTATTGTATCACGTATCTTACTCTTCTATGAGACAAACAAGTTAAAGAAGCAAGTACAGATACTGGTATAAAGTAATATCAAGAACCAATTTATTTTTATTTTTAAGGGGAAAAAAAGATAAAACAAAAAATAAAAAATACAAATTGAAAAAATAAATAGCAAGCTTTATATGGTTATTTTAAGCTTCTTAAAGAAGGCTAGTAATGCTTGACCAAATATCATTCAACAAGTTCTTTAAGCTGGTTATGGAATAAAGGGTCTCATAATTATCTAAATATTGCACAGTAAGCTCCAATGCCAAATAGAATCGATGACCTAAAAGAAAAAGGAATTAGAATCAATTCCTCCTATAACGGGGGTCCCAAAAGTACTATTATAATTGAAAGTAAATCATCATTAAGCACCTCTATGACCATCAAAGATTGCAAAAACATGGACATCTCTTTCATTGCACAAATGGGGAATAAGAAAATGTGTATCTTCCATGGTCTCCCTTCTCCCACATGTAGCAAAGGATCCCCAAGATAAAACTGGTTGGTAAGCCGAAGTATCATGTGAAGAATCAAGCCAAACTGTCAGACTAGATTCAACTTCACAGGAGGCTTCCTTGGAAGAGAGTTCTCCTTGAGTAGACCAGCTAAGACCCACTTGAAAACATTGGAAGTTGTTGGAAACATCGATAGGCTGATCACAAAGAGAAGTAGGAGGTTCGTGAA
Organism: Rhamnella rubrinervis; assembly: GCA_007844105.2. Lineage (NCBI taxonomy): Eukaryota > Viridiplantae > Streptophyta > Magnoliopsida > Rosales > Rhamnaceae > Rhamnella > Rhamnella rubrinervis. The sequence goes on along the minus strand of CM017583.2, from coordinate 18,053,891 downwards.
GGACCAAATTTGGTCCCTTCATCCTCTTTCTGGAAACATCGAAAAAGGGTCTATTTTGAGAAGTTGCATCCCAATCAAAAGGGACTCAGGATCAGGAAGGGCTGGTCGCAAGCCATCAGACACCACAGCCACTGTAAGTTGCTGCTCAGTGTAGTTCATCTCCAGTACTGTGTGGGCCTGCCAGCAAGAAATAAGCTTGATCCTATTAATCAGTCAACCCAATGTTTTTACACTAAAAAATTAAGTAGTCAACCTGGGTTCACAAACTATAAATTAAAAATAAGTAATCTATATACGGCATCTTTGATTATAATTGCTTAAAGTAAATGAAACGCATATGACTCATCAACCTTTTCTAAGAAAATATAATAATACAACTATACATGGCATCTTTAATTATAATTCCTTAAAGTAAATGAAACGTATATCACTCATCAACCTTTTCTACTGATGCACCAACATCAAGCTAGACTACAATGATAGTACAAAATAGCTTAGCATATGCAATGGTCAATGAGATCTAGATTCCAAGCTAGATTCTTCTCTTTGGAGACATCCATATCTGGCATAAATTGCGCACAGAGGTGCATTCAAAGTAGCCAATATGGATTGCAAAATTGACTTGTCCTATAACATATAATGAGCTCTGAAACATCTAACATAATGGGACAAACAAACCTAGGGAACACATCAGATTTACATTTAGAGTTGGAAAAAGAGTTTGATATAATACAAGATACTTAAACAATACATAAATCAAACTTCATCAAACATATCTAACTGAATAAATTAAAGCATTGAAGTAATCGAGATTTTGTTTGGTCAAAATTTTTAAGCCATCTACATTACAGTTATGTTGGATATGCAGGTCATAAGCTCGATGGGGTCCAAATTAGCTTACCCTAATTCAATATACTCAAGCTTCTAGAGCATCTCTTTACAGTAGATCCTAACATCTCAGATTTTGGTATCAATTGCTATGAAAAGCAGGTTGTTTAACCACTTCTGTTAATGACACCAGATAAAAGTAAACACTAAATTAACTTCCATTTTCTCTCCATTATTTCAATATTTAAATAGAAGACATGCAAGTTTGCATAGTATAAGTTCTCACTTGATTGATACACCAAAACTGTAGACATCTGACTTTTCTGTATGTACTTCCTTCTTTAATATTTCAGGAGCCATGTAAATCAATGTGCCAACCATATTCTTTTTGTGAAAACCACCGGTAGGCTTTCCGGCTGACCTCCAATTTTCAGTAGAAACTTTTTTAAGGTCTATCTTGTGTTCTGCCAAACCAAAATCTGTTAAGTGCGGATGAAGATTTTTGTCAAGCTGCAAACGAGTACATATGAAATATGATTGCTTTAGTTACAACTGAAGACCCAAAGGTAAAAAAAAGAAATTCAAACCAATTTAATTATAAATATATAAAACATCATTAAAAGATGAAAAAACTTATGATAGACATGTACGAGAATGTTTGCTGGTTTCACATCCCTATGTAGGATCCCGAGGTTATGCAGATACCGCAAAGCCTTGGCTGGAAAAAGGAAACAAATAAACCCAGAGCAAGCTTATTGTACAACTACATGAAAGTCACTATATTGAGTTCCAAAATTTTTATTTTTTTCCCCATTCCCATGAATCAACGCATGGCATGGAAAAAGAAAACTGACTTTTAAACTGTTATATATGAGTAGATTGAATATCAATGAGACACTAATTTATGAAGATAAGTATTGCAAGAAAAGATAAATAGATACAAAAGATGAGTTGAGAAAACTATACCTAAGTGGAAAGCTATAGTAAGGACCTGGTCGATGCCAGGACTCCACTCTTCCAAGTGTAATTTATCCGAAAGGTTGGGAGATGGATAGAATTCAAAGAAAAACATGTAGTTTGGTGGCTTTGCGTGGGCGGCAACCAGTTTGGCTAGTCCAGGATGATCTAACTTACTACAACATCATAAAAATAGAAAATGAAACAAATTTATACACCACTTCATCGTTGACTATATCAAAATTGCTAGGATATATATGCCCAGGTTTGCGAGCTACTAAAACGTTTTAGTGTAGCATACATAGACGTAAATAAAATCAACATATAGATAGAGAGGGTGGGAGAGAAAAGAGACCATAGCAATTGCAACTCCTTGTGAAACCCATCAAGGTCTTCAGAAGTAGACAAGATGGGTTTCTTAACAGCAACTCTTTTCCCATCCAATATCGCTTCATATACAACACTCTCTGCACCTACTCATAGAAAATTCATACAACGAAATGCACATATTATATAAACATAATAATAAATCAGAGCTCAATCGAAAGAACTGAACTCATTTCCTATGAGAATAAGGCAGGCAACCAAAAGAGGACCTGAAAATGAGTGTTCGTTGGGAGTTACCTCGAGCAATAGGGGAGAGAAGAGTGTAAGAAGAAGGTGGAAGATGAAGAGGAATTGAATTGCTCCAACAACAGCCCCTAATGCACGTGTTTGGATCCATAATCTCGAGGCCCATTTCACTTCTTTTCCTTCTTCCCCTGTGTGTGGATTGTGAGGATGCTTACAGAGAAAGTGAGGAATTTAAAAATGGGAATTTTTTGGGGGATACGAATTATTGCGCCAGAGACAGAGACTGAGGTGAGGTGTATGGAAATTTCGCTTTGAATCAATCAACGCTACGTCTGGTAATTTCGACCGTACAGGTTATAGAATTTTTATTTTTAATTTTTAGAAATTATATTATTGCATGATCCACATTAAATCAATAATCCTAAAAATAATTTGTTTAACGTTCTCTCCCTCTCACTGACGGACACCGCCAACTAATATTCCAAAAACACAAATTAAACCCACCGAGGCCTTAGTTTTTCCAGTAAAATATCAAACATACCGGAATTTTATTTTATAGATACGACGTGCAGAATTAGCCAGAGTTTTCAAGGCCAGAGAACAGATCCGGAAATTTTAATTTCTTTTTCTTTCTTTAATTAATAGTTTGCATATATTGATATGCAAGTAATACCATCCACACAACTGATGGTGCGTACTAATTTCATAAAAAACAGATAGTACGTACTAGTTTGTAGTTCCCGCAAAATATAATGCCCTGTGGTCACAGACATGATAAAAAAAAAAAAGTTGATTTGGTGCCTGCTGTAGATGCATTAATGAATCAATGAAGATAATACAACATTCAAACGCAGATGGTCCAATTAATCTCACCCCCACCTGTATGATTCCCAATTAGATTCTTCATGCCTAGAGTGAATGAATACGGATAACCTCCTTAATTATGGAACCAAAGCTAGATTCAACAATTTGTAACTAACAAACAGAACTTGTTTATTTTTCTTTGATGTCTTTGTTTGTTTAGTGAGCAGCTAGCATTACAAAATAGTACTTGGGGGTGTGGTAAACAAAATGGTAAAATATACTTTAAAGTTTTTTTTTTTTTTTCTTTTCTGATTACATCTCATTGTAGGGCAGGCGTTTGTACAAGTGAGAAGGCAGGCGAGGAGTGAGGACAGCTTGCAAAGGGGTCCGCATGTAAGTAACTAAACCTGGATTTTCAGACATGTCAATCTCGTCAGGCTTAACACCTTCAGGTGGGCTCCAACAAAAATGATGCAAGAGATGACCTAGCATGGATGTCGCCAAATTTATACCAAGCTGCGCCCCAGGGCACACTCGTCGACCTGCCCCAAACGGCAGTAGCCTAAAATCATGCCCCTTCATGTCCACATCCTCCTCCAGGAATCTTTCGGGTCGGAAGTCATTTGGGTTTTTCCAAACTGATGGGTCACGGGCTACGGCCCACACATTTACGTGGACGTTGGAGCCCTTTGGCACGTCATAACCCCCAACCTTGACGCTGGAATTGGCTCGGTGGGGAAGCATGAGTGGGGTGGGTGGGTGCAACCTCAGCGCCTCCTTGGCTACACATTGGAGATAGGGCAGGTTGGAAAAGTCGGACTCTGTCATGACCCTCTCCAACCCGATGACTCGGTCCAGCTCCTCTTGGGCCTTGAGTTGCACCCTGGGGTTCTTGATGAGCTCAGCCATGGCCCATTCCACAGAGATGGCTGTGGTGTCCATGCCGGCGGTGATCATATCCTTCATTAATTAATTGAAGTTAGCACGCAGTCAATCAGTGACCACTGACCAGTCAGTCACATCCTCAAACATACATACATACATATATATATATATATATATATATATATATATATATAAACACGTTGAAGTCTTTTTTTGGTAAATATAACATGTTGAAGTCTTATTCAATGAATGAATGTAGCTAGGCATACTATATAGTTGAGATTGAAGAAAGAAAATTATCACATACCCAGAGGAGGCCTATAATGGTGTCCTCACTGAGATCATACTTGTCCTGCAAAGTAAGCAACGCATCAACAAAATGTTGCTTGGCTCCACCGGACTTGTTGCGTGCCTGGGTGTGCTCTTCCATGATAGCTCTGGTGAGTCTGTCCCTTCTGGCGCCGTGCTTTGCGAAAGCGTCTTCCTCCAGCGGGTACATCCAACGCAGCCATGGGATGTGCTCTGCCATGGATAGCGATGCTCCAAGCTTCAGTCCATTCGCCACTATTGCCTTGAATTCCACTCCTTGCTCATCCATTATCCCCTCTGCATTCACAAACCTCTTCCCAAATGCCAATCTCGTTATGTTGTTGAAAGCCACTGCTCCCAAGTACTTCTTCACCATCAAACTCTTTCCTTTGTTTTCTGTTACAATCATTTTTTTATTCATTCCACTTATTCATAATTTCATTAAACAACTAAAAAACAATCACACCAACCTACAAAACTAATTGTATTTCAATTTACCATTTCTAGCTGCCATGTGGCATGGTTGACATTCAATTAATTTTCACCCACATTTTATATATTCACACCCCGACCACAACATATAAATTTTTAATTTGAAGTAATCAATTTGCAAATCGTATTGATTTTATACAATTAAGTTCATGTTGCCGACAGAATCATAACCAACAAAAAAAAAAAATTCAAAAATCATGTACAAATTTTTTCTAATTTCATATCTTAAAGATAAGATTGATATTTCTTTTCTATATATTCACTAAGATTATACAATGCATCCGCCTAACTTTCCTGTATAACCCATGTGGACATTCATGTTTGGACCCCAACGCTTATTAATCTATTATTTCTATACTCCGTACCCGATGAATATGTTCATGGGTTGAAATCCAATTAGTTTATGTTAAATTTCTTAACATCCATATATCTCACAATTTCTAATACATACATATATAATTATATTCGTTAGTTTAAACCCTAAATCTGGGATAATATTTGACTACTACTTCATTTTTTTAAAATGAAAATTTATACAATAAGACGACATTATTACTATTCAAACTATATAGTGTATCAATGTCCAAAAGAAAAAGAAAAGAAATCGACTCTGAATGAACCTTGGTTTGCAAATCTTAACATATATTTATATACCTCAACAACCGTTCAATCGCAAAAGAGAAAATAGCTGTAATAACATACGTTCACAGAGGAAAATTTTAAAAATAAATAAATAAATGATAGAACGAAACATAAAAAATTGGGAAAATGCTTCGGATTCTGAAATTGATATCCCAAATATATCCTAATAACATAGCAAATGATATGATTAATTTTTTTCTAACTCAATTAATTAATACAATAAAAATATATATAATATATTTTTTTATATTATCAGTAGGCCCAATATTAGGAAAAATTTATTAATATTAATTTTTAAATTTTGCTTTTAAGATTTTAATAAAAAAAAATTAAAATATTGAATCCAGCGTCTTCCAAAAAATTGCACCTCCTTGCCATATTAACCAAATAAAACGCAAATAATTTAATTTTGTAGAGTTAATTATAAAAATATGGGATTTTATTATGGTTATTATTATTTTAACTTTTGAAGGCGTTGAAAAGAAAGAGAAATGTACCAGAACTGGTGCAGTCGTTGAAAATGGATTCAACCATGGCGGTAACCTCGTCTTCGCGAATGGGACGAAGAGCCTCAAGCCTCTTAGGAGAGAAAAGCTCGAGGGTGCAGACCTTCCTGACCTTGACGTAGTGAGGTCCATAGTCAGCCCAAATGAGGTCCTGGCCATCTCTGCTAAACTTAGCTGCAGATCTACTCCTATGCCTGTCAGCGAGCTGCTGGTCGCGTTCCTTGAGCACTTCCTTTGCCAACTCCGTGTTGGAGACGATGACGTTTAAGGTAGAGCCGAACCATACCGATATGATGGGCCCGTAAGCCTGGGCCCAATCGGCAAAGCATCGGAATCTGACGGGCTTGATGTCGTAAAGGTTACCGACGATCGGCCAGGGACGCGGGCCTGGAGGGAGCTTGAACCTGAGGCGGTGGTAGAGGTTGTAGGCAATTAGGATGATGATGATGATGGCAAATAACGAGATGGGTAATAGAGGGAGAGCCATAACTAGAATCTGATCTCAGAGTCTGAGAGAAAGAGGTTGGTTTTGGTTGGAGCCAGGAGCCTGGAGAGTGGAGGGAGGATGATAGTGTTATATATTATGAAAAATGAAGAAGAAATAAGGCGAGAGGAGGAGGAGCAGAGGAGTTGGTGATGCTGTATTTACCAGCATATTAATTTTTTAATATTTGTATTATTCCTATAAATTTTTACTGATAAACCAATTTCTCTCGTTTCTTTGAAAATTGAAAGAGAGTGCACCCGCCAAAGTGGGTCACAATATTTCAGATTTATCCATGACATGACATGACATTGTCATGACAGAGGAGCCAGCGCGTGGACGAGACGCGTATGAGGTGGGTCGTGGGAGAGGCTGCTTTTTGAAAAGTTGTATGGTGGTTGGTGAGGAGGAATCAAAGGTTGGTGAGACTTGAGAGGCGGTCGTTACAGACCTTTATTTTCTCCTCTTTTTTTCTTTTTTTAAATTTTAATTTTAAATGCAATTGTATGTGGTCTCAGCCCACAGTTCAGAATTGTACTCTTTAAGTGAATCCATCATAAGCATTGATCATGAATGAAGTTTTTTTTTTTTCCGTTAATAATAATAAGGAACAATAATTAAGTACAAATCAAGGCTGGCTGGCTAGGAAGCTGTTTATTTAAAAGAAAAAAGAAAAAAGAAATCTAATAGCTAGGAAGCTTTTTATGTGAAATAGTCTTTGATTGGAATGTGAAGTTATTCATAGCTGAGTGGAGCAGTCATTTTTGGTGGGTGAATTTGAATTTTCACAGCTTTTAATTTGGTTAAAATTATAAATATATATATATATATATATATTATTGCGGCTGTCGTATAGATATCACTTGTATTTTTCCAATTTAGGATGAATGGCAGTGCTCCGACTTTAAATACAATATAGTGGCGTAGGGGACCCATTTGGCGTAGGTGGTTGGGTTGGTGAGATTGGGAAATATCTTCTTTTTTTTTTTTTGGGAAATATCACATTATATGTTTGTTCATTTATTTATGATATTGCACTCATCCTGTGGAACGGATGACCAAACAACGTTAAAGTGACGAAAGGATGACGAATAGCAGTTTTAATAATAATATCCACGCCAACATCATAACTCCTAAAAACGACATCGTCCACAGTGAAGTATTTATTTAATATGAGAGTTTTTTTGGTAAATTATTTAATATGAGAGTTGATCAATAAATGACTTCACAATTCCATTTCCAAATATGAAACAAAGATGAGTCAGTCAGATCAATGTCTTGTTAATAAAAAAAATTACATGAAGAAAGAAAATTTCCTTTTCGGTAATTACCAGCAAAACTTGTATAATGGGTAGTTGAAATTAGCAACAGCCCAATCGGATCCAGTAAGACTGAGATCAACTTTAGAGTGTTGCTAAATGCTAATACTCACCTACCCTTTAAAGAGAATCCAATTTTATCAAGTAACTACTCCAGAGATCTTTTATGCTATATAATAGCACAGTTACAGATACGTAAGACGGCAAGCAGAAATGGAGAATTTGGCAGCCTTCAGTTGAGTATGTGCTGCGTAAGTTTATATTATAAATATATGCAGCTAATACCAACATCAAAACTTGCTTCGATCGCAGGAGCTACACTTGGTTGTCATTTCATAGTTTTTTTTGGTAAATGTTGTCATTTCATAGTTGCTCGCTTACACAACCACCATTAATTATTGACAGGCAGGTTGCTAGCTACCTACTCATCCTTGGAAACATAGTGCAGAACATCTCGGATTGACATCTGATATATTCTCTTTGCTTTTCTTTTAGCACTTGATGCTCAAGCTTCACATATCTGACAATTTGAAAAGGAAATACGATAACTTGTAGAAATTTGCCAACATCATAGAACCTCCGATCTTTTCTTTTCTTTTGGAATGGGGGAGAGTATCAGTACCTGTTGTTCGGATCAAAGGTTAATGCGCTTCTGATATCTGCCTCTGCCTTTTCAAACTCAGAGATTTTCATATATGCTTGGGATCGTCTGTACAGAGCTTTGACGTTGAACGGATCAACTTCTAAAACCTGCATTGATAGGAAAGTATTTGCATGTCATAGAAGCTTTATAAACATATGCCTCTGTAAACAATAGTGGCCTACAATGTGGATATGTCAATTGGACTCGTGGAAATCATTGTCACTTATTTTAAAAGAAACATCCCTTTTTCTTTTAAATTCTCTGCCACAGCTGAGTACACACACTGATTCAAACAAGCATCCTATAAGCCACCTAAAATGACTTTGGAGAATAGGAAAAACACTGTTTATATCATATTATTTGATGCAAAAATCAACCTACCGTGCGTGTAACTACAGGTGAGGATGACAAGGAAGAAGGACCTCTCTAAAATAGGACTAATATATATGGTACTCGCAACTGTTCAGCTTATTTCTCCATAGACATACCAAAACATCCCTCTTTCATATAGTAACTAAGATGCTAATTTGGTTTTGCATAACATATTCCGCATGTCAGTGCAAGATTATTTATCCTATTGTTGGCACTAGGCTGGAGTGAGAAGAACTATTTCAAGATAGCTAAATAACTCTGTCATCTTACACTACAGAACAACTCTTAAAGCCATCAATGTGCTTTGATCTGTACAAGTGTATCACTGCCTGCTATTGCAAATGACAAGTATGCATCAGGCTGCTGCAGCATGACTTTCAACAACCCTCGTAACCAAGTTCTGTCTTTTCTCTTTCATTAATAAAGGAGGCCTATAAGATCAACCCATGGATGGGCTATACGTTTGAGAGGAGGAGGGCTTCTAGCCCACATTTATCATTTGATGCTAGAAAAATGCAATAAAGTACTCATGTACAGAGAGACCGCTAGAGAGAGAGAGGGAGAGAGGTCCAAGGAAAGACCTTTGTACACAGTTTTGAAGCTTCAAGATAGTCCCCCAGTTTAAGTTTACAAGCTGCATTGTTTAAATTGCATGATAACCTCAAGGCATCTGCTGCACACTTCTCAACATCAGTGAAAGAGTGGTCGAAGTCGATATACTTTGCGGCCTGCAGGTAGCAGTTAAAGGACATATTTCAGCTTTCACCAACTTATACTAACAAAGAACATTTTATAAACCTTCCATCCAGACTTTCATATGCATATTAGATGACTTTCTTTTTCATATTTTTTGGAAGCACGCCAATATTTTCCATCCTTAAACAGCACATTTCCAACATGCTTCTTTCTCTCACAAGCTTCCATTTTCTCACATGTGTCCATCTTCCAATATGGTTTCTCCTGTACACAAGAACAAGTATATCAGGCAAACAGAAAACCATTAGTTCAACTAATTAAATAATTTGTCAGTTTGCATATATATAGTGCAAGAACAATATTCTATTGTGTGCGGAAGCAATAACTAGACATAGTATGATAAACAAAATAATGTATCTTCAGCTCTACTGTAACATAGTTTGTTGTAGAACTGTCTGCACTTTGACAAAACATGTGCAAGAAGTCGCATCAATCCATGTGAAAAATAATTCTAGTAAGGATACTGCACGTTGAAGTAACACGTTAATTATCAGGTTAGTGCATAGATATCTTCAGCCAATTATAAAAATGGATCGACTTTAGTGATTTTTTTAATAGCACACATAAGGACACAAGAAACGGAAGTGTCTAACGTGAAACCAAAATCAAACTGAAATATCCGAGCATACTGAATTTCAGAAATACACCATGTCTGCAATACCATCTAAGTGAACCAAGAGTCTTGGATATAACCTTAGCGAAGTCAATCAATTGGACCTCATAATGAAGTGCTGAAAATGTAGAAACCACTCCCGAAGCATCATGGGTACCAAAATATTCTGCACCAACAGTAACCAAGGCTTGTTCACCTTTCTTCATTGTTATGATTGCTCTTTCTAAACCCTCATTTACTTGATCTGTGTGAGGGTTAGGATAAATTACCAATGTAAGCTACGATGAGAAAAATATTTCTTATCAGGGATTGATGGACACATGACAAGTACCTTCTAGGCTTACAAACACATGAGGTTCTTCCTCAGATCCCTTCGTCTCAAAGACTGATCCATCATCAAGTTTGCAAGTATATACCACTGAAAAGGAGCACAAGACCAAGGACTATTCAATTAGAAAATATAAGAAGCTGGATATATATGATTTAAGACTCATATGACAAGCTACCTTTCACTATGGATCCGTCATCAGGACAATCAAAACCTTCACCGCCTTGTATAATCTTTTTAACCACCTTCCTATCTCGCGTGATATCGACAACGCTTTTCCAGGATACGAGTTGAACTTGGATAGTCAAATTTGATGCTGGTGGAATGCTACTGTCAACGTTAGTTCTTCCATTTACATCTTCTCTGAAGCCATCTGAAAATATAGGTGTGACATGACTTTACAGTCTCAGTTAAGAAAGGAAACGACAGTTCATACTGCTCAGAAACTTACACGACAACTTCACAGCAAGTTCTGCTTCCTCTCCTCTTCTCATCGTTTTCACTGCTATGGTTATGGCAGGGCATATATTACCTGCATGTCATCAGGAGGAAAAATGGTTATCCTCAAATTGACATGTTACTTTCTAAGTAAATTCCAAAGCCAATTAAGACCATATAATGACCCAATAAAATGAGAAGCTCAACTTACCATCACCAATAAGGAATTCTGCCCCCTCAGATTTGGAGATAAGTATTCCGTTCTCAAGCCTTGCCTCGTACTTAACTGCAAAAAATATGTGACAACCTAAGTTGATCTCTGATGGTTAGTCAGTCATACGTTGTTATTGTAAGAAAAAGAAAAGGGGTATTTCCTTATATGTAGGAAATGATAATAATAATTGAACATTAGACGTTTCTAGAGTTGCAAGGTGGGTGCCCTGCTTTTGGACCTTGTTAAATGTCTGCATAAATTAATTAAGAAGAAAATTAATAATACTAGTTCATGAGTTTCCTCCTAAGAAGAAGAAGAAGAAATTGATGATTATGAATGACGTAATGTATACGTATATTACTTAAAACTTGATCGGCATCTCTTGGAGTAGCCCAACCCAGACCATGCCTAGTTATCTTTTTCAAGATTCCCGCATCACCAGTTAAATCCCTGATGGTGCTCCAAGATAGCATCTCAATATCAAAAATGAGAGTTGAATTGGGTGGGATCAACGGTGGAGAACCCATTTCCCCATACGCCAAGTTTGGTGGTATTGTGAAGATTGCTCTCTCTCCCTTCTTCATTGTGGCTATCCCTTCGTCCCATCCCTTGATTACTTCACCTGACATCAGAAGTGTAAGCATACATAACACAATATATATATATATATACATGATATGCTATGCAAGAATATTAGATATATAAGTAGGCTTACATTGGCCTAATTTGAACCTTAATGGAGTAGTAGTAGTGTTATTATGATCAGTACGACTGGAATCAAGACAGGCACCTCCTTTAATCCACCCGCTAAAATGTACTGAAATATACGTGTATAATATGAAAGTTGTAAGATTGTAATGTCTCGGCATCTTAGAAAACAAAAGGTTGTATTATTTGTACAGCTGGAAACTGAAAAGACCTCGTGAGTCTGTCACAGGCACAGACACACACCCAATCCCCACCGCAGTACTTAAATTAAACTAATCTATATCAGCTACAATTTTACCTTCAACCTCGTCTCCCTGAGATGGAGACTGCCATGAGTTTCCTCTCCTGAGAATCCGTTTCCTCAGGCCTAACTTCCCGATTTCCTTCTCTGGAAATAGTTCTGAAATATTATTATTATTATTATTATTACCTTCACGTTCACAAGCACAACTGGGTTGTAGTTGGAAGCTGGGAGAGGCTGCCATTGAAGTTTGAAGTTGAAGTGGAAGTTGGAGAGAGACTGAAAGAAAGATAAACACTTACTTGTGTTTTAAGGGTTGGTTGGATTGGATTCCAAGTTGAAGATAAGCCGTTGTTGGTTTCCCTGCGCTATGGCTTTCGGTTAAGATTTTTCTGTTAACGAGTGAGCGTTTGATTAGACTCGGATGGGTGAGTTGACTCGCTAGCGACCAACCTATTAATCAATACGACATCGTATCTGTTATGAAAACCCTTCTCTTGGCGCTCATCAGTCTCCTCCCGCGAAGGCGACGGCGCCGACTCCTGTCTCTAGTTCTGTCAATCTTTCTCACTCGACTACTTGGAGTTGAGTTGGAGTCTGAAAGTAAGTCCATTCATTTGCTTTGATTCGCCTTCATCTCTCATTCTCCGACTCAAGCAGCATTTATTTATTTTGGTCTGTGTTTAACTTCATAGATATGGTAGGAAGATTCAAGGAAGAAAAATACAGGAATGGAATTCACTGCCAAGTGAAGTGTCGAAGGTAACATTTTGTATTGGCACTTGGGATCAGAAAATTGTCAGACAATTTATAGTTAGACTGACTAATTTTGTCCAATCAGTATTAGCAATTAACTCTTTTGTGTTCCAAAAGCTCCCTTTCCATGTGATAATTTATTTCACTCCTTCACTGTCTGTGCCCCTTAATTCGAATATCTTCACACTAAGCTTATTCTTTTTCTTTCTTTCTTTCTTTTTCTTCTTCTTTTTTTTTTTTCCAAGTAGTATTTTGAATTTTTGACATGGTAATTTTTAGGGCGTCCTTAACCCGGTGACTCTCTTCATGTGTGAAAGGATAATGTGGATTCTAGTATTTGAAACAAACATCTAATTGAAACCATTAGCTTTATTCATTATTAGGAAATATAAAGATATATGAAGGTTAAAGAATATTGAACTTTTACATTTAGTTGAAACTATGAAATTAGAAAACCAATTCCCACATGTTCGATTTGTTTATTTTTGAGTTTGTGCATGCATTTTCCCATTTGTTTGTGTGTGATGCTGCCTTCTTTCATATGTTGAGGAAGTATTGATACAGGCAGACCATTATATTCAAAAACCAAGCATAGGACAAATATCTATAGAAGGGGCAGAATAAAGAATACAAATAATGGTGCTTTTTTATATACTATGAAAGATGAATACAATTCAAATGGATTTCAAATTCTTGGCAAATTTGATGTCAAGTGTTTAATTTTGATTATCAAATGATTGTGCAAGTTGAGCCTTGTGTCTCAATATTAAGGTGTCGCCAGTAGTCAATATGTATGGGTAGTAAATTGTTTTTAGTTAGTGTTAAAGAAGAATTTTCAAATACATTTTCTAGGAAAAATAAAATTGTATATCATTTTTTTCTCATATCAGCTAGGATTTGAGATGAATTAATGCTGCTGCCACTGCTGCCATTTATGGATCACTCTGTTATTGGTTGGTAAGGAATGAGGCACGTACACTTCTAAGATAGTATGAGGTACAGTACTGAAAGAAAAAATATTGAAGCAGGATTCATCTGTTTCCATTCATATGGAACTTGAATTTAATCCATTAAAGCACGCACATACCCATATATTTATAACTGAACTATACATCCTGGTCAATCTTTGAAAGTAGAAGAAGTTAATTGATGTAGGTGAAATGTATATGGTTTCTTTTCATGTGTGTTCTCTCCCTTGTGCTCTTCCTGAAAACCCTGCAGACCCTGATAAGCTATTGTCTTTGGATTCTAAATGTTAGATTTTTGGATTCCCACCAGAATATATTTATAGTGAAAAGGGAAAAAAAATTCTAATGTGTGTTCTGGTCATCCTTAGAAGATCCTTGTGTCAGTCTTCAACGCAGCGACTTGCATAGCAGGAAGGCAACAAAGACCCAAAAGACTCAAGGGATGATAGAACTTGTCCCAAGTTTAGTGTGTCACACTCAGATGCAGTACTTGGATATGCTTGTCGGACTCATATGGTGGGTTGCTACATGGCTGTACATTTTCCATGCTTACAGAAACATGGGCCTTCACGGGGAAAACATTCATTTACAGCTCTGTTAATGTCAAGAAGATCATGTCCTTTAGTTGTCTGATGCTATGGGGATAGCTGTTGCTTTAGATACTAACCATTCTATGGCTACTTCTGCAAAAGTCTCAACATGGCTACTTCACTACCCACCCCATTTTACTCCATTGCTTTTCTTTTCTTTTCCTTTTCCACCTTTTATTTTATTCTTGGCTTCCTTGGTGGTTGATCACATTAATTTTTGGTTAGTTATTTATTTTCATTCTAACTTTTAGATTTGTTATTTATGCTGTCATACTATTTTGCTTTGTTGCACTCTTTTCTTTTCTTCTTTCGGTCCTAATTTTCCCTGAGGTTTTAATAAGAAATTTATAGCAACCTGACATTTTTCAAGTTTTATATTAAACAAAATGGTGAGGATCAATTTCTTAGTTTTATATTATGATGATGGTCGTTATTGTAGATTGCTGATAGCTATACACATTGTCGACAAAATCTAATATGGTGTATAGCTCCCTTAGTATCTGTTTATATATTGGTGTCTTTCTGAAGTTGAAAGTTTGCATTCTTAATTGGAGAATGACAATTAAAGCAAAATATTCCTCTCAGATCTGTTTTGATATTTATAATTAAGTGCATGCAGAAAACAAAGTGGTTAATTAATATTAATTTGCATGCATGCATATATATAAGATGTGTTATTTTGCAAAGAAGTATTCGATATTAATTATATTTATAATCATGAGTACTGATGAAGAATCTTCCAGTTCTTGATATGTAAAAAAATGTTAGTCCTGAAGATATATAATGTTTGATTAGTTGAAATGAAAATACATAAAAAATGATGAGAAGTAAACTTTAATTTCTTTAAGAACCAGAGGCATTAAAAAATCTCATTCCAGTCGCTACCATCAGAAACAGAGTATACGTAACAGTAAACCAGCTGCAAGAAAAGGTCAGTTTGCTTAGGCCTAGCTTAGCTTGAATTTTAGAAAAAATAAAAAGAAAAATAAGAAGATTGAAATCATACAAGGCCTAAACTAAATTACAGCACATCATAGTGACAACAAACTAACAAAAGGCTCCAACATACAATTGGCAAAATCTGAATTAATATCTATGTTATATACTACGATGAACAACTCAGTACCCACATTCTACAAGTAAAATCTATAGCAATTAACCTCATATATAGAGAAAAATGATGTACTTTATAGCTATACACTCACCATTTATACATGATGCGTCTCTAAAGATTAAACCTTTCCCAACAAAGTATATGCTACTTAATAAATCAATGAGAGTGAGAATACTACAAAACAAATAGTATAGAAAACTACCAAATATATGTAGCTGGATTGTAAGAAACCGGGTCCAAGGGAATTAACTCCTTAGGTGGATCAAGAAATGTCACAATGTCTTGCTCATCCAAATAAGCCTTTTTCCCCATTTGGAAGGATTTGGTATGGTTTCTCATCCCAAGGAGATAATACGCACTCTCGCCTCCATTTTCAGCATAAATTGCGCCACAGGAAGAATGTAACCAACTGCCTTCATACAAATTCAAACCTGCAGGCCCGCATGAAGAACAAAATGTCTCATTGATACTGAACCAAAATAGACAAATTTTACATTTCTAGTGCGTTTTGCTTAACTTGATATTCATATATAGTTACGTCAGCTTCCTAACAACTTGTAATGGTAACTTAACATTATCAGAGCCTGGCTGTCTTTTCTGCAACATTATTTATGCTAATTTATTATTGATAATGATGTATAAGGTGAATAAGGATTTTAATGTTCTGACATCTTTGTTGTTGCATGCAGGGCCGGTTTTGAAATTCAAGATGCCCTGTGCAAAATTTAAAAGAATGCCCTTTTATTTTGAAATTTTTTTTATATTTATTATCTTTAATTTTCTATACCTTTTAACTTAGAAAAAAATATTTTTTTTAGAAATAAAGCTCTTATGATATAAATATATACTTATATATATATATATAACTAATACATATCTGAGTGCCCCTATATTTTTAGAGGCTATGTACGGTCGTACCACTCGCACATGCTCAGAGCCGGTCCTGGTTGCATGCTAGCTATCAAGGTTTTAGAATGACAAAAGTAAAGGTTCCTTCAAATGTAAGGCATGCAGATGGCAAAACAGTTTAAAAACCAAAGTAGATGAGTAACCCTAGATAGCCGAGATCGATGTAGAAGTTAACATTATGTTTTATATGGTGCAAGCTATTTTGAAGTATGCTAATCTGAATGACATGTAGATATGATAGTGCATTTTCCAAAGCGGCACCATGAGACGGCTTCATGCATTGGTCATTCCAAATGTCGATTCAACTTTTTTGGTAAATAAATGTTTTTTTTTTTTATGAATATGGTAAATAAATGTTGATTTAACTTGTCATACGCATCCATCTAATGTTTTCTCTGTCTTTTTATTATTTAATAATATTTAGCTATTTTCTTGTTTTGGTTCTAAATTGTTCTTTTTCTTTTAATAGGGGAAGAAGTGAAGAAAATGATGACCAGAAGATCCAAGTAATAATGTGTTATATATAAGGGAATATTTGTGCAATCACATAGCGTCATCTATGTTGATGTAAGCAAATCAGTTTTATGTGATTCTTACGGCGCGATAAAAATGCTCAAACACAAACATTTAGGGTCATAGTGTTTGGAAGCTGCATGACCTTTACTATATAAGCATGAAAGAGATCCCTCTGGATCAGCTAGGATTAATTTTATATTCAGATTGGAATTAATCTTATCGGATTAAAATTAGAATAATTTTAATATTGTTCTGTATTTTATATAGTTTGAATAAAATTATAAAAAAATTTATTCCGTGCATACCGTGGGACTAAATATTTTTTTGAAAAGAATATATATATTCTATTTTTGAATGGTTTTGTAAGAAAGTATAATTCTAGAACTTGTCTTCGCAAGTAAGATTTTTTTTTTATTCTTTAATCTTCGGTGCAATTGTTAATGAATTAAATGGTCTAAAGTATTTTGTAAATTTAAATTTGAATGATATTGCTAATTTTGGTTTGAAATCTTTTAAGTTTAATAATGCGAGCTGAAGAAAGAGCGGAGAAATACAATCTATGAATTAGTATCAAGAAATTTTAACGCTGCTACTCATTCAGGAAAAGCTGAAAATTACATCAGTAACACATTTTAGTCTATGGTGATGAGGTCAGAGTAAGACTTTCTGTACAAAATTGGGATCATATAACCTAATTACAGTGCATGATAAACCAACAGATTACTGGTCTTGGCCCCCAACAGCCCTCTTCATGGGATCATGTTCCTCATCTGGTAAGTTATCGTCGTTATCATCATCTAGCTCATCCATTACTGATTTGTTGATTTGCTTACGAGATTGTCTCCCGTGCTTCTTTGGCTCCAGCCGCTGTTCTGCTTGTTGAACTCCCTTATCTCCCACCTTGTATCTGCATAAGATAAGCCGTGTTGACCTTGGAGAAGGAAAGCAATACAAGAAGGTTATGACGACATGCTGAAAAAGCCTGAAAACTAATATGTATCTTACATAATTTGGGTCGAACAAAGAAAAACATTTTCATAATGCACCCTGTTCACCGAGATGGAAGCAGTCATTGAATGAACATTTTGCAGGCTCACCGGCACTAAGCATCTTTCGAATCTGAAGAGGAAATAGACATAATCAGCTGAAACTTGAACAGACAGCTGATAACTTATTGAAGAATGTGATTCAAATAAACGCAGGTCAGTCGCATATTCTAAAGCTATTAGAAAGAAAAACCTCTGGGAAAGCTTGTGCTAAAGACTGTTTTGTCACTTTAATCAGACTAGGCTGGTTAAATCCAGGAGTATCAGCAAGATAACCACCTCCTGCTAATGGAAGTAAAGAAACATTGCGAGTTGTATGCTTCCCTCTGCCAAAGAAACATTGCGAGTTGTATGCTCCCCTCTGCCACTTCTTGTTGAAACTTCCCCAACTCGCTGATCCTCAAACCATTTGCTGCCCAAAATCTGAAAAAGATATGAAGAGATGGGGAATGAATATCAACAATCACATGGACATGAAAAAAAAAGATATGGAGATAAAGAATATAAGCAGAAACACACTTAAACTCACAGGCTCAAACCAATTATCCTCTGCAGAATCACAAGCTTGGTTTTTGTTTCTCAAAGCATTGATCAGACTGGACTTTCCAACTCCACTTGGACCCATAATCACAGTTATTTGGTCTCTCAAAATGAACGCAAGGAAATCAAGTCCGTATTTGGACTCGACACTGCAAAAGAGTGGTTCGAAGCCCTAACTATGTAGCCTAGCCTTCCACAAAACTGTAGTCTGCATTCCATCAAAGGTACCAAAGTTAGTAATTAATGCACCAAACAAGTAGACAATGAAAAGCGAGAAACATTCAGCAATATACGGGAGTTAAACATATACAGATTGCCTAACATAGTCTTTATACTTGTGATCAAATGTGAGATTAGGAACAGGTTGGTTTGGTATGCAACAAGACCATACAAGCAATCTTTACACAAGCAACAAGCACTCAAGCATCCCTTCAGCTACTTTATCTCTAAGACCATTTGTAATCAAGCTTCAATGAAGACTCATTGATTCCAAAAAAGAAAAAAATTCATATAAAAACATTCAGATAAAAAAATCATGGTCTTCATACAGAAATTAAACATACACAGATGGCCTACTATAATTTTTTCAGTTTTGATCAAATGTAAGTTTAGGCACAAGTGAGTTTGGTTTGCAACAAGATCTTACAAGTAACCTCAGTTACTTAGTCACTAAGACCATTTATAATCAAGCTCAATGGAGTTCCACCAATCAAAAAACCAATCACATAAAAAAATTCATGACCTACAGCTCATGCTAAGCACTTCAATAAAAGGAGAAATCAAATCAAACCCATAAACCAAAATTAATTACGGAACTAACTAACGTGAAGTAGAAATTAAACACCAACCTCTTCGTTCACCAATTCTGACTTGTTCAGAGCGAGGGTGAGTGGGATTCCAGTGGACTCGGCCTCGACCAGAAACCTGGTGAGCGTGAAGGGCTTGATCGTCGGCTGGTCCATGGAAAAGAGCACGAGCAGATGGTCCACATTATCCACCGGAGGGTAGAAACAAAGAAAAAAAAAGAGAGAGAACACCCAGATCTCAGCCAAAACCACATCAAACCAACAGATCCATGAGCATATACAAACCCAGGTGAGAGGAAGCATACCTGAGAAGAGAGAGGCGAGAGACGGCAATAGCAACAGTAAGAACGACGACCACGGCAGCGGCAACAGCGTCAGCAAGGCAGCAGCGACGGCGAGGGCAAGATTGGGACTGTTTTTGACCTGCACCGGACTAAATTAGTCCACATCATTGCTAAACTCCGATCTTCATAAATTGTTGGACAAAATTAGTCCAGTACAATTCAGTCGGGTTACCAAACACGCCCTAAGCATATTCTATAAAGTATTTTTTTTTTTTGATGAATATTCTATAAAGTATTAGACAAGTGCATTTCTGTCATATTTGACTTTTAACTTGTCCAAAAGCAGTATGCTTTACCAATCACTCTAGTGTGCGTTACCAAAAAAAAAAAAAATTTGTCCAGTGTCGGTGTATGTGTATGTGTATGTGTATGCGTGTGTGTGCTGGTAATGGTGTAAAAAAAGTGATACGGTTCGAAAGAATAGACAGATCCAAGCTGAAACGATCAAGTCTATTATCAATTGAAGAAAAGCAAGTGAGAAAACAAAGAGAGTGTTTACGAAAGAGACCAGCTACATCAGCGTAAGCTCCAATGCTTCAAGTCCTTGTTCATATTTGTCACTGTCTGGATGCCTATTACTTCCTACAACTCATAAATGGTGACTTAGAATTTCTAAATTATTTATAGTTTGTCTCTGCCTGTATTCTGATCTGCAATTTTTTTGGGATACTAGAGATTATGCCTATTATTTAGTCCGTCATCAACAAATCTTCTCTCTCGCGTGAGTTTTGCCATCGCCGTCTTGCCCTCTTGTCGTCGCCCTCTTCCCGTCTCCGTTATCGATCCCCAGCCGTCGCCGATCGTTCCATAGCCGTCGCCGTCTCTGCTCTCGTCATGTCTCTTCTCAGTCGTCACTCGTCACGTCGTTCTCAGGTACGCTTTTTCTTTCTCTCACCTAGGTTTGCATAGATACATGTGGATTTGTTGGTTTTGATGTAGTTTTGGCAGAGAAAAATTGGTTTTGAGAATTCAGAGTGCATTTAAAATGTTTATTGTTCATGACGCTTCGCTGAATGCCAATTATTTCTTGATGCAATTAGTTAAGAAGAAAACGAAATTTTGTTCGATGAGAGTGTGGATTGGTTGAAACTTCGCTGACCAAGCCTTATGCTTTCTCTGTATTTTCTTGTGGATTGGCTGCCATGCTTATTTGAATTAAAACGAGGTTTGAGACTTTGATTGATAATGGGTCCCAAATTAAAAGCATAAACATATTTATATGAATCATAGAGGAAAAAACAGGGGTTAACCCACTTGGGTTATGTTCCATCATTTGATATCTTCATGTTCTTTATATATATATATATATATATATATATATATATATATATATATATGTATTTCTTTTTTTTTTGACACAGCTCTGTTAAATAAACTTAGAAGAGAAGATTTGTAGTAGTTGTATATGCATATATATATTTCTTTTTTTTTTGACACAGCTCTGTTAAATAAACTTAGAAGAGAAGATTTGTAGTAGTTGTATATGCATGATCGTATAAGTTGTTTTTTTGTTTTTGTTTTCATGTCTCTCTTTGCTTTTGAGATATAGCTCAGGTTTGTTCTTCTTTTGTAAACTCTTTCATTTACTTTATGATGATCATCTCCTTTTTTGTGTTTTGCCAATTAGTGATTAACTCATAATTATGGTTAATAGTGGAGAAGAAAGCTAGTGTATCTCATTGCATATGTATTGCCCCATTTTTTAAATTTGTATTTGCTCTCGTAGTTATGATATATCTTCGTCATGCACATTGAAAAGGTTAACAATAGGTGATATAGTCAACAATAGGTGATATAGTCTTTAAGATTATCGTGGACAGTAGATATAGGTTTTTGTGGTCTGTTGTAGTTTGTGTGGAAACAAAAATAATATAGTTGCAGTACCATAATGCATATATTTTCTAGTCCGATTATATGCATTAATAGCTTTATATATATTGACTTCATGAAGAAGTATTAGTAACCTTCAGTACTTTGACATTATTGGCTATTGTTTTATACACACATACACACCTCTCTCTCTCTCTCTCTATATATATATATATATGTATGAATTGGAGAAAGAGGTAAAGCTTTTTGTAGTTCATGGAATGCAGGAAGTTCTGGTGACATGCATGTGGAAAATTTGACATTACTGTGCTTGATATAGGTTTTATATGTTAGATTTTTTCCTTATCTACAATGAGGCATAGCTAATATATCTTCTTCTGATTCACTAATTAGTAAATAATCATTTAGTATAGTTTCAAGTTTCAACATTTTCCTCACTTGTAGGCCGATGCATTAATAGGGTTTTTACATAATTAATAGTTAGGTTACTTCTTTCATACCAAACGCAGCCTTAGTAATTTAGGATGTGTTGTTTATTATTGTTGTTATGCATTTTATTTAAATAACATTTTGTAAACATTTACTTTTGTGGTTTTTGGTTTAAAATGTATATTTACTGCACTTGAGATTAATTAGCATGTTCTTGCAGTTTCTTAAAGAATTGCACAAAAAGCAAACTCAAGAAGCAAACATGTGTGAAGAGTTGGAGAGTTTGAGAGAATCCTTAAGTTCTGCTTTGGCAGTAATGATTTCATTTATTTTATTCGAAATCATTTCGATCTTTAGAGCATGCATACACATTATATGCTACCCATAAGTGATAGAATTTTGCCTTTTTTTTTGGGGGCTTGATTTTTAGGATTGGGCAAGAATGAGGCTAGAATTAGCGTTTAGAATAAACGATTTTCAACTAATTTTTACGAATCTTCTTTAAAAGATTTGCTTGAAGATTAATTTACAATTATGCATGGATTTAAGATGAAGAATTTAAATTATATCAACATTATAACTTTTATGGGTTGCAGTTTAAGGTTATAGAGCAGTAGATGACATCACGTGACATGGATCCAGATGAATTCTGGAATCACCCCATGAGTCATTAAAGATCCATGTACTGTGAATGTCTTTCCGGAACCACTTTGCTCGTATTCAAATATACAAGCATTATAGCCATCTAATGCACCAAACACTACAAATGACCCAAAAAAGAAAGGTCATAAGCTAAAGTAATACAAAATTTGTTCTCCTATGGCGGTAAATTAATTGAATTCAATTAACCTTACCCTTACATCTTCAAACACATCTTCTTGGGTAGCACTTCCATAAAAAACATGATCCTACATGTGTTGTTTCGGATGGTCCTCCTTCCTCCTATGCTCCACTGTGAACTCATCTAATATTGTCAGTGCATCTTTGTCTCCTTCAGCCATCTCTTTTTCACTTAGAGGTCGTACACGGCAATATACTCTAATTTTTATTTCATATCTTGAACGAATTAAATAATTGGGTTAGTCGCAAGAAACTCTAAAATTCCAACGTTTATTGAAAAGATTTACCTTCAATCATATTAAAATATCGCTTACTTAAAATCAGCTCTTGCTTGTAAAGACCTCCCAAATCACTTACTCGTACTTCCAGCTCAGCTATTCGTGCCTGCGACTCCTGCTTTTCTCCTCAAGCTATCAATTAGCTCATTCTTGATTCCAATGTCCTAAAAATCAGGGGCAAAATTCTATCATTTATGGTAAGCATATATGTGTATGCATGCTCTAAAGATCAAAATGCATCTAGAGTAAAATAAATGAAATCAGTACCGCCAAAGTAGAACTCAGAAGTAAGCAGTTGCAGATACCCGAGTTCAATTTCACCTGGATCGGATACATTTATTGGTTGTTCATGGAACCTAGATAGCTATATATGAAGCACCAAAATTAGAATGTCTTAAGCAGGTATGCCACTATATTAACTTTTCCAATTTAGTATGCTAGAAATGTGTATAGTTAAAATACCAGTTAGGCTTTTTTTTCATAGATCTTGATTATTGGCATATGCGTGATACTGATATAAATGTTTGCTTGCATATGATAAGAGGGCTAGCAGGCGTCTATGTTATTGTGAGTTAGTTGTTCATTGTAGGCTTTCATTCAGAATTTTAATAAATAATTGACATTCTTGTTATGGAATTATGTTTTCTTACAGTGGGTCCCTCGAGAAGCTAGTGGTCCAATCACGCACGCTACATATTCTTGTGATAGCCAGTCTATTTATGTTAGCTTTGAAGATGGAAGTGTGGGTGTTCTCACCACATCAACACTCAGATTGAGATGTCAAATTAATCCAACTGCTTATCTACCCCCAAACCCAAGGTGTGTTGTTCTATTCTGTAATAATCAAACACAAGAGATGTGCTAGTTTATTTTACATTTTGGGTGATTAATAACGTACTAAATGATATAACTTTAACAGCTTAAGAGTGTATCCTCTTGTCATTGCAACGCATCCATTGGAACCCAATCAGTTTTCACTAGGACTTACAGATGGTGGAGTACGATAGATGATTATTTTTCTCTTCTTAATAGTTGACCAGGTGTTTCTCTGATTCTGTTAACCATAAAACTGAACTCCAAAAATTTCTTTGGTGGTGACCGTTTATGGCTTCTGCATGTTATTTATCAATTTCGTTTATGGCTTCTGCTTGTTATTTATTAATTTTCTTTTTCAACTATATGCACAATTTTATGATGGCTATAACCTAGCTAGAGTGTCAAAGTTCATACTGCATAATTTAATTTTCATTTTCACCACTACACCTAGCTGTACTTGGGGGAGTTCACATTTCAAAAAGTTTTCTTTAGTCATTGAGCCAAGCATGCAAACACGAGCTCATCAGAAGGAAAATAGAGCAAGTAGAAAACTTGATAATTTCTTTTTGTATTTATTTTCCTCTGTTTTCAAGGTTAGTAGACTGAATCAAAAGGCTGAGAAAAAATAACCAACTTATTACACCTGTATAATGAATGAGACTGACATTGGGGTTAAAGAAAGGAACCGCAATATGAAACCTCCCCTCCACCTGAAGAAAATTTAAAGATGAGGATAACAGATATTTGAGTATCAACACTACTACATCTACTAAATATTTTATAATCTAAAACACAGTAGATCTACATTTGGAAGTCCTCATTAGTACACTAAAGAGAGGAAGGTAAGAACACAAGTCACTTATGCACCAATTTTCTGAACTTAGGTAAACCCCTATCCCTTTTCACTTTATTATGTTCATAAAGAGCAATGCAAATGCAACACCTTTATTTTCAACCACATGATTCAATGTTTGCATTTTCTTTTTATCTGATTTTCATTTCAGATGGGGAACAAACATAAAAGAAATGTGGCAAATGTTCAATGCTGCAGCATTTCAAGATTTGTCGAAGTTCTTTTACTGGTATGACATCTTGCTCTAAGATATGGATTATAGCGCATGAAGAAACTCTACATATATTAATATACAATCGAGAAAGAATATTTGACAATTGAAATTTTTAACTGTTGTGCCCTCCTATTATATGATGTCTCTCCATATCTTCAATATTATGCGTGCCAATCTGAATATTGAAAAGGGGTAATTCGATAAACCATGAAATTGAGGTGATGACAGCACCCCTTACAAGATATGTAATTATTGCTCAGAAGAATAATTTAACGACATGGTGGGCTCTGATACTAATAATATATATTGATTTAAATTAACCTTGTTGATTGTCTCCTGACTATAAGACAAAAGGATCTTAAAGCCTGCTATAAAACAAAACAAATAGAAAGATATGGGGGTCCAAGCTTTGTGGAGAATCGATGTTGTTTAATCATTTTCAATGTTAGTGATTTCTATGCAGGTTACCCTTAGTGATTTCTATGCAGGTTACCCACGTTTCAAGTGGGCATATTTGCTGTTGTCATTATATTGATTCTTAATTTGAAAATTTATTTCGGTGCCTCAAGGAGTGAAGAATAATATTGATAATCATGCATGGATTAGTATCGTATATACAGGTTTTGAAGCTTAGTTGCTTGTTTGCTAAACCTTTTTCTTTCTTAAGAATAATAATGAATACAAGTTAAATGCACAAGTCACCATAAGTTCTCCTTCCGCAATAGTTGTGTTGTTTTAATTTGCTTATATCCTTACTCAGATATATGATAAATATGACTTGCACCCCAGCACGCTTGCCACTGTTTAGCAAAGTCAGGGTTCTTTTGCTTTTCAATTTGTTTTGTTTGCAGGTGCAGCAGTAGCACTTTGGAAAATGTCATCGTAAACGGAAATCACACATTTAAAAAGCAATAAATCATGGCAACATAATCAGCCAATAGTAGGTGATGGATCGAGCTGAGCAACTTCTGAAAGGTTATAGTAAGTTGTAGCTGCCTTTTAGTTGTAAGGATGGGTTGGTCTCTTGAGCGATGGAGCTCAAATATATATCAAGTAGTCCCTTGAGTCCGCCAGCAATTCGTTTTACCTTCTTAAGTATATAATACGTAGGAAGGGCAATTATTCAATCTCTCTCTTTGATAGAAATTATAATAAATTCAACCATAAATTTCTTCTCTTCTATTTCTTTTTTTGTTTTTGTTTTGATTAACCATTGCGCCACGTGATATGATTCCTTAGATTTTCAAGAATTAAGGAAATTTGGTGCTGTATCAAGCAGAACATTTCTTATCATTTTTAGGTTAATAAAATATAAAATATGTAGAATCACAAGATTCATGGAAAAAGAAAAAAGAAAAACGAAAAAAAGAAAGATGTTAAACACGCAAGTCCACTTGTACAGTTAGTGTGATGAATATAAACCCCTTTATTGAATTTAAGAATTGCACTCGGGGACCATGAATCCCTTTTGTCTATTTCCTTGATGGATATTGGCCTATATATGTTAATGTTCGTGAGGAGGATTCGTATATATCTTAAAAGGTCAGTTGCACAGAATCCAGCAATATCATTATGATGCCGATTAATGTATACGAATCTTGATATTGGAATAATGTATAATGGCATCATCTAATTATTTCATGAATCTATATGATACCCGATTAATTATAATGTTTGATTTGGTTATAGTATGTATATGCTATTTATTTGGTTAAATGTAGCTAGATATGTTCAATTAATCTGTAAATTTAATACAGTGTATTTTAGAAAATCGAGCTTCCTTGGAATTTTAGAGTACTAGGCGAGTATTGGCAAGTTTTTCACTGCACGTGGTATTTTCGTTGGAAAAAAGGCATATTTACAAATCGCATATATTAATAAGCTACTATAAATCTCTAAAACCCTAAAATGAAGCCTACACAATCTCTAAAAAACCATTATTATGATAACTTGACATCAAATATATAACAGTTTTACACAAATAGGTGGCAGTTGATGTTAGATCCAAAATCAAAGCTTCAACAAGAATTTGTCAATAATATTGAGGATATAATTCGTTTGGTATATGAATTCAAGAAGTTTAAGTTGAAAATGTAAATTAAAGAGAAAAAAAGATAACAAAGGAAAGAAGGAGAATGTGTGGCTGCGGGTATTAATTAACTAGAAGTGCTTTGGGTTGTTAAAGAGTATTTTTGATATGGTTACGAGAGAGTGGGCATTTTTTAAAAAAATGGACTCTAATTGTGGATATTTTGCAATAAAAAAACATATGTGATTTGATTTTATGAAGTACGAAACAAGTAATGGGTGAAATGGGAGAGGGTGGATGTACCATGTTGTGGGTGGGGACTGGCAGGGCCCTAGCTGGTATTAACGAATGAAAGTAAAGTTGCTCGCATTGTGCTTTGATGACATGAATTTGTAGTTGTAGAGAGAAAAGTATTTTGGCATATGACATTTTCATATGAGAATGCAAATGCAGTGTCAGCTTCCAGATATATATATATATATATATATATAGAGAGAGAGAGAGAGAGAGAGAGAGCCAGATGGAGCAGGTGAGATAAAAGATAGGATGAGTTGTGTTGCATCATGTCATGATTCATATCTATATCTCTTAAGAATTGTTAATGTTGCTTATGGTACATTAATAGTACTGTTCGATACAACGATATCTATATCTATCTTTTAACAATGATTTTCTGGGTAAGCACCCCATATATAATTCTTGTCATCCAGTACTGTTGTGCGCCGTCAAAATTCATTAGAATTTAGAATTGCTCTACTAATAATAACCTTCGATAATATATATAAGTAAAGTATCTGTGTTCCCACAGGCGTTTGTATAAAAATAAAAGATTATGGCCTAACACCAACAGGTACTCCAATTCATCAAAAAAAAAACAGGTACTCCAATGTTTTAATTCTCTTTCTTTTCGACAATAACTTTTTTATTTTTCACCAATATTAAAGCTGCTTTTAGTTAACCACTATATATACGTACCCAAGTGTAAGTGGAATCTGATTCATAAAAAAAAAAAGTGTAACTGGAATCTGAATTAGACGTCAGCAATAATTCTTCTAGGTATCTACCAAAAGTTTCAATTATCTATTTTAAGTGAAACAGTGGCTATATAATATTTTTGATTAATTGATGATGGAACCAAGAAAGACAGGTTTTACAATGCCCTCTCTCTCTCTCTTTTTTTTCAATTCATAAGAAACGAGTCACACACAAAAGAAAAAAAAAAGTTACCTAAAGACAAATTCTTTAGCAAACGAAAAGAAAAAGGAGAAAACAGAAATAATAAGAGCCCATCTATCCTTTCCCCCAGCTTCCATGACCAGCCTCCTAATAGACTATTATTAAAACTGATTAGACTTAGGGTTGTTAGCTTCAGTGCTTTGGATGTAATTATTATTGTTAGCTACAAGTTGTCGTAAGACGATTGGCAGCAGACCATTATTAGTATTATCACCACCACACTCTACTGCTTGGGGAATAACCAGATCACTATCACCTGCTTCCTCGTCTTTGTACTCCTTGTACTTGCCCCATAGAACCGAGTAGAGTCCCGCAACAATCAGTACGCCTCCAAGAACACTGCAAGTATTACAATCATATCAATTTTATTAATAAATTTGTAATTAATATACGTAATTGGAGAGCGACGTTTCATGAAAACAACTCTACTTGAAACCATAAGACTGAATAAGTGAAAGTGGAATTTTGTTTCTTTCCACAACGTATACGAGACGAATTACGATTGAAAATTAAATTGAGCTAGCTATTTTGTTATAATTGATTGACATGTATGTATATGGAGTTGGTTTGTAAGTATAATTAAGGCGCAGGAAGTATTATTTATGTATGTACTCTACATACATCCGAAACTCATGTATAAATTAAAGGGAAAGGAAAGCCACGTGACTTGTTAGTAGAAAAAAAAAAAAAAAAAAACATCACTAGAAGCTAGCTAGTCTTTCTGCATAATTAATTAGATTTATTGTTAATTAGATAGTAATTAAAAAAAATAAGAGATTAATTAATGACGCACCCTCCCATGTAAATCTTTTCGGCAAGGATGAAAGATCCCATGATGGCCACTATGATCATCATCAGAGGACTGAAAGCAGTAGCAAACACAGGTCCTCTTTTCTGCATGACAAGCCCTTGAACATAGTATGCAATACCTGAAGAGACTATACCCTGAAACAAACATATACACATACATATAAAATTAATTTATTAAGGAATATATACAGAATCACGCTCTTGGTATACCCGATACTGTGCAGGAGAACAATTCTGTGTGTGTGTGTGTGTGTGTGTGTATTATATTTTTAACTTTTAAATTGACAAGAGAGAGAGTTGCTTTAATTACAGCATAGGCAGCAGCAAGGAGATTTATGTCCCAACCAATGGTCCAAACAGAAGGTCTATGTTCCATAACAAAGGTGACAGCAATAGATTGGAGAGTGCCCATGAAGCAGACGAGTGCAGTGAGGGACAGCTGAGCTAAATATCTCTTTAGAGTCCCCGCCTGAATGATAAAGAAAGAAGCCCAGGCCAGGGTCCCAAATATGAGCAGAATGGAACCCTTAAACCAGTCCTTGTCATCGCTGGCATATGAATTGGAATTGCTACTGTTGGCCTGGTGTCGGCCTATGTTCGACCACACAAGATTAATAACATGTCCCTTGTACAAAGTCATCAACATTGCTCCTGCCACCGTCACTATTGTTCCGACCACCTTTGCTTGGCATCTAACCTTCTTTATGTCCACTTTCTCCATCCTATATATTACATTTTCAATATTCATTTTCTTCAAATTAGTTTTATTGTTAACACATAATCTACGAGAACCGATCAAGTAATGAGTATGAATTAATTCTACCTGCAGAGAACCGCCATGACGAATGTCATTGCTGGTAGCATGTTACTCATGGCACATGAGAAGGTAGGCGACGTAAATTTTAAGCCCGCATAGTAAAAATTTTGATCTATCACCGGCCTGATGTGAAAGCAGAGAATTAAGTAAACTTTGTTTGACTAATATGATCTTCATGCATCATGAACCACTTATCACAAAATGAAAATATATATAGGACTAATTAAAGACTTACCCAAGAAGACCCAGTACAAATATTTGCATGAAGATCGGAAATGTAATCTTAGGCCTAACTTTCCTGCATCAACCAATTAGGGGGTATGCATGAGTCTATATATATATATATATATATATATATATTTCTTGTACAGATATATTTATATATATATACCTCTCAAGAACAAGAGCAAAGGGAGCAATAGCTGCAGTGGCAAAGGCATGCCTATAGACCACAAGCACATAGTGGCTCATCCCTCGGTTCAGGGAAACCTTGGTTATTATGTTCATTCCAGCGTAGCCAAATTGCAGAGAGATCATTGCTATGTATGGCTTCGAAATTTGAATAAATTTTCCAAAAAATCCTAATTGTTCCTCCATTTTACAGGAGCAATATTGCAGATTAAGATGGATGAGGACTAAACAAAGAAAACAAAAACAACAACAAAAGAATTTAAGGAGGAAGAGAGGAAGAACACTTGCAAGTGTTTGCTTTACTTTGGTAGTGTCTCCCCTAAATGCAATATGTTACAACTTCTTACATTTATAAGAAGTTGGCTGACCCATGGTCCCATGGTATGCATCGCAAAATTAAATTACCCTTCTCTTCGATTTCTGTTTGCATATATATTCAAATAAGCTAATTAAGTACTTATTACTACTGTAAATGTATATGTCCAAATCGACCAAATCCATATCAAGGTGATGTGAGTTTCCACTTGGTGGTTTTTTTTTTTTTTTCCTTCTTTTTGTTGAAGACTTGAAGGTGCAAGCTTTTAGTCTTTAGTGGCAAAGCTATTTCAAACAAGACGTGACACTGGTGGTTACTGATGCCATTGGTGGCCTAATTAACACGCGTACGGTGCTAATGGGGTTGGTGTCCCCCATCATACCTCGATGAGGCATTCCCACAAATCTCATCCGTCCAAGCAGTATGCTTACTATTTGGTATTTTTTCTTTTCGCGATTGTTTATTTATTTATTATTTATTGGTAAGGTAATTGCAATGACCTTTACACTGAAAAATACAAAAAAACATGCCTAATTAATTTCCTTTTGATCAGGATTATAACAATTTCTATACTAAATTTAGGGGGCTGCAATCTACAACCTAGCGATCAAGGGTATATATGTACGAGTGGATGACGTATCTTCTACATGTCTTTTTTTTATGAATACGTATCTTCTACATGTCACATATACGTAAGAGTAGTTTATTAAACAGATTTTTTTATGATTAGTTTGTTGTTTGTACCTCATGGGCAACTAATTAATTAATAGCAAATTAAGCCACTTGTTTTCTGCTTCAATAACAGCAATTTATTACTAAGGGCACCGCACCATCTGTGTTTTGTATGACAAGATTTTCAACTTTTGCATAGCAAACTAATTAAGGGTTGGAGGAATTAATATTGTTGTGTACGTACAATATGGTGTATAGCTCCCTTAGTATCTGTTTATATATTGGTGTCTTTCTGAAGTTGAAAGTTTGCATTCTTAATTGGAGAATGACAATTAAAGCAAAATATTTCACTCAGATCTGTCTTGATATTTATAATTAAGTGCATGCAGAAAATTAAGTGATTAATTAATATTAATTTGCATGCAAGTATATATATATAAGATGTGTTATTTTGCAAAGAAGTATTCGATATTAATTATATTTATAATCATGAGAACTGATGAAGAATCTTCCAGTTCTTGATATGTAAAAAAATGTTAGTCCTGAAGATATATAATGTTTGATTAGTTGAAATAAAAATACATAAAAAAATGATGAGAAGTCAACTTTAATTTCGTTAAGAACCAGAGGCATTAAAAAATCTCATTCCAGTCGCTACCATCAGAAACAGAGTATACGTGGCAGTAAACCAGCTGCAAGAAAAGGTCAGTTTGCTTAGGCCTAGCTTAGCTTAAATTTTAGAAAAAAATAAAAAGAAAAATAAGAAGATTGAAATCATACAAGGCCTAAACTAAATTACATTTGGTTCATTTCATCCATCTTTAATGTCAAAATGCGTGTACCATGCACAATATAGCAGTCTACCATACCAACTTTATTATTTGTAATTCTGAGTTGTTTGGCGCCATGCATCCATTAATTATTATTAGTTTGTCGTAACATGGACCTCAGCTTGTTAAAAATTTCCAAAAGTACTTTTTAATGCGAATGTTTTTGGCAGTTGACAATGTCGATCACAATTATAATTCAAAATACGTTACTCAACAAACGTGAAAATGCAAGTATTCTATTACTATTAGCATATATAAAGTAGATGTTATTATCACTCAAAAGTTTTCTTTTTTTAAAAAAAAAAAAAAAGTTAAAACTTTTGTTGTGATGGAAACGTAAGCTATATGTAGGGGAGTCCATGTCCATGTCCATATTGATAGTTGTGTCGTTGGGGGACTTACTCACTCATATTAATTTTTCTTTTAATTACTTTCACACACACTCAAAGGTATCACAATATACCCGGCACATCAGTATACCACATCTTCAACTTGGGAAACTAAGCAACCACCAGAAAGAGTTCTGGCTCAGCCGCACAGGGGTTGGGGGTTGGGTGGGTATAAGTAGTGTAGCGCCATATATAAGCCAAATGGAACTCTAATTAAGCACCTCCCTATATATATATATATATATATTCTTTTACAATTCATCATCTTCTTTTACAATTCCTCTAATGGATCGAGCTGTAACAAGTTTAATTCCGTGGGATATTAATGCAAGGTTGTGGTTGTGGCTGTGCATGGTTGAGTAAAGAAATAAAATGAATATATATTGTATGCTTTTGTTTTTCTGATCCATGAAAATGATTCAAAATCATCAATATATATATATAGGCACCCACTTGCATGCATGCACTCGTGCACACAAACTCTTCTTCCTCTTTAGCCAAGCTTTTTATTAACGCTGACGCATTGCTAAAATCTGCCCGTTCATCTTATTTAGAGTGCAATTGCCAAACAACAAAACACCCTTCTTCTTTTTCTCTTTTTCTTTCTTTTGGATATGACTTTACACACTCTTAAAAACAAAAACACAACCACTCTATCATCTATATATTTATATTTATATATGTGTGTCTATATATATATATATATATATATATATATATATATATATATATATATGTATGTTATAATATTTATATTACAACATCTGTCCCAGCTTTAATTTGTACTTTTTATATATATGAAAACGTCCAAAATTAAAAGCTAGCTTTCTTCTTTTTTCCCACATTCTTTAAATATATATATATGCATATATCTTTCATAGTTCTTTATAGAATGTCTTAACTAGTGTAAAGAGAGAAATTAGACTCCAAAAATAAAACAATAAGTACTAGTGTCAGTTCCTTTAGGGTAAAGATTCTCTTTTTGGTGAAAATGATAATATACAGAACTCATTCAAACTCAAAAGAGTTTCTCTGATATAAAGGGCCTCTATAATTGATGCTAATTATTGAAATTTTCTCATCAAAAAGTGCCACTCAGTCAAAGATTCATTTTTCCAACTTTCTCTTCTTTTTGGATGAATATTTCTCAAACTCTATCCGTAGTATAAATCTTTATTAGTTTCAATTATTTAGGGAAACAAAAAGGACTGCGATGGTGCATTGAGAAGTTGATATCTTTTAAATTTTCTGTGATCATTATAGCTGATTAAATACTTAAAACTTTTTAAGATTATATATGCATAAATCAAATCCATAAATATAATGCACTCAATTACCTTTTAAAAATTTAGAAGCTTAGTTTTCAATTGGAAAATTGGAAAGAAAACACCCGGCCCACCTTAAATATTATTGCAAATTATTTCTATAAAAAATTAAGTTGATTGATTGCGGGCTTTTATGATGAAAGTACATAAACATAAATAATTAGAAGAATCGGTAGTCAATAAAGACGATAATAGATATAATATATATATATATATATATATATATATATATATATATATATAACATCAAATTAAAACCTTTTCCACGTAGATAAGAATTAAATTTATCCTGAAATGATTTTGGCCTATGAGATAATATATATATATATATATATATATATATATATATATATATATATATATATATATATAGGTGAAGGCTGACCACATTGCTTTTTTTCTTTCTCCTCTTTTGACGTGCTGCTTTAAATTTGTGTGCACATTAATATGTATATATGGATGCTTAGCCTTTTCCAACCACAACCAAAAGTAGCTATACTTAATTCGTATTATTTATATATTTTTTTTTGGATCATAAATTATACTGTTAGCCTTATTTTTAGGAGTTGTTTGAGATACAAATATATTATTTTTCACCACATCTATATTCAAATTGTTGAAGTAAGCTATCTAATGTTTGCATTATTAGGCTTGCATACTTTTAACGATCAATCAGCTATTTTGCTTTATATATCATCAAAATAAAGTTTCATATTTATATATATATATATGTGTGTGTGTCTCATGTACAAGTGATTAGTTATATACAACGAAATACTAATTAGAAGCTAATTTCGTACGTCTAAATTATCTTTCTCATCATTATTTATAGTCACCACTAAATAATATAAATTATTACAACTTAATTATCATCTCAATTAAACCTGGGAAGAAGCTTTCAATTTGTGGGATGGCTGAAGCACTGTTACTAGCTACAATTTTGACTTATCAAACTACTAAACTATCCTTTGCATGTGAAACTTTGTGATTCAAAATACTCGGTCGCCATGCTTTCCCAGTATACACCACATGACATACCACACTTTGATATGCATTATTAAACATATAATTTGTGAAAATTAAACAAAAAAAGGAATTGGTCAAAGACAAAGCTTCTGATCAAACCCATGCCGGCCCCATCCGGAGTATTACAGAATTTAAAAGGTTAAGCACTGATTAATATCTTTGATTAGACTTGGGATTAATTAAAGAAACGGGATTACGTTTACGCGCAGTTCCTAAGCAGCTAATTAATAGAGTGCGTGCTGGAATTCCGAGGGTTACCGTCTCAGTGTGTAGTACTTTAGTCAATAACTAGGAACATATCAATAAAATTAACGAAACCTTTACATTTTCCCATAGCGGCCTTAGTCATTAGCGCAATTAGAAAGGTTTACAACTCAATAGAAACGTTAATTAATTTAATTTGCGGTGATATATAACAGATTAATAATCATGGATAACTTTTTTTTGTCGCACAAGACCATATAAAATTATTGCCTGCCTACCACCCAAATAGTGCGTGCAGCTGCTTTTTTCCACATATAAATCACACTTTTTGCTTAATTACACAATAAATACGCACAGACGCCTGCTTACTCATGATGAACTTAAAAATTGCTATCTTTGTCACATATATAAATTAATTTAATTAACGTATATATGAAGTTCACTATTTTTCAAACTCAAAAGGGTCCAGATCCAAATTGATTAATCAAGAAACTTAAATGGGCTTAATTCAATTAAGTGTAAACAAAAGATATGGGCTTCTCAATCCTTCGAGAAATCACAGAAAGCCCTGTTACTTTAGTAAGCCCAACAGAGGGACTTTTCCAAATCGAACGACTTCCATCCATTTGCATTTCGGATAAAGGACCCTAAACACAATCTTTCAATAACAAATTAATATCCCTTTTAATTTCCTTTCAAGTCCGTAGATACATGCAGCAAGGCTGCCTCCCCGAGGGCTGTGACAAGTGGTTGCAAGTTGAGTATAAGACATGAGTGGTGGTGTTTCGTTTCCAGCGAGGAGATGCCTGAGAAATTCCATAATATTAATTAATTGGAACTCAACGAACCTGTATATATAATTTTCTGATTACATATGGAAGATGAATATAACGTAACGTATTAATTGCAAAGGCAAATTAAATTAGCACAGCAAAACAACCACGCACAAAAAATGCCAAACATTTAATTATTTATTTATATTATTAATATGACAATATACATGTTACACATGTTAGCGTGCGTGATGTCTCCGCAGTCAGCAGCAACGATTAGGCAGGCAATATAGCATGCATACTTGGTTTGTCGATAGTTAGTTTTTGGGCATAATACATAAAGATTAACTAATAATTTAGGCATTTATTTGAGAAAGACCAGGAAATCAGTTATTATATAAAGGCTTGAAACAGAAAGAAAGGATAGGAGGCGTATTAATGGTAATTATAAATTAAAATATATATATATATATATATATATATATATATATGGAATATGGATGTGTGAATGATGGTAATACTACTAGCTAAGCCGATCATGGATTTTTTTTTTTTTTGGTGAAAAGCTGATCATGGATTATATTGGAGTGAAGCGAAGCCAAACATTTATAATATACAAATAATCTAGTACAAGTAAGTAGTACTTGGAATAGTTGTAGAAAAACGTAACCCACGGCCGCACATATCTCATCAGCCATCACTCTGTCTCATCTCTCTTTCTCTCTTTCTCTGTCTCTGTCTCTGTGTTACAGTGTGTAAAATTAATACACAAAGTAGCTATGTCGACTTTGGAGGAGCTCTTCTCTTTCCAATCTCTCATCTTTCTTCTTCTCCTATCTCTCCATCTCTACCTGACATACAGCTACCTTCGCAATTCGCCCAACAAACCAGGCTTCAAAACCTACCCCATGGTCGGAGCCCTACCAGAGTTCCTCAACAACCGCCACCGATTCCTTGACTGGACCACTCGAGTCCTGAGAAATTGCCCAACCAACACCTCCGTATTTTGGCGTCCGGGCAAGGTCCACGGTATCATCACAGCCAACCCCTTGAACGTTGAGCATATGCTCAAGACCAACTTCCACAATTACCCAAAAGGCGACCGTTTCATACAACTTCTCCAAGACTTTCTTGGCCAGGGAATCTTTAACTCCGACGCTGACCTCTGGAAGGTGCAGAGAAAAGCCGCCAGCTACGAGTTCAACACCAAATCTCTCCGCAACTTCGTTTTGGAAAATGTCGTCGTTGAGATCCACACCAGATTGCTTCCCATTCTATCAACTGGAACTGGAAGTGTTGTGGATTTGCAGGACGTGTTGGAGCGCTTTGCGTTCGACAACGTCTGCAAGTTGGCTTTTAACGTCGACCCCGCTTGTCTCGGAAGCAATGGAACCACCGGTGCTGAATTCATGCAGGCCTTTGAGGACGCCGCCACTCTTAGCTCCGGTAGGTTCATGTACGCCTTCCCTATTTTTTGGAGAATCAAGCGGTTCTTGGGCTTGGGATCCGAACGACGTCTAAAAGAAGCAATCACCACCGTTCACAAATTCGCAGACAACATTATACGGTCAAGAATGGAAGCCAAGCCCGAAAAAAGCGAACAAGATTTGCTGTCCCGATTTATCGGCAATGAAAACTCGCCGGAGTTCCTCCGAGATATAATTATAAGCTTCATTCTTGCGGGGCGAGACTCAACGTCTTCGGCTTTGTCATGGTTCTTTTGGATTTTATCCAGCAGACCCGACGTAGAGCAGTCCATATTGAAGGAGCTGCAAACAATTCGGGAACGATATGGGAAAAAGATTGAGGACATTACGTACAGTTTCAACCAACTCCGAGAAATGCACTATCTGCAGGCTGCAATATCGGAAGCCATGCGGCTTTACCCTCCGGTGCCGGTGGATATGAAAGCGTGCCTGAAAGAGGATGTGTTGCCTGATGGGACATTTGTGGGTAAGGATTGGTCCGTGACGTACCATACCTACGCCATGGGGAGGATGGAGAGCATATGGGGAAACAACTGCGACCAATATATGCCGGAGAGATGGCTGGAGGAGGGTGTGTGTCGCCAAGAGAGCGCATTTCGGTTTCCGATATTTCATGCGGGGCCGAGAATGTGTCTGGGAAAAGATATGGCTTATATTCAGATGAAGTCCATTGCAGCCACTGTGATTGAGAGGTTTCACATGGAGGTGGTGGCGGATGGAGACGACGACAAGTTTATTCCCCAGCACCTGTTGTCGTTGACTCTCCGAATGAAGAATGGCTTGCCTGTCAGATTAACTCAGAGACAAATAGATATCTATTAAAATTTTCATTTCATTGTTCTTCGTAGTAGTTCCTATATACGCCTCTTTACTTCTTTATAGATGTTTTATATTAAATTTTTTTTGTTACACTCGTGCAAGAATGAATATTAGCATTGCTCTCATTGGTACAATAAGGGTTTACATAAATCACTAATGCTTCTTTTGTCGGAGGAACCCTAGCTACACCGTCGAGAATTTGCTATTATCGTACAGAATACAAACCATAGATCCAATAAAGAGAGCACACGGTGTGTGCACAATAAATAAATATATGATAGAAGTGAATATTAGACAGGGCTCTTGGTAACCTCTTAAATCATTATGTCTGGGTTCCACCCCATGTTAAATACTCAAGTTGACCTGAGGCAAGCCAAATTTATTCCAATAGCCTATATATGTTATCAATTGTCACTGACTCACTCCTGCATCTTACTGTTTACCATGTTGATATTAGCCATTGTTGGCTTTTGTTTCCACATTGTACCCATAGTCGTAGTAAGAATAGTTCAATAATTGAGATAATGAGAATAACATATACTCGCCCACATAGTAAGGACCAAGCAAATTATACTAACCTCTCAACACATCGGTCACACCTACTCCATCATTTGGATATATAAATACAACCTTATAAACAATTATATAAGCTACAGCTGACATTTCATTTCTGAAAGCTTTGCTCAATTCAATCCACTATAGAAATAGAATATAAGAATTTTCAGATTATAATAACCTTTCTGGCCATCGTTAACAAAAATGACAAACACCACTGGTCGCCTGAAAATATATCTCTAGGAGGCTACCATCTGCAAATCTTAAGCAGCCTCCGGATAATGGAAATTTTCAAAATCATCTTCAGCAAAACCAAGGATCAATAATGTAATTATTTCAGTTCTCACTTGCCGTACCACAGTTTTTTTCTTTTAAGAAAAAGACGTTGCACTCTTACCTGGTATTGCGCTCTTTTTGACAAAAATTTACATACGACCTCAGTCTACTTCTGTGAAGAAGCATTGTTCACACCTACACAGGACTGGAATCCATTACTAACAGATGCATCTTCAATTTTCACTCGTCGATAAAACAGGACATATGCAGCAGCTGACTTCACGTCGTCTTCATTTATGGGTGATATGTGACTATCATCAAAGTTGTACCACCTATTCTCGTCTAGAAGCTGCAAATTATGAAAAAAACAACAGTATGAACAACTATGGAAGAATAGGATGGAGTCAAAAAGATTATATTATTACCATTACTTTAAAACACAGAAGGCATATTAAAAAAAGGCAGTAGGTTCCCACATACCTTGATATGTGCAGTGTAGTGACCACTACCCATGCCACCATAATGGTTAGTTAAAGCGTAGAGTTCATAGAGTTGGCGCTGGGAGTTGTTTTTATTGGCTACGTAATTTGTTACATCGAAGTCATGAATGGGAAAGTTCACAAAGGTTTCGAGCTTGTGCTTCATTGACCTGCTGTATGAGAATCTCTTTAGGTGGATGACTAAAACTTCTGGAAGCCTCCATAGATCAAGCTTTTTGCTTGCTTGCCGTCGTTCTTTGCACTGAGGACAGTACCTTCACCAAAAAGATATTGTAAAAGAATTAGTGGCTGAATGCAAGTATTTCACCTTTCAACATAAAGTCCACACATTCTTTCAGTCAATAGCAGATTCAAAAATGATAATGGAAGTATAGATAAATCATCATCGTTAAACATTTAAAATTACACTACAAGTAAATTGTGGAAATTTAAATATAATTTATTGAGCCTTCAGAAAGTACAAATACTGTCCCAAGAAATGAGTATTATGTGATTCAAAGTAACAAAGCAATAAAAAGAATTTGAACTTGAAAATTCATATGCTAATTGTGTGTGACAGTGTCATCATGGAGAGAGAGGGAGTTGGAGGGAAGAAGAATCTAACCACATATCTTCAGGAACTAGTGGTTCTTCTCGTAGAAAAGCTTCTAAGCAGGTATACAAGGAGAGAGGTTCATTACGGGCTTTCTTTGTAACAGGTCCATATTTAAAAACTTCTGGCAAGTTTTCTAGGTAGTGACTTTCATACTTCTCCAAAAGATTCTGGGACCAATCAACATATATCAGTATTGATGGCGATGATGAAGAAAGCTTAATGGTTTTCTCTTCTCCTACTAACAGATCAATGCATGCACTATTTTCATCAATCAACTGAAGAGGTAGTTTTGGTAAGGCCGCTTTAGAACTAGTGACATGGTTGTCTGAAAGAGAAACATTGGACTCACTACATGCTTCGCCAGAACTTAAAACACTACAAGGGTCAGGCACTGCAGCTGAGATGCTAGTATCAGATACATCAGCACGTCCCAGACTCTCACTTCTTAGCATAGGAGAAAGCATTCTTTGAACCATTGTCTGTATATCGCCCCTTGTAATTTCATCATCACATGAGATTAAAGAGACAAGAGGTGTTCCATAAGGTTTCCATCCCGAAGAATTCTGATTATCACTAGCACCTCTACGCGAAAATTAAAAGTATAATAAGTACATTATTGAAAGTGCCTCAACAAACAATAAATCCAGAAAGTAAAAAAATGGTACAAATGAATAATGACATTTGGTTTTGAGCATGATAATTGTGCATTTACAACCCAATGAGCAACTGCTTCTTCAAGATGAAATCAAGAAGTCAAAAGGCTAAATGGAAAAATATTTATAATAAAGGAATTGAAAATCAACAAAATTATTTTGAGGGCAGCACATACTGGAAAAAACCAAGGGGTTTAGCAACCTGCTAAGGTTTTAAATTCTAATCATTATTTACCCTATACATCAACAATAAGTATACATACTGTTCTATAAGACGGTGCATCAGCTGAAGATATTTTGTGTTCTTCAACAGCTTTGGAGTCCTGTAGGCAACAAGATGGTCATCATCTTTGATGGTGGACAACAAAATTAATGGGTCTTCAAAAAATCTCTGAATCAAATGATTGCGTATCTGTTTCATCACAAATTCAAATAATATAATTAAATTCATTTTCAATAAAGTATATAAACATAAAATTTATGATACTTAAGAAGACAAACCTCCACAAGCAAAATCTTCTCACTGTGCTTCAGGGAACAAGCACCACTAAGTGCCTGGATCAGGTCCCTGCAGCGTCCCTGCTTGGGAACAGTCACAGTGCAAGCAGATGGCAATGCACTTCCATCACATGTAAACACTGTTACAGTCATAGTTCGAGTGGTGGTAGACTGGAGTGGCAGTGAAAGGTACATGAAGGGATCAAATGTGACAGAAACTTTATTGCACACTGGGCAAACCAACGTTGACTTGTACTGACCCTGCAAATCGAGGAATACATAAATGCATAAATACAAACTTTAACTGAACTATGCAAAACAATACACATATTGTTACATACACCGGGATGACATGTCACACATGTAAATGGACCGAAAACTCTACCATCACAGGAGAATTTCATTGAGATTATACTAATGCAAGTGATATGCA
Organism: Rhamnella rubrinervis; assembly: GCA_007844105.2. Taxonomy (NCBI): domain Eukaryota; kingdom Viridiplantae; phylum Streptophyta; class Magnoliopsida; order Rosales; family Rhamnaceae; genus Rhamnella; species Rhamnella rubrinervis. Next base: position 18,012,276 of record CM017583.2, on the reverse strand, counting down.
TTAAACAGTAATGGAATATGTCGTTAATCATTCAAATCATTAATGTTCGCATATTCCAAACCCACACAACCTCCTACAAAATCCCCAGTCAAGAAAGAGACGGACAGACAGAAAAGAAAAGGCATGATGAATCCTTCTAAAATCTAGCTAGAAAAACACAACAGAGAGGTAAAAGAAACAGAGTGTACTTCATAGAAATATATTATTAAGAACTATATGATGTTCTGGATAAGTTGTTCAGTGTTAAGACAATTTGAACGACATGTTCGAACTAAGTTTAGAATAAAACTGAAAAGAAATAAATAGCTACATGACAGATAAGATATATACAAGACAAATTATGCCTACAGCACGCATGTCAAACATTTTTCTCACAGGAAGCATTATGTCATCAAGTTTCCACTCACTTGGCACACATCAACAATTATAGAATCATTACGGGCAATGTGATTTGCCCAATACTCATCAGCAACTTCTTCATCAGGTCTACCATCAGCATCTCTAGACTTTATGTAAGGTTTGTGTTTGACACGATTCAGATCTTCATGAAGACCATCTAGCAAAAATGCTAAAAGCTCCTGTAATAATAATCAACCTTTTGGATGATGCATTGCATTTATACATTGATAAAGAAAGATAAAACTTAATCACAACTATCAAACCTGAGAATCATGCTGATTGTATCCGCTAAACTGAGGGGCAAAGCGAGCAAGCTTTGCTTTGAAAGGCCGAGGGGCAACTGGTGTTCGTCCAGGTGCCCACAGTCTCCGAAGCAACTCACCAAATGCTAGAGCCAGCTCACCCTACAATATGGCAATTTCAATTGAATGAAATCAAGTGATAAACTAGAGTCAATGCAATTCTTGAAAGACGACTTTACTTCCAACTGATCAATAATCAAGGAATCAATAAAGAAGAATCAAGGCATCCATCGGGCACTAAAAAAGTAAAAACAATGTAGAGACACTTTTCCTGGTTTCTGATAACTGACTCTAGATTTTATAATTTTTTTTACGCACCAGTGCTAGAGAGAAAAACACAGCTGGTGAATGCATGGGACATATTCTTCTAATTCTCTGTCATCTACTTGACCTTATCAGAAGTCAGAACACTTCATAGTCTATAATTGTCTCTGACTGTATACTCACACAACCAATAAATTCCCAATGCAAGGTTCAAAATAACATATACAGATTTAGTTACTCAAGTTTACAATTCTAGGGATCAAAATATTCAAAAAAGAAAAAAAAAAAAATGTTCAAGTAGTAGTTACTGAAAATCAAGTAGAAGGCACTATATGGGGGAAAAAGGTAGCAATAGAAAAACACAGTGATCAATGTGATAAGCAAAATGGCCTGCCATGTATAAAGATGTCACACATGTGAAAATCATTCAAGTTATTATCGTGTTTGAAACTTACAACCATTCCCAGAGGATTTTGCCAATTTATCTCTTGATGATAATCTTCCCTAAAATATCTTGCAAACTCTGGAGTGTGGACAAGGCACTGTATAGCACTATTCATGAAACAAGTATTTCCAAGGTTTAGCAATCCAGTCAAACCACCAGATGACCCCCGTGTACTAACACCAACAATTGCAACAGCATTATCCGACTCCCTAGCTGGAGAAGTCAGGCTTTGACTCTGTGTAATCTCTGTGCTGTAGATTTTCGATGCACCCTTGCTAGCAGACAAACCTCCTGCAATTGATAAGCTTGACTTAGAAGGCTCCACAAGAATAGAGGTAGCTTCCTTCTCAAGAGATCCATTGTAGCGAATAGAACTCATGCAGTCACCCGTTCCAGTAGCATTGACATGGTTAAGGACCTCCACCAGAATCTGTTTTCATTTATTAAACAAAAGACAAAAGAGCGTTAAAAAAAAGAAAGGTCTCAAGAAATAAACACACAAGGACACTCAACCAATATATAGAAACTTGAAAGAAGCTTGCTAAATTTTGGTTGGAGCAATGTTGTCAAAATCATACTTTTTGCATGTTTGTATGCATGGAAGAATGAACTGATAAAGATATCCTCATTGCAAAAATATGAACCACAAATCCATATGTTTGATGCTTTACATTAATGTACCATTAATTAATAATTCTAATTATTAACTAATTAATGTCAAAATCCTTATCAGTGCTGCTTGAAAGATCCTGGAGCATATTTCAATTATCAAGGATAGTCACAACAAGAACATCTTCTTTATGCTTTCTTCATTATGCACTTCTCTGTGTCCAGTGCAAAATACATGGTCTAGTGATGCCTAACAAGGAAAAATTCATTAACCAAGATTTGTGATTATATAAGTAATAACTCTATTTAAGTACTTCTACAACATGATTTAATCCATCCAAGACAAAACCTGATTTCAGATATCAGATAACATGTCTAGAAGTACATATTAGATATTTTCAAAAATAGCATTAAAAGAAATGTGTAACTGCACTCAGAGGTGTTCTAATGAGTTCCATAAAAATAAAAAGGGAAAAAGCAGTATCCAAGTCGCAATACAGCAGTTATGCGAAGTAAAAAAAAAAAAGTGTTGGAGGATGAACAGATAAACCCACATCCTGATCCATTTGAACATTAGCATCATCAAGTGTTTTATCCATGTCATTCATCAAAGCATGCCTCCGGCGTCCATAATAATCCCAAATGCACACCTGCAGTAGAGAATAATCTTGAATACTAAAGAAACTGAGTGACAGAATTAAGATCTACATAGAGCATTATATATAATGAGTGGCTGAGATACATAATTTACTTGCTCCAAATTAAGATCGAAAATCTCACAAGCTCTTTTGTGAAGCTCTCCAATGGTTTCCTGTCCATAATGTTTCATTCTCAAATAAGCAAACACATCTATGAAGACATCACTATGCCTATGAGAGCAGCAAGCTGAAGAAACTTTAAGGCATATTATAAACTAGCCTTGTATTATACCTTCTTGCTTATTCTTATAGTACAGTGGTCACCTTTGGGCATTACTAGTAATTGAAGGCGCAAAGGATAAACTTCCACAGCCAACTCTGATTGAGAGAGACCTGAACTAATTACTTTCCTTGCCAGTGTTGGACCACCTCCATACCTAGAAACAACAAGTACTATATATTGGTTCCTCTATAATTCATATAGCAGGAATAGAGGAAAAACAATCCAGATAAATTCTATCCTCCAATCATACTAAGAGATAAATTAATCTAAACCAAGATGCTGACAAGCACTGATATAAAATTTAAAATCATTAAACCAAGTAACCCACTTCAGAGGAAGAGGGACAGTACAACTAAAACTTTGAAACAAGTTTACCACCTAAAAGCATGAAAATTTAGTAATGGAAATAACTTCCCAGACAGAATTCACAATTCTATGCAATGAAGTTGAATTTCTAAATTTTACTGATATTTGCATTATTTGAAAATATCAATCAAATGATAAAAGACTAGGGACCACAATAATAGTTTCTTTTTGTTGGGTTTCCTGGATAAATCATGGTCGGAGTTATTCATTTGATCACTGAAATCTATTAAAAGATAGTTTTCAGCTTTCCCATGTGTGCCAATGACAGAAAAAGATTTTACACGGAGCTACATTCTCTACTCATGACGACATTAGCTATTGTAACTTCCAAGTCACCTTCAGCAAATAAAAAGAAACGGCATACCAGATTTTATAGTCAATAATACCCCATTTTGTAAAACGAATTAACAAACAGTAGACCAAAAAGGAAGAAGACGAAAACAGTAGGCTTGACAAGCAAAAGTATGAAATCATAGTTGATATAATCCTTAATTAGAATAATATTGAAAATTTCATACCATGTATGCAATTGGTTCCAAACATCATGCGGAAGCAATACGTAATCACGGCCTTCTAGTAAAGTATCATGTATCTCAATCCCTCCATTGGAGTCCTCTGAGGTCGCATCATATATCAAATCAGAATTATCAATACCAGCAGGCCTACTTGAACCAAGTGAATCACAATGCTCAGACAAGGAGGAGGCCTCGTTTAGGTTATTTGGTTGATCATGATTCACATATTCAATCCAATGTTGCCACCATCTGTAGGGAACCAATTAGAAAAACATAAAGGCATTTATTAGAACACTTGAAAGGCATTGTCTTGTATGATAAAATAATAGTAGAACACAATATTTTTATACATTTTGGCATGAGGCTTGCGACTTTCAGACATTAGAAAGTTGAAAGAACAGCCATGACGTGAACAGGTTTCAGTGAAACCAAAAATAAGACATTAAAATAAACATTATTTTGAGGAGCTACTGTTAAAATGCAGGCAAAGTTTAGTATGTGGTTAGGCAAATAGTATTCCAAACTAAAGCCACCCAAATTATAGACGATTACTTTAATCAAAATAGAAAGTAAGTTTAAAGCGACCAAGAGTTGTCTTCAGCGGAGCATAAGATAGCTCTGGATCAAGGGTATAAATCCTGCTTGCCAAGAGGGACTCAAAACAAGTCGAAATCGTCCACCAATAAGTATGCTTTTGAATCGCAAGGACTATATTAGGAGAGCCATAGGAAGATCAAAATAAATTCAGCATACTCAGAAGAAGAAGAAAGAGGACAAGGGTTTTAGTATTTGTAAGGTAAAGAAAGAACCTTTGGGTGATTAAATAAAAGGTATCGCCTTCTTTGCTGTTAGCTTCGGCAGCCAACGCTATATCTCTTATCTTTATCCTCTCTTCCTCCGGCGTCACCTCCGTGATGCTGCACATCGACACCTCCGCCATCTCCGCCATCACTGCAACCTCACAATTCCAATCTTTGAGATTTTCTAGTATTATTTTCTTTCTTCATTTCGTACTATATTCCCAGGCGTTTCTTAGGAATATGGAAAATAAAATTTTATAGATTATGTAATTTATGTTTTTAGATTTTTTTTTTCTTTTTTTTAAATATAGCACCTAAAGTTAAAAGTTAAAGAAAATTATACCGCCGCTGAATGCACTCTTTAATCCTCAAAGTTTTATTTTTTAAATAACAGACGCAACATTTCTTTTATTATTAGAATGAAAATATTATTAACATTTCCTGTTAGGTATAATTTTATAATAAATTTAGTTTATGGACTATATAGTTTCAGACATGATTAATAAAAATAATATATAACGTAAAAATGATCTGGACTCCTATTTGGGATTGTTGGGCTGTCAATGATTATCAATGCTCGGGCTTTCAGTAGTGTAGATCACTTTGGGCCTCACGTCATCCTAATGGGCCTAACTGAGATCTGTCTCTGAGAGCTGGAAAGGCCCAGAGTTTCTTCACAGTACTGGATGCCAAACCATATAACAGAGTTTGCTTTATTTAAAATGGACAGCTCCCAAGTGGGCGCTGTTCGCCACCTTTTAGAAACTGTTCCGCTGGCAATTCTGATGTAGAGCCTCTCGTCGCAATGCACAACATGTTGATGGCACATGCCAAAGCTGTTGATGTATAACGGTAGCACTTTCAGGTATATAGGTCATCCATGGACCATGGTGGTAGCCGGCGCCAATAAATATAGTAGTCGGTGAGATTGTGTTTTTCAATGAAGGAATTAATTTGATGTTGATAATGTAGAAGAAACAAGGTGGGTTTATTGAATTGTTGCGAATATATTTATGTATGAACCACTTAGAGATGAAGAAGTGGATCGACAAGCTGTTAAAAGAATCTTGGCCTTCAATGCAGCCTGGTGAGTTTATTAATTAATTTCCATTTCTATTGAGATTTTGTTTTAGGATTTTGAGTAATTTAATTATGAGGAGGAATACGATACCTTCATCATATATAAGAAAATAATGTGGTTTTAATAACATCACTATCACCATTGGAGTCTTGTTAGAGAGCTTGGATTTTGCAGCATGAGGGGTTTTTTTGGGTAAATTCCCCCATGGGGAGTTTAGTTATACAGCATCTTATTAGAATGCAACATGAGCTTAGTACTCCATGGCCATGCATGCTTGTAGCAACAACATTCTCAGTTTCTAGATTATAACATTATGAAAATTAAACCACATCTGTTGAATTGATCAGCTAGATGATTTTGGTGAAGAACTTGTGATTTTATTGCATCATTAGAATTCGAAGCTATGCTATCTCATAAGGAATAATCTAACAAAAGAAAAAGGAACAGAGATTGGTATCTATTCTTTTTGCAACATGTATATGTATGTAAGTAAACTTGCAAACAAAAAAGAAAAAAAAAGGGGAAAATTGGATTAATGAAGTGAAAATTTGTCTTCTGTAAGACAGGATGCTAGATCCTCTAGTATACGGAGATTACCCTGCTGAAATGCGGGGTTCGGAATTGCCAAGGTTTTCTGGTAGAGACAAAGAGCTTATAAAAGGAAGTATGGATTTCATTGGCCTAAACCACTATTCAGCTCTACACGTCAAGGACTGCATTTGCTCTGCTTGCTCCATGGGCGACCACCACCCTATTCGAGGCTTCCTGAGTAAACCCACTGAACGAGATGGCGTTCCAATTGGAGAACCGGTACAGTATATATATATATATATTTTCCCCTTAATTTCTTTCTAGAATGCCCTGGCTTAATTTAATTTCCCTTAACCTTTTATATGTTTTGGATGGTTTATGGTGTTGTTTTCAGACTGGAATGGTAAGGTTCTTTGTAGTTCCAAGTGCCTTGGAGAAGGTTATTGACTATCTTGAGCAAGGATATAATAACATTCCCATCTTTGCTTTCATTTCATCCATTCTTGTATATAATCTTAATTTTTTACATTACACATATGAAAAGAAATTTACTCATTTACAACTAATTTCCCAGGATATTCTCCAAAACAGCATGAGAGTGAAGACTTGCTAGAAGAAGTGAATCGCGTCGAACCCCATAAAGCTCACATTGCTGCTTTAGCCAGTGCCATAAGGTAAAAATTTATATTAATAACCCAATATTGAATATGTCATAGCTATATAATTTATGATACCAGTCTAGCTAGCTAATGCCTTTAGTTTCCACAAAACTCTTGTTTGGTTAGAAGCTTTGGTATAAAGAACTTAGTTCATATATACTGAAATATTCTGTAAACGTTTGAAGGATTTGTAAATTATAAAAATTGAGTAGTGTAATCCTACTTTTCATAGGTATGTCACATTTTTCTTCAATAAAAATAGTAATCCAAACTTTTGAGATTTGAAATTTCTCACAGGAGTTCATTTTTATTTTCGTTTCCTATAATGCATGCACAAACAATAAATGAAACAAGGAAATTAAATTGTCGTCTGTTAATTAATTCCTGATATGTGTATGAAAATGACAGGGACGAGGCAGATGTACGCTAATATTTCATGTGGTCGTTGATGAATAACTTCGAATCGACACTTGGATACACGGTCAGATTAGGGCTCTCCCATGTTTATCGCTTTACCAAATCTCTTCAAAGAACTCCTAAGCTTTCTGCAAAGTGGTTCAATGATTTTCTCAGCAGCACTACCTGTCAACCATACATGCCACTTTAAAACTCTTTATAATAGATATTATTATTCAGTACCCCAACCCCACAACTTAATTGTAATGGTACATGAGTACTCCAGATTGGAATTAATCATCATATTAAACCCTGCCAGCAAAAATAATGTAATCAATCATCATTTATTAATGTATATATTGAGACTATATAATCACAGTTGGTTGTAGAATTTATGCTAGAATTTATTAAAAATCTGCATAATTACTAATTATTGGTTTGAATTAGGGGTAATTGAATTAATTATGAGTTAATTAAACAATGTGGTAATTGAGTATTTGACATTTACAATGACCTACTTCGGTACGAGAGTATTTTTATTATTTTAGGAACTATTTTCCAATATTTGTATCTTGGATCACTGATAATTCACAAAATATTAAGTTCTTTCGAGTCACTGAATATTTTTAACAGAGTATTTGCAGGAATATATATTGTACAGTTTGAGGATGTGGTTTACAAGATTAAACCCAACCATGGAGGATTGATAAAGTAAGATGGCAACTGTGAGGAAAAATTGATCTTGAAGGTGTGATTAAACCCGGGAAAATGATAGCCATGTTGGGCCCATCTGGCAGCGGCAAAACCACCCTGTTAACTACACTCGGAGGAAGGCATGGCGGTGGTGGTCGACTTTCTGGAAACATAACGTACAATCGGAAGCCACAGTTGCCATCTTTCTTTATCAATCCTCCATAGCTGGGTTTAATCTTATAAACCACATCCTCAAAACTTTACGCTATATATTCATCCAAATAATCCGTTAAAAATATTCAGCGACTCCAAAGAAATTAATATTAAAAAAAAAATCAGCCTTCCTTAAAATCAAGGAAAGAAAGAGAATATCAAAGATCTGATTTTCGAATCCTCTTTCTGTAAATATAGACTGTTCGTATACTAGTGAGACTTAGTGACCTGGGAGTGTCACTTTTGTTCTGATCACACTTTTGTTTTACCCTTCTCATCGGCTACTTAATTATATTAATGTATTAAAATTAAATCTGAAGGTACTTAAAGAGTTTAATAAACCGATAACAACGCATGCATGATCATTTGGACTTCCTATTTATGATTTTCGGCTATCAATGATTACCAATGCTTGTTGGGCTTTCAATAGTGTTGATCATCTTTTTCATTTTGGGCCTTACGTTGTCCTACTGGGTCAGTCCGCTGTGTTTTCCAGCCTAACTGAGAGCTGGCAAGGCCCAGAGTTGCTTCATAGTACGGAATACGGAGTTATATAATTGCTATGGGGATAAATTTCCATTTCTAGTTATTATTGGACGGATTCTATCTCAAAAATGTATTATTTTAATACGTAACTCCTTCAACTTCAAGTGAGTCCCTCCTTCCGCCAATTTCATCTACTTAAAATGGTAATAAAGCCATTCTCTAATTACTTTCCTGCAGGTCTAGTAGTATTTTATTTTCTAGTAGTATTTTATTTTCTTTTTTTTAAATGGATTAGAGAGGCGTATTAATTGAAAGAAATATGTTAAGACGTTGCCGCTTTTAGATTTTAGACTATATATCGTTTGGTTTCTACTTCTAGCAAGCGTACTCAATAGAATACATGCATAGGGGCATGCATGCACGTGAAAAAAAATTGAAACTATCCACAACTTTTTTGAATGCAAACTAATTAAATGGCTTATTTCAATATTATTAATTTGCTTTATTGAAACACATAAAGACCTTTTATTGTGGATGTGGTACGTACATTTAAAGAAACATCTCGATTGATAACAACTTTCAAATACTTTGATCATGAAGCTCTATCCCTCCATCATTAATATGATAAGTGCTGTATACCCATCTAATCCATAGATGGAATGTCATCTTTAGGCTTAGCTAGTTGTGCATCTTCTTCCTTGCAGATATCGGTAGCCTCTTCCAAGGGCTTATATTCATAAAACCGAGCACATATTACATAATATATGAGATTAATCACTTGAATTCCACTAACAAGCCAGTAGTAGTAGTCTAATCTTCCTCTATTCAGGTTTCTATCCGGTAGCCAATTGTTTTGCTTGTCAGTATACTTATGGACTAGCGTTACTATCAATGTACCTATATAATTTCCTATTGAAATTGCTATCCAGTAGAGTGCAGCAGCTGTGCTTCTCATGCTTTCGGGTGATTGATCGTAGAGAAACTCCAGGTGTCCCACAGACGTGAAAACCTCAGCTATGCCATGGAGGCAAAACTGGGGTACCAACCAAAAAACACTTATGGGGACAATGGCTTTTGGGTCACCCAATAAGTCGTGATTGGCAGCAACCGCTTTCCTTCGAATCTCAACTAAAGAAGAGACGACTGTGGCAAGGATGTTGACCGCAAAGCCTACGCCCATTCTCTGTAGGCATGTGATGCCAGAGGGGTTCCTAGTGAATCGGCGAGCAAAGGGGACAAATAGACGTTCATAAAGAACAAGTCCAGTGAGCATGGTTACTACACCAACTACGGACAAAGTAGCTGGTGGGATTTCGAAGGAATTGGTAAGGTGACGATTCATAGTGCGAGCTTGCTGGATGGTGAAGCTGTGCTGGTGTGATTGTGCAGTAACTAGCAATATTCCGGCTCCCCATATTGGTAGCATTCTTATGATGCATTTCAGCTCCTCCACTCGGTGGACTGTGGCAAGCTTCCACAGGTTTGGTGGACCTGAAACCTTTGCCTTGTCCTCATCACTTACTACGGCTGCTCTATCAAACCACCTATTAATTCACATCATTAAACAAGTAATTTATTAAAGAGACACAATTAGGAAGCACCAGTACGAGCTAGTATCAGGCTATCTATCAGCATACACGTATAAAAACATTGCTGGGCGGAAACTTAATTCTATTACTTGAATTGATTGGTGTGTACAAGCCTTCCCTGAACAGCAATAGCAGCATCCAGGTCCGTATTTTCATACAAAAGCGTGGAATCTGATGGCAAGTCTGCAATATTCCTCTTGTGAAAAGCAGCAACAATGACCTGAAGCAATCGAATTAAAGGGCTCCCTCCTGGTTTCAACCTTTTATAAAGTGGAGAACCAAGGACGAAAGCTACAAGCGATAAAGCCATCCCTATGGTAGGAATACCAAGACCCCAGCCCCAACCCACGTTATCTTGTATGTAAACTACGACAGTCAAAGCAGTTAGTGCAGCCATTCCCATGCTAAAATAGTACAAGTTGAACAAGTTCCAGCTTCTGCCGGCAACACCTGACTTGGACATGTCAAATTGGTCAGCGGCAAAAGTGACAACGCAAGGCTTAATGCCACCTGAGCCAAGTGATGTGAGGAGAAGAGATATGTAGACGACCCACAGCTGTAAGACTGATGCTTCCTTGCACTTCATTTGTACAGTACTAGTGGGGCATGGCGGAGGGCGCAGAGTGGGCAATACTGCTGATATGGTTATGCTAATTAATCCCTGCATGTGCATATTGCTATTACAAACATTTACATATATTGATATGATATACTAACCACATATAGGTCTGAAATAGAGAGAGTCCAGACCAGTTGGTAAACAATGGAACTGACGGTGATTGTCCAAAACCGGCCAGCAAAGGAGTCGGCGATCAAAGCACCAATGAGTGGTGTGAAGCTGGCCGTTCCACTGAAGTTAGTGAGGGTGTTGGAGGCCTGAACCATGGGCATATTAAGCTCTTGCGTGAAGTATGTTATCATGTTGGCATGGAACCCAGTGGTTGCAAATCTATCACAGATTTCATTTGCTGCAAATTAAAAGACATGCATGGAAACACATAAATCATCAAACATCTAACATTATTATTAATTAATTAGCCAGAAATTAAAGATGGGATCTATGCACTAATTAATTTGTAAAGAAATTGTATTTAACATATTCGAGAATTACATTACATTTCACTATCTCATATATTTATTTATTGACTGTGTCAGGTGCAATGAGGTTTAGAGCTAGCTAGCTAGCAGGCGTGATGATAACACTACTCTTTTATTCTTTTTTTCTCTCTCTTTGCTTAGAAGTCCAAATAAAGCCTCTCAAGAAAAATGGAAATGTTAACTCTTTACGCCCATTTCATCAGTACTGATCTGCAGAAAACCAAAAAAGCTGAGGGAAATGGTAGCTAGAATGACGTAAAAGTAAATATGAGCTCGGCTTTTATATGTATCGGTCGAACTAGAACTACAAAGTCATATTTTATATATGAATTGTGTGCACCATTAGTGTTCTTTCAAATAGACCAGATTATTTTAGCGCACAGCACACCATAAATAATAAATGGTGTAGATATATTGGACAGTTAATAGAATTGAAAGACTAGAAGAACACTTGAAAGAAAATAAAAGCTGAAGTAGTAATATAATACTATTGTACGTAAGTACATACCAAAAATGAAAGGCATTGTCCTGATCCCCCCCAGCTTCTTTTGCTTGAATTCCTCTTGCTTCTCATGATCAAGCTGGGCCATCTTCTGCTTATCCAATTCCAACTCCATGTTCGTTGGTTTCAGCTGGCTCTCAAATGCAAGCTGCAGGACGAAGGACTAGTACTTATATAGGCCTTAGGGTTGATTGGAGATACAGGCAAATTACATTACATATAAAAGAAAAAAAGGAATTGGCCCACAAATTTATATTAATTGACCTCCTCTAGCGTGAAACGGGGTGTCTTGTACGCCATGAATATTATTATAATGGTAAGTGAGCTACTTCTCACTACTACAAATAAATTCCTGCAGGTTACAGTTACAACTTATGCATGCCTTAGCTAGCTACTGCGACCTAGGGAATACACACAAATTTTTAGCAAATTTTCTGAATGCTACTATTTTTTTCTCTCAACATTCATATATTTCCCTTGGTTGAATTCCTAAATTCTAGAGTCATATAGTCTGCAACTTGTTCGATATTTTTAGTAATATTGAAGATGAGTCAGGTAGATATATATGTATATTATAAAAAAGTAAGTGGAATCTTTACAAAATTGTAAGAGAAAAAAGACAATGAACAGGCTGCATTATTAAGATGCAGTCCCAATTCTAAAAGATGTTTTTAGAGGAGGAACTTTGGCCTTTTGGGGAGTGAGCTACAGATTAGATATGGTCCTACTCCTCTGTCCTCTGCGTTAGTGCTTCACGTGTGTGAAACTCCAGTGGCAGTACGTGATACTAAGCTTCATTCTCGATTCATCAGTCAAAATTAAAATCAAAATTAATAAGCTGATCAGACACGTCTCTCTCTCTCTCCCCCTCTCCCTCTACACAAAGATTATTTTAACTACTCTTGTCTTTTATGCATATTGCCCGTGAATGACAACTCTTAAATTAAAACCTCCACCTCCCCATTTTCAACTTCTAAACAAAGGACAATGTAAGACTACCCATAACAGGTTTTATTTATTATCCGTAAGAATTCATGTAGTTAGGATATAGATCTATGTAATTCTTATTATGTATGTACCTACATGTAACATGTATAAAAATTTCCGAAATTGACAACAATGACTTATATTATAATAAACTTACACCGACATGAATAATTAAGAAAATTCATGTCGTCGCCACATGATAATTAATTAATTTGATAGCTAAGAGACGATTGAGTTTTGTGAGTAAGGATAAGAAACTTTTATGGAATTGAGCCAGTACTACTTGACATCTTTTCACTAAATAATTGTACATGACATTAAAAACAGACTAACTTTACGCTTTACTTGTTCAAACTACACCATGCTTGTTCTTTTAACCTTTTAACTAAAGCAATATGTTATTCAAGAAAAAGAAAAGTTAATTTCTTCATTTAGAATGGAGACTATAGTTGAGAAATTGATATCTTAAAAAGAAAAATCTGAGCAACTTTTTGTCTTCATACTCTTCAATAAGAAACAAATAACTTTAAAAAGAGTAATTAATTTGGTGTAATAATGCATTCATCAAAAAAAAAAAAAAATTGTGTAGTAATGCAAAGGATGACGTCCTGGCTTACGTTAACAAAATTAGAAATAAAGCAAAGATATATGTGTGTGTGTGTGTGTGTAATCTGCTACCATACAAATTGGTTGGAATTGGATCAAAGATTCGTAAAAGCTGATGACCAGCCCACTCCTTTAATTATTTGTTTCTGCTTGTCCTCCTGCCTCACATCACATATAAACAGTATAATGCATTCAAATTTCAATATTCAATTAATAATATCTTCAAAAGTTTGTCAAATATTGTTCAACACCAAATTCAATTCAGCATGTAATTTAGCATTCTTTTTTAACAAAAAATGAAAACCAAACAAATAATGTGAGACATACTTCATACTGTTGGCTTATTATATATGACTGATACGGCACCTACTTGAAAGTCTTCATTAAATCCACCGAATCAATAATATCATCTCATTCAACTTCTTCTGCCAAATTATTAATTCCATACAACATTTCAAATACTTCTAATAAACCTTCTTCTTCATCTTTTTTTCAATATTCAAATAACACAATTTCTATCAAAAATCATGTATCCAGCATATTAAGCCATTGAAATTTGTTTCTTATTCCTTGACTTATTTTAGGTCTGCACACATACAAAATTATCCATCCAAAATTGACAAGGCCATACTGTTTTATCCAATGGTGTTGGTAAAGTAGGCATCAAATTGTGCCCTAAAGAATAAATGCATGCCTCCTACCTAATCACTACAGTCTCAACAGCGTTAGGTTAGCATAGGAAATAAGCACAAATAATAATATAATAATGAAACAACATATGTTAAACACCGCAAGCTCTGCACTTAATATTCATGCAATGTGATTTAATTGCCTTTACAACATATATCTATCCATCCTATGTAACTATCCTTTCCACAAAACATATACATAATTTCTTTTGTTTAGAGTTTTTATTCATCTTTACAATGATTCATATGGTAATAGTGCAGTTACTGTGTTCAAACTTTTCTAAATTCTTAATATTAATTCAAACTGACTGGCTTTCCCAACTCAAACTTAATTTTGAATCAGATTGTTTCCTAATCCTCTCCGCTGCCCCTCGAGACTTTCTTTCCTCCTGTATATGCCCAACTTCGTTGGCCAGGTGCGATAGGTAGAGAGAAGTGCATTATGGCAGGTTCAGTAAAATATCTTCACATATATGAGAGGTCTAAAAATCTTAATTGATTGAGAACAAGATATGTTCCTGGTCTAAGCTGAATATTTGGAAAAAAAATAAAAAATAAAAAACATATTTTCTAACAACTGAAGGAGACGACATAGTGAACTTCCATAAAATGTGTATGATTAAAAACCCACCGTTAAGAAGACAGATGCGTGGCAATTATATATACCTCTAAAACAAAAAGTACTTAAAATCAGGAGGAAGCAAACCAAAAAAGGAGTTAAAAAGTGATGTGAGAAATAATACCTTCCAGAGACAAGGTGTCATGCTTGTACCAAACATGCATAAGTTCGAGCAGCTGCCCCCTGCATCATCCAGATCCCCATCACCCAACGAACTTGCATTGTGCTCCATCTACCTATCCTCATATTGGATACTGGATCTGGAAAAAAAATTAAGAGACGACCTTGCCAGAAAGTTAACTATTCTAATGAATGAAAACAACAGCCAAAATTTACCAAGGGTACAGACCAGCACTATTGACAATAACACACACTAAACACAGCAATGCTTTCCAGATAACATTGGTCTATTTGTTTTGCTGGGAAGAAAAAATAAACCTAAAAAGAAAACCATAATTATAATATTAAAAACAAATCACAATGTTTAATGCATTAGGAAAACGATTATGCAGATTTATTATATGAATTTACATCAGCAAGAAAATTATGAATTTCATTCATTCTAAACATGAACAAGAAACAAATCCCATAGAAATATAATCAAGGGGGAAAACTTGCACTACTGTCCTGCTTATAATGCAAAATTATTCCAGAGCCTCAGTTGAAGTCTTTCAATCTTTTCTTCAGCGTGTCCATTGACTTCTTCCGAGCACTTTGTTTATTCCTGCTTGAAAGGCTTCCAAATATCCCATCAGGGGAATCCTTAAATTTCTCACAGATACTAGCCACCTTCTTATAATCCAAAGCATTGTAGTTTTTCTGCCTTATTACAGGATTCATAAAATTTTCAGGCTGACTGCTCAATAAAAGGTTTATCAATTGCCGTGCTTCTATCAAGCAGCCTCTAAAACTACCTTCCTTGTACACTTCACTCAAGCCAGTACTGTGAAACCTCTCATCTGCAAAAGACTCTAACAACTTTAGATCAGTGTTGATACTCATAACTACATTTGCATTGAACCTCTTGACACTATCACTAAGAAAAGCTGCAACTATAGAGTTTGAAATGTGCTCAAGAGCCCCACTTCCAACCTTGTACAATGCATCCAAAGGCAAAATTTGCTGTGCTGTAGACATTAGAGTGTCAAGGTAAATAACTACTTCATTTATATACTCATTTCCATTCTGTGCTATCTCCTCTGAAGTCCAATTGATATTTTCTGTAAGTGCCATAAATTCATCCAGCTTGTTATTCACCAAATTCAGGAGTGAAATATAAGCTTCATCCATTGATGTTTTAAGAACCACCTTTGCAGTTAAAGTAGCTTGAGGCCTCTCAACTGAGCGAACTGGGATACCACACAGCTGGGCGGCATGTCGAAGAAAAAAATCACAAGCTCTTTCAAGAACAGCTATGTTTGCAGCAATCTGCATAGCTTGAGAGACACCGATGCTGCCACTTTGAATTGTATTAAGTATAACCTCATTTAATACATCAATCAGGAGCTTGTCTAAGTACTTCTTTACAACATCATAAAAATTAGTGTTCAACCCATAGGACAAGAAATCAACAGACCCCTTAATGAATGATCTAACAATACGGGAGGCATCAGGTACCATGGAGGAGAATGGTGCAATATATGGGAAAGCTGGCATTATATCTGAGGTTTGGAGATTAAATAACAAGACATTATTCTCATAGTCAGTATCCTTTTTCATGACCATCTGCTCATACGTATCATTGGCCAGAACATGAACAATCTGTTGGCGACACTCTTCCAAAAGAAGCTTATGGTATTTGTCTCGGCTATTATCTAGTGCCTCAAGAAGCGGAGCAACTTCATATCCATATTGCCTGAGAGTAAATCCAAGAAGAGTTACATAATCCTTCACCAAGAGAAGATGGGTTGTGGAATCCATATGAGAGAACTGTTCCTCTAAAACAGATAGCATCTTAGCACTAGCTGTTTCCCACATTGTTTCAACCTGCTCAGTTAACAGTAGGCCCCCAGCAGTCCGCAGGACTCGATCCTCCACTATAAAGTATCCAGCTATTTGGGCCAAAAATGTCTGGTAAGATTCAACAAAGTGTTGTGCAGATGAGATCTGCAAATCAGAATTGAGCTGCAACATTCTGTTCTTATAATAATATTCCCGAAATTGCTCTTGGATTCCTAAAAAAGTGTGGATGTAATATGCTCGATAAAGAGGTGTTAAATCAAACTTCAAAACAGAATCTTCATCTATTTCCTCCACGTCTAAGGTATAAGAAAACTCTCCTAAGCCTGAAACGTTTTGTTCCTCAGCTTTCCTCTGACGTTCTAGTATTTCCTCATCCCTCTGACGTGTAGATGCAGCATGGCCAATTGCTGTCTGTCCAATACTCTTTGCTGCACTCCTTATGTGAACTAGCCATTCATTCACTTGACTACAAACTTTCTTCTCTATATGCAATTTAATCACTGGAATTCTCTTCTCTATCACCATTCGAAGAGCCTTTACAGGAATATTCTGCAAGTAATTTCTCTCAATCAGATTCACGGTTTTCAGGGCAGGATAAAACTGGCCTTCAGAAATGTGACTGTTACACTTGACACAAAGATCCAACACCTGTACACAATTCTTGGACATCTTGATAGCTTCAGTCACATTCTTCTTGATCGCATAAGATTCAAGAAGCTCCTCAAGTTTAATCAAAAGAGCAGTTCCAACCTCTTGCAGCTTAAAATTATCACTTGACAGGTCTCCTTTCAGCTCTTCAGCATCAACCAACACCCCCCGAAGCTCATCAACTGCAAGAATGAATTCCTCATAGTGGCTTTTGCAGAGCTCCTCAATTTCGACTTCTTTCTTTTTCACAACATTCTTAAGCTGGTGAAGGAGTGATTCTGGCCTCCCCATTTCAAATGCATGCCTGACAAGAGGACCTAGATCATCTCCATTCCCAATCAAAGTCGCAAGAACTAAGTCCTCTCCAGCATCCCCATTCTCCGTGACAATTTTTCTCTTTGGTTTCAAGTCCATTAGTCTGACTGGACCTATCAAAATCAATGTAAACAAACAATAATACAATTGGAAGTCTGAGTAAAAACAAAGTTCAATCCTCATCAATTCGTATTAAACATACTTGTATTGTATTCTAGGACTAGGATGCGCAAATGTGAAACCTAAACACCTAAATACACTGGACGAAAGGAATTGGAAAGCCCCTTTTCAGTGAACATCTAAATAGGTTTTCGCAAGTTTTCTCCAAATCCAATGTTGGACATTACGCTACCCCTACGCCACTCTGTCACCACCACTCCACCAATTCGGAAAATTAAGAAAAACCCGGAAGATCAAAACGAGCTTGTTATATATATATATAGGGCATTTCATTCGCAATCATGGTTCTATATTAAAACAAATCCATCATTCACCAGAATAACCGGAAACATATCAGAAGCATGAGATATGTATATACACATTTATGTATTTCACTTTCAGCTGGACAACGAAATAAAAGTCTCGAAGTATCAAGACAGCCCAGATATCAATTTTCAATAATATATATATATATATATATATATATATATATATATATATATATATATAAAAGAAGGTTTCTTTATTGTGAAATTAAGGGACTCACAAACAGAGATAGAGAGAAGTTGTTCGTTTTAAATTTGTTGGGCGCCTCCAGAGTCAGCTACACAATGAATTCAAATTGAATTCTAGAAACCTCTCGCTTGCTCTTTTAATTCTCTCAATGCCTTCGATTTCATCTCAACTTTGTTTCCATTGCCATTTCCAGGACCTTGATCGCTGCTCCTTTTACGGTATTAGTATGGCCGGCTCTGGTGTTTCCAGCCTATGGACTTTTCCTGCACCCCGAATATAATTGCTACTGTTGAGTTTTTTCTATTTTTTCCTATTTTCCGGCGGAGTCCACAATTCGTTTTTTAATTTTACATATTCATACTTTGATTTGCTTTTTCAATATTTATTTTTAGTTTCTTAATTTAATTTTACATTTATTTCATATAATCAAATCAAATGAATAATAGTTTAAAATTTAGTTTTATGAAATTCAAATTTAAAATAAAATGAAAAATTACATGATATCATGTATTTTGAAATGTAACAGTGTTTTTTTTTACTTAAATAAATGATAAATTGGTGAATATCTGTGACTCACTCATAAAAAATTATCATTTTTATTTTTTATCACTTTGTGAATTGGAAATTATAAATTCAAACATCTTTAATATCTCATATATATATATATTAACTGCTAAATTTAAATTCCTAATAGATTTCACTCTAGAAGCCTTTCTTTAGTTCAAAATAATTATAAAAAAAAAACCTATAAATCGATGGTAATTATGATAATCGACTTTTTTTTCCTTTTCTATTTTTTTTTTATTTCTTAAGACTTCTAATGGTATTAAATATCCAAGTTGAAAATATTAACTGATCTTTGATAATTAATAAGTATAATATGTTATTTATTAGAATAACCTCTTTTTTTGTGTGAATATTGGCGCGTAACCTTCTTTGTTTAGTATTTAGGTTGGATATTTAAGGAATTATGTGGTACTCAACTCATGCTTGCCAGCAATACATTGGATTATTTTTTAAAAATATATATAGTAGTAGAAATTAGTGTGTTGTGTCGATAATTGCTATTATTTTTGTTATACTACGGATTATAATTTTATTTTTCGTTAAAAAAAGAAAAAGTAACGGGTTATTTTTTGACAAACAGGTAATGGATTATGAAATGTAACGTGCAGATTGCATAAAGTTAGTGGGATGCAGAATTCGTTAATTTCATTAACTTTGTTAATTACATGTTAAGAATCCGCTGAAAAAACCAATGGGAATGAATGAGACATGTATGTATGCCACAATCCAGCATTAAATTAAACACTTGCATATATTCTCTGGATCGATGTTTCTTAAGTTAAGAAGTAAATATATATTTTAGTTATCTCCCGATATTTAATTTCCCAAAATTCATAGATAATAATTAATTTTAATTGTGATCTTTTCGGCAATAAACTTCAACACGAATATGTTTAATTTTAATTGTTCAAAAAGAAGATGAAAGCTGTGTAGTACTGGTTTATAAATCCACATATTCAATTATGATTTTTTTAAAAATAAAAAAGAATTATTAATGTAAAATTTATTTAAAATATAGGGTTATTTACTAGCTTTATAAGCAAAACAGATACATTCTCTAATAGTTCTCATCCACCATTCACATTATATTTAAACAGAATTAAATATATTTGAAGCACAAATAAAATTTATTAAAACTTAAATCTCAATTCTCACAAATAAAATAAATTTAAAATACAAATAAAATTGGCTAGAACTTGAATTCCAACTTTAAGTTGTTAATATTCGGTCGGCTTTTTTTTAAGAGTGAAGATTCATATTTTTTTAAATATTTTATTATTTATATGCTGAAATAGTCATATATATTCACATATTGTATTTGCAAAAACTTGAGGTTGGCTGTGGCTGCTTCCTTCTGATTGAAAAAACATATATACCGTACGTGCGTTTTGGATTTATATTGTATCTGTTATTTGATAAATTTACATACTACGTAGAAACAGAACAACTACACAACATACTTAAATATTAATTTTCTCAATATTATACATACATATATAATTATAAAATGGATATACATACCTCTCTATATATAAAAATTTACACACTACGTAGAAACAGAACGACTACACAACATAATTAAATATTAATTTTCTCAATATTATACATACATATATAATTATAAAATGGACATACATACCCTATATATATATATATATATATATATATATAACGCATACATCCATCCAGCAGGTATACATAAATATAAATATTGGAATTATTAATAAGAAACTAACCAAATATGAAAGACGAGAAAGACACAGAAGTAGTTGAGGATATTAGAGTGAGAAACCGGAGCAGGAATGGTTCCTAAAGAGTTCAACTAGCTGCCTTATGTTGGAGAGGAGAGTTCAGAGTGTTAGTAATCCATTTTCCCATCACAGAGACGACTTCCTTCTCACAGCCTGACAAAACAGATGCAGCTAAGTTATAGCCACACCCACACATGTTCAATCATATTTAAGTACAAGATCGCACAAAGTAGTAGATCTAGAGCTAAGCTTTAGCTTCGCTGCATCTGTCTTCGTCAGCTGTGAGAATGAAGTCACCAATGATGCTAAAGGGATTACCAACACCAGAACTCCCATCTCAAACGTAAGGCTGCTGAATCATGATGAATTGAAGAAGGTGGACTCCCCAGGAACCCTACATATGGTTGTCCCGGTTTCTGCTTTAATATCCCCAACTACTTTTGCATTTCTATCATCATCTGTTGCTGTTTTTGATGGACGACTTGAACAATATTTAGGCAGCAGCAGCAGCAGCCACCCTTTCTGTGCCATCGCCGGCTACAATCACTCTCAAAACCAGATCTAGATTTGGTGGAGGCCGGAGACTGTTAAGTAGCAAGCGACCATGAGATCGCAGCTGAGATAGGCAGGTATATATGTATATACATGTAAAACGGTGCGGGTAAGGCTAAGGGTTAAGGGGCCGGGTGATACATGTGTCGATTATTCATACTCATTAGGGATATGGATGCACCTAGACGGAAACTTATCCACCTACGTTCTTACCACTCAATTAATATGGATTAATATTGCAATGTATATATGTGGACATGGTCTCATATTATTTTAGCAGTTGGGGGCATGTGAAGTAGTGTCGTTCAATTGGGTTTTATTTTTATAATATATGTGATGTGAGGAGCTAGACCAGGATCAGGAGAGGTTGACGTTCTCGCCAGTCTCAGTATTAAAAATATGAAACATTGTTTCAGCTTATATATTAAGTAATACTTGTGTCATTAATTATGAACATATATTATTATATACATATTATGACAAGAGGCCGGTTTCAGAGCTGCAATATGTATGACTTTGGCAACCACTAGCAGCAGCCAGGCTCATAATGGATAACATGTGGAGCCACTCGGAGACCCAAATGGCAAAACCTCCAGAGTCAGCCAGGCTCTACGGCTGAACCACCTCCTTGGTGCTGATAAAGCAAAAAAGGCATTACATTTTTTTTAAAATAAAAAAGTGCCTTCGTAAGATAGATATTATCAGTTCATAAATTAGGATAGAGTCTATAACCTATTTGTTATTTTAAATTATAATTATATAAGAGTTTAAAATAATAAATTTATATTTTTAATAATTTTTCTTCTAGGTGAGATATTTTAGCAAAATTGAGTACAATTAGGCATAAACTAAGCTTATTACAATTCAAATTTCAACTTTCATATATAAAATTTGGTTCTACCAAAAAAATATATAAAAATTTGGTTGATTCCTTTTATACTTCATCACATTCTCAAGTATGCAAAAATACAAATAATAAAATATAAATTTTGACATAAAAAAGATATTATATTTTTGGTATCCATCTAATTACAAGTTTACCCTTCATTGGCAGCCTCATCCAGAAGTACATGACATGGATAAGACTCGGAGAGCAAAGCGAGTTTCTGAGGACAACTAACGCACAGTACAGTCACCTACAAATCCAAGTATAGATCAGACGAAGTGCTTTACCTCGAATATGGCGAACAGTGCTTTCCCCCGAATTGCCTCCATCGTATTCAATCTGAAAGTATCCCAATTACATCCTGATCAGTCTCAAAGTCGGTTCCAATTGCAAAACAACAACAATAACATTACAATTACGAGTACAAGTACAAGTAGAAGAAGAGAATTCTTGAAAGGTGCAGCCACTACTAGTTTGGCTCTGCTTTGTCTCCTTCAACCACTGTCGACAACACCACCTTCAGCCGCCGCTAAAGAAGTGGAGGTCGGATCTTACCTTACTCCCTCGCCCTCAGACCCTTCCTTCGTCCTCTTCAAAGCCTCTCCAACGGACACTCCTGCTCTACGTGCTGGAAATGTGCAGCCATACCAGTTCATACTTCCACCCACTTGGAAACAGACGCGTGTGGCTAACATATTATCAGGTAATTACTGCCAGCCAAAATGTGCGGAGCCTTGGATTGAAGTCAAATTCGAAGATGAAAAACAGGGCAAAGTCCAGGTCGTAGCATCTCCACTCATACGTTTGACTAATAAACCCAACGCCACCATCCAAGATATTGGCACCCCTGAAAAGTTGATTGCTTCTCTTGGTCCTTTTGTTACCGGAAATACTTACGATCCTGATGAGCTTCTTGACACTTCTGTTGAAATTCTTGGTGATCAGACGGTACAAAATGTCTCCAGTCTCCTCCTCTTTGCATTTTACCTTTTATTATATGGCCTCTGAGTGTATCTATATGTATGTGCAATGTGTGTGTTTATTAGACTTTGAGTTTATAAATTAATTCCAGCAATTAATGCTAGCTGCTTCATCTAGGAGGACAAAACACTTACAGTTGTTTGTTTCTCAACATTATGCAGTACTACAAATATGTACTCGAGACTCCATTTGCTCTAACGGGTTCACATAATCTTGCAAAGGCAACAGCAAAGGGAAACACAGTTGTCTTGTTTGTAGCTAGTGCCAATGACAAACAGTGGCCTACGTCTCAGAAAATTCTCAAAGCCATGATTGATTCTTTTCAGGTTTAATTCTCAATTTTGCCAAATTTAAGACATGTACATATGTAACCAATTTACTCTAACATTTAGTTTTCCTTTTTTAGTTTTTTCATTTGCTTCTCAAGCGAAATTATTTACTTTTAATTATAATCTCTACTGTTGCTCTTTCCCCAATCGTGAAAGATGAAAATTGGAAACTAGGGCCAAAACTTGATAAGCACAGATAGATATATAAATAGGTTACAGACTTTAGTATGAACAATTGCAACTCGTACAGTTCAATTGGAAAATTTATCCTTTAGCCCTTATTTAGGAGAAAATACTTATTTAGTAAGAGATATAAACGGAGAAATTGAAAAAAGAAGAGAAAGTGATAGAGAAATTTAAAAGATACGATTGTTTGATAAGAGTGATCATCGAAGAGAATGAGCTTAGAATAGATATAAATTCATTCAAATTTACAAAAAATATTTCCTTTAATATTAAAAGAATTAGAGAAGAAATTTTTTTTATAACTAACTAATAAATTTTTAATTATAATTTATTATAGTCTTCTTTTTTTCACGTCCTACAACAAAATATGAGAAATTAATCAATTCACTCACTCCTTTTAACACCTCTCTCTCTCTCTCGTCTTAGCCCCCACCCCCCTCCCCCTCCCCCTCCTTCATACCAAACAGAGCCATAAAGAGAAAATGGGTCAGCACAAGCCACAGCAGATTATATAGGGTCGTCAAAATCAATCTACCAAAGGAAAAATAAAAACGCACATCAAATAATAAAACCAATGACTTCTAAAATTAAAAGCAGAAAATACTAATCTACTGGTGACTCATAGAATCTGGTATAGTACGGTAAATTAAGTGGATGTTTAAGAGATTAACAATCTTCTTATAGAGGCTGCTAATTATTCAGTTACATACAAAACTGATGGTGGTTAAGCGGTCACCAAATGAGGGCCGGCTCTCGGAAGCACACATGAGTAAGTCACATACTTTACACTGTCTAGAAGCACAACTACAAATATCCTAGAAAGTGACTTTGGTCTGATCATGCCATCAACCACCTCACCTTCACCACCCTCTCTGGGATCAACAAGCACAGAAACCACCATTGAAGATACAGATCTATTACCTTGAAACTTGTCTTTCTGCAAATTTCTCCTCGCATGATCTTCAGTGATATTATTATTATGAGTTCCAGAAAAGGGAGCAGGTAAATTGTTGAGGATCCTTCTATTCTTCCCCTTGTTGACTCGAGTAGTATTCTGATGCTGTTCAGCTGTAACATTCGAAACTGAGGAGGCAGGGATGATGGCTCCAGATGCAGAAGCAGGTGAGACATCAAACTGAAATACTTCGGTGCACATGCCAGAACTCAACATTGGCCCTGCATATATCAAACCAAAAAAAAAAAAAGTTTAAAATCAAATGTTTTTGACGATTTGTTAATTAAACAAAACATTTAAAGAAAAAGATAGGATTCTTCCAACTTTTTTAATTGTCATGTAACAAATTATAATTTATTCAACAGAGAACGGAAGTTTGCTACTGCCTACAACTCCGTTCCTGCTTAAATCTACCAAATCTAATAATAATGACAACTAACCATTCAAGTTCCACAGAACAGATAAACACGGAAGATACTAAATTTGTGCCTAAAAGTAAATCTTAAACTAGATATCATGATTTTTGGCTTAAATCAAATTTAGAAAACAAACGTGTAAACAAATCTCAATGCCATAACAGTAACATGAAAACAAAATCATACATATAAATCAGCTAATCAAGAGATGGCAGCAGTCAAACTGAATGCCTATGGATAGTATCCAAATTTTTTGGTGTCAATAGATTGGTGTCCAGAGCTCTTACTAAACCTAAAAAATGACCTTAGTTTAAGTAGCAGGCTGAATGCAAGGATGATCCAATGATTAAATCCAATTAAGTATTAAACTTTTTCTTTTTTACATATGTTGTTAAACCCTGACTGAAACATCTTGGCTAAAATTTAAACCATGAATCACAATACTAGAGCTAAAACACATCAAATGATAGAAAGCATGTAGAATTACATAATTGTTTTACTTGGAAAGAATGCATTAATTTTAAATTTGGCTCCAAGTTCAGATCACGGAATAATATCTGAAAAAGAAATGTCTGCATTATTATTACCTGCAAGACCCTCACGGAACCACTGTTGCAGTTTACCATCAGCAGCGGTTGACTTCATATGGTCTTTCAATGCATCAGCGGCACCAGAAGTAAGAGCCTTCTGTCGTTTAGGAGGGTTTCTGTATAGAGGAGCATGTCTACCTCTGTTTCCTCCAGCTTTAGGAATAGCCAATGCATAATAATTATTCTTCACTTCCGGATGCGCACGAGATGTCTTTGCTTTCTCACTTGCCAGGACAGAATGAATTATCAAGTTCCCATCAATCTTAACTAGCTTATCATTTCTAGGAACATATAAAGAAGCAACAAGAGGCTCACTATCATTGCCCAGGCGAATAAACTCATCAAAACCTGGTAAAGGCTGTTTTATGGGTTCTTTCTGCCCGAATTCTATTTCTTCTCCACAAAGACGGCCTCTCTCATGATGTATTCTATTAGAACCATCAATATTTTCCTCAGATATTCCGACTCCTACATTTTCTACAGATCCATTCATATGCTTATTAACTGTCAAAACCCTTCCTCGGTGATGATCATAGAACCTCTCACTAACATAACCCGACCCACCAGGAACTCTGTTCATTAAACCACCAAAGTTAACATGCACTATAGGAACTAGTCCACCAAAAAGCAGGACGAAAAAAATCAAACCCAGTAAACTAATGCTAGCAACCTTCTTAGTTTTACCCTCAGTCTTCTTACCCTCCGACTTTTTCACCTTAGAGGTTGACATGGTTGGATGTGGTTTCAACCTAGGGATCGGAACCAACGGAACTTGAGAGCCTTGTGGTTTCATAACAAAAGGAGTACATGGCATAAACGGATAAGCCATGGGTGCCACTGCGGGATGATGCGGATACATTCCCGGAGGAGGAGGTGGCGGGCACATGCCTCCTCCGCCCAGTTGCTGCCTCAAAGTCGCATTCTCAGCCATAATATACGATATTTTACTATTCAAATCAGTGATGGTAGAATGCATACACCTCACCTTATCCTCCAGCTCCTCCACATAATGCTTTTTCCTCTGCCTCGAGAGCTGCGCACTTTCGCGATTCCTCATCAATCTTGCCTTTCTTTTATCGTCCTCCTCATTCAGAGCATTTAAACTGAACTGCGAATCAGCAACCTCTACAGTCGCCGACGATTTCCTAAACTTTGTCGTTCTTGATTCCACGTTTCCTTCCTCTGGTTCTTTCTTCCTCTTGGACATGCAATTTTTTCCAATTTCCTCCGACTTAACCTTGTGATTAACAAAGGCATTAGACGAAACATCCCGATCAGAATTACCTGAATGCGAAGGCGAATTAAACCCTTCTGAAACACCCGAACCGCAATTTCCCGATCCTTGAGATGAAACCGGCTCGCCAGAGATTTCCCTACCACAATTATCGGATTCCGGTGATGGTATATTTAAAATGTTGGAACGCCAATCAGGAGAATTATCACGAGATGGAGAATTCAGAAATCCAGACACATCCGAACACTTATTGCCGGAGACTGTAGAGCTACCCGATTCAGGAGACGCCAAATTCGTGAACGGAGCGGGAGAAGGCGAATAGAGAGAAGAGGAAACGGGATCAAAGGCGTCAGGGATTAAGAAATCCTCGGTCTCGGAGGGTAGATAGAGATTGTCGAGGTCGTCAAAGGTAAGCTCAAAATCACAGTTGTCCTCGAACCCTAAGCCTAGATCGGAAGTGAAAGCGTCGTTGGAGGGCAAGTGGGCGTCACAAGAGAAAAACTGGGGATCGAGGGGTGGGATGGGGAGAGAGTCGAAGTCATGAGAAAAATTATTAAGGTTAGGATTTGAAGGAGGCGGTGGCGCCGGGTCAGCGACCAAAGGGTCTTGGGCCATCGATAAATTTGATAGGGTTGGTTTTGGTTCTCAGAGAGGGAGCGAAGAAGAAAAAGCAATGCGATGCATTGGAGAGGTATAAATTAAATGGGGGAAGAAGAGCCCCGTGAGGATGAGGGAGGGCCGAGGGTGCTCACTTAGGTTAAGGTCAAGGTCAATGTGAGAGACGGAGTCAGACGAGTCGCTTGGCTTGCAGGAACCGTAAAGGTGCGGGCAGACGCGTGTTGAGTGCTAGAGAAGGAGACTCTGTGGTTTTCCGCGTGGATTAGTATCTGGAAAGTTCTGTCCTCTGTTGAGCTTCGTTGTCGTTTCACCTGCTTCTTATTTTTAGCACTCACTCAGTACCCACTGCAAGCGCCGCAATGACAAATTAATATAATATAATATTCCATATTAATTATTTCAATGTGTTATTTTTTCTATCAATTTTAATTAATAAGGATATCCATAATTTTTAAAAATAACTAACCCAACTTTCTTCTCTTTTGTTTTTTTTTCCATAGGATTGATGACTGATTTTAAGTAGCAATGTCTGAGTAGAAAAGCAGATGGTGATGGAACTAAGACTGCTGTGGCTGACGGTGGCTAAAGAAATGAATGTGTGAACTTAGAAAATAGAGAGGAGGAATTTCTGGCTTAATTAATTTTTTGGCTTGTCAAGTTTCTTAATTTGCATATCAGCCCGGTGGATGAGTTTTTATTTGGGGGGAATTGTAAGATGGTATTGGTGAAAAACAATGGATTTATGAAATGGATTACATATATCATGTAGTCATGGTCAAATGAGAAGGAAAATATTGAGGAAACGTAGCAGTCCTCCACATCACATTAACTTGCCAAATGCTCTTCTTCTTTCTTTTCTTTTCTGTGTAACACTTGAGCATTGCCATTGTAAAACTGTATCAATATGTGGACCTGGGCCTGGGATTAGGCCTCGAATTATACCAAGAAAAAGGAAATTATTTTTGTTTTATATTATTTGAAGAAGGAAATAGGATTTATTGAAAAAGAAAAGGGAATTTAATCAGCCAATTACACTGAGGTTAAGAGATTTTAGGTCAATTAAATTAAATTTTAATTCGCAGAGGCAGAAGATAAACATGGGCCAATTCAATTGTTTCGTTTCGTAGTCAGTAGTCCTTCTAAAGGCCCAAACAGTGATCCAGACAGCCAGTATTCCCACAAAAGCGACGACTTTTGGGGATTCCACAATTAAAAATAAAATAAAAGAAATATAAAAATTGAATTAGTTGACAAGTTAAGGTCCTCCTCTTTTGTTAGCAAGCTGGGAAGAGAGAGAGAGGGAGGAGGAGAGGAGGCAGAGGCTGCTGTGGTGGTGAGAATTCAGTGATTTGAGTGTATCGAAAAATGGAAGGGTCTCTGTGTCACCACCAATAGCACGGCCATCTTCTCCCTCTTAAGACCCCTGACTGGTTGGGTGCTGTTGGGGGCACAAGGAGATAGAGATTCATAGGTAGAAGAACAACGCTCCGCAACTCCTGCCACTACTACATCTAAATCAACATCAACATCAAGCTTCTCAATTCAATTCAATTCCGGTTGCCAATGGACTCGTTTTCTCCCACCGATGCCATCCAACACAAGGACTCTTTCGTCGACCCTTTCTTGGTTGAGGCTCTCCATAACCCTCGTCACCGTCTCACCCGTTAGTGATCTTTTTTTCCCTTGTTTCCTCTTCTTTTTAGATCTGCTTCTTTTTCTGTTTTATTTCTTAATTGCCTGTGCTGCTTCTTCTTTATTCCAATTCCTTTAAAATTTTGGTATTTATTTAGAATTGAATAATTGGGGGTTTAGGGTTTGGGGATATATTTCGATTTTCCTTTTATCAGATCTGAGCTTGTTTTCTAAATTCCCCCTCTTTTTCCTAAATTAGGAGCAAAAAAAATTTATGCTTTCCAATCTGTTGGTCCGCGCTGACCTGGTTTTTGGCTATTGAAACAGTCTGACCTGAATTAGCTGGTGCTTTAGGCTCGGGTCAGAGTTTATGTCGTTCCTTTTTGTTCGAGTCCCACAACAGGATAATCTTATCACATGTTTGTGGAGGAAATATTTGTCCCAGGGTGCTTTTATGCATACTTATGTAACTTCCACATAAATTCACGATATGACTGGCTGGTCCTTCTAGTCAGTCACCAATGAAGTCTAATTAAAGATTATAATAGTCTGTAATGTTTTAAGTTATACCTTAGTGTTTTTGCTTTTATGTTTATGACTGTAAAAATCTCTCTTTAGATATTAGACGGAAATTGTAATTTTCAGCTTGTCGATATAGGACTAAATGGCGAATATTCTCTCTGCTTTGATGGAGATCTTAATTTTTGTTTATATGTGCAACGTAGTCATGTGCAAGAGTCTGACTTTCTGCATTTGATGTTTCTTAAGAATCATACTGCGGCCTTTGAGGTTTTTTTTTTTTTTTAATGTTCTGTTTGGCGTTGTTTAATTTTTACTTCAATGATATTTAGGCCTTTTTGTCTGTTATTGTATCCATTGGTTTTGTAGTTACCTTGGGACTGTTTGTTCCTTGCTAATTCTGTTCTCCCATTTTTCTAATTTACATAAAACTCTGTTTTCAGTTTTACGAATGGAACTTGATATCCAGAGATTTCTGCAAAATCCTGATCAGCAGCAATTTGAGTTCCAACATTTTCCTACATCCTACCTTAGGCTTGCAGCACACCGTGTTGCTCAACACTATGGTCTGCAAACTATGGTTCAGGATAGTGGCTTAGATGGTCAAGGAAATAGGATTTTGGCGAGAAAAACAGCAGAAAGCAAAAACCCAGTAGTGCATTTATCTGAATTACCCACAAAACAATTGGAAACCGATAAGCCTGAGCTGGTTAAAATTTCCATCAGACGTAGGCCTAATAGAACATCTGTAAATGAAGATAATGAAGTTGGGATCAAACGAAATCCTGTGAGAAGTGTGGAAGAGAGAAAAGAGGAGTATGATCGGGCACGTGCTCGTATCTTTAGCAGCCCTAGCAGTGCTGATTTGGATGATAAATTGGCTCAGGTCCCAGTGGATGGTGATGTGAAATTGTTGGGCTTGAATAGAGATGAGAACGAAGGTTGCAGGAACTCTATCATTGATCCAGAGAAAAATATGAGCATCAGAGATGTTACTACTTCATCTCGGGTTGCCATTTTCAGAGATAGGGAAAAGGATCGTACTGACCCAGATTATGATAGGAGTTATGAAAGGTAAGAAACTATCATCTAGTTTAGATTCTGGGAGCTAATTTGGAACTACTTTTTTGTTAGAGTTTTCATGAATATATATGATTTGTACTTGCTAATTTATATTAATTGCACATATATATATATATATATCTACTGTTGCTATAGACTCATAGATTTTAATATTCAAAATATAAGTTATTTTATTTATTTAGTAGTCTTATAATAATTAAAATAATAATATAATAGTGAAATGCTTTTTGACACCTAGGCTTCTTCCAAGCATGCCTAGGCTCCTAAGGCTTGAGACCTCACTGCCTCGCAACGCCTTACGTCTTTTAGAGCACTGCAATGCATAAACCAATCCAACATCATCTCTTGTTTTCCCCTGATAAAAGTTATATAACTTTTTAGGAATAGCATGTGGAAGAATGAAATATAAGCTTGACACCACTTTCTTTTATTAATCCTTTTCTTCTGCCACTCCCTTTTTCCTTTTCTTAGTTCTTGATATCATTCTTTGTTCTAACTTCGTTTCATATGATAATCATCTCTTGTAGGTATGTTAGAAATCTTCCAGCGAATCAAAATCTCAACTTGGCACCTTTCAATATTCAAAAGATTCAACCTCCATTTGTCCAACATGATGCTGTTTTCTCTCAGTTGGGCCAGGTGCCAAGGACCCAGGCATCGCTTAGCTATGGGCCTCCTTCAAGCCCAGCTTTCAACCCTTTTTGTGCTATGGGATTGAATCAGACGTCTAGTGATGCTGCATACATGCAATGGTCGACTGCTGCAATGGTGTATGCACATTCATATGACCAGTTTAGACATGCTGGTTTTCAGGTAGCCAGAAGCCCTTCCTTGTTCATGATCTTTTAGTTAACTGCTATAAAAGTAGTTGGCAGGTTTATGGTCTTTTTTCCTTCTTTTTTCTTCCACCTTTCCCTTTTATTTTCTTTCTTGAATTTTGTTATGTTGTACTGTGGTTTTGTGTGCAAAAATAGTTTTCTTCTTATTATTTTTCTTAACTAAGAGATCCCTCTAAGATGAGACGAGAATAATGAGTCAGTGATGGAAATTTGTGTATCTAATGATCATAAATCTAAAAGCTTGTTTACCTTGTTTGTTGTCTTATATTTTCGCTGAGGATGATCTGTTTAGAATTTCAGGCTGTTAAATAGAGCAATTTAATAAAAATGTATGCTCTATTGAAGTCGTCTTTCAAATATTGTTGATTTTAATTGAAACTTTAAGAATTTAGTTTATCTTGGATTTGACTGTTCTTTCATTGTTGTTATTAGTTTGATTGGTCGTAGTAGTACCTGAAATGATCTTGTTGATGTGAGATAGTTGGGCTACTTGCCATTTTTTTTAATTTTCAAAATGGCAGTAGGTATCTGATTTTTCAGAATGTAGATGGCCTGCACTGCATCAACCTTCATGCAGTGCAAAATTTCATGAATTTTATTAGAGGGAATTGAGGTTCATCGTATTGTGTGTCTGGTATTGTTTTCTTGTCGAGTCTGTTGTGTTATATATCTTCTGAGATTTCAAAGCTTTTTGGCTGGCTGACATATAATTTTACTGGTTGTTTTTGGTCTTATCTGCAGGCTCCATTCTGTCAGCAACCCCTCAGCTTTGATTACTCACAAAATCATTAGATGACAAGTCGATTGGATTGTATTACTAGATATACATGCCGATTTCTTTTTTACATTTTAGGACTGCTTTTTAAGTTAGGTGTATTGTCTGAGACGTTTTGTTACAAACAAACAATTCTTCTAGATTTGTGTTCTTTTTATCTTCTTTTTTCTTTTCTTTTTTTAATTAAGTAAAGGCAGTGTAATATGGTGTACCACTCTTGATTGGTCCATGGTCATTTTTTAATGAAATTCTGGTAATTTGGTATGCGAATTTTATTAATAACTTTGAAGATTTAATTGAAAATATATATATTAATTGAAGATCGTTAATCCAGAGGACAATTTTGAACGGTATCAGATACTCGAATCTTTCATATGTTGTTAAGTAGGTTACTATGACATACAATTAATAAACATAGATATTACCCTCGATGGAAATATTCCTTTAGTTTGTGATTTGGGCTGTGTAATCGCTTGCCGAGGCTTAGCTGAGCCGCATAGAAATACATGTTAATTGCTTGGCCGCTGGTATAATTTGAAGTCAGGTAGTTCAAAGTGTCACATGGGGGGAAGCTTGGCATGAACATCACTTGTAGCCCTGAGTCATAACCCACGCAATCGTTGCTTCAATCTAATATTATTCTGACTACTCAAATTCTATTTTTAAACCCTTCTTATTCTTCTGAAGATTATAATGTGATCTTAAAATAAAAGTCAAATATTTTTTTTTTTAAAGGAAGCAAGAAAGCAACCAACAGACTGAATTCATTTTGTATGTTGAACTGAAACTGAAGATGAAAATAAAAATAAAATATCGATTGGAAAATGCAACGGAGTGGAAATTGTATTAAGCTCATAAACCCTTAACCCTTGGGATGGATGGGTGGACGTTGGTGGTAGCCTAGCACTCGCACAGGTAATAAAAAGAACAATAATAACAAGTAAATAAATAAATAAATAATGAAAAGTTTTCAATGTCAAATTATTTGGTGAGATCCAGGTGTCATCCACTTGCATGAGCTTAAGCTGCGTTGGGGAATCAAATTGAAATTAGCAATAGCATTAACATGCCGCCTAAGCAACATGTGATTCCTGCACCATCCATATATTATCTTTTCTTCTTTTAAGCTGTCAAAAAAAAAAAAAAAACGCTTGGTTCATCCAATCTAAAATGAGATAAAAAGCTATGCTATGCTAATTGCTATGTTAGGTCAAATTTAGGGATGTACCTCCACTCTGTCTACTTAGGCCTTCTAGCTTTGGATCTTCAATATTGTATGTCAAAATCCTAGTGCATACTCATTCATCAAACGGCTAATATCCTTCTCCTTAATACTGTTTTCAATTGTCAATGCAAATATCTCTCAATCAGGCTTAATGGAAGGAACGCAAACAACGATTCTCAGCAACAATCCTCCGGTTCCTTGTATAAAATACTTTGAATAAGCTATTTAATGAATCCAATAGACATATTTATATCAGTTAGGCTTCTGCCAAGCACAGTGGAAACCAAGCACAAGAAGATCCAATCTGAAAGAAGAAAACTAGCTCCAACTTATCAAGGATTGCTAATTACCAAATGTAACATTCCAACTTGTCCAACTATTTCTCAGTTCTTCTTTGCAATTTCAGCAAAGGGTGGTTCTTCTACTGTGGAGTTCCCTCATGGAAAATGGTACCTTGGAGTTGGAGATCATAAATCCAACAGTAACTAATAAATCAGAACCGAAGAATAATCTAAAGCAACTTCGAGACTTCTTTAAGACTCCAAAATATCTCTCTCACTTGAAGCTAAATTTGAAAATTTCTTATTATGCAACATATGCATTATCTAATACTACAACAAACAATTTCTCGTTGATCCACAGGTAATCATCTCACTGTCACTATAGAATTAACTATCTAATGTGTCATGGAGGTGTCCAGTGAGGTTCATCAAACCTGTTAAATTTTTTTTTTTTTACTTTTTAAAAAGTCTAAAATTTTTAAAAATTTCACAATAAAAGGTAAAAAAATTTTGACTCAACAAGTTTAATGAAAATTTCAACCTCTGCACTAATTTAATTGAAGACAATTCTTATGAACATATGCATTTAGATTTCAGAAGACAGCTTACAATACTAGTTCTAGATTTACCTCCACAGCTGAAACCACACAACTCCACGTAAATAGAAGCTCAGCAGCTGAAACTTCATAAAAAAGAACTGTTAGAGAATATATGCATTTACCAATGAGCTAGACACTCTCCTAGGTGTGTGTCAGTTTTGCTTGTTCATAACAACAGCAAATTCTTCATTCCAAAATAATAATTAAAAAAAATAGAATGCCAAACTTCAAATCGTATATGTCTGTCTAGTAAAGACTCTGGAGACACTCTTGATATCAAACATCCTTAAACAGGCCATGTAACAGGTTTTTGTCTCATAATCAACCATATGAACTCTCAAAAATTGCAAGATTCAAATTGTCTTTTTTCTGCATTGAGCATTAAAGATTTAGCTTACTCACAATTATCATCGAAATTTTCATTTAGAAAAGTAGTAACTTATAAATTATTAATAAGAAACTGATATCATTTGCATAAAATTAGGACAACATAATATAGACTGCTCATGCATTCGTCAATCCACCGATAATTATTATACCCTCCATCACCTCCTTGACTTTGAATGTTCTATGTTTTGCAAAGTGAGCTAGAAAGGAATCAGGTTCAAAAGTTGAATAAAGATAAAATTTAGGTTCACAAGCAAATGTAATCTCAAATGCCAACAAAGTTGCTAGAAATTAATTTAACTCTTACATACAAGGAAATATGTAATTTGAAGAAATGATCAAAGTACAAATTAGAAATTACAGTTTACAAACCGGCTTAAACGTTCTTGTAGCATGAAGGTAGGCCCAACATTCTAAAGAAATCAGAATTGTTTTAAGAATCACCTCATATTGAGGGTGTTAAGTCTTCTAGAAGAGTGACACAATGTACAACAAGTACACTTCATCTCTACATAAACTAAACTAAGAAACACAAGGCACAATTCTTACACAGAAGAGAACATAAATGTGCCAACCAAATTATTAACCCCAAGTTTAGGCTTCTCGGAGGATATAAATAGACTTGCCAGCTTTATTTATTCTCACCTGCAAGCTCCAAAATTAGTCAACTTGTTGCTTCAGCCATTTCTACCATGAATTATCAACCAGATGGCCTCCTCCTCCATCAAGAAGACTCTAAAATAAAAGAAAACCCAGCCGATTCCCAAAACAATATGGGATAACCAACCTCCAAGAAACCAAATTGACCCATTATCTTGACACCTTAACTGTAGCTGCCATAGAAGAGTTTGGAAACATCATTGTCGCTCAAGTGACATCACGGTCAAATTTCCACCACCAGAAGTCGACAAGGTAATATATAGACTGCTACTCACAATTTAATTACACATGTAGAAGTCCAAAGAGCAAAAGCACACCGCGATGGACACTAATGATCAATCCTAAAATCTCATAAAAGGACGAGACGGTGAAATATACCTGACCGGCAACGTATTTTGGATCTGTAAATGGAACTCAGATATCAACCGCAGCCTCTACCAAGAATTACCACCAACATTACTAAGATTAGCTAACATAACCATGACAACTAGTCTCCTAAACCACTCTAACATAACCAACAGACACCAATTTTACATAACCTGAAATCAAATTGAACGAGAAGCAAGATAACTAAAGCAATTACCCAAATTTAATCATCCCCAGTTGGAAAAAGAGTAAGAACCTTCCTCCCTCCAGTTGCATTAGCAGACTCTAAATCCTCAACATAACCTCCCGGTACTGGATTATGCACTGTTGTCCCCCCCATCCTATGAACCGACTGTGACTGCCTTGGCAGGAAGGGATGCTCAAATTGACCGTTTGGAGGCGACCCATAATGGCCAACCTGGCGGTGATACTGCGGCTGAAGTGGGTGGGAGGCAACGGCTGCAGCTGCGGCCATCTGCTGCTGGTGATGATGATGGTGTTGTAGAGCAGCAACGGGTACAAAAGGCAAGAAATGTTCGGAATTGGGGCGACCGGGATGCAAGAAGTGGGGTGGAACCGGGGAGCTGGCGAACAAATGGTCGGTAGCGGGATCAGCAGAAGCAGCCAAGGCGCCGGCGCCGGCACCAGCAGCACCACCGGCTGTGCCAGCAGAAAGACCCTGCATGCGCTTGAGATAAAGGCGGTACTTTTGCAAATGACTGGCGACGTTCTCCCTGGTCAAGCCATCGACACTCATGAGCTGCATTATGGTCTTGGGGACAGCATTCTTGATACCCAAGTGAGCGACGGCGTCGACAAAGCGCTTGTGGAGCTGAGGGGTCCAAACGAGGCGGGGACGCTTGAGGGTGCGGGCGGGCTCATCGCCGGCGGCCCCGGAGCCTAAATCGGCGGAATCAGCGAAATCGGCGGAGTTGGGTTGGGGGGTTGAAGAAGGAGGAAGAGGATTGGAAGGAGGAGGGGGAGGAGGATTGGAAGGAGGAGGATGTTGGGGTTGAGGATGAGGGTGAGGATGAGGGTGAGGTTGAGGGTGAGGTTGAGGAGCGGTATTATTATTGGAATTGGTAAGATGGCTGTTGGGGTTTCTGATGTCGAAAGCCAGAGCAAGATCAGGGGTGATTAGGGTTTGAGAGAGAGGCATAAGCTCGTCAGGGGAGGGGAGGTCTTCCTCCCACCTTGAGAACCAATTGGAGTCGTCTTCCCTCATAATTTAATTATGTCTGGGGGAGAGAAATCAGCTGGGGGACTGACTCAATTCCAATTCCACTGTTGCTTGGACGAAGAAGACGAGGCGGCAGCAGCTAATAAAAACTTAAAAAAAGAAAGGAAATTTAAGTGAAAATTGGGGGTGGGGGTGGTTGATACTGGTAGCTCTAGTATTCGGAGAAATGGGATTGGGATTGGGATTGTGGGTTGGGGAAACAGGTATGATGTATGTATGTATGCCTGTATGTTTGTCTCTCTACTTTGATGTCACTGAGTAAAGGCTGTGGAACTGGGGAGTTGGGATTGTTTCCTTTTATCGGTTTTAAGGAGACGAGAATCTCTGAAACTCAAAACTCAAATTCTCTCTCCATCTGTGTCTCCCTCTGTGTGTGTCTGTGCTGTGGGATTTGATTAGAGAGAGAGAGAGAGAAAGAGGTTGGACTTTGGGGAGAGGTTCGAGGTGGATCTTGTATTTCTATCATTTTACATACTAACACTGTACGCACTGTAACAAGTCTGCTGTAACACTGAATGCTTTTCATTTCCTCTTATCATTTTTACTCACTCATGCTGGCTCGAGGCCCTTGATGTTTTTTTTTTTTTTTTTTTATTTTCCGGGATTTGGGGAGTGTTGTAAGATCTAATTTCATATTTTATTCACTTCCACATGTATGGTTTTCTTTTTTTGGGGAAAATAGATCCTAAATAGCTGTGTTTTGCTCATGTAAACTAGATGAACCAGGAGTCCAAACGCAGCTACTGATGTGTTATTGGCTTCTTGTACGGCCACAGGGCATCCAAAGGTGGGTGACTTTTGGCCTTTTTTTGTCTGGGATTTCAATTACATTTTTTACTCTCTTTTCTTTGTATTGTATATAAAATATACATTTGTTTCTTTTTGTCTTTGGGTTGGACATGGGGAGGAAGTGGGCTGCTTTTCTTACAAAATTTCTATGAATTTTCTGATTATGGATAGACTCCAACTCCAAATGTATACTTACTCATTTTGATTTCGGTATAGGGCTAAATTATTGGGTCTTGACTTTTCACTAAACTATTAGCCCAGAAAAGTTAAATGTACGTGCAAGTCATTTGTCCCGACTCATACGTTTGACAAGTAACATAAAAATAAATAAATAAACTCATACGTTTTATTGAGTTTTCAGGTTAATCCATAATCAATTAAATAATACGTTCTTTAATTTTAGCTATAAAGTACTTTGAAGAAAAGGAGGTTGCTTTTGGGAATAAAACACAACAGCTGCATTTTTTTAAAAAAAAAAATTTAGTTTTTTTGGGTTGGAGAAATTTGTAGCTAACAGGCAACAGCTGGAGTCTGTAGTTGGAAGTTTGACATTGGTGAAAAATATTTGTACCTAACATCTCAATTACTTCAATTTCATATGGTTGAGTAACCACGCTAGCGAGATTTCCTCCGACAAAGATTTAATTAACAATGCAATGAGCTGTTGTACATTACTTTTTCCAATATTCCTCATATATCTCTGTAAGTCAAAGAAGTAACGATGGTTACAATGAGTAGTTTAGTTAATATAAAATACTTTCTCATTCCTCGTACACTATTACTTATTACTAGTGCAGTGAAAAATGTGACGTTGCATTTGATTTTCAAAGTTACAGTATTTTTTTTCCAAGCGGAAGTTGAAAAATATTTGTAGTAAAGGGGTGGGTAGGTGAATGGTAACAATTTAGTTTATACGTATAAAGAATGAAGTAGGTAGAAAATTGGTGAGCTGGGCTTTCAGCATGTGTTGGAAAGTTAAAAAGAGATGATACACACATATATATATAATATATATACATATATATATACATATATATGGGAGAGATTTGGTGTGGTTGGAAGTTGAAAACTACAATCATGAAAATGTATTGGCCTTTCAAGTATCTTTATAACTAATAATAATCCTAACATCAAATCTTGAAATAGGCGACGAGAGCGTTTACATATGCATGTGCTCTATTAATTATAAACCACCGACTTCATTGTCATAACTACTTCAACATATTATTACCAAAAAAGGAAAAAAAGAACTACTACAATTTATTTCATAGCCACTTATTTCTTGGTCAATAAACGAGATTTAATGTCAAAGTAGAATTGGAATACAAGTGGGTTCATTCCAGTCACTACAATAGGTGTAAAAACATTTGGAAGATGAGATTCCCGGATAATCATTTCTCCATTCATATCATATATTGGTAAAAATACATAAATATGATCAACATCATAGATATTTGAAGATCGTATATAGGCACACAGCAAACCTAATATGACACAATATAGTAGTAGCTAGCTAGGCTAGGTGTGAGAGTGTGCCTATGTAATGCCCAAGTATAGCTTGTCCAGGGCCATTAGTCAAGCCCATGGCTGCTTACTTGGTAGCTTATGTCTCCTCAAACATTTTGATGTTTCTAAGTTTTGTTTGTAATTTTCTCTTATATGCTCCTCGAACATTGTAATGTATTCCGCCAAAGCAAGCGGTTAATTAAGCTCTTTACGGAGGGTGACTAGTCGTGAAATGTTGGGCTAGCTTACTAGCATAGGGGGCTTTTAATACGCTTGTGCCTCGTGTACTCTTTACCATCGAGACATCAATAAAACGAGTGCATTTCATATCGATCGTTGCCTTTGTGAGCTTGTCCCGTTTAATTCGGCCCATATTTTAATTTGTGTTGCTTGCTTTGTGCTTGCACAATACTAATATCGTGTGGGTTATTTGTTTTACGAGGACATTGTCGGTTGGCTTACTACCCGAGGGCTAGTAAGCACCGCTACTACTTGAGTGCAAAGGCTTAGGCCGTGGTTGGTATCAGAGCCAAAGCGATCGAGGTGGCCATCGGGCAAGCATGTCGAGGATCACAAATCAACAACGATTCGATTCCTACGACCAACAACTAGGAGAGCTAGCGAGCATACCTAGCCGGTTGGAAAATTTGGAGGCGTACATTCAGAGCCTCGAGTTGGATGAGCTTACGCAGTCGAGGCATTGGAGCCCGACTAGCCGAAAGGCGAGGCAAGAGGCCCTCCGGTCTCGGAGAACCGGACACACACATGCCGCGCTCGCGGAGCACACGAGTGCAACAGACAATGCGGTCGCGGAGTTGACAAGGGTTGTCAACGAGTTGTCGGAGGACGTTGCGGTGACCGTGGACACTCTCAAAAGAGAGATTGCGGATCTAAGCACCAAGGTGAATGTCACCATGGTTGCTATTGGAAACCCATCACCCCCCTCAACGGGGATAGACTACGGGCGTATCAAAGTGCCCGAGCCCCGGGCATATGGAGGGGCACGTGATGCGAAGGAGCTCGAAAATTTCCTCTTCGACATGGAGCAATATTTTCTAGCGGTGAAGCCAAACTCAGAGGAAACAAAATTGACAATGGCTACGATGTACCTTGCGGGTGACGCGAAGTTGTGGTGGAGGACCAAGTATGTCGATATACAAGAAAATAGATGCGTTATCAATACTTGGGGAGACCTGAAGAAGGAACTCAAAGCTCAATTCCTCCCTGAGAATGTTGATTACATTGCGCGTCGCAACTTGCGGGAGTTGAAACAGACAGGTTCCATACGAGACTATGTGAAGGCATTCTCGGCACTCATGCTAGACATACGTGACATGTCCGAGAAAGATAAATTATTCTATTTTTTAGAAGGCCTGAAGCCGTGGGCAAGAACCGAATTGCATAGACAGAGGGTCCAAGACCTATCAACGGCGCAGGGGGCAGCGGAGCGTTTGACCGATTATGCATTTGAGAACGCTGCTAGCAAGAGGAACCAAGTCAATACTCCTAACACAAGCGGGATAAAAGCCTTCAGGCCGAATCAGACAAAAAGTGGGGGAGGTGATAGAAGACCTCCCTCCTTCAAGGACCATGCAGCATCAAGAGCGTCCAGCTTTAATTCAAATTACAATTCAAATGCATATGGCCAAAAGCCTAGACCCATGTCTTGCTTTTTATGTAACGGACCACATAGAGTGGCGAATGTCCTCATGCGCTTTGAATGCTTTACAAGCTTCTTCGCCCACAGAACAAGGAAAGAAGGGAAGTCGGGAGGAAGAGGAAGAGCCTACTCGAATGGGAGCCCGATTTCTGAGCCATGAAGAAACAAGTCGTAGAGAGCGAAGAGTACACGAAGGGGCTCATGTTTGTAAGCCACCATCATGGGAAAGCTGCGAAGGCGTGATGGTGGACGGGCTACGCACAACTTTATCTCGCGAGGCGAAGAGATTAGGCCTGAAATTAGAGAAGGATTCAGGTCGTATGAAGGCGGTCAATTCAAAGGCCCTGCCCACTGTAGGGATGGCAAGACAAGTACCAATAAAACTTGGCTCATGGGAAGGGCGGACCGACATGATCGCTGTACCAATGGATGATTTTGATGTGGTTTTGGGCATGGAATTTCTAATAGAGAAAAAGGCAATTCCTATCCCACAAATAAACTTGATCATGATGGGAGAGTCTACAGGTGTTGTTCCCGCAAAGCTCAAAAAGCCGGATGATTCGAAGTTTTTGTCGGCTCTTCAATTTAAAAAAGGGGTAAAGCGGCGAGAACCAACATACGTTGCTTTTTGCATGGAGAAAGAAGATTTGAAGATGGAAAAGGTGCCTGCGATGATAGAAGAGGTACTACAATCCTTTCAGGATGTCATGCCGATAAACTCGCGGCCTACCCCCGAAGCATAGACCATGAGATTGAGCTCATATCGGTAAACCACCAAAGCGCGCTTATAGGATGGCTCCTCCGGAATTGGCAGAGTTACGAAGACAATTAGAAGAACTCTTGGAAGCAGGCTTCATAAGGCCATCCAAGGCCCCTTATGGAGCGCCTGTGTTATTCCAGAAGAAGCATGATGGGAGCTTGCGGCTGTGCGTGGACTATCGAGCTCTTAATAAGGTCACGGTGCGCAACAAATATCCTATCCCCTTGATAGCGGACCTATTCGACCAACTTAGTGGTGCCAAGTGTTTCACTAAGCTAGACCTGAGATCAGGATACTATCAAGTACGGATTGCCGAAGGAGATGAGCCGAAGACAGCGTGCGTGACTCGGTATGGAGCTTACGAGTTCTTGGTGATGCCGTTTGGATTGACCAATGCGCCAGCAACATTTTGCACTTTAATGAACCAAGTGTTCCATGACTACTTAGACAAGTTTGTCGTGGTCTACTTGGACGATATTGTAATCTACAGTCGCACGCTGGAAGAGCACAAGAGGCACATTGAAATGGTGTTTCAAGGCCTCGGGAGAATAAACTTTTAAAGAAGGAGAAATGCTCATTTGCACAAGACCATATCAAGTTCTTAGGCCATATCATTGAGCAAGGCCGCATCCGGATGGATTTGGAGAAGGTGAGGGCGATCCAAGAGTGGAAGACCCCTACCAATGTTAAGGAGATCAGATCATTTCTCGGCTTAGCGAATTACTATCGACGCTTCATTGAAGGATTCTCAAGGAGAGCAACGCCCCTAACAGAATTATTGAAGAAAGGGGTAGCGTGGGAGTGGAGCGACCGGTGTCAAACATCATTTGAGGACCTGAAAGCCGCCATGATGAGAGATCCAGTGCTAGCTCTTCCGGACATCACAAAGCCATTTGAGATACAAACGGATGCTTCCGACTTTGCTTTAGGAGGGGTCTTACTTCAAGAAGGCCATCCAATTGCGTACGAAAGTAGGAAACTTTCGGAAGCTGAGAAGAACTATACGGCCCAAGAAAAGGAGATGTTGGCCGTCATCCATTGTTTGAGAACGTGGAGGCACTACATACTGGGATCAAAGTTTGTGGTGAAGACTGACAATTCAGCAGTGAGTCATTTCTTCACTCAAGTCGACCTCCAAAGCAGAGTCAGCGTGAATTTCATCATGAGTTTGATTTTCATTTTGAACATAAAGCGGGACACACCAACCAAGCGTAGATGCTTTAAGTCGCGAGCGGAATTTGCGGCATTAAGAACACTAGCCAACTTATCGGCTAGTACCATTTGTACGTCCGTACGAGAGCGGATAAAGGAGCACTTGGGGAAGGACCCCGTAGCTCAAAACATATTAAAGCTGGCAGCAGAAGGGAAGACTCGCCAGTTTTGGGAAGAAGATGGATTACTTTGGACGAAAGGGAATCGGCTATTTGTCCCAGCGGGGACTTAAGGAGAAGCCTCCGAGAGAATGCCATGATACTATAGGACACCGGTTGGCGAGAACCTATGCATTGATTAAGCAAGGGTACTACTGGCCACAGCTGCGGGATGATGTGATGGACTACACCAGGACCTGTCTAACATGCCAACAGGATAAGACGGAACGCCAGAAGCTAGCAGGATTACTAGAGCCACTACACACCCCAACTCGGCCATGGGAGAGTATATCATTGGATTTCATAAATGGTTTGCCAAAGACTGGGGACTTTTCGAGCATATTAGTGGTTATTGATAGATTTTCGAAGTATGCCACTTTCGTTCCGACATCAAAGTATTGCTCGGCAGAGGAGACTGCCCGCTTATTCTTCAAGTTTGTAGTCAAGTATTGGGGAGTGCCGCAGCATATTGTCAGTGATCGAGACCCTAGGTTTACAGGGAATTTTTGGAAGGAGCTCTTCAACCTCCTAGGCTCAAAACTAAATATCTCCTCAAGTTATCATCCGCATCGACGGACAAACAGAGAGATTCAATGCATTGCTGGAGGAATACCTACGCCACTTTGTCAGCGCCAACCAAAAGAACTGGG
This sequence comes from Rhamnella rubrinervis, assembly GCA_007844105.2. NCBI lineage: Eukaryota > Viridiplantae > Streptophyta > Magnoliopsida > Rosales > Rhamnaceae > Rhamnella > Rhamnella rubrinervis. Next base: position 17,968,500 of record CM017583.2, on the reverse strand, counting down.
CGCAACTCTTGGATGCTGCGCAATTTTGTTTCAATTCTCAGAGGAGCTCTGCAACCAACAAGAGCCCGTTCGAGATAGTGAATGGACAGAATCCTTTACTACCTCATACCGTGGATAGTTATCGTGGAAAGAATCCCAGGGCTTTCAACTTCACTAAAGATTGGAGGAACAATGTAGCGGTTGCTCGGGCATACTAGAGAAAGCCTCGCGACGAATGAAGAAATGGGTGACCAGGGCGAAGACCCTCGAGTTTAAAGCGGGAGATATGGTGATGGTCAAAATAACGGAAGCGGTTCGTCGTTGCGTTGGTGGATGGGAGACTTGTAAGACGTACGAAGGCCTCTCCCGTAATATCAAAGGGCAAGACATCTTACAAAGTGGAGACCGAAGTGGATGAAGGTGCATCCGGTGTTTCACGCCGGCCCGAAGCCATACCACCTGATGAAGAAGATCCAACACGCAACCAGCCATCCGAAGCGGATCGACTTGAAGACACGAGGCGCCGGGAGGAGAAGCAAGCTGAAGAGATCCTGCCGCGGGATCATCAAAGTGCACGGCATCGCGCAAAAGTATCTAGTCAGTGGAAGGGACTTGGCGAGGAGTTGGGAGAAAGAGACGGAGCAATTCAAGGATGATTGAAGATTTTGAGCAAAGTCGCCGAGGGACGCTGATTAAGTGGGGAGAATGTGAGAGTGTGCATGTAATGCCCAGTATAGCTTGTCGGGCCATTAGTCAGTGGCGCTACTTGGTAGCTTATGTCTCCTCAAACATTTTGATGTTTCTAAGTTTTGTTTGTAATTTTCTCTCTTATCCTCGAACATTGTAATGTATTCGTCACAAAGCAACGGTTAATTAAGCTCTTTACGGAGGGTGACTAGTCGGTGAAATGTTGGGCTAGCTATAGCATAGGTAAGGGGCTTTTAATACGTCTTGTGGCCTCGTGTCTTTACCATCGAGACATCAATAAAACGAGTGCATTTCATATCGATCGTTGCCGAAGTTTTAATTAATTCGCCCATATTTTAATTCTTGTGTTGCTTGCTTTGCTGCACAATACTAATATCGTGTGGGTTATTTGTTTTACGAGGGACATTGTCGGTTGGCTTACTACCCGCGAGGGGCTAGTAAGCACCGCACGGCCTACTTGCGAGTGCCAAAGGCTTAGGCCGTGACACTAGGCAAGGCAACTAGTGTAGCTAATTAAAGAGCATTTACTTAATATTAATATTAATACTGATGGACGTATACATATGTATCTAGGAGGTAGTGGAGGAGGACAGTAGAGGAATGGCGGAAAGAGGAAGAGCCTTCTTCAAGGTAATACCAAATTGTTCAGACATGTCGAGGTTGTGAGGAGTGACACCGTGTGGAAGTTTCCAGTTGAAGGAGTGGATAAGAGAAGCCAACATGAGGGTCACCATACGATTAGCCAAAGGCAATCCAGGGCATATCCTTCGTCCACTACCAAACGGTATGTACTCGAAATCTCTTCCATTGTAATCCAATTTTTTAGCTCCTGCTAATAAGAATCTCTCGGGTGAAAATGACATGGCATCCTTCCAATAATTTGGGTTTCTTCCTATGGACCATGCATTCACAACCACTTGGTTTCCTTTCTCTATCAAATAATACCCACTGCTACTACTACTACTTATTTTCACATCGTTTCCTGCTATGTACGGCAACAGAAGTGGTGCGGGCGGGTGAAGTCTCAGCGTTTCCTTCACGATTGCCTGCAAATAGGGGAGTCCATCAATGTCAGACTCTTTCACATCTTGTCTACTACCAAGCACTTGCTCTAGCTCTTTCTTAGCTTTCTCCATCACACTTGGCTTCCTAAGCAGCTCTGCCATGGCCCACTCTGTTGTCAATCCAGACGTGTCACTCCCCGCTATGAATAAATCCAGAATCAACGGTTTTATGGTTTCCAGGCTGAACCCACCATCTTCCACGTCGCACTGATCCAGAAGCACATCCAAGAAATCCCCATGCATGCTCTTGGATGAGGATAAAGATGATCTGGACTCCAAACGTTTCCCTATAATCTCATCAAATATCTGATGCATCCTCAAATAAGACACCTGCACGTGACGCCTCACCCCCTGCAAATCCAACCTCTTCAACGCCGGAAAATAGTCCGACAGATTGGGCTTCCCTGCATCCTCCATGATCCTCCAAACAAGTTCCTTGAACTCCTGAGCTGTCTCAAACTCAGCGTCGATGATGTCCACCGAAAATATAGTGTTTGATATTAAGTTTAAGGTGGTGGCGAAAGCAAGGGACCCAATATCCACGGGTGTGGAAGCAGCACAGTGTTTGCGGACGTGATCTACGAGTTGTTGGACTTTGCGGTGGCGAAAGTGCTGTAGAAAGTCGAGACGTTGAGAAGTGAACATCTGGGTGTTGCAGATGCGTCTGCGGCTGCGCCACCGGTGGTCGCCTGGAACCCACGCAAGCGTTCCTTCGGGGTTGGGCTGAGAGGCAACCGAGTCAGGGACTGGCCGGTTTGCGAAGCTTTGGTCGTTTGTATGGAGGATTTCACGGGCCATGTCTGGGGAGGAAGCGACTATGGTTGTGACGAAGCCAAGGCGAAGGGACATGAGAGGGCCATAGACTTTAGCCAAGTGAGAGAGTGATTCGTGAGGTCGAGGCCCTAGTTGGAGGAGGTTTCCTATTATTGGGAGGCCACTTGGACCTGGTGGCCGGAGGCTTCTTCTCCTTCTGTTGCTTCTGATGAAGAAGAAGAAGGAGAAGATTGAAATGCAGAGGAGCAAAATGTGAACGTTAATTAGTTCCATCTCTCTCTGATCTCTAGCTAGTAGCTAGTGTATGCGTTTCTGTGTGCCTCTTAGAGCATGCAACTACTATATATATACAGGCAGCCCTATTGTACGGCACCGTTTTATTCTTACGACAAAGTTATTAGCGTAAATACGACCTACACATTTTTATTTCCTTCTTTAATCTCTAGTACCAAGCAATTAATTCTGTAGATATTTCAATAATTGTATCTAAGAAGCCCGTAAGATGAAGGTGTCCCGTGGCCCGTTAATAAATGCATGCATTGAGATATTACCACCCAGCTGGTCTAGTATGCATTTAGAAAAAAAGTCATCGACAACACTTTCTGACTTTTCTTCCAATTTATTACTCAATTGTCTTTTCTAATTAATGAAAAGAGATGGCTTGGGTGTGGACACGTCCCAACTCCCAAGTAGGAAAGCAGACATATCACTAATAATTCAAACATTTTTGGCAAGTAATTCATACAAATGACCTTTGATAAGGTCAAGGAATGGCTTTTATTTTCATACTCATATGCTGACAAATGTGTCTTTTAAATATATTATCAATTTGGACTCTGCACTTGCATAACCCCTCCTTCTAGAGCAATTTTTGGCAAGTAATTCATACAAATGACCTTTGAAAAGGTCAAGGAACGGCTTTTATTTTCATATTCATATGCTGACAAATAAGTCTTTTAAATATATAATCAATTTGGACTCTGCATTTGCATAACCCTTATAGAGTAATTTTGGGGTGATCTTGGTGGTGGATGATCACGACTCATATCTTTTCTAATTAATGATAAAAGATTACAATAGCCTGATAAGTCAAGGAGTGACGCTTTTATATTCATATGGAAAATGTCACATATACATAATAAGTCGTTTAAAAATATAATCAATTCGGATTCTGCATTTGCATAATCTTTGTAGAGTAATTTTGTGGAGGCGAGTGATGGTCATGACTCATAACGAAGAAAAATTCGTAAAGAAGTCTTTTGTTGAATTATAGGAACAATACAAAGAGTTAATTTTCGAAATGAAAGACTAGAATTTTATGTTAGTGTCGGTGTTGAATTTTAAGCAGTAGCCTTTAAGTTCAAATCTTGGATATAATAATATTGCTTTTATGTAAGGCGTAACCATTCCCTGGCTAAATTCAGGTTCGCGATCACTATTTGATGTTGTGTCTTTAATTGTAAGAGCAGGAAAGGACTGCATTGGGTTTTAGCAGCATTTGACTTCTTGTTTCCTCCCATCTTTTTGGCGGTTTTAAGGTTCATTTTGAGGGAATAAATTCTCTATGTGCTCTTCCAAGAAGATGAATGTTAGTTACAGCACTCTGCAAACTATGCTTTGGATAGCTACTTCTAATTGTATAGTCATATTGAAAATGCTTGACGAATGAGGTCAATTATATGGAAAGAGAAGTTTTATGGTTCATTTGTAAAGATTCAACTACCTTTACATAATAGTTAATTTCAAGTTTTTGAGAAATCAATGTTTACTCTGAGTTTTATGTATTTTGCATAGGCTTGCTTTGAAGGAAATCCGTTTAAGACAGTTGCTGTACCTTTTAAACTCTTCTGGCAATGCATGTGTTTTGAACCTGGCGTATGGATGGGCTTTATAAACACTGTTTCAGTTTGCTCTTAGTAGAATTCTTTTAGTTCCAACAGATTTTGTTTGTTTAATCCGTCAGCAGTGGCCACTATTTGGAGCCCATCCTATGATAGTAATTGTTCTTGAAGTATTTTTACTGGTTGGGGCTCTATATGCCTTGGATATATAGGTGAGCTTCCCATTTGAAAGCTCTTCTATTTATCTCCTCCTGTAATTTCTCTTTTACTTATTAGGTAAAAGTAGTATGACATACATCATCTACCATAACATATGTTATTGGTGCCAAATCGTTAACCAACAGAACCATATACACTAATGTTTTAGCGAGTAAACTTGCAGAGCCTAACGTTGTGGGGATTTTTCAGTTCAAAAGAACTATAAACATATAGTAATATGGCCTAATTTTGTTGGAATTTTTCAGTCTGTTCAAAATAATTTTTCAGTTTTCTTGTAGGTAGTATTTTAGCAACCATTTGTCTGTTCTTTTATCTGATATTACAATTCTTGAAGTCCTCCATTGTCTAAATTCCATCTGTTTTTGTCCATCTTCAGGAATGTCCAGCTGACACTTGCAGGAATATTAGTGGATCTAAAAGGCAACTTTGTAATCATTGTCCTGCTGATAAGCTTCGAAGTCATGCCATTTATGTTGATATCTGAGGTACTTGTAATATCTGATCTGGTGGGGGTTATTGTTTTACAAGGAACTAGAAGTTGTACTGCTCTTTGGATTCTTGTGCAATTTTTTCTTTAAATTTGCAGCGCATCATTTTTTGCTTTCAGTTCCATTTGCTCTGTACGAATCCAGTTCCAGTTGCAGTTTTCTCAGAAACACATGTGTTTTCTGGTGTTGAACATAAATAAGACCAATAAAGAAGAAAATGGGAAATTGAAAGAACCTCAAAAACCAGTAGTTATTCAAGAAAATCAACCAATGCGTGAAACCATTTATTGTGAGTACTTAAAACATACATATCAACCTCATTAAAAGCAGTCAACATGGCAAATGTGCTCAGGAAATCTTTCAATCATGCTGCAACTTGTTTCCTGAGTCTGGTCATAGGAACCTAGATATGAGAAATAAAGTGTTATAGAACTTCTCACCTATACTAGACTTAGAAATTGCACTTTCTTTGCAAATTCTCAAACTCACTGGCCTTTCCTTGTCCTTGGGAGGAAGCTGGGGTTCTGGAGCTGTGGCTCCAGGTGGAGATGAAGAAGGTGCATTTGGCTTGGATGGTGGTGGAGATGGCTCTTTGGCTGTCTCCCTGATAGGTGCAGTATCTGTTTTGGGGCTCTTTCATTCCTCTTTGGGAGGTGATGGTGAGAGGCAGCTTCTGTCGCACCTGCACCTGATTTTGAAATGGCAGCAATGTTTGACACCTGGTTCCCCGATATGATCACTTTCTTTGGCCAAAACCTACTACCAATCATATGATTGGATGAGATTTATAGAAATCAGTACGTGGAAAAATTATATTGTAGATGATCTTGTAAGGATTTCAGCAATACAGCTGGAAATATCACCATTTAATAACACCAGCTTCAGGACTAACCACATCAATTGTCACCTAGCAAGTAGTTCACAATACACAGGTCAATACTAAATCTCAGTACTAACACTTCAATGTCAATATTAAAAAACCTTTCACATCCAGCACTAAAAAATTAAAAAAGAAATTAGATAGTTAATAATAATGTAAATAAATATTGGGTGGTCCTTAAGCCAGTATAGCTAAAACCTTTCACATCCAGCACTAAGCCCAACCAACGCAAGGCCACGCTTAAAATTGCATTTTTCAATGTGTCGAAAAAAGTCCCACGTCGATGGGAAATATAGTAAATTAAGTCCATATAAACAACTTAAAGATGACACGCACCCGCCGTTAGTCATGTAGCGGCATAATGTCCCTCCTACGGTAGCTCATCAGATCGTAACAAGTATATACCCCACATTTTTATTTTTTAATATTCAACCTGTCAATGTCAAGGCTTTTTAGTATTCAGCCTGTCAATGTCAAGGCTTTGGTTGCAGAAGGATACAGAAGTACGAGTTCAATAACAACGAATTTTGGGTGCGAGTTCAATAACAAGGAATTTTAAATTTGGATTCAGAAAGTTCATTTGTGTTGGTGAGATTGCATCAAACATGTTGCATAAAGCATATTTGATAACAAATTAGCTCTATTTACAGTAGCGCACACAGTTTTTAGCTGACTGCTTACGCCATATTTCCTTTTTCGAGAATATAACATTTCAACTTGTATGTTTTTCTTCACTTCAAACTGATTGCATGCCCCTTGACTTTTTAAAGTGCAGGCTCAGAATTTTTATTCCCATTGCGTGCCTGGCAACGGCACGTTAGAGCATTCAAGAAATTTGACTTACACCAATTTAGATAAGCTTTCTATTTCAAATATTCCTATTGGATCACATATGTAAGCAATACATTTCCAATCCTCAGCTATATTTTATTGTTTGTTTTAGTATGACTATATATATATATATGTATTTTTTTAGCCATCCTGGTAAGTTAGTTATGAATTTTTGTTGACATATAGTACGTGATACTTGTTGTAATATTATTCATCTCTAAGCTGCTAATTAATAGGTAAGAGTGGGTTATGAGTGTGATCATGTTCAACAGGTTTAGATGTTCAAATCTGTGCACTTTTATGGTTTACCTATTAGATTTGTTATATTTGGAATTCAACTAGTTTGTGATGGCCTCGAATAAAAATCCATCTAATAAAATAACTTTTTTATTTGTTGCAGGTTTTGGACCCCTTTAGTAATGGCTTAAGTTTTTACCTTCTGGACGTGTTTTGTATTGAAAAGGGATTATGGGAAATTTGCACTAATGAGGCTACGTTTTCTTCAATCCGAGCGTTGACGTGCAGATAAGTTCGCAGTAAGATCAACTCTATACATTATTAGCTTATGTGATGTGGCCAAAGTCATTGTTAGCACGATAGTGCAGGGTGACTTGTAAAATGCAGTGAGTCAATTTTTATTTCCTGTTGGGCTATGTCATTTCTTGTTGGAACACTTTTTTTTCTGGTTAACAATCCAGAACCCTTCTTAGACATCAGGTTTGTTCCTGCTTTCTTTTTCTCAAGTGCATATTTGATTCCTCAAACCCCACCCTCACAAGAGAGTTGTAGGTCTTGCATAAGACTTCTTACATAAAATCGGTTAGTAGCTATGCATGTCACAATCTGAACGTCCTAAAATACACTCCACCAACAATGATATCATTCTCCGAAGATACCTCCATAGTTTGTAAAATTTGCAGTCGCCATTCTACCATCAAGCTCATTTCTCCAAAAAAGATTTTGCTTCATTTTTAGTAATGATATTGAGTTCAATAGAAAATTACACCGACACACACACAGAGTTTCGTTTCTTACTGTAGTATATGGATGCAGGTTGTCTGCAATGCAAACAAACTTTCTCGTTTAGTCAATGAGAAGAATGAAAAAAATAATTGTCTTGATTTCTATTAACTTAGGTACTGCTTTCTTCTTCCGTGCCTTTTTATTCATGATCCCCATTGCATCTTTACAGTCCCTCGCAAATATTTGATAGCGAGAGGCGCGATGATGCTTCCTTGGAACATATATGTATTTCGGATTCTGATGATCCATAAAAAAGATTTGTTGTTGATGATCCATAATTTGATTTACAATTTAGCTTTAAAACTATTGAGAGGGAGTAGAATGGGTGGTTTGAAGGGAAAAATTTTGTAGACGAAGGAAGTAGAGAAACGAAAAACTTAACTTTAATTGGTCTTCCAATGTAAATGATTTGTCTTGTCTTGGCTACAATCAAATTCAAAGAAATTCGAAATTTTAAAATCAATGAGTTGAGCAAACCTTGAGCCAATACAATCTACACAAAATTCACTCGCCACACTCGGAAGTAATGTTAAGGGTCCTGGATACGATGTGGGTTTTTTTCCCCCTGATATCCTGGATTGGTTTGATTGTTCTATAACATCTATATGTGTGTCGTAGGAGTCTAGAAAGAGATTATAATAATGGGCTTGTATATATAACAACACAGAAAATTTATTTGTTTCTTACTGGGCACATACATTACATATTGATTTTGTGATTTCTAGTGTTTATGTCATGGAATATACTAGAGATATATAATGAAGGTAGAAAAAATATTTCCCTCAATGATGGATGTTGTCAAAATATACTTGTTTCATGCAATAGAAAAAATGTATTCAGTTATATATGTATGTATAATACAATTGGCTTTACTGGACTCCCAAGAACAATAATTTTTCTTTACTTTGATTACACATGTTTGTAGCTATCTTTTTATTTTTATCTTTCTTTTTTCGTTTTTTTTAGAGACTGTGACTTGTGAGTATAAATTTTAGACCCGAACAGGGACTAAATATTTCGAGTGTGCTGTAACTGTGATTTTGTGAACGAACTCTCTGTTGTATGAATGAGCGCTGGAAAATGCACTGTTTAGAGAAGAGGGATGAGGGGGAGGATGTGCGAAAGGAGACCATTGCCAAGGAGAGAGAGCTCATGGGGTATGCCAGACAGTGATCACTGCAGCTCTACGCTCATCGCTATAATGACCAAGCCGAGAATGTCGTCCAAGTAATTTGACCCTTTTGCTTTCACCATCTCTATTTCATTATCATCCTCATTTTACGGAATCGGCACTATCTGTTTCTTGTTTAAATTTTGATACTAAAACTTATTTATGGGTGTTGTCTGGTTGTTTACTTAAGCGATAAGCACGATGTTTGTCCATGGAGGATTATAAAATGTTGAATCTGAAGGGATAAATGATAACAAGCACGAGAGGCAAAGCTAATTGCAAAGACTTGTAGTTCTAAGAGTTGGTTTAGGAAGTGGAGGAAACAAGTTCAAATCTTGGATATAATATAATATTGCTTTTATGTAAGGTGTAACCATTCCCTGGCTAAATTCAGGTTCGCGATCATTATTTCATGTTGTGTCTTTAATTGTAAGAGTAGGAAAGGACTGCATTGGGTTTTAGCAGCATTTGATTTCTTGTTTCCTCCCATCTTTTTGGCGATTTTAAGGTTCATTTTGAGGGAATAAATTCTCTATGTGCTCTTCCAAGGGGATGAATGTTGGTTACAGCACTCTGCAAACTATGCTTTGGATAGCTACTTCTAATTGTATTGTCATATTGAAAATACTTGACGAATGAGGTCAATTATATGTAAAGAGAAGTTTTATGGTTCATTTATAAAGATTCAACTCCCTTTACATTATAGTTAATTTCAAGTTTTTGAGAAATCAATGTTTACTCTGAGTTTTATGTATTTTGCATAGGCTCGCTTTGAAGGAAACCCATTTAAGACAATGCTGTACCTTTTAAACTCTTTTGGCAATGCATGCGTTATGAACTTGGCGTATGGATGAGCTTTATAAACACTGTTAAAGTTTGCTCTTGGTAGAATTCGTTTAGTTCCAACAGATTTTGTTTGTTTATTCCGTCAGCAGTAGCCACTATTTGGAGTCCATCCTATGATAGTAATTGTTCTTGAATTATTTTTACTGGTTGAGGCTCTATGCCTTGGATTTATAGGTGAGCCTCCCATTTGAAAGCTCTTCTATTTATCTCCTTCTGTAATTTCTCTTTTACTTATTAGGTAAAAGTAGTATGACATACATCATCTACCATAACATGTGTTATTGGTGCCAAATCGTTGACCAACAGAGCCATATACACTATTGTTTCAGCGAGTAAACTTGCAGAGCCTAACGTTGTGGGGATTTTTCAGTTCAAAAGAATTATAAACATATAGTAATATGGCCTAATTTTGTTGGCATTTTTCAGTCTCTTCAAATAATTTTTCAGTTTTCTTGCAGGTAGTATTTTAGCAACCATTTGTCTGTTCTTTTATCTGATATTACTATTCTTGAAGTCCTCCATTGTCTAAATTTCATCTGTTTCTGTCCATCTCCAGGAATGTCCAGCTGCGCTGGACACTTGCAGGAATATTAGTGGATCGAAAAGGCAATTTTGTCATCATTGTCCTGCTGATGAGCTTCGAAGTCATGCCATTTATGTTGATACCTGAGGTACTTGTAATATCTGATCTGGTGGGGGTAACTGTTTTATAAGGAACTAGAAGCTGTACTGCTCTTTGGATTCTTGTGCAATTTTTTCTTTAAATTTGCAGTGTATCATTTTATGCTTTCAGTTCCATGTGCTCTGAAGCATGTGTTTTCTGGTGTTGAACATAAATAAGACCAACAAAGAAGAAAATGTGAAATTGAAAGAACCTCAAAAACCAGTAGTTATTCAAGAAAATCAACCAATGCTTGAAATCATTTATTGTGAGTACTAGAAATAACTTAAAACATACATATCCACCTCATTAAAAGCAGTCAACATGGCAAATGTGCTCTGGAAATCTTTCAATCATGTTGCCACTTGTTTCCTGAGTCTGGTCATAGGAACCTAGATATGAGAAATAAAGTGTTATAGAACTTCTCACCTATACTAGACTTAGAAATTGTACTTTCTTTACAAATTCTCAAACTCACTGGCCTTTCCTTGTCCTTAGGAGGAAGCTGGGGTTCTGAAGCAGTGGCTCCAGGTGGAGATGAAGAAGGTGCATTTGGCTTGGATGGTGGTGGAGATGGCTCTTTGGCTGTCTCCCTGATAGGTGCAGTATCTGCTTTGGGACTCTTTCATTCCTCTTTGGGAGGTGATGGTGAGAGGCAGCTTCTGTCGCAACTACACCTGATTTTGAAATGGCAGCAATGTTTGACACCTGGTTCCACGACATGATCACTTTCTTTGGCCAAAAGAAAGAACCAATCATATGCTTGGATGAGATTTATAGAAATCCGTACGTGGAAAAGTTATATTGTAGATGATCTTGTAAGGAAATATCACCTTTTAATAACACCAGCTTCAGGAATAACCACATCAATTGTCACCTAGCTAGTAGCTCACAATACACAGGCAATACTAAATCTCAGTGCTAACACTTCAAAGTCAATATTTAAAAACCTTTCACATCCAGCACTAAAAAATTAAAAAAGAAATTAGATAATTAAGATAATAATATAAATGGATATTGGGTGGCCCTTAAGCTAGTATAGCTAAAACCTTTCACATCCAGCGCTAAGCCCAACCAACGCAAGGCCACGCTTAAAATTGCATTTATCAATGTGTCGAAAAAAAGTCCCACATCGATGCGAAACATAATAAATTAAGTCCATAAATAAAACTTACCGAGGATGGGCCGTTGCTGCTAGTCCCGTAGCGGCACCATACCGCTCTTAGCGTAACAAGATTTCCATTTTATTTGTTTTCCTCTCTCTTTTCTCTTCTTCTTTTTCTGTGTTCTTGATTTTTTTCTCTTCCTTCTTTTTCTCTGTGTTCTTGATTTAGTTGTTTTCCTCTTTTTTTCCTTGATTTAGTTCCTCCCTACGGTAGCCCGCTCTTAGCGTAACAAGATTACCTTCTTTTTTGTTTTCCTCTTTTTCTCTTCTTCTTTTGCTTTGTGTTCTTTAATGTAATATGTAAACGTGTTGCTGTTTGTTTGGTTGCTGAATTGGTTTGTCTCTCTGTTTCTGAAGTGGACGTATGGGTGCGATATGGTTGGTCAATTTGGATTCAGGTTCATCGATCAAGATTCTGAACTGGATTCCTGCGGCATTACAAATGCCAGAACTTGGTCTTATAGACCATTCAGGATTGGACTCTGCTGTTTACTTGAGAATTTACTTGATCAGGTACGCTCTGGTAATTCCCTGTGGGCAGTCGACAATGCGGAGTGTAACGAAAGTTCATTTGGGCTGGTGAAATTGCATCAAACATGTTGAATAAAGCATGTTTTAATTTGGGTTGATAACAAATTAGAAATTCTATTTACAGTAGCACACAGTTTTTAGCTGACTGATTATGCCCTATTTCCTTTTTCGAGAATATAACATTTCAACTTGTATGTTTTTCTTCACTTCAAACTGATTGCATGCCCCTTGACTTTTTAAAGTGCAGGCTCAGAATTTTTATTCCTATTGCGTGCCTGGCTTTTGCAGTCATGGTACCAGTCAATTGGACCAACGGCACGTTAGAGCATTCAAAAAATTTGACTTACAGCAATTTAGATAAGCTTTTTTGCAGTCATGGTACCAGTCAATTGCGTTAGAGCATTCAAAAAATTTGACTTACAGCAATTTAGTTAAGCTTTCTATTTCAAATATTCCCATTGGATCACATATGTAAGCAATACATTTCCAATCCTTAGCTATATTTTATCTTTTGTTTCAGTATGATTATATATATATATATATATATATATATATATATATATATATATATATGTATTCTTTTAGCCATCCTGGTAAGTTAGTTATGAACTTTTGTTGACATATAGTACGTGATACTTGTAATATTATTCATCTCTAAGTAGCTAATTAATAGGTAATTTGATAGTGGGTTATGAGTGTGATCTTGTTCAACAGGTTTAAATGTTCAAATCTGTGCACTGACTCATTAGTGCAATCTTCAGCCACTTGTTTGGTGTACGAGTTAAAATAAAAGTAGAATTGTATAAATGAAAAGTTACAAAACATAAACTAAAGTTGCCTTCCATATGTTGGAATCTGAAAAATTGACCACTATTCTTCCCAAAACTAGTGGAATTTGAGCAAACATTGTGTGAGAGAGAGAGGAAGTTATTTTAGTTGTACTTCTATGATTGTTTTGTTATAGTAATTATGATGCACATTGTTAATCAAGTTGATCAATTATTTCCACCCAAATTTGTTTTCTGACCAAGGAAGCCTTTTTTTTCCACCTCAAATTTTTTGGATACCAGAACCAGAGATCTTCCATCAATAACTCTTTGGATTGGATGCCTGTGGCACTACAAATACCAGAACCTGAGCTTATAGACCATTTTCCCTGTAGTTAGGGCAGTTAACAATGCGGAGTGTAATGAAAGTTCATTCATTTGTGTTGGTGAAATTGTATCGAACATGTTGCATAAAGCATATTTGATGACAAATTACAAGTTCTATTTGCAGAAGCATACACAGTTTGGCTGACTGATTGTATCCTATTTCATTTTTCCAGAATATAACATTTCAACTTGAAGGTTTTTCTTCACTTCGAACTGATTATATGCCCTCTTGAATGTTTAAGATGCAGGCTCAAAATTTTTATTCCTATTGCGTGCCTGGCTTTTGCATTCATGGTACCAGTCAGTTGGACCAACAGCACCTTAGATTGTTCAAATAATTTAACTCGCCGCAATGTAGATAAGCTTTCTATTTCAAATATTCCTATTGGATCGCATAGGTAAGCAATACATTTCCAAATCTACGCACTTTTATGATTTACCTATCCATTCGCTAGACAAGTTATCTTTGGAATTCAACTAGCTTGTGATGGCCTTGAACAAAATCCATCTAATAAAACAGCTTTTTAATTTGTTGCAGGTTTTGAATCCATTTTGTAATGGCTTATGCTTTTACCTTCTGGATGTGTTATGTATTGAAAAGGGAGTATAAGAAATTTGCAACGATGAGGTTACAGTTTCTTCAATCAGAGCGACAACGCCCAGATCAGTTCACAGTAAGATCAACTCTATACATTATTAGCTTATGTAAATGGCCAACGCCATTGTAGCACAATAATGCAGGGGTGACGTGTAAAATGCAGAGATTGAATTTTGGTTTCTTATTGGGCTATGTCAGTGGTTAATTTGCATGGGCACGCTAGGTTCTGTTAAAAGCTTCTCTCAGGACCAACTACCTTCCTTTTTATGCTTGCCCTTTTCATTATGAATATCAAGATATTTCTTGAAGAACCTGTTTTGTTGGTTTTTTTAAAGATGGCGAAAGGCAGCTTGGAGAGCTCATGAATGAGTGGACATTTTATCTTCTTTTTTTTTTTGGGTCTTTCTGGAGGCCGGTTGATTCTTGTTTACTTCTTTTTTCTCTAATTTTCTCTTATGTCTGACCTTCATTTATTCTAGTATAGGTATTTGTTAAAAACGTGCCACCAGATCCTGATGAGTCAGTGAGTTTGTGGAACACTTTTTTTCTGGTCAACCACCCAACCCTACACATCATGTTTTTTCCTGCTTTCTTTCTTTTACGTGCATATTTGATTTCTCAAACCTCACCCATACAAGGGAGTTATAGGTCTTGTGTAAGACTTCTTATATAAAATCGGTTAGTAGGTATGCATGTCACATTCTCCGTTCTCAAGTACACTCACACCAACAATGATATCATTCTAAGAAGATGCCTCCATAGTTTGTAAAATTTGCAGTCACCATTCTACCATCAAGCTCATTTCTCCAAAAATGTTTTTGCTTATTTCATTTGTAGCTATGATATTTAGATCAATAGAAGATTACACTGATACACACGCACAGTTTCTTTTCTTACAGTAGTATATGGATGCAGGTTGTCTACGATGTAAATAAAACTTTCTAGTTTTGTCAATGAGAAGAAGGAAAAATAGAATTGGCTTGATTTCTATCAACTTAGGCACTCCAGAAATCAATCTGCAAGGCCATTTGTGAAGGTATTGTATTCCTAACATGCCGGTATTCATCTGATGCCTTCCAGAACTTTTTGTCCTTTTGGTTCTGATATTTTCTCAGAAGATCTCTGCATAAAATTAGCCATTTGACATATTGTTATCCCTCTCTTATGATTATTCACTTTTGCCAGCAGACTGGATTTCTTGGTCTTTGGGGGAATAGGATGGATGCTATTGATTTCTATACATCGGAAATTCGGAGAATATCAGAAGAAGTAAGAAACACCAGACTTTTAATTTTACTTAGAACTTTTAGATCTTTAGGCTTCCAGAAAGTATTGTGTTTCCTACTGAAGGATTTACACTGCGTTTATTCTCCACGAACTTGCATGACTTGATCAAATAATGCATCAGTTTAAATCCCAGCATCTGATCCCTTTTTCCTTTCCTTTTTTTGCTTTTTTGCGTTTTATGAATGACTGTTAGATACCAATGGAGGGAGACAAGATTACAAACAGCCCTAAATCCATCATGCCGGCTGCATTTGTGTCCTTCAAGAGTCGATGGGTTGCTGCTGTATGTGCACAGACTCGACAATCCAAAAATCCAACTATATGGTTGACAGAATGGGCTCCAAAGCCCTGTGATATATATTGGGATAACCTGGCAATCTCATATGCTTCACTCAGTATTCGGAGACCCATCAATGCTGCTGCTTTCTTCTTCCGTACCTTCTTTTTCACAATCCCCATTGCATCTTTACAGTCCCTCGCAAGTATTTGATACCGAGAGGGGCGATGATGTTTCCTTGGAACATATATATATTATATATCGGATTCTGATGATCCATAAAAAAGGTTTTTTGTTGTTGATCCATAATTTGATTACAATTTAGCTTCAAATCTGTTGAGAGGGAGTAGAATGGGTGGTCAATGGAAGTAGGGAAACTATTACTAATTTGAACTTGTTTTCTCTTTGCACATTGTTTGCGTATAAATTTATTCAAACATGAGAATTTATAGATATCCTATTTGGCAATAAGCATTGAAAAATAATAGGAAAAAAAAGAAGAGGAAACTCAGATTTAATTGATGAGTACTTAAAATTTGTGTGAATGTTGGCATGAATTAAATGAGAGAAAAAAAAAACTGCTAGACGAATACATACAGACATCAGTTTAGGCAGAAAAACCAGGCATATGTGGCACATACATTACATATTGATTTTGTGATTTCTAGTGTTTATGTCATGGAATAGACTAGAGATATATAATGAAGGTAGAAAAAATATTTCCCTCAATGATGGATGCTGTCAAAATATACTTGTTTCATGCAATAGAGAACCACATCAATTGTCACCTAGCTAGTAGTTCACAATACACAGGCAATACTAAATCTCAGTACTAACACTTCAAAGTCAATATTTAAAAACCTTTCACATCCAGCACTAAAAAATTAAAAAAGAAATTAGATAGTTAAGATAATAATATAAATGGAGATGGGTGGTCCTTAAGCTAAAACCTTTCAAACGCTCAATCTGTCGAAAAAGTCCCACATCGGTGGGAAACATAATAAATTAAGTCCATATATACAACTTAATGAAGCGAGCCTGGAGCCGCTGGTCTTGCAGAGGCATGTCCCTCCCAATGGTGACCCATGTCATATCGTATCAAGGCAACATGTCCCTTTGGTATTTGGTTGCCCCTTCGTAACAAGGTCGACCCAACCTTCTTTTCGGTTCGGTTTTGTTTTTCCCGGGAAAGTGTTTTGCTCGGCCTAGTAAGGAAGACTGAGCGGGTGGCGTTGGTTACAGAAGGATGCAGAGGTACGAGTTTCAATAGATATCCTCAACCTGTCAAGAATAAAGTCTAGTTTCTAAAATGGTATCTTTTAAGGGTTGAGGAATAGTCTGTTGCATGCTGGTGGGTCATTCATCAGTAAGTTGGTCAATTTGGATTCAGGTTCATCGATCAAGAT
The DNA here is from genome assembly GCA_007844105.2 of Rhamnella rubrinervis. Lineage (NCBI taxonomy): Eukaryota > Viridiplantae > Streptophyta > Magnoliopsida > Rosales > Rhamnaceae > Rhamnella > Rhamnella rubrinervis. The sequence continues at coordinate 17,951,597 of CM017583.2, read as the reverse complement.
TCTGAACTGGATTCCTGCGGCATTACAAATGCCAGAACTTGGTCTTATAGACCATTCAGGATTGAACTCTGCTGTTTACTTGAGAATTTACTTGATCAGGTGCGGTGTGTAACGAAAGTTCATTTGTGTTGGTGAAATTGCATCAAACATGTTGCATAAAGCATGTTATTTGTAAATAGAAGTTCTATTTACAGCAGCACACGCAGTTTTTAGCTGAATGATTATGCCCTATTTCCTTTTTCAAGAATATGACATTTCAACTTGTATGTTTTTCTTCACTTCAAACAGATTGCATGCCCCTTGACTTTTTAAAGTGCAGGCTCAGAATTTTTAGTCCTATTGCGTGCCTGGCTTTTTAAAGGGCAATTTTATTTTTGGCTAGGTTTTATGAATGTTTACTCTGTCTGAGTACAGAAACGGATAGTTTAAAGTTTTTGAGAAATCAATAATGTTTACTCTGAGTTACAGCCTGACTCCATGTATGAGTTAACACTTTCGGTTAGGTTTTGTTTTTACCGAGAAAGTGTTTTGCTCCGCGTAGTGAGGAAGAGTGAGCGGGTGGCGTTGGTTACAGAAGGATACAGACGTACGAGTTCAATTAGTTGTTTTTTTGGGTCCAAGTTTAGAACTTGAAAGAGTTGCATATTTGTTTGCTGGGAAAATTTGAAGGAAAAGTTTTGTTGGTGAGATGAGTTGGATGAATCGGTTAGATCTAGTTGTGGAGAAACCGAAGATTTACTTGTTTTCCTCTTTTTTTCTCTTCTTCTCTTGCTTTGTGAGGCCCTTTTTTATTCATAAAAAAAAAAAAAAAAAAAATTGGGCTCTGCATTTGCATAGCCGATCTAGAGTAAGTTTTGGCATTTGCATAGCCTTCTAGAGTAATTTTTGGCAAGTAATTCATACAAATGACCTTTGAAAAGGTCAAGGAATGGCTTTTATTTTCATATTCATATGCTGACAAATAAGTTTTTTAAGTATATAATCAATTTGGACTCTGCATTTGCATAACCCTTATGGAGTAACTTTGGGGTGATCTTGGGGGTGGATGATCACGACTCAAACGAAGAAAAATTCGTAAAGAAGTTTCTTGTTGAATTATAGGAACAATACAGAGTTCATTTTCAAAATGAAAGACTAGAATTTTATGTCAGCGTCGCTGTTGAATTTTAAGCAATAGTCTTCCCAGCGGCAGCAGCAGCAGTGGGCAAGAAACTCTTGGCCGGTGGAAGCAGCGCAACGGATCCTCTCTCAGTATCTGAGTACTTCCTGTAAACACCCTGAAGCTTACTCTTTGCTGCCATTGAATGCAGATTCACCAGTAATTTCGCACAATCCCTGTTTAACATCCAACCAACAATGAATAATCAACCTCTACGATAGCATGAAAACCAAAAACTAAGGAAATGAATTGAAAGCTGTGATTTTTATTATTACATTAGCTGTGATTCTGAAAATCCTGTATGAAGCTTAAGTGTTTCATTCCAAGCAGGGCTCTTGTTCAGAGTGCATCTAGCCACGTAGACCGCCGAGGCAGCAATCATTGAAGGGCAATACATTATGGTGGCATAATGCATCATACCCAACTCGGCCAGAAAGTAGACCACATTTTCCATCTACAGAATCACAAAACACATTTTTAAGAGTTTACCAGTTGAGCTTTAAACGAAAAGAATTGAAGCCCAGATTAAAAGAGAGTTTAAGTTTTATTTACTTGTTGGTCTGGAATAGATGCCTTGATGAAACGGACCAGAAATACATAAGGTGTAGGAACGGTCAAAGTCCACTCTAACTTCCCCAGTATGGTTTTCTCCATTACTAGTATCTGATGATGAGTGTAAGCTCTATCTGAAAGGCAAACAAAGTCGTTCACCTGCAAATTAAACCAGTCCAACAACCCAACGGAGATTCAAATGTCTGTTCATGTATGTGTACTTGGACAAAACATAAATTGAGATTTCTTCATACGAATATAAATACCTCAGGAGCCCAGATTTCTTCATACTTTGAGGCCATTAGCATGGCACTGATGCCCACTAGCTGCAATTCTCTTCTTGGTACAGTCTTCACCGCAAGAAACCGATCAATGATATTGATGGTAAGATAAAAAGTCTCGGGCGAAAGTTCAAATTTCCTATGAACATCTACCAACCAATCCACCAAAATAGCTCTCATGTGTTCATTAATCTCGGGCTGTGAGTCCATATAGTCATGAGGCCGGCTCTCATTCTGTATCCACATTTACATTCACATCAGAGAAAGCATGCAACAAAAAATAGAGCTCCAAATTATAAATGTGGAATAAATATTATTAATAATATTACCTCAACCAACTTGAAAAACTTGTACATATCCTCAATATATTCAACTCCAGCCAACTCATTGTCAGCATCTGCTGCATCAATATCTATGATCTTCTCCTCCTTAGGTTTGTTAACCACACCGCAAGCAGCCTGCCAGCCACAATAGGGATGAAAACAGAACAAGCTAACTCAGACAAAAAAAGACCAAAAGCAATTCTCAAGTATAACCGAACTACAAAGAGCTGAAACAATAACAAAAAAAACAACATTACCTTGCTTCGGGCGGTAAGGACTGAAGTCAGAGTTGGTGCCTTCTTCTTGGAGGGTCCTTCTCCCTCCTTTTTTCTGTTCAAAGGCTTGTCTTGCTTTTGCACTTTTTCCTCTGTATCTGGGCTTATCTCTATAATTTTTTCAGCCTGCTTCGGCTTAGCATTGCCTTTCTTCTGAACCACCTTTGGAACCGCATTTCGTTTACCTGCTGCCACTACATCAAGTACAGGAGCAGCTCCTTCCATATTAACACAAACTTGCTTCTGTATAAACCCCCCACAGAATACAAAAACATTGAATTGTGACATATAGATACCAATTTAATTAAGAAAAAAATTGACAATGAAAAACGAAAATGAGAGATAACCTTGTTGTTCTCAGCAGCGGCTGCAGCTTGTGCATTAGCAAGTAATTGCGCACAGAAACTCCTAATTATGGCCAAAAGAAGATTAGCAACAAAGGAAGGAACAAGACAAAACCAAAATTCCAAAATATGTAGGCTTAACAAAATACAAGCATAAGAAAGAGATTGGATAGATACCTTGTGATGGGGCGATTAGGTTTGCTATCAATTCCTCGCACAGTTACCAGATTCCCAATATCGCCTAGTGCCTTGCGGTTTCTCCCATCTGCCACAGCATTCTTCTTATGCACCACCTTACCTCCTATTCCGCCTACAACCGCCTCACCTATCATGCATAACCCACAGAGGAAAAATATAAATAAATAAATTAGTTTCACCGTTTGATCTCGCTTAACAACACCCTACCACCCCCCACCCAAAAGAGAGAAATAGAAAGAACTTTTCTTTCGTTCAAGAATTTAAACCCTTTACGAACATAACAACAATCCAATATGCCAATAACAAAAAGAAATGCGAAACCATAAACAAATTCAAAAGAGACAACAGTGTAAAGGTGAAAAATTGAACAAAAGAAGGCAAGGCATCAAGAACCATTAAAGTCCTTCGCATCATAACTAAATCTCCGATTAACAAATTCCAGTAAACGTCCAAGAAACAATTATCCAAAGAAATCAAATCACCGATAAACTAAATTTCATCAAAACGATCTTTAAGAGAAACCCAAGAAGACGATGAATAATAATACCTCTTGCTTGTTGTGGGACTACTGCTCTTGAAGCCATATCTAATTCCCAATTAATCTAAGAACAAATCCTATACCCGATAAAAAAAAATCCCCCTGATCTCTCTCGCTCAGTGACAATCTCTCTGCCTCTCTCTCTCACGATCTCTCTTGCCTTCGACTGCAGAGAATAAGAACTGGATTCAAAGCCACCTCATTCCTTTTGAAGCTGGGGAGCCGACGCTTCGCTCCCAACGGTCATATTCTTTTGAATTTCTGACTGTTGGATCTGGGGTTAATCCGACGGTGTTGTGTCGTTCTAAAAGAATTATGTAGCCGTTGGGGGTTCAAAAGTTACTGTGTCTGTTAAAATAAGCAATTTAAAGGCGCCAGAAAACATCACCAAGAGCCTCATGAAACTTATTGTGCAACTGGTTTTATTGGGAGACGCGTGGATCTTTAGGGCTCATGACTTGCAAGAAGTGGGGAAGTTTGGTGCGAAAATGATCTCATGGACTGCAGCCAAAAAGAGAGAGAAGCAAACTTATTATGGACTGGACATTAATCCAAGTTATAAACTCGATTTATTATTATTATTCTCTAAATTTCTTTACCACAAATTCTCATTTATTTGTAGCATGAGATATGTTCGTGATTTATGGAGATTCAATTAAAATTAGAAATCATGAATTCCACATCTCGATCGTCAATTGGGATTTTTATGAAAAGTAATAGTTGATGCAGTTTTTTTTTTTTTTTGGGTAATTTAGTTGGTTTCGAATTTCGATTGTAGGTTTGAAAATTGTAATTAATCTTTTTTTACCTTCATTTTAGAAAAGAATATTCGTAATAATATTATTAAATAATTAGTGATTACTAATCCTTTAATAAAATAAGATCAAAGTTTAGAAGAGCAGGTATCATTAATTCATTAAACATGCTTCACTTTTTATAAGACGATGAGATTTTTAGATGTAAAGAGATGCCCACAGTTTGTCATCCCATTTAACAGAATGAGCAAAATATGACCCAAAAAAGAAGAAAGAGGTAGAAGCATTGGAATGCCAAATCAGCCATAAAAAAAAGAAAAAAGAAAAAAAAAAAGGAACCAATTAATTAAAAAAGACATCTTGTCACAAAAATATGATTAGGCAAACAAAAAACACTGCCTAAAACAATGCCAACCAGATTAGTGGAAACCCAATCACTACAACATACATTTTCTCTATCATCACACACACACACACATACCCCCCAAACATACATACATACATATTACCTCACATTACCAAGCAAAACCTGATTTACTCAATTTGTAAGGAAAAAAAAAAAAACCTCTGTCAGTTAGCTTTGCTTCTATACTTGATCATCTGGTCCAGCAAGCTTCACCTGTCATTAGAAATGTTCATATTTGGTGAAGCATATGTCTAATCATAAAATAACAGCAACATTAACAACAAATAAAAACATATGAAACTTACATTGCAATCGGAAGCATATTTTCTAGCAAGCATAATGGCTGCATTCCTGTCTCGCTCCGTTTCAAATGTTAACACAAATGAGAGCCCCTTTCTCGCTTGCCAAAACAATGCCTTTGCTGCGGCATTACCATCACCTCTAACGCCACACAGCTGCACAAGAAAGTCAATGTAACAATTGCCTATCTGTGAAAACAAAAACACCTTAAATATGCTACACATTCATCATGTGACCCATAACAGCGGAATGAAGAGTTTGATCACATGAATAATAAAGCCTTTGAGTAAACACTGTATTTGGTCAAATGCTTGCTCGTCTTTTATTTTACTTCAATTCTATAATAGTAGAAACAATACTGGCTTCCAGTTTCTCTTCCAAATTATTTACTGAATACGACCAATCATAAGTACCTGCATTGTGGTGGAATAAATTTCTCTAGCCTTTGTAATCCATCCTCTACAAAGCTTCATTCTCATCTTGCCCACATGAAATACATGAACAGAATGTGATGAATTGCCCTGCCCATTCACTTGAGACACAACCACCTGCAATGCATCATTTTTTTTCAAAATTTGATAAGAAAACTTTGCACACAAGAGTCAAGCCCAAATTATAATCTTTATTTTGTCGATATCTGCATAATATTAGCTTTAACAAGAAAAAAAGAATGAACTGCAAAATTTACGTGAGGATCATTTACCATAGCAATTACAGTCACTTTATTCATTAACATGGTATTGTCTTTATACCACAAACCTAGCTAGCCTTAGCTAGCAGTCCTATAATGCTTTTCTTCAACTTCATACTTATTTACAATAAAATTCCATATGTGGTCCTACAGCCATCCTACCTAAATCCTGTGTTGAACCTCAATATCTTTTTTATAGATTTCTTAAGTAATTCTTGGCATCAATCTTTACTATTTGCTCGATTATATTCCTTTATTTCATTTTTTAGGCATATATATACGTTATACATATATCATTACTGTTGCACAAATTATAGCTAACAAGAAAAAACCAGATCTAACAAAAACAATGTAGGATCTTACATTAAATTCAGTGTTAGATTTTCTCAAAAGTGTCTCAACGTAGCTTCCAAGTCCAACAGCTGTTAAAAGTAACACAACCAGCATTTCAGTCCTCTGTAAGGACTTACCAAATATAAAAATACTATAAGCATGAGGCTATGTCTGGCAAATGGCAATTTGAATCAGTACATGAGCGGAATAAAAATATAGGAAATAAAGGAACACAAAGAACTTTGAGAACAACTGACCAGGACCAATGGGACCAGCGGTAATCAATGAAACCTTTTGGCCATTTGAAACAATGTCTGCTTGCAATATTCGACCAACATCAAATGGTTCAGGTGCATAAACTGATTTATTGGCACCTGATGAAAAAGAAAAACAATCCAATAATTCATGTAAAGAGTGAAAAAAAATGACAGAATATTAAGCAATTGAGGCATTTAACAGAAGTATTATGTAACATTGCAAAACAAAAGGCTATGGTCAATAATTTTCTGGAGCCAATGTGATGAAGAAATGATATCAATACAAGCATACACTCACATATTATCACAAGCATTTGTTTTGATATCATTATCTGAGTTTTGCAGGCCAACTCGTTGGTTGATCTAATACTATGCATGAATGTATGTGTATAATTCATATTCAACTTGATTAGAAACCTGATAACAAAAAGTCAAGGGGAAATTTACAATGATAGGAGCAGCACATATATAAATATTTATTTTTTCCACATTCCTACATAGGACTAAAAACATAATGTATGACAACATTAGTAACTCAGAACCTTATGTCTATATGTCCTCTCTTTCTATATAAATCTATCTATTTTTTAACATACACTGCTTCTAATACTTGTGATGAGTCAATCCTACACAACATCATTTTACGTCAAATGTAATTTGAATCACTCAAGTCCACAAAGAACTCCATGCACTACCAGTCTACCAGTATACATCTGATAGGACATCCTAAACTAAAATAACTACAGAGACGGCAAGAAAAATATTTATATGTGACCAACCTATCTTGCTCTACCATTTTAACTAAATCAAACAAGTACATCCAGCTTTAACATAGTAAGAAAGTGACCTAGAAAATTAAATAACTTTGATTGCCTGCATACCCGAGATCCCTTCATTCCTGCTGCACTCTAACGATACACGATACCACTGAATTGAACATTTTGTAAGTGGTGGAGCCTTATCTGAGCAGCGTTGGATTTGTAGATATGAACCTAAAATTAAGGAACCATCTAAAGCATATTCACAGAATTTGTTCTCCTCAGCCATCTTGCTTAGCTCCAGCTGCCAAGATTAAAAACCATCATAAGCATGCATACATGATTCATCTAACATTAAATCCATGCCGAAGCAATAACAAGCTTGGCTCACCAATCTTATGAAAGCTATCTAAGATTAAGTCCATAATTGTTCAAGTTTAACCACACCAGGTAGTAAAAAAAGATTGTCAAGCAACTTAAGAGAGTCTATGGATTCATCTGAACATAAAAAGTCATATGATGCCAAAAATAGCAATCACTTCAGATTTGCTTAAAGAGAAGGTGAAAGATCTTTGAATATACTATATACACCTCTTTCTGAAGCTTTACTGAAAATATACATTTCTCTCTAATTTGAGTTCGTAGTGCACGGAGCTCATGTTCCATCTCTATCACCTGTGATGTGATGACAGAAAAGGTCAATCGATCACAGTGTAACCAAACAACTCTTGTAAGTATAAAGATAATATATTTTCACAAGACCAAGATAAAAAATGAAAGAAGTTAAATAGTAACTGTTGAATATTTATTCTCGGCTAATAGGCATTACTAACATATTTTGACCTTAGATCATCAAATTCAGAGGTGACCAGATTATAATGACCAGTTAACCACACCCATCCACCCCCTCCACTATTCTATGATAGCCTGAAAAAATTTACAAATAATGTTCTCTCTAGAGCATTTTTCTTGCTATTAAATCCTCGCATGACAAAAATAAAGGACACACCTTACTTGGCTGATGTAACAATTTAATTCTCCTAGCCTCCTGAACCTCCTGCATTAGTTCCTCTACATCCTGAAATGACAGACCATCAAGTACAATATCATAGCTGTACAGTGAAAAGAGAAAAAGTAGCTAATATTTTGAAACATAAATAATTTAATTTTCACGAGCTTCTTCATTCTCTATTAATGATGATAGCATGGTACAAGGAAAATACTATAGTAATCAAATGAATCTAACTGTGAATAAACTAAAAAGAAATTTTGGTACATACATAATACACATACATAAGAGTATATGCAACTCAAAGTTCAGTGGAGAAAGGGAAATTGTAAGAACCTGCTTCTTAGAAGCTTCAGAAACTCTATCTTGTTCCTCAAGTGCCTCTCCAAATCTCTGAACTACTGCCCTTGCACTTTCTATTTCAGCACAAGCAAAAGATTTCTCTTGGTTAACCAATTTTTTAGCATCTTCAGAAGCCTGTAAATAGAGAGTGCAGTTGATTTAAGAAATAGTATTGATATCAGATTGCATAACTATAACAGATTTAATATGCAAAACTCAGCATGCCTAATTGCAGAATCCTATGCACATAAAAGTCCAAAGAGAGTCAGAAGTCATTGTGATCACTGTAGGTTTAGAACTATCTGGAAGGATAATTATAACACACACACAAACATCAAAAAACAAGGAACCAACAAAGAATCTATGTGCAACATGAAAAACCAATAAATTGCCTGCTTGAGAAAGTTCGCCAGCTTTTTCACTTCGAACTTCTCTTGAATCAATTCACCCTCCTTTTGAGTCAACTTAACTGCTAAAGCCTCCACCTGCATGATATATCACAATTTTAAGACAATCACATGATGGAAATATATCATAGCTAGAGAATTTTGAAAAATAAAGTACAAATGAAAAGCAAGTTAGACAGAATCCACACCCAACAAAATTGTAGTTTCCAATGTTCCTAATTTGTTTTAAAAACGATATCACTGAATTCACATGAAATGTATGGTTAAATTAGTATTTCTATGTTGAAGGCAATCTAGATAGCCAACTACTGTATCCAAACTTGCTTACTATAATAGTATTTATAATTGAAGTAGACTGGGAATAAAAATGAACTAAAGTAGAATCGGAAACAAAGATATCCTCTGTTTCTCTTTAATTGTAACTGTATACCGTAAAACATTTCCACCAACTAGGGGAAGTACTCACATTTGAGTTAGGCATGCCAAATCAAAATTCAACTGAACAAATAACAAACATGCAAAACTAACCATAGAGATAGCCTTTTCCACATCCTCTTTATTTCGCCCTCCCAATCGACCTCTCAAATGTTCCAATGCATCTCTAAGCTTCTTCAGAAGAACATGTCCCTCCAAAGAAGCTACTTCCCTTAGCTTTGCCTGAATTGCAAGAAAGAAAGCTGATTCTCTTTGCAGACAAGTGGGAGAAAAATGCGTAAAATGAATGGATTGTTCGGCTTCAATGCCACATTATATGTTAAAATTATTTGTCTTCAAGGAGTAAATTATACAAATGCATAGACAAATAAAACACAAAAGCTTGGAACCTCTTCAGACAACTTAGCAGCAGCAGCCAAGTTCTTATCAAATTTACTGGCAAGGTCACGAACTGAGAGACGCTTGTGCTGCTCTGACAGCTGGGTAGTTTCCCGTTCAACAACTTCCTTTAAGGAAGGACCATCAGTATCCTCCTTTGACTCTTCCAGAATCTGATTATCAGCTCCTAGTTTATACTTTGGAAACCGGTTGGAAGCAAAACTCACATCAGCAGAGACTGGCACAACTGCCTCCATCTTCATATTTTCTTCGACTTCAGGACTTACCTTTGTCATTGGGTGAGATACTCTGCGATTATATTCTCTGTTTATCATGACCACAAACAAATGTTAATGATCATACCCTCTAACATAACCAAACATGATACCTCCTAATGGGCCTTGGCATAAGTTAAAGATCAAAAGCAGAAGATAGATTTATGTTACTAATCTCATTTCTTCCAATGCATAGTACGATTTCAAATCACAATTCAGTTATGGTAAAATCATCTACTTTGATAAATTCTTATTTACACCCCAATAAGGCAAAATAATACATATATATATATATAACTAAAAAACAACAACAACAGAACTCAAAAAAATTAAAAGAAAGTATGTTTTATTGATCCAAATAACAAAAGGATAATAGTTCATAGCCCCCAAATGTATTCCTGTTTCCAAATGATCGACTACCAACTTCTCAACTACATTATAAAAATTACCAACCCACATTATAAAATTTCTCACATAAAAAATAAATAAAAAAAGGAAACCCTTACAATTCAACAAAGAAAATTCTTAAAATGATAAAAGAACAACATATATTAATGTTAATTCTTAAGAGCATAAAAGACAAATGCTCACATGCAAAAGCAAGGAGAACCCAGCACTCCAAATTGGGGGGCAAAAACCAAAAGGGGAACTCAGCATATGTAGAATACCTTAGGAAAAAAGCCATTCGGATACTTCCTAAAGCTTGAAACTTTGACGCATGAAACAACTTGTGGAAAACCCATAGTAAAACAAAATAATGCAGCTAAAAAATGCAAATTAAACTTGCAGATCATACCAAAACGCAAAAATATGCTAATGCTGGTCCGTGCCCGGAGACTCTTCTTCCAACGCAGTCAGCTAAACCTACATGTGAGAGGAAAGAAAGTAGAAACGGGAGGGAATGGAAAACAAGGAGGAGGAGAAGAAGAATCTAAGGGATGGTTTGGTTGGCTTTTGCTTTGCTTTTTCTAAAGGAAAAAGAAAAGCCTTGTGTCACTGACCTCTCTGTCTCCCCTCCAACAACTTGAATGTATTTATTTTCTTTGCCTCATCATTTCGCTTTCTCAGCTCTCATGGGAAAAAAGCTTCAGAGGAAATAGTAAAAAGTGAGAAAGCCTCTGCCATGCCAAGTCCCACGCGCCTGGCCCCACCTACTGATTTGGTTGGCACACAGCACACTCAGGTGGGCAGTTATCAGAGCTCCTCAACCCAAGTGGCGCGTCAATAAGGTGCGCTTGGGGCTTGGATTATGTCTCCGTGGACTAAGTGTTTGGCGGGACATAGTTGGTTGACGGGTTTTATGTTTGATGAAAATAGAGGGAAAATACTAGCCATCTGCTTCCTTATAAATTTATACACTCTGCAACCATCACGCAGACTATCTCATCGGGTTGGAGTTGGACCCAGAAAACATATATTTTTAAGCTTTTCTAGGTGACCGAACCATCAGATTTTTTGTACCATAAACTATATTATAGTCGTAACGGAGACTCAGCGGTTCCCTTGAGTGAAATGTAATTAAAGGGACTAGTTTATTAACATGATGTTATAGTATCATTGAGACGACAAGGTCCGGATTAAGAGTTAATTTAAAGTGAAGGAATGTGAGCTAGTTGGATCTATAATTACACTTGGCTGTTTAATGGTGAGGTGACCCATCTTTAAGCCTTAGCCAATAACCACGTACCCCGGCCGGCTGCCACACGAAGACATGTACTATCATACAAAAATAAAGCGTGTATATTACGTATATATATGCATTTGGTTATCTCCCTCGCTCTCCCTGTCAACCATATATGAAAAAAGAAGATTAATTAATCCTTAACAAAAACTATATATCATTTCCAAAAATAAAAATACCAAATATCACGGATATTGCCAATATATAATTAAAAAGGATATATATATATATATATTAATTGGATAGAATTTGTTTGAGAAAGTGAAAAAAAACCAAGCAGATAAAGAAAATCCGGAGGACAAAAAAGTAGAAAACAATAAAAACGATAAATAGTAATAATAAAATAAAAGAAAGGGAGGGGTTTGAGCTGTATGTTTGTTGCTTAACTTTTAGAAAAGCTTTTAGCCTGCAGAGATAGATAGAGGACCACATAAATACATTAAAAGAAAAAAAAAGCAGCTTCGTTCCTGGGGTTCAAAGGGTTTATGAGGCTGTAATATTACCCAAATTGCTTAACGATTAATCAAATTAATTGTACGATTATTATGAATTCTAATTTTAATTTTTGAGCTGTGATTATTATGGATCGATAGTGGAGTTTTGTAAGTGAATTGCAAGTACATTAATGGGGGAGTGAAGGATCAAGGTATTTCATATGAAAGTTGTACGTATGTAATTTATTGATGGACTGGTAAGATGTAAGATGTACTTAATTGGTATAAATGTTGAAGTGGGGAGTGGGATGCCGGTGAAATGATTGGTGGGTGAAATAGATTCGTAGATGCAGTTGAGGTGTGGTGCACTTATATTTAACTATGAGAGTTGATATTTAAATGTTAATAAATTGTGTCTGAAGCGTATTCAGTAAAAATGTAAAAAAAAAATTAATTATTATTATATGGAAACCTCATTTTTCTTTAAAAATAATAATAATGATGATGAAATTGACTCATAGATGGACATATAGTGTTTGGTCAAGGTTGCTGTTGCCTTAATAGTATTATTAATTACTCGCTAGGGTGGGACACTTGGTATCGATGGGTGAGATGCTCACGACTACATATATTATCTCTCTCTAATTATTATTATGATTTTTAATTATTCAACACCATAATTACCGCTCTATCACTTGGCCCAGCAGCCCATGGCCCAGCAAATGGAATCCGGCCACCATCACCTGCCAAACCATTTCTTCTTGCTTTATTGTTGGGCCTCCACTCCTGACTCCACCTTTCCTTATATTATTATAATATTACATAATAGGATTTCTACGTTCTTCTTCTTCTATTTTTAATATATTTGCTTATGATTAATTTATATATTTGTAAATCTCCCCATTATTCCTAATTCCTACAGACAAAATAACATAAATATAATTATAACTTCAATACAAAATACAAATTCATCCCTAAGAAAAATAAAATAAATAGACACAAGTACTGCTTTTATCTGAAACACATTTTACATGTCAAGGCAAATAATGTAAGCAAAAGGGCAATGTTGAACGTAGAGGCAGTCACATGGTAGGGACTCTCTTTATTAAACCTGCTCTGTATGTGGATTCTAGTTCCAACCTACGTGTATATTTGACTAATTTGCTGCGGTCCTAATACTCACTGACATTATTGCTCTCAATATTTTGCATTGGAAACTCTTTTTTTTTCTTCTAAGGTCCTGTCCTGTCACATGCATGCATGCATTTTTTATTATTTATATACTACAAATCTACACTCTCTCTCTCTCTCTCTCTCTCTCTCTATATATATATATATATATAACATAACATAAATTATGTAGTGTATCTGTAGCTCCCACATAGGAAGAGGATGCATGTGCTGTATAATTCCACGGCCAAGCAAACGGGAATGGCATTCACGGACGGATTCCCGTTGATTGATGAGCGAATTTAGCAACAAATTAAAGCCTAGCTACCAATACTCACTTATAAAAATTATCAACTACCAGCACTCCATTTTTTTACTATCAAAACCTAGCTATGCCTATGCGATTGCCTCTTCATATAATTACATATATAAATGTTTCTTCTCTTCTTTTTTTGCATCATCTTTTTTGCCTCTATTTGTTGGTTAGATACATGGTATATGTCATGCTCTATAATGTTAGCAACATTGCTTACTAAATCATTTCTATACATTGCAAAGTGACGACTTCCTTCTTCATATTCTTCTTCTTCTGTTGTATATTTGTAATTTGCCAATTGATCAATAGATGGACATGGGTTTTATGTACAACACAGTAGTTAGTTAGGAAGCCCAATGATAATTTCGGAAGGCCCACTGCACTTGGGACCTGGACCTTTGATCGACTTCAACGTACGAATGCGAGTGTTGGTGTGGAGTGGTGTGGAGCCCTGAGCTCCATGCTTTTAAGTCTTTACTTGTACAGTATCTAAATTCTAAAGTGGGTTCACGATCTGTCTGCCTAACCCTTTAAAATCAACCCTCTTAAAACAAAACTAAAATTTTTTCTATTAATAAATCATATGTATCCATCCATGTCTATCAGGTTTAGTTTTTTTTTTCTTTTTAATGCAAATATATTAAAATTGGAAATTACTTAGTTCCCTTCTTAGCATCAATAATGGTTACCGTAGTTGTAATTTCTGATCCCGAGAAAGGCCAAAAACTGCATGCAGCTTGTAGAATATTAATAAACAATCAGAAATTATTACAACCAGTGTTATATTTTTCTTGGTAAATTACTACTACTGTTATTTGTATGATCGAGCAGAGATTTTATTTCATTGCTGTTTTGTCTTCAATCATCGACTAACCCTCTACACCGCATTCATGTATATATGTATATATATATATATATATATATATATTCAGTATTTATATGGAGCTGTATAAAGAAATTTTTTAGCGCAGAATTTCATTTCTTGAATCCAATGTGCAACCCGAAGTCCCCACAGACTGGCCAAGTAACTAGTTCGAAGATAGCAACGTATCATATTCTCAAAGATTCAAACGCCAGTTGACGTAGGTAATAGGTAGTAGTAGTAGTGCATAGGTCTTTTGTTGAATTGCAAAACCTCTTCAAATAGTCTTCCAGTAGTGACTAGTGAGTGATTAAACAAGGCTCCTCAAAATGGTAAAATGCAAGGAAAAAAACACAAAAAAAAAAAAAAGGATTTGACTTACCCTTAAGCAAATATATATATATATGTTTTCTTCTAAATTTATAGGTGAAAGTCCAAATCATAACTTGAATCCATCAACCAACCATTGACAAATTTTATTACCTAGTGTACCTCCACATAATATACCCACAAACTGTCATATGCCTTCGCTATATTATTATATAATATGGTGAGATGTAATATTATAGGTTGGTGGATGTGAATTATGATCTCTCAGTTACATGACTGCAAGTGCAACCCAGTTGGCAGATCAAGTAGCAACCAAAAATAATGAATCATTAATATTGGTGATGATTGCTTGATCCCAGCAGTTACAAAGCACTAATTAATAATTAACTTTAAAAGAGTCGTTGAAATGCGACTTAATAAAGAAATGTGTTATTTGATTTTTTGTCCATCACTTGGCACAAGTGTTTATATATATAGGATTTTTTATTTGTTATCCTGTAGGAGTTGTCTCTCTCTTTTTTAAAACTTATTTTCAAATGCTAATCAGTGTAAAGAGCAAGGCTTGAAGAAGATTTTGTTTCATTAAAGCAAAGCGTTGGATTGAGTATAAAGCTAATTAAGAAAATGGATTAGGACATTTAAATCATTTGAAAAGTGGGATGCACCAAATCCAAATGGTCTTCTGATTGAGTGCCCACGACCATTCCAATTACCAATTACCACGAGTGTTTTGTATCAAACTCTGAGCCTTTTCCATTCCTCGTAATAACTCAAACCCATATATATATATATATATATATTGCTTCTAATCTAATTTTAAAAAGAAAGCTCAGTTATTACCAAAAAAAAAAAAAAAGAAAGAAAGCTCAGTGGTTGTGAATGTGATTTAAGAGACAGATTAAGATGGCTGAACCCTACACAAGCAAATACCCAATTAAGCAAGCCTCACTGGCACTCCCAACCACAGAGTCCACCAGCTGTAACCAGAGTTACAAAGCTAAGCCATTTCTCTTAATTATTTATTACCTGAAATTACTTAAATCTATTTGCTGTTTTATATATTCGCAGACTTCGCATTTGCCTGCGGTCAGGTAGTTCACATGTCAACAAAGCTTATCGCATGTGGTCGGCTGCAATTCTCTCGGACCAGATTTGTGTCCTTTCTCCTACCAGGAGCCCCATCTCCACGCGCCTCCATCACCCCAATGCCGCGCTTCATAGTTGATTCCACTAATCTCACCACACGTCGCCATGTCCTGTGGATTCCATTGGCCTTCTAATCCACAATCAACGTTTGTTCGCTCACGCGCTCTTTTCGGCTTTAGCCTTTGCAAATTGGCACCAATTTTATTTTATTTTTTTCATTTAGTGGATGCACTGATATGTGCCCTGTCAGCCTGTGTGCATGCAATAAAAATATCTGCAGCTGACTATTAGTTTCCCATTTTACCCTTAATCTCTGTTCCCCCCAACAGCTCAATAGTTTTACAAAATGACTTGTATACCCTTTTTAAGGTGCTCATCTTCTCATATTAGGATAAAACAAAAATCACTGTGAATAAATCCCTCCCCTTTAATTTATAAATTGTTGTAAAAAAATCAAGAAAAATATATTTTTTAAAAATATATATAATTTGATATGTATGCTTACATTTTTGGCAATTAAAAATGCATATGAACATTTCTATGTAAGAATAATTACAGTTAAAACGTGTCAATTTTGCTCATTGTAATTATATTACTCGTAATGTTTAATTATTTTTTAAAGAATTAATCACTCATGTCAATTAAAAGATAGAATTTAATTTAACACATTACATTTATAAGGAAGGAAAGTTTTAAAATTAATAAATATTTATTAATAAATGGTTTATAAAGTATTATTGTTAGCACATTTTGTAGTTTAGGAGGTTATTTATAAAATTAAATCCTTGTTTATCACCATTTAATAATGTAATAATTGAATGATGGTGAAAATCCGCAGCTTCATTTGAATTTGTGTGTGATTTGTGCGTAAACAGTATCTATTACTTAAAAGGACGATGCCGTCATTTCCGGCCAAGGGCATATTTGCCACAAAATATTCACGAAATTTTTTTAAAAAACTCGGACCATGCTGACAGCAATCGGACAAACCAATCTGGGCCGTCCATTCTCACTATCGTACGGCATCAAACGAATCAAACGGTACTTAGAAGAAAGGGAGGGAAGCAGCAAAAGCCGTTGGATCTCACTCTATGTCGCATATATAATCAATCCCTGCTTCTCCCGCCACTCATATCCCTCTCATTTCCAGTTTATCTCATCTCAAATTCCAGCTTACAGCGATTACAGGCAAATCTCTCTCTCTCTCTCTCACACATTTTGGGTAGGACTGTCTTCTGTTTCGATGGAAATGCAAGTATTCTATGTATTTTCTCTGAGAATTTCTACATTTTCTCTTGTGGATATATTTTCTGTATTTATGTTTTCTCGGTTGGAGTTGAATTTGAAACTAGGATCTTTTTTTTGTTCTAACTTTTTACTGATTTGAGTACGGTTTTCAAATTTGAATATCAAATTGCAAAATCTGCGCCAATTCTATTCGTTTTAGTGTCAATTATGCTATTATATGTGTTAAATTTTCCGGCAAACCTTGCTCTATATATCACATCGTACGGATAGTCAATATTATCATCGAATGGAATCAGAGTCTTATAGCAAAACAACAAAAAATAGTTGCGGATTCAGTTGAACTTTGCTTTTCGGCAAGTGGTTTTGGTCAATTTCTTAGTAATTCCTGGAGTTTTTTTTTTTTTTTTTGCAAGGTAGTATTGTATTTGGTTTTAGTGCTAGATCTTTGGAAATCGCTCAAGTACTTATCAAATTTCCTAGGAATCTTCTGGTTTCTGTAACAGTTGGTTTCTAAAAGCCATAGTATATTGTTGGTTTGGTAACTTAACCTTGCTGTATATTTCAGAAGAAAAAAATGAGGGAGATCCTTCACGTTCAGGGTGGACAGTGTGGCAACCAGATCGGTTCCAAGTTCTGGGAGGTTGTGTGTGATGAGCATGGCATAGATCCCACTGGAAGGTACATTGGAACCTCAGATCTGCAGTTGGAACGTGTCAATGTCTACTATAACGAAGCATCATGTGGGCGATTTGTTCCTCGTGCGGTGCTTATGGATTTGGAGCCTGGAACAATGGACAGTGTTCGCACTGGCCCATACGGTCAAATCTTCCGCCCTGATAACTTTGTTTTTGGGCAGTCTGGGGCAGGAAATAATTGGGCTAAGGGTCACTACACCGAGGGAGCTGAGCTCATTGATTCTGTTCTTGATGTTGTGAGGAAGGAGGCTGAAAATTGCGACTGTCTTCAAGGTATAATGCTCTACTTGAACATGTTCCATGTTAAATACATGCTGTTAAAATGCCAATGAAATCAGGTTACCGTAATTGAATTATGCAACCTTGTTAAAACTGCAAGTAAACTCTGTTTTGGAAAATGCTGTTGAGGTTGTTACTTTGCTAAATTGTATAATCTCTTTTTATGTTTCTGATTTTGATGTGTCAATGAATCTCACTTACCCTTCATCGAAGAGGTGGGATAATTTATATGGGAGACTTGTATTATGAATCATAGTATTGATGGAAGTAGGCGTTCATGATGAGTTGTTCTTATTCAGGTTTTCAAGTTTGCCATTCCTTGGGTGGAGGGACTGGTTCTGGAATGGGTACCTTGCTAATCTCCAAGATTCGGGAGGAATACCCTGACAGGATGATGCTCACCTTTTCTGTGTTTCCTTCGCCTAAGGTCTCTGATACAGTGGTTGAGCCATACAATGCTACTCTTTCAGTTCACCAGCTTGTTGAAAATGCGGATGAGTGCATGGTGCTGGATAATGAAGCTCTTTATGATATCTGCTTCAGGACTCTCAAGTTGACTACTCCTAGCTGTAAGTACTTATAAACTTTTATTCTAGTTTGCCCTTGTGTAGTGTCTCTTGTTTATAAATGTCTTTATTCTTCTTATTATTATTTGGTATATCATGATTTCAAGTTAACAAGTTTGCTTTGTTGTGATTCTACATGTGCGTTTTCATAAGAGTCTTTGACATGCTTAATTTTATGATTAGGTCTGCTCTTCATGTTTTTTAAAATGAATTAGAAATTTCATTATACTAATTTGGCCGCTGAGTTTTTTAATTTAGAAAGGTTCATATATGATCAACTTATTTTTGGTCTGGTTCTGCTTGCTACCATAGTTAAAGACCAAAGATGTCTTTTGTTTGGAGAATTTCCCAGGAGGCATTAGTGAATTAAGGTGAAAACCCCAATTCAAGAGAGGGCGTTACTGGAAAGGATTTTCCTTCAATATTTATGTATTCTTAAACTACTGTTAGTCCCTCAATAAATTGTTTTTCTTTCCCTAATGTAAAAATAGTGTAAAAATGATTTTCTGATTTGGATTTTGTTAATTCTGAATCCTTCAACATCCTTTATGTCTGTGCATATGCATAAATAATTATGCTGCTGCTTTGATTTTCTTTGTTGTGACCTGATTTAACAATTATGATAGGACATATTTGATTGGTTTTCCTTTTTAGTAATCAATATTTCTTTGGCTAGTGCTAAGATATGGGTGTATTGTCCGGGCAAATCCATTATATGTAAAAAAGAGAAAAAAACAAATCGAAATGTTTTTCGTGACCTGTCACTACGTGTAGGACGTATTTGATCAGTTTTCCTCTTTAGTAATCAATATTTCCTCGTCTAGTGCAAAGATATGTAATTTTTATGTAGTGCAGTTGTAGTTTCCAATGATTTATGCCATATTATAAAGTACAATAGCAATCAACATTGATTTGTAATGAGATACAATTTGATTTAGGGACCTCATTTTCTGTAATCACGAATCACTTTTCTTGTACATGTGCTGATGAAAAATGACTATCCTTTAATTACATTTTGTTGTTGATCCCTTGCTTCATCATCTGTACATAAAAATGAGCATGTTTTGGAGACCTACTTCTCAAGTATTTGTTGTTGATGCTTGACGTGGAACCATATGAACTAGTAAGTGTGGGTTTTGGTTGGTTAAAGACTCATTTGATAGAAAGTGCCTGGATATTTTCTCGAAAGCCTTCTTCGATTTTGTAATAACCTTTGTTTTAATTCTGAAATTCTAGCAAATTTTATTTCCCTCGTAGTTGACGTATTTTATGTTCATGCATAACTTCGTCACAGTTGGTGACCTGAATCATTTGATATCTGCAACCATGAGTGGGGTCACTTGCTGCCTCCGTTTCCCTGGTCAACTAAACTCCGACCTACGAAAGCTTGCTGTAAACTTGATTCCGTTCCCTCGCCTCCACTTCTTCATGGTTGGCTTTGCTCCTCTGACATCGCGTGGGTCTCAGCAGTACCGAGCCCTTACGGTCCCAGAGCTCACCCAACAAATGTGGGATGCCAAGAACATGATGTGTGCAGCAGACCCAAGGCATGGTAGGTACCTGACTGCGTCAGCCATGTTTAGGGGCAAGATGAGCACCAAGGAAGTTGATGAACAAATGATTAATGTTCAGAACAAGAATTCTTCCTACTTTGTGGAGTGGATTCCAAACAACGTGAAATCAAGTGTCTGTGACATTCCACCCAGAGGGCTTTCCATGGCATCCACCTTCATCGGAAACTCAACGTCCATCCAGGAGATGTTTAGAAGAGTGAGCGAACAATTTACTGCAATGTTCAGGAGAAAGGCCTTCTTGCACTGGTATACCGGTGAAGGAATGGATGAAATGGAATTTACTGAAGCTGAGAGCAATATGAATGATCTTGTGTCAGAGTATCAGCAGTACCAGGATGCAACTGCTGATGAGGAAGGTGAGTATGAGGATGAAGAGGAAGGGATGGAGCATACTTGATGTAATCGAGGTTGAATGAGTAAAAAGAAGAATGGTTTTTTTTTTTTCCTGATTGCTGCTGCATTATGGATGGTTTGTGGATGCATAAAAGTATGTTATGGAAGATCACAAGTGAGGTGCCTGTGTCGAAGAATGAAATTTGTTTACTTTTTCTCTTCTTGAGTTACAAGTATATGGGCGGATTGTTAGTTTGTATTGCAATTTGCGAAAGGGGGAGTAGATTGTTTGCTTGTAGTAGTTGTGGGTTGCCTGTAATGTATCTTTCATGATCTGTTTTCTACTCATTTTTTTACCCTCAACCTCAATTCTGTCAAAACTATTTTGGTTGATATTGTTGTTGATGCATTTATATGGTCTTTGCAGCAACAAACTGTCTTCCATTTCTTACTTGTATACATATTTTGTTTTTGGATTCAAAGTTTGATTGGATGGAATAATTTTTGACGAAACATACAAGTACAATTTTGTATTCATCGTGCTGGGTTTATGATTAAAGGCTGAAGCCGGATGGGTCTGCTAGCCTACACAATCACTAGGGTTGGGCTTTGCCCTCAATGGTCTAGGCCTCGGCCTGTAGACCATGTACTTAAATGCTAAACTGATGAAGTTTCCCTTCTTACAATTTTGTATTGGGTAATATTATTAATAAAAATACCGATAATATATATATATATATATATATATATATATATAGAGAGAGAGAGAGAGAGAGAGAGAGAGAAGTAAAACTGGTTTTTTATGGATTTTTTTCTTCCAACAACCTTCACAATTAATTTCATAGTTCTATTATTTGTCTTGTGTTGAAAACTATGAAATTAAAAAATTTTGTAAGTAAAGGACAATAAAATAGTTGGAAGTTGGGAAATAACAAAATTTGTCAAATTGGAATTCAATAGGACCAACCCGAAAATGAAAGTGAAAGTGAGGATTGTTTCAGGCATCTCAAACGTCTGCTTTAAGCTTAAACAAGCTAGGAGAATTTTAAAAGTAATTAATTATATATATGTATATATAGTGGTCAAAACAGTGTTAAGTTGTTAATATATCATCGTGTTTGGTGGTCCTAAATCTTTTTGTTTATCTGTTGCAAATCTGATTCTTATATCCAATCCTAGTAGCAAAAATTACTTAAAAATAATAATAATTAGAGGGACAGGAAAATAAAATACAAAGAAAGAAAGAAAACACAAAAAACAAGGTTGTTGGGTGGGGAAGACAGTGATGCATGAGCAAAGCAGAGCAACAGAGTGGAGAAAATGAGAGTGGTGTGGGAGAGGGGTGTTGATGTCGGCAATACTTGCAATTGGGTAAGGCTAGTCAACAATTTCAGCTCTCATTCATCCATTCCAATATATATCATCGGCTACGCTTTATATATGTGTCTGATAATAATTTACTCCAGCTAGCAGTGGAAGTTGGTGGGTGCAATTTGTGAGTCATCAAATTACTAATTAATTTTGTAATTAGACATTGGGATCATGATTTTGGTAATGCAAATATATTTACGAGAGAGACTTGAAGTTTAATCATTTAGAATTCTAAATTTTTGGTAATTTCAAAAACAGGAAATTAAATGGCAAGAACACGAGCAACTAGGAACCAGGCAGATGGTCATGGAATATCATATAAATTGGTGTTAGCCGCCTATTGGGCGTTGGCCACACCAACAAATTAAAGATGGGAGTGGAGTGGTAATTAAAAAGGAGCCCATCACCCATGCCATGCCTTTCCACTGGGTACATGACAGCCCACCACTGATTTTGACAACCAACAAAAAATCAAACCCCAGTGCAGTGAGGATTTCCCTATGTATATCCTATTATGCTTGTTTGTCTAATTACTGTGTGTTGCAAATAGAATCCTTCTTTTTGGCTTTTTATTTGTTCTTGCTGCTTTTTGTGAAAGAATGGTAGAAAGCTACTGTAGCCATCCCATGCAGTCTCGCAAATATTCATTAATATATCAGCTGGTTTTATTTTTTATTTTTTTAAATTAGGTTCGAATTTAGCACCAATTATATTACACCGGCCTTCAACCCTTTATTGGGTCTGCATTTTTTTTTTTTGGGATGAAAATTAGATGACATTTAAAGGTATAAGAAAACCAAATTTTATGACTTATGAACGGTACTGAATTGATGTTTAATTAGATTGTCAACTCCCCTACAGTATCCAAGATTATGTTCCTCATGTAATACATAATATTTATGACAAGTACTAGCTAGTATATATTAACATTCACTTAATTTCTTTAGGAATCCATACAAAAGAATGTATAAAAATCCATATAAAAGCATGTTTGCATGCTTTAAATATCAATGATGTATATAAATATGAGCAAAGCAGGCATGGTTTGAATATTATTGGTGGGGTTGGGGATTTAATGAATAAGATTTGTGAGGTGGCAATGGATAAGAATTTAGGGAAGTCCCTTATCCTAACAATCTCATAAGGCATCAAAGCAATCACATAAAAGTAGTTGTAATCTCTTCAAACTCTGCTACAGACTACTCCTCACTACCAAAATGGATAGGACAGGGACTTTTTCTTTCCCTTTCCTCAACAACAAGAGACTAGAGAGATAAGGAGTGGCATTGCTTACCCTATTCTCTACTCTTCTTTTTTTTGGATGAGTATGAAAAGCAATATATATATATATATATATATATATATATATTTGTGTATGTGGCATGAATATTGAGTGAATCCTTCTGGGTTTCTTTAAGTAAAATGTTGGGGGACCATTTTTTAAGAAACGTGGTCCCTTGTCTGATTCCAGATCAATTACTATAAGGTTTTTTCAATGGGATGGCCAACTGCGAACTGGCTTGGCCTACTTACATAATTAACGTCTCTAAGATACTCATAGTTGCATATTTAGTGTTTAAACTTTTTGTCTTGGTACTTTGATCTCTAAACGTGCATTGTCTTGCATTGTTTGTCCTAGCTTGAACTATTTTCTATCTATCTAATTTTTAACAGTTTTGAGGAGGGAGAACAACACCACCCTTTGATACGCCTCTTCTTTGTTACGCATGCATTTTGATTCTCTATGCCCATTTTTTTTTTAAGTTTTATAAACTTTTTATATATGTAGACAATTGTTAAGGCACGGCATAACATCGTATTGAACACCACCCCAGCAACTAAGTAATCATCAACTTTGCATCAATTAGTTTTCCAGTACATTAAAGCATATATAACATACATAAATGCACAACATCCATACATAATCAAATATAAACAAAAGAAATAACAAAAAACTTCTCTCTTTATGTGGTTTGGATTTAGCTTAATTTGCATGCGTGTATAATTGTATGCTGCTAAGTAAGATAAATAATTAAAGTTTTTATTTTTTATTTTTATAAAAAAACACACACCACATTTTAAATAATAGCGCCCCTTTTTGTTTTTAAAGAAAAAAATAAATTTCAATATAAAAATATTAACGTAGAAATATATTTAAAAATATAATATATTTTTTATTTTTATTTTATAATTTTATAAGATTTTAAAATAATATGTTTATACAGCTCCCTTTGCCCACCTTTTTGTTGGATGTGATATAAAGAATTATGCAAGTATGAGATGAAACTTCTACAAAAAAAAAAAAATATAAGATGCAACGAATAAATTGCATGTGTTTATCATTTTTTTTGTCTTTCTTCTTGATGGAAAAATGCTGTGATGAGAGGATGGTAAAAAGGTATACATTATTAGTTCATATATATATATATATATATATATATATATATATATATAGATAGATAGATGCCAAATGAATGGTGAATATGTGTTAAGCAACAAAGTGAGAGAAGAAATTACCAAAAAAGAACAACGTGAGAGAAGAAAAAATTATTAATAATTGATATCAGATGCATTGATGTTCAAAAGGGCGTCGTCTTTTGGTCTTAGGGTGGGGAATGCCCCAAAAGTTGTCTCTTTTGAAACAAATACAAAATAAATACAAAACAAATACCTGATACCAACACCTAATGCCCAATCACTAAAATCTAAATATGGTCACAACAAAAATATGGGCTTTTAATACAAACTATACATGTATTTACAACTCAAAACATTTAACTTAAAAGCCAGACCATATTTCATCCATCCACCCATCTATATATGAATTTGATTTACGTTATGCAATAAGTAGCTTGCTTCTTCTTTATTTTTTATTTTTTATTATGTAGAAACAAAAAAAGAAGAAAAAGCCTGAAATGAAACAACTCACGGATTCACATAATCACAGTCAAAAAGGATGGGCCTTACACGCACACGCACGGAAAAAACTCTGGTATTCTCGGAGTACCAATTTCCATTTCTATGTGATGTGATGATGAATATAAATACTAATAAAATATTATATAATATGAAATAAATATAAATATTAATAAAATATTATATAATATTATTACATAATAAAAATAGGAGTTGATACTGCCAGAATTTTTTTTCATACGCACACGCACAACACGAGCCCCTCACCCACCACTGCATCTGCACGTTGATCCTACACTTTCGACCAGAGAGAATTACGCTTTTTCTTATTTTTTTAATTGGAGTGGTTCCCGAGGCGACAAAAAAGGCTTCGGAAAGTGGGGCTCTTCCCTCTTGGTCTTGGGTAAGCTCACGCTCTAAAACCCCACGTGAAGCGCACGCCATTTCTACGGCCTAATGTTTGTGCCTTGCTGTGTGGATGGGTCATTGTGTGGTTTTAGGGGGCTTTTGTATCCCTAAGCAATTAAGCAAATCATATTCTTTAATTGTGCATCCAAAGCCTGAGTCTCGGTCACAACAGCTATTGTTGTTTGTTACAAATAGCTATTATTGTTATCGATCATTCGCTGTCATCAATGCTACCTACATCTTTCATCGCTAAGCCAAGACACATTGTTCAGTTATTAAAACCTGTACAACCCCATCGTACACCCATTTAGGCTATGGAAATTGATTATTCACAACCACATTATACCCTCTACATACCAAACTAGTTTTCCAATGAAAAATTATCGGCCACAAATATAAAATACCAGGTGAATATTCAACCCTGTACACTACATTCAGAATTTGAAGTGCTTATGCCAAATCAAACATACACTTATAAATAGTTTTGAGCAGTGTATGAGTTCCAATTGATACAGTCAATGAAACCGCAGAGGGTTTACTTCAATCTACTAGAACAGAGACATTCTTGGATCTTCTTCAGACTCAGCAAAATCATTAATTTCAGACACCGCATAAAGCTCTATATAAACATTGTCTCAATTTTTTATTACTAGAAAAAACGTATCTAATCCGTCAATGTCTTTTGTGATCTGAGAGTAGGACCAAAAATAGTTTTCCAAAGTTCCTTTTTCTGACTTGGACCCTACAAGTACATGAGATACATAAAACCTTTCCACCAACACCAGCACCAGCAAGAATGGCATAAATCAACTTTCTCATTTGAGATACACAAGTGGGTCAAAGCCACAGTTGGAGCTGGAGAGTTGTTATTAGTACGTGTTCTTCCACTGAATCATATATGGAAGAAACTCAAAAAGGCCAGTGAAACCAGTCTCATGGCAATGGGGCTAAAAACAATGACCTCTAGGGCTGGCTGGCGGCTGGCTAGCGTCGTCCATGTGCCCAATGTCTATTATGGTTCCCAGGTTTCACATGTGGATTTCTATGACCGAGCCCTTGCTTCGGGATATCCTGCAACTCCATAACCTGTATTGTCCTCTGCTTCTTGGCTATCAAACCAAAACAACCAGATATTAGATTATTAAATGTTTTCATTTTTTTGTGCTAGCTCTAAAATCATTAATCCAAGATAAATATATTTTATAAATATATTTAATTCCACACTATATCTACCGTTTTCAGCTTGTTGATATCGCTCTTGCAGTTTCCTCTTTGTAGCTTCAAGCTTCACTTGGACTGAAACTTCATCTGAACACTTGAACTTCTAGTAGATCACAGAAAGCATAGCAATTTAGGTGAAAGTTAAAATTGAGATCTTAGACAATTTATTCTTACTCCGTACAACTGGTACTCACATCTTGCAGACCAGCCGACGACCTCTTTTGAATGGTCATCTTTTCTGATTTCTGCTGTAACTTTGTCTCATTATTCATCTTTTGTTCCATGCTTAGTTTTGGAGGTCTCCCAGGCCCAGAACCAGCATTTATGGATCTATTTGGCTTACTAACGGCTTCCTGTTTCTTTACTTGTTGATTTTTGTTTTCCTTTCTTAGTACATTCACCTCCTTTGGAGACTGCTGTTTCCTCTTTGTAATATTTTGATTCTCCACTGAGGGCCTTCTTCCATTTCCACGGTTCTTGATGAATTCCCCACTATTTCGAGGATCTGAAACAACATTCCCCGTTTATAGTTATAAATCCACAAAGTGGGGAATTCAAATAAAGAACCGAATAGCAAAAGCTATCTAAAAGAAGCATAAGAGATGGCGAAGTCAACTCACTTCCATCATCATCCATGCCATCAAAGAACTTCATGTAGCGCAATTATTGGACACCCAAGAGAACAAAATAAAATCAGTTCACAATCATCCAATTAAAGGATAATTATCTTTCCAACCAAGAGAACAAAAGAAGGAAATACCTGGGACAGCTCCATTGAAGTGGGCTGAGTAGCAAAGAAAACTCCTTCATCCAAAGGAGGAGATGGCAGTCCTTCTTCTTCATCATCAACGTATGATGGATTTACAGAATCTGGGGTACCCTCCGAGCCTACAAATATATGGGGCAAAAAAATTCAGATTCCTCATAATAGATTCTTTTCTTTTTTCTTTTTTCTTTTTTCTTTTTTGCGTAAATATGCCATAAGCAGATTCAGTTGAGAATTGGAAACCAAATCAAATACATCTATAGTGTATAGAACACTGACAAACAATTTATACCTGCAATAGCTGCTGTAGTATTGACCCATTCATCTACCATGTTTTTCCAGCCACTACAATCAATAAATCAAGTTAAAAACATATTGTAATCTGAAGACCTGAGGTTTAGCCAAACACAAGTACTGCAAGATTGCTCATAAAAATAACTAGTATATCTATAAACACAAACTACACGCCTTTCTTTAATCAGTCAAGATTTATCTACTAAGAAGGTACATGTGCACCTTGTTTATTACACTTAAAAATTTAAGACACGAAAAAGATAGTCTCCATGACGTTTGTGGATGATGAAAACAGTCACAAGTGTTCATACAAATTCGAAGAGATAAAACTAGTATGAGAGCACACCATTTCTGTCAATATGCAATCAGTACTGAATACACAAGCACAATGAAACAGTACTCAGTAAGTGAACATTTTCATACCATGTTATTCAATAATAAAGGACAAGAATATATGAAAGATAAGTCTAGATCATACTGAAGTCAAGAAAGCTGGAATTAAGGTTACAACATATGAAGTTAACATGTATCTAGATATGAATCAACACCTCCATATTCATGCACCCAAACAAAATTCACAAAACCAGCGCCAAATACAATGCGATTCAAGCAATCATTGATACAAAATTAAAAGAAATAAGACATCTAAAAAACAAAGGAAAAACATAACACTTATACAGTAATCTGTCAGAGGGTATTACTCAATAAGAGTTCGTGCCAGATGGCGAATCTGGTCTGATCCATGCTTGCGAAGACCATTCACTGCCTTTCCAATCTCAGTTGTCTGGCAAAGAAGAAACCTATCAGTCCAAATACTAGCCAAATCCTTTCCCAAAACATAGCCGACTGAGGAATTAATACTCCTCTAGCCCTCTAAGAAACATATCAGGCTAAATCAATGACCAAAGAAAGATTCAAGCAAACCTTCAGAGTATCAACAGTCAGTGCCATCAACTGAAGCTTCCTCAAGGATTCAAACAATACCGCATCAGACTGCTGCCACCACAAACAATCCAATAACCGGAAATTAGAAACCAAAAGCATTCTCAGAAGACGCAATTGAACTACGACCATATACTCTTCCAAATGAACATATAGGAAAAATTCTCTAAAACACTTCAACGCGCATCTAATAAAATCAATTAACGACCAAACCATCAATAAAGCTCGCAAAACCTTCACTTTATCACCAAAAAACGAAAAAACAAAAACGAAGAACTGAAGCACCATATGTAATTGGTAACCAGTGAACAGACAAATCAAGTAAAAATGGTGAAGATATACCTCATCTTCGATGTTCTGAAAAATCTCTTTAATCCTTAAGACCTCATCAACAATCTGAGACGCTTCTTCAATCTCATCAGTCAATGCCTCAGCTTCTCCATCGTAGCTGTAATTGCTAACCTGGTTTGTGTTCATCTCTGCCTGATCATCTCTACTGCTATTTACCTTGCTCTCCTTACTGGCTCCTGCTTCAAATTCACCTCCATCTCTGTCAAAAGCACTCTTACAGCCTCCGTCATCATCTTCTTCGTCATCACCAGGTACCGCCAGCTCCACCTTGTCACACCCAGAACACCTCGTCAATCGACAAGAGAAAACCCGCTCTGCAATTCGATCTCTCCGCAACCTGAATTCCTTGGGACAATCCGAAGCCGCCACCATGATCGCATGATCAATTATACCGAAAATATCCGAATTCGCTGTCCGAAAGTAATTTCTCCAGTAATCTAGTGACCCTGATTTCTTCGCCATGACCGGAACACGGCGGCTCCGATTGATATATATCGAAGAACGGTTTGCAGTCGATACCCAGAAATCAGAAACCGGATTTCATGTGATTGTGAAGGCACCCTTTTAAGGAAAACCGACTTTCAAATGATTTTGACAGTAACCCAGAATTGGTAAACCGATTACCTTCTCTTTCTGGGTTTAGATTGCAACAACCTATCAGAAATCAATTTCCTGGATCAAGAACCGACTCCCACGGAGTTCGAACAAAGACCCAAAAGACAAAAAAAAAATTATAAAAAAAAAGGCTTTGTTACAAATTTGGCAGCAGAGCAGATAAACCAGATTCTAGGCCTAATATCCTTAGAATTCTACGACTATTTGACCTTAAAATGTTGATGATGATGATGATGATAAATATTACAATTATCGTTCGGGGACTAATGGATTGATTACGTGCAATAGGATTTACAATACGTGTGACCAGAAACAGAAGATCAACAAGCCATATTGCAGAAACTAAAAGTGGGTTCTAACAGCTTCTGACGACGGCTCAGCCAAAAGCTTTGCTGAAAAATTCCCAAATTTCCCAGAGAAAGAAACAACGCTACTGCCAAAAGAAAGACAGAAAAACAGGGGATTTCTTTTAATCTATCCTCTGTGTGTATGGGAAATACCAGGTACTGCAAAAAAGCCACGCAGAATTTTAATTGCAAAACCACCCTTTCTTTGAAATAACAGCAAAAAATGGTTTTGCAGGTTGGAAAATGGATCGGAGTTTGGGGAGTTTTTTTATTATTATTATTATTATTTCCTCTTTTTCTTTTTCTTTTTTTATCTTTATTGTCTCTGTTTTGACTTCATGTGGGTTTACGATTTGAAAAAGTGTTTTCCTCGTTTATTTTGTATTTTATTTTAAAACATAAAAATATAAAAAATAAAAATAATCAAACATTGCAGTGGTGAGTGAGACGGATGGAGGCGGTCTTTATGGACCGAGTCACATAAGGTCATGACTCGGACATTATGACAGAAGCATGGCATGGAATGGAAGCGTGTTTTTGAACTCCCACTCTGTTCTCCGAGTCACCTCCACAACAACAACAACTCTTTTCCGTCTGTTAGGGGCATTAACGTAATCAAACCCACCAATTTCAACTTAATCAATTTAATTTTTCTGGATTAATCCAATATAATTGAATTATATTACCACTATTATTTTTATTTTTATTTTTTTTTAAAAAAAATGTAGGGATTTTATAGAGTGATGCGGGCATTTATTAGGTGCCCCGAGAAACTCGGGGACTCGTTTGAGGGCTAGTGTGATTGTACTGTGAGAACCGTAGGCGATTTGGTAGTTACACGTAAGCATTATGAGGTGGGGTTCTCTCTTGCGTGGTTGCACCTGCATGTTTTGAAGTGCTAGGTCGGTTGACGGGGGACCTACACATCATCCACCAAAAGTCACCTCCTACATCACAGCCCCGTGACACTAAATCTTTTTTATTTTTTTTATCAAAAGTATTTTTTTTAGAAATAAATTTTAAAAAAAATATCTGTTTTACTTATTGGACCTGGACGAATTTAGGCAGCGCCGTAAAAATATTGGTTTGACCCTTTGGATTAATAGATATTCAAATAAAAAATACATTGTGTTAATAAATAAAAGTAAAAGTGGGGTAATTAGCAAGCCTCGAGCACAGGCAATCAAGTAAGTAAAATTGAAGCTTTGCATGGTGATTTGGTTTAATTGTTGTGAATAATAGTAAAAAGGTCGATTAAGACGATGGCAAGTGTGACATACCTAACTACTACATATTATAAGTTGGTTTGTACAAGGAAGGTTCAATCAATCATGCGTCAAACATAATTATAAACCAAAGATGGATCATTTATTTTGTAAATTGTTTTTTCTACTGCCAGACTCTAATTATTAAGGTGCTATTGCCCAAGCTCAACTTCCTAATAACGAAAAGTGGGTGGCTAATGCTACAGCTCTATAGATGGCCCTTTGGCATTGAACATAGAATATGTAATGAGAATCAACCCTTGCGATACAATTTGTATTTTCAATATAAATCATGTTAATTTTTTATTAATACGTAAGTGTTTATAGCCAATCAAAATTTAACACATTATTTATTTTTTAACACAAATTATGTTAATTTTTTGTACTCATTTAATCAATATTTGATCAGATTTTTTATTTTATTTTTATAAAAAATACATCATTTTCCAAACCTCTTCTGTCCATTTGTAATAAATTTACCATTTAATTAATTAATTTAGTTTTTTGCTGCTGCTGTATCAGAGTTGGAGCTATTAGAAATCGATCTCTATCAAGAAAACAAATATAAAATGTATACATTTACTACACATGCATATAGATGACATTAGTCATTAGAATCAATAATATTTTATTTTGGAAGAAAATATATATTGTTTAGATAATTGATATTCAATAATTAGTTAAACAGATTAATTTTGTAATTTGGAAAAACACGCAGACGATCGACTCGAAAAGGGAAAAAAAAAAGTATAGCTAATGACCAGACAGCATTTTCATTAGTTTTGTTAAAAAATATAAATAAATACATAATAGAGAGAGAGAGAGAGAGAGAGAGAGAGAGAGATTAGTTAGAAATTGAATATATAAATATTCCAACTTATCCAATAATAATGTACGTACGTCTACCTATAATATTATATATGCCCAAGCACGCCTAGTCAGACACAGCCTGTAGTGTGGTACTGATCCATTGATTGACAAACCTGATTATTCCAATATTTAAAACTTTGAAAATTCTAAAGGCAACAAATTAGCCATCAGAGTTTTAATTGCTTTTCAAATGGATATTTTTATCTCTTCGTTTCCTTTTGTATTTTGTCCTAATTTCAAGATGAGTATGAAAAATATAACATATATGGAAATACATATATTCTCAACTTTACAAATTAAGCAAGTAAATAGAGAGGGATAAAAAAAAATTTATTGAAAAAATAAACATATATCAGATCCAAAAACAGATGGTCATTAATTGGGTATAAATTGTCAATCTACGGATTTCAGTACTATTAATTAGTAGTTACTAACTTACTTATAAGGTTTAATTTATGAGTTACATAAAATTTAGGATAGGTACTAGTTTACTTATAGTAACAATCAAGTGGACGATTCAATAATAATAAAAAAAAGTTTTGAAACTCTCGGAGTTAACATTTTTTTTTTCTTTTAATAACAACTCTCAAAGCTACCTTAAAATCATAATATTAAAATGAATCTAATTCGACAATATACTTGACAATAAGAAATAGACAAAACATATACAATTAAATTGTGAATAATGAGAACTAATATTAAGCTTTCAACTAAACTCCAAAATTTAAACTCTATGATTCATAAAAAAAAATTTAAATAAATAAAATGAAAGACAAAAGGAATTTAATAAATATTTTTAAATCATATTTTTGACATGGGCATTAATTTTTTGCACCTCAATAAAAATACTATTTTAAAAATAATGTCAAATTTAGTACTATAAATGAATATTATTATTTAAAAAAATCCGTGTATGAAGCGAGATTTATTATTTGAGTTAACTTTTTAAAATATTTCAACATACTTTTAAAATAAATAAATAAATAAATTTTTAATTATTATTATTTTTAAACATAATTTATTAAAGTATTATATTTTAACATCAATATTTTTAAAAAGTATTAGAAATAATATATTAGTATCGAAATTTAAAAATCACAATATGCTGTAGCATTTATAGCTGGTGCTGAATATACTCTTACGTAACAACAAAAGCAGGTCATTATTTTATCCCTCGTGCGTTAAAGGGGAAAAAAAGGAGTTACACGTGGTGTTAAACAGGGGAGGAAGCCCCCTGATATGGACACGTGGTTGGGAAGGGGATGTAGATTGGGTGAAAGCCAGAGCCAGGTGTGTCACCAACGCTCTACGTGCCACGACAGTAACCTAAATTATCAGAATGGCTAATAATGTTGCAACACGTGGTTCTCCGCTATCTGTATAATTCGATGAGAAGGTGAAGTTTGATTGGATGACTGCTAATGTAGTGCTGGTGAAGGACCACTGACCACTGACCACTGACCACTGACCCCTGCATATATATTTATATCCTTCCGTGTTGAAAATACAATTACTTGAATTTTCATCCACGTGTTTCAAACCCACCTAAAAGGCTAAATTATTTTCTGGTCTTATTAATTTTTATTTTTTAAAAAAAAAAACAGAATCCATTTTTTTTTAACAGCCTTATTAGAGACTAATAAAAAAGAAATTGTAATTAATTTGAAAGTAAATAAAAAAGCTAGCTGTTATGGAATGAAATAAGATTAGATTACATACACCCAATCGCATTCGCACCTAGGGGATAATTGGTCAACCTCGAAAAAATAAATATTTAAATTTTATTTATTTGTAAAATGAAAGTTTCTTTGGAATGAAGGGCCACATGAAATGGAACCTAGTGGATGCTCTCAACTCACAGGCGGTAGCGTAGCTTTGATGTGTGGAATGGTACAAATAGTGTGGTAGGTGGAGGCCCAAGTCTAAGCAGCCCCAAGGTCAGAGACAGGAATTGCTGGCTCTAGACTCAATGTCAAGTCTTATTTTTTTATTTGGGCGAACAGTGTCAAAGTCGGTTAATTTTTTAGCTTTGAAGACACTGGGTCACTTCTCGAAATAGTCTATGGTCTTTTCTACATCTATTTTTCTTTTCATGTTATCCTAAAAAAATAAGAAGAAAAAATCATATATTTTCCGCTGAACAAATTGACTTTTCTTTTTGGGAAAAGTCAAAACCCAGAAGCTTACATGCTTTAGGTGCACAACCAGATTCAAAACAGACACCAACATCAATATGTAATTTATTGCGACAAACATTAATATATCTTAATATGATAAGCTCATGTCATGAGCTTGTTGTTTTGGTTTTAATCGGATGTGTTGGTGCTTCTTTTAAAGTGTCGTGCTTTCAAAGTACATCCAAACTTGTCAAGAAGTCTTCCAATTTGGTTATCCAGGAGAAATGCTGCCTCTATTTTATTTATGGTACCAAATGAAATGATGTATTTTTTTGTTAGTTTATAAGTTTTGTTAAAAAAGAAATCATATCACCATTGCATTCACTTGGAAGTGGAAATTGACAGAAACCATCTGTCAAATACAAAAAATATGTACGGGTGCAGTGTAGCCACAAGACACCTACAAGTACAACTTCCCTGTGCATGCACTATCCGCTATGCATTCTGCACATACATATATACTGAAATGGAGGCTCACAAAGACATGAGGGTGCGCAGATCCTCCATTCCTATTTCCCTCCGATCCTTGCTACTACTAGTTCCAAAAGCTTCTCTAGCCAGTTTCTTCTTTTTCTCCTGCAACTCCAATATCTTTTCTTCAATGCTGTTTCTAGCGATCAGCCTCACGATCTTCACATCCTCCTTCTGCCCGATCCTATGCACCCGATCCATTGCTTGTTCTTCAACAGCTGGGTTCCACCATGGCTCCAACAAATACACTCTTGAGGCTGCTGTCAAGTTTATTCCTGTTCCTGACGCCTTTAGACTTGCTAGCAATATCGTTGCCCCATCTTGCCTTGTCACTCCAAATTCTTCTATTACTCGAGCCCTTCTCTTTGCATTCATAGACCCATCTAAGCGTAATATCTTGAAACCAGCAACTTTTAGTGGCTCCTCAAGTAACATCAACATCTTCCTGAACTGTGAAAATACTACTGATTTTGTATTGGGGTTTTGCTCCCTCGATGATACAAGAAGTTTTACAAGAGCAGCCACCTTGGAAGAAGATGAAGATGCGCTTCTTCTCGAGGAGGATGGTGCATTCTCAGAATCAGAAGAAGATGATGGCGGAGCAGAGAACAGGTCAGTTTTGGTCAATGTCCGACGACAAAGGGGGCAGCAGGGTTTGGTGCGCTGTAGGGTTTTCAGAATACAAGCTTGGCAGAAAATGTGAGCACAACGAGTAATTACGATATCAGTTGGTGGCGAGATGCAAATCGGGCAGTCAAAATCTTCACTATCCTGGAGCACCTCAACCATCTTTTTCAACAACTCTGGGTTGTTGGATACATCTGCTTCATAATCAAACTTATGTTAGTATTTATTATACACTGAACATACATGCAAGACAAGTGAAGCAGTGAAGGTTTTGTAATTGTGACATGAGCTCAGCTTTTCTCTGTTAAGTTGAAGGCCTTCAATAAATATTCATACAAAGAAATTCTCTATCGTTGGAAAAGATAGAAGATACTGAAACACACCATTTTAGTGATAACGCTATACACTTAATATGAGTAGATAAGACTGATAATAATAATAATAATAATACAATATAAAATATTATTATATAATTAAGCAAAATCCTCACAAGCTCAGCAAAAAATTTATATACATATATATATCATACTCTAAAATAGTAGTAGAAGAGTTTATGGAATATAATAAGCATCTGAGAGTGTATAACACGAAAAGAAAAGAAAAAGGAACTAACTTTACGTCCTATTCATTACCTTCAATGTTGTTAGAAGGCAGCAGTGATTTAATATCTGAAGGGCACAAGGCCAAATCAGTACAGATCTGGCGGAGTCGTAAGATTATACCAAGTATGGTTGAATAGTTTCTCAATACATCACCAGTGCCTATAAAATCCTTGATCAC
The DNA here is from genome assembly GCA_007844105.2 of Rhamnella rubrinervis. NCBI lineage: Eukaryota > Viridiplantae > Streptophyta > Magnoliopsida > Rosales > Rhamnaceae > Rhamnella > Rhamnella rubrinervis. The sequence goes on along the minus strand of CM017583.2, from coordinate 17,915,526 downwards.
AGTCCTTGCTTCTCCTTCCATATGATCATACAGTTCACGTTCTTCCCTAGAAAGTTCCACATAACAAGTTTCTATAATTTTTGGTGGCAATCCAATCAGTTCCTTGTCTTTCGTCCTCCGCAAAGAAATGGTTGCCATTAGAACCTGAGACCATATCAAAGATGCTACATTCGTATTTAAGATGGAAAACCAAGGATAATTTGGAAATTGTAGAAATAGGATAATTAAAAGAAATCATTAAACAGGATACACCAAAATTAAACATAAAACAAATATTTCCATTCAAAGGAACACATTCCTATTAATATCTTGTAGCAAACCAGGGAAGTAGAACCTTAAAGGCCTTTCATTACCTTTTCCTTGACAAAACTTAATAGGTCAACATTATCTCATTATTTTATCAGGGTCTGACAAATCTTTTCCATTTCCTATGCTTCAAAAGAGTATGAGAATCGAAACAAGAAATGCAAAATATCAACCAAAAAGTAAGTCATGGTGAAATTTCAGGACATGGTCACCTCTCATCAAGAACAAAATAAAACAAAATAGTATGCGATGAAACACACAAAGATGGAACTAGATGGGGAGAAAAATGGAAGTATATCAACTTTAAAGAACAAATTGAAACAGTTGTACTTCTTAAAATAGAAATTACAGAGGGCTTTTCTCCATTTTTTTTTTTTTAATATCTAAGAGTTCATGTGGTAAGCAAATTATATCTACAGAGATGTATGTCTTTGATTCCTTTTGGGAAATTACTTAGAAATAAATTGAGACACAAATCAGCTGCACTTTCATATTGAAGAAACAGGTAACAAAAGATTAATTATGAACTTTTCATTTTCAAGTATCAGAGTCCCTTTCTACTCTAAGCAATTTTATCTTAAAAAACAACATTCTTTGGCATAGACAAAAAACATAAGCGTATAAAAGAAGCACATAAACTATGCATGCATTCCTTGGTAGCAGAATGAGTCTCTAAATAAATAGTTTCCAAAAAGTAAAAGTACATAACATGATACTTACCTGCAGACGTGAGAGCCCCTCCTGTCTCCCCTGACCAAGTGGGCGCTGCACCAAGCTTTGCCAATAGCTCCTAGTCGAAAAAGGCTCAAACCGCAGAAATGCCATCAAAGAAAATAAATCAAATGAACCATTCTGGATGGGTGTCCCTGTAACAACCCACCTCCGGCAAGCAATTAAATTAATAACAGCACGACTTTGTAGAGCATTCATATTCTTAATCACGTGTGCCTCATCCAGAATCACCCGCCACCATTCGATATACTTAATTGGGGAGTGTGGCCATGAATTTTCATTAGCCAGAATAGTATACGTTGTCAACACAATGTCATACTTCTTAAGCTCCTCAGCATTGTTAGTCCTAACGGAATAGTACATATACACCTTCAACTTGCCAGGCTTAGTGTGCTCAGTCAGCTGAGCAACCCACGTTGAAAATACAGAAGGAGGGCATACAATCAAGGTCGTCTTACAACCAAAGTCAGTAGAATTATAAACTGCATTAACAGAATTTCCTTCCACATGAATTTTCTCAGTTTTACGTTTTTTCATCGCTCCCGCAACCATTTTGCCGGTCCTCCTCTTGGCCTTCTTACCATCCGAAACAAATAACCCCTCAATCACCTCAACCATATTATCTGATTTGTTCACATCCGCACTACCGCTACTAGTTGAAGAATGAAGAGCACTGCCATACTTATCTAAAGCAATCAAAGAGAGCAAAGTTAGAGTCTTGCCCAATCCCATATCGTCTGCAAAAATTCCACCACGCAAAGGCTCCGGACGCTCATTGGTATGGTAATTGGTTAACACATTTACATAAGACCCATCCTTCTGTTCCCAAAAAGGTGGCAATTCACTAGATTTCTCCCTGTGAACCAACCACCCCAAGCCTTCCTTTTGGTGCATGAAAAGCTCCGATTTGATCACTTCCTTTGGAGGCTCCAACGCTTCCAATGCGCCCTTTTTGCTCACATTCTCATCGACCAACTTGAAAATTTCATCGATATTCTTACATCCTTTGTCAGCCTTCCTTTCCTTAACCACAACGGCCTCAGATAATGTAAACGACGCGTCCAAATCAGAAATCAACTGCAACCCTCCACGCGAAATTGCCGATTTCACGGTATAGAATGCTTCAAATCGCGCAAAAATGTGAATTTGGCAAGGAAGTTTGAACTTGTTCCAGTTGGCACGTGCATTGGGCACAATGCCTTCGACCGAAATCAAATTCGAGTCAATAAGCGGTGCCAGTACCGCGGATACGGAGCGCTCTATGTGACCAACCTGAACCGTTCTCGTATTAAGAACTTTGATGGCGTTGGAATCGTAAGGATTGAGGGGCTCGCGTACCAGACCCACCATTTCCCGACCGCTAATTGTGCCCGAGTAGTACTTAAGACCAACTATGTTGGCAAAAACGAAGCCGAGCATGTAGGTTTCGGAGGAAGACGTGGGCTGTGAGTCTTGAGACGAAAAAAGAAAATCATCTGGTTCTGTTGGGTTCTCTTGCCCACGATCAAGAATCATGAACAGCCTCACTGGGTCTTCGTCATCCATGGCGAAGTAGAAGGAAAGAGAGATAAAAGAGGAGTTTTTGGGTCTTTTGGATGTTGAAGAAGGTCAGTAGCGTTCGGCGACTTTAGAGAGAGAGAGATTCAACAACAAAATCGGTGCTTCACTGTGCGAGTGTGTCTATGGCGTTCTAGTTTTCGAGGTGTTTTGTGTTTGAATGTAAAGGCGGGTTGGAGAGAGAGAGTGCGGGTGTGAGAGTTTATGTCGGTCCAACTATTAATTTTATTTATTTTAGATTAGAAGCTATTCCCCTTTCTTTTTTTTCATTTTGGTAGAATAAAAAGGGCCCTTTAGAAAGAAAACGTATTGTATGAGTAATAGTACAAAAAGAAGAAGAAAAGAAATAGTTTAGTAGAAAGATTTGAAGATTATATTCTCTATAAGCCACTGAATTAGAACACGTGTGTTCTTTGCATATGGTTTTAAAGCCACATACAGTAATGTAGTAGTTCAATATTTTGATATTAACGTTGTCATATATATATATATATATATATTACATATATAGTAGAGCAGTTAAATACCATCTTTTCACAATAAAGTTCTTCACGAAATTGACACGTTGTTACCCACTTATCAACCTGTACCACCTGAAGTTTTATTTTTATTTCTAAAATGCCAGAAAAAGGAAAACTCAACGCTGTAAATTATAAAATAGGAGATTCAAAAAAACACATGGCCGAAATGGACACTGGAGCTAGTACTCGTGTTGTGCAGATGGGGTGGGGTTACGCGTGGAATGTTCGCTGCTCTGCAATTTCAAACTAGCTGAAGATTGCGGGTTAGGCCCTGTTAGTTTGATTCTTCAAGACAAATTTTAGACGATTTTGCTTCGCTTATTTGTGTGAATACGACAGATAAGAATTTCAACCGAATTTGCAGGCGATGAGATTTAAGATTTTCTTTGATGTACAAACCGAAAATTGAAACCTTCTGCCTCATTTTTCAGTGAAAATTTTGATGAATGTTGCATTTCTTTCTTTAGCTTTTCCAATTGAAACTAATAACTTGGGGGCAGACCAAAGTGAATAAATAAGCAAGCTGTACACAAAATGAGAAGTTACAAGCTTGAACTAGTTGTGTATTTTATTTATATAATGGATACCTATTCCAGCTGCTATCCAATATTACAAATAATACATAACAAGATCGCAAACCAATTAGGGTGTTGTTTGTTTTGATCGCCCAAGTTTAGCATGAATCATCTCTCATTAATGTCCATCTGTGTGGTGATTTATCCATTTCACAACAGCCTATTCTGCTCCCTAGACTCTAACATATACTAGTCATCTACGATTTTGCACTCAATTCTTCCTTTCTTCTCAATGGCATCCCTTAAAACGGAATTACCTCTTACAGCTTTTAGCGTCAACAAAGTTTCGCAATGGCATCAAAGCCACTTCATGGGTCTCATGCTTCAACTCTCAAGTCCCAAACTGTTTGATTGCCACATCTACAAGTTGGTTTGAGCTTCCTTATGTTCTCTAGAATAAGGACAATTAGGGCAGCAATTTTTATTATAGCAGCAAAGGCCAATTGGCTATTCGGTATCTCTATTCCCACGGCTTAAAGAATCTAAAACAAACATTTACATCCACTGCATCACCTCCCAAACTGACTAAGAATATAAGTTCACATCCTAAAATTGATTACCACTTTAGAAACCTATATTTCAAACTTTGCACAACAGGGCAAAAAGAACACAAGTCATAGTATCACTAGTATTATTGATGTCTTGAATTAACCTAGCTCTTACAGTCATTAGGAAAATTGAAAAGATATCAAAAGCGCAAGTCTGAATTCAAACATAAAAGAAATATTTCTTGCAGACTTACAAATGATTTTACCAGTTCTTTCTAAAGCTTACATTTTATGCAGATTAAAATCTAACACAAACACGATGAGACAAACTACCCCGCCATTTAACAAGTTATAAGCATGAGTACAATCATAAAATCTTTTCCTAAACACAAATCCGCATAGCAGAGAGGAAAGAAGAACAGAATCTCAAGACTTTCAAGACCTTCAAGACTTACAATGCGTTAACTACTAATAATTGTGCCTCTCAAATGTCTGCTACATGTGTCTTTGGCTGGTTAAAAGTGTGCCTGCCACCATTGAATAAGAGTGCTTTTCTCGTCAAAGCCTACAAAAGATTAATGCAGCAGCTAGAAAGTCAGATTTTGGAAGATTCTTTAACTCATACAAATACAAGTGGATAAACCTTCTTCCCATCACGAATATGAGTTTCGGTCAAGTTAAATATTGCTCAACCAAAATTCCATTCAAAGGGCATTCCTAATTTTCACAACAAACCACGTAGCTGGGATGTCTTTGTAATTCTAAGTGTCCAGTTTATACTTTAGATCTTCTCCTATCATATGTTAACCAACCCCCTTAGAAACTTCCAAGCACACTCCGCTTGCTATAGGTCCCCAATAAAATTAAGCTATTTGTTAATAACGCACTTTTAATTCGGTGCTTTCGGCTATCATTCCTTAGTCTTTCTCTCAATAAGCAAATAAGATTTAACTATATGCGCATGGAATCTAATGAAACATAGTTTATATATGCAAACACTGCAGTAAAATAGAAAAGGAAGCACACCAAGTACATATGAAAAAAGAAGAGAGCAGATTTTGAAGATACACAAACCTGCTCAGATAATAGAAGATGGAGGTGCAGCAGATGGCGGGGAGGTGGAGGACGAGGTTTCTCTTCTGAGTTCCTTGACAAGAGCAGCCAACGCCTCAGGGTTGAGACCAAGATCACAGAGAGCAATGAGCACGGAGAGGGTGTGACGATCAAGCCCCGTCTCCAGTATGTTAGACATGTGAAAGGCCAGGTCCAGAGATTCCCGGGCAGTTTTTGCAGCCTCCGAATCCATAATTAACAAGTTATAGGTTGAAAAAGACCAAGCTTTCCTCAAAATTGAACAAACTGAAACCCCAAAAAATCAATTATGAGCAATCACAATGATCTAATGCTTCTAATATCAAATTGCACAAAACTCGAATTACCTAAAACAAAAAACTTACTTGAAAACAAAGCTTCAAATACGTAAGAAAAATGGATTATTCCGGAGAGCAAAGCTTCGGATTAGAAACAAATAAGAGCACGTCCCGAATCAAAGAAACGAAATTGGCAAGCAAGTAGAACAAAAAAAGAAAAAAAAGAAAGAAAATTTGCAAAATACAAAACAAAATCAACCGGCGGTTGTGGAATGAGACTGGAATTGGGGATTTAAACTCTTAAAGTTAATACCTTTTACTTTGTGGGTTGGGTTGCAACGGGACTCGAATTCTCGTGTTTGCCTAAAACAGCCAGTCCAGAGCTGCTGAGAGTGAGACTTCGGCTTCAGCTCCTCGTGTTGTGGTGGGCGGGTGATTAGCGGACCCGTATTTCCATTTTCTGATTAGATGGGTATCTCAGCAACGCACTATTTGGATTTAGGCGAATTTTTCATATTATATCTGTCTATATAAATTTGTTTAGCAACTAAATAAAAAGTAATTTTAAATAGTTACGCTTTTTGAAAAAAAAAAAAAAAAGGAAAAAGAAAATAACACATTTTATTTAATTTGAATCAGGGATGGTAGATTCAAAGTTCAATCTCATTTAATTCTCAATTAACATAATGGTAATTGGAATCTTGTCTGTCAAATATTCATGTTCTAAGCCAAGAAATATTACCACTTGCTACTGTTCCTGTTTCTATTGAACATGATGGGTACATAATTCACAACTAGATATGTACAACCAATGAATTAAATAGCTCCCATCTAACTTATAACTTAATTCATAGTTTATATGTGAATGTAAATAAATCAGACGATACTATAAGTTGTAATCTGAAATTATTATTGTACGAGAGATATAAATTAGTTCATGTGTGTTTAGCTTTCATATATATATATAGAATAGTTGCAATTGCATGAACTTGCAAGAGCAGCCTGGAAACTACTACACTACACACCAAGTTCAGTTCTGTAGTATGTATAATGTATGTTATCATTAAATTTTCACTTAATTCATATATGAATGAGTCTGCAGAATCAAGAAATCATGGACAAAAAAAAAAAAAAAAACTTATCGTATATATGTACATATGCTTCCTATATTATAGGTAGCTATCCCTCTCCCAAGTTGTGATCAAAATGACGAAAAATCCAAACCATTAGACAAACCAACTTATTTTATAGCTAGTGATTAATTGATAGGCTAGTAAAGAAAATGAAATATTAGAATGAAATATCATATGGCTTAACTTGGCAGTTTCAAACAGTAACCTTCAAGTATAAAAAGCAGCAAGAAAGATAAGAGAGAAGTCTCTCTCGTCATGTTAATTGGTGTTTAATAATTAAGGTTCATATATGCATGTGAATCATTTTGACAGAATCCCATTAAGAAAATAGGGGACAACAATAGTTAAGTTTGTAAGCAGGGCCGGTCTTGAGCATGTGCGAGTGGTGCGATCGTATAGGGCCTCTCAAAATATAAGCGCACTCAAATATGTATTAGTTATATATATAAATATATATTTATATCGTAAAAGCTTTATTTCTAAAAAAAATATTTCTTTTCTAAGTTAAAATGTATAGAAAATTAAAGATAATAAATATAAAAAAAATTTAAAATGAAAATGACACTTTTTTAAATTTTACACAGGGCACCTTAAATCTCAGCACCGGCAAACATAAATTAAATTACCGTCTAGTGTATGCTGATGTAAGGGAAGGAGACTTTCAAAATTCAGATTTATTTATTTTTAGTAGAAAATAAATGGTGTGAATATGGAAAAACAAACAACTCCAAAATTCTATTTCCACGCATAAGCGTAGAGGAGGGGTAATGGATGAGAGTGAGAGTGAGGTAGTCATGGCTGATTTTAAGAAAAAAGGTAGGGTAAGGCTAGTGCAATGTGCATGTGAATAGAGTCTAATGTCGGGAAGGGCTTTCCAATGCATGCCCCCACTCGGCACTGCAGTTTTTGTCTTTAGTCTTTTTTTTCTGTCTAATGTCACGGCGCACCACCTCAAGAGTGTAGAATGTGTTCGAATATTACTCTGCCAGCCTCACTCATTTTTCCATTATTCACGCATAAAGCAAATCTCCTTTTTATCCCAATCTCAGGTTCAGAACCAAAGTAAAATATGTAGATCTAGAAAACATTATTCACTTGGTAAGAAATAAAAACTACTACTTTAATTACTCATTTGATATGGAAATCCAATTAAACTATCTATCATAACAAATCATTAAAACAGATAAAACTTCAAATAACCCAAAAGAACAAAAAAAAAATAAATTTGAATGTTAATGAAATCCAATAAAACAATACTTAATATAAACTAAACTAAATCATTATCAGCCTCACAACCAGTCCAAAAGAGGAAGAAAAAGAAAAGAAAAGAAAAGTTGAATCCGCATCATCTTATTATATCATATATTATCGGTCTCTCAGTATCCCAAAGCCCAAAAAACGAAAAAAAAAGAAAGAAAGAAAGAAAAAAAGGTCAGTCAACTCTCTTTAGTCGATTCTATTCTCTCTATAAAATGTAGCTAAGCTGCAATGATAGATAGGCTCGCATTCAGCTACTACGTCAAGCGCTACCTCTTGTCTCTTTCTTTTCCACGGTCACAGACACACACAAACTAATACAATATGCGGCCTCGGCCATGGATTATGGTTGCAACGCTCTGTGGGAGTCTCATCCAATTCCACACATTGTTAAGTTGTGTGGACTCCCTCCCAGTTCGAGAAGCTGATAAAATCGTCAGTTTACCGGGCCAACCGCAAGTCAGTTTCCAGCAGTATGCCGGGTACATAACGGTGGATGAGAAGCAGAGAAGGTCGCTTTTTTACTACTTTGCTGAATCACAAACTGACCCTGCCTCTAAGCCTCTTGTTCTTTGGTTAAATGGAGGTAACAACATTTTGTACTATCTCTATTAGATCTAGTTGAACTTACTAGTAAAACCATAAATAATATCATTCTCTCTGGGTTTTTCTGAAAATTAAGGACCTGGTTGTTCATCGATCGGAGCTGGAGCTTTCTGCGAGCATGGACCTTTTAGACCAAGTGGAAACATTCTTCTTAACAATAATCATAGCTGGAACAAAGGTACCGTACTTACGCAGTATATAAGGTGCTTGCGTTTTTTTGGGTGTTCGAATACTACTCTCGGCTCGAAGAATCAACTGAATCTAGACTCACTTTTTGGCTCTTCAAAATTACAGAAGCAAATATGCTGTACCTGGAATCACCTGCAGGAGTTGGTTTCTCCTACTCGGCTAATAATTCATTCTACACCTATGTCAATGACGACATGACAGGTTTTTTTTTTTTACTTCACCAGACCTAGTTGTAGACAGATGCATCATACAGATTTTATATATGGTGTTTGGCAATTCCATCGACTTGAACGTTGTGTAAAATAGATGTTTGGTGGTTTCTTCTCTTTAGCCAAAGACAACCTGGTGTTCCTGCATCGCTGGCTTCTCAAATTTCCCGAGTACAAAAACAGGGATTTATTCATCACCGGAGAGAGCTATGGAGGTACCTTTTTGAAATCATTGATTACGAATGATTTTAAACAAGGTGCAACATTTTAAACTACCTACTCTGACTGCATCTGTTTGCTTTCCACCAGGGCACTATGTTCCTCAGCTTGCAAAGCTCATTGCCCAATCAAGTTCGAATGCCAACTTCAATCTCAAGGGAATTGCAGTAAGAAAACTGAAATGGACTGGAGTTTGCGTAATAAATTTTTCCATATATGGTAACATAAATTAATTAATACGCTCAAGGGTTGATGCATTGCATTGCATATTTGCATGGTTGCAGATTGGTAATCCACTTCTGGAATTCAACACTGATTTGAACTCGCAAGCCGAGTACATTTGGTCTCACGGATTGATATCCGATTCAACCTTTGAAAGTTTAACTTCAGTCTGTAACTCTTCCCAAATCAGAAGGCAGATTCAGAATGGCAATCTGACCCCTGTTTGCGCTGGAGTTATGAGACAAGTTTCAAGAGAAACCAGTAAATTCATCAACCGTTACGATGTTACTCTTGATGTCTGCGTGGCATCAGTGTATTCTCAATCTCTGATTCTTAGTCAACTGGTGGGTGGGAATTGATTGGACTCTGACTGGGGCTTTTTATTTCCACTAGTTTGCAAAATTATATGTTTTCCTCAGCCTTAATTAATTCCAACTCACATTCATTTTTCACAACAGCTGCAAGAAACAGAGAAGATAGATGTGTGTGTGGAAGATGAAACAGTCAAGTACTTGAACCGAAAAGATGTGCAGGAGGCTCTCCATGCTGCGCTTGTTGGAGTTAGTAGATGGAGTATTTGCAGCGAGTAATTATCTAAACAATTTCTAAGTCCTTCCTTACCAGTAGAAACAAAAAGTCATAACCATCTCATCTCATTATATACTACTTTTGCCTGAGTTTTTTCCAATCCATTTCCTGATCTGATCAAAACAAAATTACTTGCATGTATTGTGGTTGCACTGGGGTTTGTGTTAATCTTACTTGATTTCTTAATTTGCCTACAACACAGAGCCCTCAAGTATGATATGCAAAATCTTGAAGTACCTATCACTCCGGTTCTGGGTGCACTCGTCAAGTCTGGAATCCGGGTTCTAGTTTACAGGTAAATTAATCACAAAAATTAAGGCTACTCTATGAGATTGAATTTTTAGCATCTTATCTATTATGCTTATTGTATATTAGTGGAGATCAAGATTCGGTTATCCCACTAACTGGAACAAGAACTCTGGTAAATGGATTGGCAAAGGAGTTGGGACTCAATACAAGCGTGCCTTACGGCGCCTGGTTTGAAGGAAGTCAGGTCAGGCGAACATTTTGTGACTTAAAAGAAAGCTCCTAATTAAAAGAGATTGATAATTGCTTAATTTTTTTTATGTATTCAGGTTGCTGGTTGGACACAAGTATATGGTGATATTTTGTCTTTTGCCACCATTAGAGGAGCATCTCACGAAGCTCCATTTTCACAGCCAGAGAGGTCCCTAGTTCTCTTCAATGCGTTTCTATCAGGAAAGCCGCTTCCACAAGCGCTCACTTAATTCCTCATTGACCCAAAAATAATATCTCCACCTTGGATTTAAATGATTACACTCCAATATATGAGTTGATACCCAATTCATGTGAGACGGAATTATCTATCTATCTATCTATCTATCTATATATCCTTTTCGGTTTTCAATTCGTTCACCATCTTGGCATTGATATTTATACTTCTTGCAGATGACCATATTCTTTCAATTCAGATTACATAAAAATTAAGCACACTCCTATGTATTATACGATCAAGTCTAAAAAATTTAGGTGAGCACCTTTCAGAATTATGGAGCCCTGCTCGTTGGCGATAAGGCCCATATTCCACACAGCTCGAAACTATCATTATCGAAAATTCCACTGCTCTTACTTGTCTTCTAGTTCTACCTCGGTTATTGGTTTCTCTCACAGAAACCAACACTTAAAATAAAATTATGAATAATTCCAATAGTTTCAAAATATTGACACACCCTCTTGTTTATCTGATCCCTCATTTTTGGTGAAAATATCATATTTTACTAACCTCCCACCTAGCTATTAGTTATTTTTTACATCTTCCAACCACTTGTGAAATTCATTTGTCCTTTTTTATTGCAAGTGTGACATATAATAGTTCTAATTATAATAATTAACTAGGACACAATAACAGACAATAAATAAATATAATAGAAGAGGCCTTCGGATGCGAGACAGAAAATAAAACTCAACTGAATATATATAATAGCAGCGAAGTGCATGTTTCATTCACCTAATTGCACATATTAGAATGCAACTGTGTATGTTGGATTGCAGTAAAAAAATACATTAATCATATGCAGTATCCCTAGCATAGATGGAACCTGAAATGAGAAATTAACAAAACAATCCCCTTAGCATCCCATCAAACAAAGGCCCTAACACTAGCAGTCCATAGTATGGACAAACAATATACAAAGAGATTAATATATTCAAATGGTAGCAATTAGTCATCATTTTGGGGTGCTCAGATTCCTCAATCACGTACGTGCTTAATTAGAAGCTGCTTTTTCTACTTTCTAGCCAGTTAAAAGCAGAAACCCACAAGTAGAAGAGCTCTGAGGAATAGTTCTTCATCATAATTTATATAACTACTTCCCTTCTTATACTACTAGTTATATATTAACCAATCTATTTCCACAATCTTCCATGGAATATATGTATATATATATATATATAACTTTACCAGATTGCTCCATGAAACTGATAAACAAAATTTATATGAAGTTAAAAAAGATCTTAAAAAAAAAAAGACTTGAAAAATTTGATATACCCATAAATATATTTGAGGAAAAATTCTTAGTACGTACGTGAGAGTGAAAATGCACGCATACTCTTTATCACCAAGTTTTACCTCAGACGTTCCTCCATGAATCTGGGAATGAGAATGAGACAGTGTCTCCTTCCCTGAGACCAACAGGACCCATCGCAACAACTTTCCTCGAGTTTTATGGCTAATTCACCCATGATGCATTTTCCGATAAGAAACTTCTTTAAATAATGTGAAAAATATATATAAACTTGATGAATTTTTCTACAAGAGGGAAATGTATTGGGAAATAGGAAATTAGAGAACAGGACGATAAAATTACATATATGAGTATAAACAAGATTTTGGTTCATCGATCTTAGATACTAAAGCAACAAACCTTGAGACAATTGAACACAAGTCTGCAGTATCAAGTGCAAAAAGACCAACCTACACAAATCCATGTATGGTGTTAATTTAAGAGAAAATCACGAAACTTCATAACATCTGGAGGGGTTCTTAGAAGCTAAGAAAATTATACCCACCTACACTCAAATTACAATCTCAATCAATCAATGGAATTGAATGATAAATGAACTTAAAAAAAAAAAAAAAGAGTAATCATCATTCTTTAGTTACCCATTGGATTTTGGATGCTGCAGCTGCAGGGACGATTTTCTCCCCCAGAACGCGTTTGAAAGCGGTGACGCTAACCGTCGATCACCACCAAAAAAGGTTCTTTCGAATTTCAAGCTGATCTCCGTCTCACATTTTCGGTCATTTTGTCCGTTTCACATCCCTAATCCACTGTCTTTAATCGACCTTCCATAATTCACTTATTGATTTCCTTTATTGATTCTTTCCTTTCTAAAAACAAAACGATTATATCATAGTCAATTAAACTATAGATATAAAATATATATGTATATATAGTTACAATTTAAAAAAAAAAAAAAAAAAGAAGAAGCCAAAGACTAATGAGTATATTAAGCATTTTGATTATCTCAACTCATAAAACTAGATATACCCCACGCACATTCATCAAAAAAAAAGATATACCCCACGCATACGTGAAAGTGAAAAACTATTCTGTGCCATGCCATCAAATGTAATTACTTGTTTTAATTAGTACAGCGCTTAGGCTTAGGGATTTTTAGTTGTCATGATGACGCAACCCACAAAAAAGCAGTGGACACTTGATTTATTGCCCTTGTAATTTTCAATGTGAGACCCTAAAACCTGCATCATAAAAATTAGCAAAAGCTAACTCACATCATATTATTTAATATGATCATCTTTGTCTCTGTGGATTAACCTAATTAGTCCTTCTAACTGTAGCTTCTGCTTTCCCATCCATCTATTACCATTATATATATGAATGAGAAAGCAACAATAATAGTATTCTCATCAGGCAGATTTATAATTAATTAAAGTTAATCAAGAAACAAAAACTCAGAGAGAAATTAAGAAAAAGTGAGAATTATTCAGAGACAGCTTGCCTAATTATGGCTGAATTGACCACCTTAAACCTAACTACTTAATCCTACAGCACCATTATGACTATTGATTCTCATCATATCATCCCTTCACCTCAGCTCTCTCTCTCTCTCTCTCTCTTTCTCTCTTTATAGGTTTGTGTATGTATATAACAGTATGGTGGGTGAGCCAAAAACAATCAAATAGAAACCTAAGCAAGTTATAACTTGCTTACATCCTTGCAAACTGGGTTGGAAACATAAGGAAAAATTGTGCTTAATAAGTATATTACGATCTGATCAAATTATTATGAATGCCGATGAGCAGAGAGTTGTTGTTGGTATATATTACTTACTGAGCAGTGGCAATTGATATATATATATATATATATATATATATATATATATATATGATCAATTCAATGTAAGAGAGTCATGATTTGTATGTTGGGTTGACAAAAGAAATGGTCTGTCTAAGTAGAGAGAGGAAGAGATCGAAGCAAACGGTATTCAATATATGTTTATATATATATATATATATATATATATTTATAGATAGAGAGAGAGAGAGAGAGAGTAATGTGAAGGTAGATGGGGCTCATAAGCATGATTAGTCATTAATATATAAGGGGAGGGTACTGGGTACTGGGTACTGGCCTGGCCATGACCAGAAATTTCATGTACCAGTTATGTCCCAATTATGATAGTTTAGGACCCATGTACGACTTTGACTGAAGGCCCCATTTTAATTAACTTGAAATAAATAAAACAAAATCAAACCAATAATTAGTAAATAAATAAATAAAAAAGAAAGAAAACCCCCCTAGGTTAGCCAACCCTAATAATAATACAATTGCTTGCAGACCAAAAAATTCTTGGCCTTAATCATGTCAAGCACATCTACTCGATCACTCACAAGTCACAACAACAGATTTCATCTTTGGCCTTAACTTGCAGGGCTTGATGCAATCCAAAGCTCAAAAGTCTCACAAATCCAACCATATATCTTCCCTCAGGCATCCTTAATTAATTCCCCACTTAATTCTCTAAACCTTGATTAATATTATTTCAACACTCAAATCAAACCTAATTAATTATATATAATATATATCTGTTATATAGGTAACACTTGAAATTCAGCACACACAGCATTAAAAGGGGGTTGGGAGGCATGCCATGATTTACTGCTGCTGATGAAATTAACAAAAACCATTGAAATTTACTACTAAGAAATGAAAATTATCTGGCCACCTTTTATTTTTCCTTGGTGCTAAAATCATCATCAAGTGTCTATGACTTTCATATACTTTCTGATCTTTCTTCTTTTCTTTTCCTTTTTTTTTTTTAAAAAAAAAAAGTGACCGAAAACATCATCATTTCTACTAAGAAAGTAACAACCATGCATACACATTCTGATATTCACCTCCCACCTCCTTTTTATGGCCCACCCACCCCCAGCTCCCTCTGTCTCTATTTTCCTATATAAGTAATTTCTCCTAATTATTCTTCTTTCCTTAATTCTAACCTAATTGAGTTTTCCTCCTATTTATGTCCTGTTCACATAGCTGAATACTGAAACAACACTTAGTTTCTAATTAATATACATTTTGTTCAAAATCGTGTATTAAACTCCAAATTTTATCACTTATGTTCATATAATTAAATACTGAAACAACACCTAGTTTATAATTAATATACATTTTGTTCAAAATCGTATATTAGACTCCATATTTTATCACTTACAAGCAAAATGTATATAAATTTTCACCAATGTATATAGTCAATTTGAACTAGTAATCATACATCGATCTTAATTATATACAGATAGTCGATTTGAACTAGTAATCATAAATGGATCTTATGTACAACAATTATGCATGCTATATATATGAATGTATAATAGTCTCCGGATATACATAAGGAGTATCTGTTACCTGCTAGATTTACTTTTGATCTAAACTTGTTACCTAGATTTTATTTCTGGCGTCTACTATTAATACACACACACACACACACACACACACACACACGCTTAAACCACACTGCATTGTACTTAAAGAACAATGGATGCTTAGGGAGTCGCAGATTGTCATTAAGCTTTTCAAGAGGCATACATGTAGCCATTATGCACAAGGTTCATGATCTATTTTAAAGATTTTTTTTAATCTTTTCCTGCATATAACTATATGTATATATAAATATAGCTAGTATAATACGTTAATATGTATTTCGAATTTGAGATAACATCACAGTGAATGAAAGTGAGCATAAAGCGTTACTTTAAGTTGTCTCTTTGAGACATGTACTATTTGCATCTCAATTGCCCATAAGATGATTTAAGGAATTAACGATTCTTAAAGTCTGTAAATATAATCAGTATAAAAAGCAAAGTATTTTTACATTTATTTAATAATAATAATAATATCAATAAAAGGAAAGAAGAAGTTAAAACTGCTTTCTACTGTATTTCTGAAAGAGGATTGCCAAACCCAAAAAAAAAAAAAAAAAAGAGTCTAGTAAAGGAGTGTTTTTTATTGCAAAATTTAGGTTTTGAAAACTCAATGGCACGTTAAATTCATATCTAAACGTCACTTTTGAAAAGCCTTAAATTTCACAACACTGTCCCAAACCTTATTTTGGAAACGGAGTAGAGCCTAGACTCCCTAAGTTTCCCCTTGAGGGTCATATATTGGTAAAGAATAAGAGAACACATTAAAAAAGTCAAAGGTACACATTCTTGGTAGGCATTAGGCAAGATTTTCTCATAGAGCAAAGAGAGAGAAAGAGAGAAAAACCAATAAAATGATTAATCATCACATTGCCCAAGATTTATAAAGATTGAGAAGCCACCTTGGGCAACTTTCAGTTTAGGAATTTGCAAACCCATGTCTCTCTCTCTCTCTCTTCCTGGTTGTATCTCATTCACCAGCCAAAATTAGGCTCTGAAATCACTAGCAAAGCACCAACAAGAAGTTTCCAACAACACCCCAGTTGCACCATACATATATATATATATAGAATCCAGGCAGCAAGCCCTACGCATTTTGACTCTCACCCCCGCATTGACTTGCTCCTTCAAACTTGAAGGTTCCAAAACAAAACAAATTACCCACAAGTTTTCTTCATATTATAATCCTCTCAGTCATCTCACTACAACCCTCACTGTAAGGCCACCCAATCTTGAGCAAAAAGAGAGCTAAAAGGGGGGGAAAAATTCTATCTTCATCTCCCTCTCCATCTCCATGCCATGAATTGTGTTGTTAAGAGCAAGAAACAGATGGGCCTGAAAACAGAGTTAGCTTGCTTGTCTCTGCTGCTGCTTGTGCTACTACTGTTGGAGACTGCATGTTTTGCTGAAGGGTATGGAAAAATTGGCAGATTCAAAGGTGGGTCTGGTTCTGTTCTGGGTCCTGTTAAATCTCAGAGTGGTTTTAAAGGAAATGCGCATAAAGATGGTGATGAAGTTTTTGGGGTTGAAAAGAGAAAGGTCTATACCGGTCCAAATCCTCTGCACAATAGATAAGTCAGTAGATATAGCGACTGCGTTCATTTTTATCTGTCAAGCCATTAAAATATTTCTTTCTTATCTTTCCAACCTCTTTCAATTTGTTGAAGCTCTTTCTTTGTTTTTTCTTTCTTCTTTCTAATGCTTGAGGCTATGCTGGACTGGTCACGGGAATGTTTCAAATAAATCTCACAGATGTATATGAAAATTAATTAGCTCTGAGATTTTGGTGAGGAATTGTACTTATTTGCTTAAAAACATATATAGGAAAAAGAAAATACATTTCAGAGGAACATCAATGCCATAAATGGAGTTGTTGGTGTTATGAATATTTGGTCTGCTTTTACTCTAGTTGGTTGGTGGGGGTGCTGTTCTATGCAGTTACTCTTTTTGTTGTATTTTTTCATATGATATATATATATATATATATATATGCATGTAGGAGATGTTTTACAGTGGTATTCATCCTAAACAGAAAAACAGGACAAAGGCCAAAATGCCTGTTTTTCCACTAGGCTTCTACAGTTATATTTTGCAAGTGTAAGGCTATATCTACATTTAATAGGGCTTTATCAAAGAAAAATTAATTAATAAATTAATGTTGCTTCCAGTTTATATGAATGTATTGTACTGGACCTGTTTGCTTGTTTTGAAACATGGATATGGGCGGAATCAGCAACGCAGTGGGTTATCATTGGTAGATTTTCTGTTATCATCCATTTATGACATTAAACAGTGTTAGTTTAAGCTGAAAATTCCAGTTTGTAAGATAAGTTTGATCCACAGATTAAGGATTTGAAAAAATCATTATCTGAGGAAAAAGGAAGTAGACAGATTGAATATGAGTAAGCCATTCAGTAGTCATCTTAATTTCTATGTCCAGAATGATTATGATGGAGGCCCCACTATATGTCTGATTCATTCTCCCTTTGCCAGCAATATGCCCACTACACAACCGAACTCAATCCATTATATGTAATGTATACGTATAATATGGGAATTGGAGAGCACACACTGGATTTTCTATATACAGTATTTCTACAAATGATCATTAGAGGAATGTTTCTACTTGGTTATTTCTGTTGGTGTTGTATATATGTTTCAAATGCTTTGGGAACTAACAAAAGTTGAAGTAAATCTATTTCTTCTGAAAATATACCCAAACAAACAACAGCAAGAGCCAGAGCCATAGCCAGAGCTAGACCTAGCTTTAATCATGGATGATCAAGCATGAGGTTGTTTGTTTGCATTGAAACCTGAAACAAATGGGCACAAAAAGACAATTTAATTAAAAGTAGACAAACAACTTTTGTTCATTTGGATTTGTTTGGTTCTGCTGCAAGAAATTGCTTTTGAAAATTTTATCTAATTAATTACCACTTCTGTTTATCTTGTTCCATTAGCTGATTTTTTCTTACACAGCTTGGAAACATAAATTCTACGTTCAGTAAAGAGAATTGCAACTAACAGCAAAAAGAAGGGAAATTTTCTAAGCATCCCCTCGCTCTTGGCTCTTATTCAGTAGAAAGAGATTTGTGCTGTTACTGTAGACTCTATGTACACATTCAAGTGTAACTGAAATTCCATGCAGTTAAATATACAACTAATAATTATTTACTTAATTAATGTAACTTCCATGGAGTAGAATTTCTCAAATTTCAATTAAACTTTAGCTTAATCGAAAGTAAAAGGAAAAGGAGGGCCATGCTGGTATTAGGAGATTAGATACTTTGTTTACACGGCATTCATTTAAAATGAAGAAACAAGATATTTCTGTTTGTTTGCGATTACATATAACCTGGTTGGAAGGGTCCTTTAAGTCCCAATCCAAGAAAGCCACCACGATACACCATGCATCATAGGACCACACTCCCTCACTCTGACCACTCCTATATGTATATTATGTAATATATAGGCTGCGTTGGGTACCCAACAATGCAATCAAGGCACAAAAATTCATGAATAAATTACAAGACAATTTTTCATATTTTGAAGTCCCATAAATATAAACTAGAAGGGAACAGGAGTTGAGTTGGTCTTTTTTGCTTCTATTAAACTCATTTCCACCAAGCTGTCCTGAATTATTAAGCAATTTCCAGGCAACACCAGAATAATAAAAACTATTGTATCTTTGATTCAGTTTCTTTTGAATTTATTTGTTTGATTAAAATATCTCACAAGGGGTAAGTTTATTCTTACAGTTTGGAGTTGGAGGTACAAGTAGTAGTACTAGTAGTAGAAGCACGAAGTTTAGTCTTGGCGATGGCAAGTGCAGACTTAGAAGCATTGGAACGTCCTAAATGGTTGCAGATGAAATCCCCAGCCAACATTAACTTACCAAGATCCACGTTGGTCTTCACTCCAAGCCCATTCAGCATGTACACTACGTCCTCCGTCGCTACATTCCCTGTAGCTCCTATTGCATATGGGCAACCTCCCAGACCAGACACTGATGAATCCACTGTCCCTATCCCTATCTGATTCCCAACAATACAATCCACTCGTCACCATCACCATCCCAAACTAACAAATTCTATAATTTCCATGTTCAAATATAACAATGCTAACCTGGAGAGACGTTAGTATATTTGAAAGCGCTTGCCCATACGTATCATGAAAGTGGACTGCTAGCATATTCATGGGGACAACGTCACTCACTGCCTCAAGCATTGGAATAACACTACCTATAGACCAATATGTACGTATTATATATACCAGAATAAGTTAAACACTAACGCGAAAAGTGATTGCTGGCTGTCCTTCAACTCAGATGGAAAAGCAATATAACAAACTTGAAAGAAGCATTTAAAGATTACCAGGAGTACCCACACCAATTGTATCACCAAGGGATATCTCTGAGCAACCCATTTCGTAAAGCTCTTTGGCCACATATGCTACTTGTCTTGGAGGTACATTTCCTTCAACTGGACACCCCACAACACACGATATGTACCCACGAACAGGAATTGAAAGCTCATTAGAAGCAAGAATAACATCACGATAACGAATAAGACTGTCACTGATGCTACAGTTGATATTTAATTTTGAAAAGGACTCAGAAGCTGAAGCAAATATGGCAACTTCCTTAGCACCGGCAGCAACAGCTGCCTCAAAACCCTACAGGAAAGCATTACACCAAATGAGTGATTCTTTACATATTTGCTAGACCAATTTATCATTTTATGTTTCTCATGATAGAAAGCTTACTTTAAGATTAGGAACTAATACAGGAAAGCTTGCACCTTCAACATTTCGAATTGCTTCCATTACATCCTTTGCATCAGCCAACTAAAATTTAGACATAAAAAAGGCAAGTGAATTTTACAGGTCCAAGAAACACCGACTTCTATGTAGATTGAAAACTTCAGTGATGAAACCATATCAATTGAAGAAAAAATGTATGCTTCGAAGAAATGAGAGAGGACACACCAAACAGAATAGCAAACAAGCTAACAAAATGTATTTGAAAGAAGAAGAAAGAAAAACAATTATATTATATCTCTAGTACTTGTTACAACAATGAGAAGGGTAAAAAGCATCTTTCTTAAAACTAGGTCTTTATAAATAATGAACATCAGAGTTTTTAGTTGCTGGAGTATATACCATACTGCTCAAAACCATTTTAACCCTAAAAAATTACTTCTAAAGGCAATGCAACCATGAAACTGATAATTGAATGCCAATAACAATACATATAAAGACTAATGGTTCAGGAAAATAATAATTCAAGTAATCGATTCACATTAAAGATGTCACAAGTAAAACCATCAACATATCCACATGAAATTTAGGAAACAGACATGATGATTTCGTTGAACCTCCCAAACAGAGCAGACGATGGCTGTCCATATGAAGAAACATAAAAAAAGAAAGCAAGAATAGTTCAACTAATAAAGTATTCAAAGGAGACAAAAGTCCAAGAAACCAAGTTTTGTTTACCTGTGGAACCCATTTTGGTGAGACAAAACTTGTAGCCTCGACTACAGACAATCCTGAAGAAGCTAGCATTTTTATCAATTCGACCTTTACATTGGTAGGAATAATATGCTTCTCATTCTGCAATCCATCTCGTGGACCAACTTCAACTATTTTGACAAATTCTGGAATACTTGTCAAAAGCTGCAAGTATCATAAAAACTATTAAATTAGACAACCCCATGGGAAGGAATCCAAATGAACTCAACAAAAACGAAAGATATTAATGCAGAAAAAATAATAAAGTTCATCAAGTAGAATATGAAGAATATCCTAAAAAAGTCCTTTCCCCTACACATCAACACTGAAATTTCCGGCCAAATTATAAAGACATAGAGAGACAAGTCCATATAAAATCTGATACACCTTATTTGTAAATTTCCCTCTGCCTCTGTCCTTACAATTGGAACTATAATGGTGACTTGAAAAATACCCAGCATCACGAGCATAGCCAAGTGCCCTATCATTCAATCCAAATCTTGCAACTGCTTGATTTTTCACTATATCTCTCAGTGACACATTCCTAGTTTGTCTTCTCCATAGCAATGCCTCTCTTGCATACTCATTACTGAAAGGGGAGAAAAATACTATTTACAACAAAATTATAATTAAAAAGAACAAAAACCACCACACACGTACATTCACCCCATAACCAAGCTGAAAAATAACTAAAAATTGATTTTTCTTTTTCTTTTTTTCCCAATAGAAGAAACTGAAATTATTGAAAGCTTTTAAAAAAAACTACTATAAGCTTACTAGCCACTTTTGAATGAAAAACTCCTCCCCTGGGACCGCCAATCTTCAGCTCCAATTTGATTAAGTGCATTAGTTTTAGCGCTTGTAAAATCGGCAAAAGCAAGTGAATCCTCCAAATGAGACATTATAGGAACATCTAAAGGGGTTAAGAAAGTGCTACACCGCGCAAATTTACGCAAAGGCTTTGCTGCTAACATTGGATCAATAATACTAATGAAAATATGGGAGTGTTAACGCATCAAATATTTTACAGTGGATTTTTTAAAAAATGCCCAGAAGAAACACAAACCGAGGCTAAATTTTCAAACTTGAAGAATACCCGCTAACCTCAATTAGACGAAACCTGGACTTATTTTGCCGAAATTAAACAAGAACAGGAGCTGAGGTAGCTGATGATGATGAGAGGGAAACGGAAGAAGAAACAGAAGATTGGATTATGGGCTGTAGCCAGCAGCCTGTAGCCTGTAGCGTGAAGGACTTTTTGCGTTTGCTGAATTTCATTTACGGTTTGAAATTGGATGGAACATTGAAGTGATTATGCAGAGGTGCAGCAACGGTCGTCCGTACTAATCCAATTCCCAGTGGAAGAAGGAGGAGAGAGAGGAGGACATTTTCGTAAAACTACTAATTCCAATCGGTAATTTGCTTCTTTTTAGAAAAATAAAAATAAAATAAAATAAACCAGATAATGTGAATTTAAGAAGGTAGTACAGGTACTCTGTATTAGGCCACAAAAACTAAAAATTAACTGGGCTGGACTTGGATCGTTATCAACGGAGTCTTACTATATAACATACAAAGAATTAAATGGATCTTATTGGGCCGTTTCACGTTTATGTTCAAATTTTTTTTTAAATGAAAGGCCCAGCTATTTTACATATAAAACAAGGCTTCGGCCCAACCGTTGAGCTTAGATTGCTCATTTTTTCTTTTTCTTTTTTAATAAAAAAGGACTTCGACCTCGTATTGTTCATTAGTTACCAATTTAGCATGCAATACATCATAAATATGTTTTAATTGAACTTCGAAACAAATACAACAAAGCTTTAGGCTAAAACTGAACGCATATACACCCAAAACAATACCAAGTGCACTGTATGCATCAAACGTAGGACGTTGAAGATGAAGTTGGGGGAAGCTAATTTGTGCAATTATATTGTGCTTGCTTTGTGGTACAATTGGCTTCAAATTTACAAGGCTTCTTAAAAATCGTTTCAAGTGACCGATAGGATATTCAACACAACGACCATAATATATCCTTGATTCATGCAACTGGGTAGGCATTATTAACGTACACAATTTTAAACTTTAGAGAGATGAGAAAATAGGAACGCCCGGCAAGGTGGCACCAGCATCCACAGTGAAGTTATTTCCCGTGACATACCCTGAAGAGTCATGTATCAGATACCGAACCAACGACGTCAAAGCTGGATCCGAGGTTCCATATGTTCTTAGAGGGACTGTTTTCGTTGCCACATTCTGTAGCCAGCGTTTCTGCATCAGAACCTCCGTTATCTCTGACTTGAACAGTCCAGGTGATACTGAATTCACTCTGATTTTGTGTACCCCCAATTCCATGCCCATAACCTGAAATCATCTCAACCACATATCACAATGATTCCACTGCACCATATCTTCTTTAATCACCCATGACCTCTTTTTTACAAAAACAAAGAAACAAGTGCATTTTATACCAAAAAAAAAGAAACAAGTTCATGGTTTACAGAAGATGAGAGGATTTTAAAAATAAGAAAATGTTAGAAAGATAAAAAATGGAAAGCACAGCAAATATTCTACTAGAAGATGCATAATATAATATTTACACATCAATTGCATGACAAAACCCATTACCCTTGTCAAACTGTTGAGGCCTGCTTTAGAAGATGCATAAGCAGCAGCTCCAGGCAACTGCCCACGATTAAGACCAGCAATTGAAGAAATATTGATTATTGAGCCTCCCTGATGCGCATCTCGCATTTGTATACACACATATTTTGATACCAACCACGAACCTCTTAAGTTTGTATTCATAGTTTGATTCCATTCCTCTTCAGACAGTTCCAATGGGGACTTCACATTGCCTAATGTACACAGTCAAATTCAAATCATCCATCTACAAATATTTTGAGAAAACTGGTAACACAAAATAAGACATGCATATAAATCCAATTATCTAAACTAATGATAAAATAATTTAAAATAAAGGACGTTTCCACCAACACACTAAAGAAGAAAGTAACATATATTTTAGCATTACATTTGAAGGTCAGAGATATCATAAATATATGTCTTTCTATTCACTTCAGGGAATAGAATACAAGCATACCAATAAGCATTATCTTATTATGGCCCACTTCAAATACTTCTTCCATTTATCCATAACACAACACACGCATTTACTATCCACAATGGAAAAAAAAAAAAAAAAAACTAAAGGAAAAGTAAGTTTAAAATTACAAGAGCACGAATAAAAAACACAGACTGTAAATAAATAAACAGAGCAACCCCTTGCTTTCAAAATTTTCTTACCATCAAACATACATACTAGCAGATATCTGGTCTCCAACCCCTCGCCCCTACCCCACAAGCTACAGGCAAACTATAATTCATACAAGCAAATTAGTTTTGTTATTTTACTAACTCATGCTTGCAAAAATATCAATTTCCTTAATTTTTTTTATCTAATTACACAAGTTTGTTATACATCACCAATACCCACTTGTAAATTCTACAAAAGCTACAAGGTCAGTTTCTTAAAACAGCGGCATGAAAAGGGTTTGTGTGCTTCATGGTGATTATTTATAACAAATTCTAGTTGATTATTGCATTTACCAGAAATTCCTCCAATGATATAATCTCCCTCCATTACCCAAAGCTAGAAAGAAGCTTGTTTGAAAGTTGCAATCAATATGCAACCTCATAAACTACCCAGTTCACCCAAAGGATATTTGCATCTTCGACCTGAGAAAGATTAGACGCTTCGGTGTCATTACACTACATCTTATAGCCACCTTCAATTTGGCCTATGAAGAAGACCCCGACCCACCATGGAATTTAGGCCCAGTTTGTTCTGGTGCCACTTCCACCAACTAAACAATTCTTCCAGAATGGCTAGCCAATGGAATCAAATTGGTTTTATTGACCCTAAAAGTCCACTATAACACATCTCTCCAACACGGAAGTAAACAAAAGTCAATGTTGTGGGGCGAAGTACAAAACTTCAAATATAAAAATCATCTGCCGTGCACAAAGGGCACCAAAGTTCAGAAAACCTAAAGTTGCAAACTTGCGATGCAATCCCGTCTCATCAAACGCTCATGTTAATGAAAAGTCAATCGAATTCGGCAGATTATCCTTTTCTAAAAGTTGAGAATCTCGTGAAATTTAAGAAGGCATCACCAACAACAACAATTGAGAGAGTCGAAACATTCAGAATATGTTCTACATGAATCCCAAAAACCAATCAGAGGAAAATTTGACGGTAAGTGAAATCTAATCTCCCAAAGTAGATGATTTCCTATCAAAGCCTAAGTTAAATTACTTTGAGTTCAGCCGAGATTGTTATGAAGAAGAAAAACAGAGAGTAAAGTCGAAACGAAAAATTAGAAATAACCTCTTATGCCAGCATTATTAACCAACGCATCAATGCGCCCAAAAGCGTCCCAAGCCTTCTGGACTGAGTGTTGGATAGTGGGTCCATCCGCACAAACATCAAGCTCCACAGCCACAGCTCTAAGGATTCTGGTTCCGTCCACCGAAGAAGAAGAGGAGTTGGGAGTTGAGAAATCAAGTTGGTTGATTTGGTCGCAAAGGGACTCGAGACGCTCGACGCGACGAGCGGCGGCTACGATAAAACAACCGGATTTGGCGAGGTCGAGACAGAATTCACGGCCAAGGCCAGAGGATGCGCCGGTGACCATGACCACCTTGCCGTGTAGGTCGAGCCATGGCTCCATGGGGTTGGACACTTGGCTTGCCATGTCTCTCTGTGTGTCTGCGATAGAAAAAGAAAAATTATCAAAATAGTCAATGGAACTCAACTCGAAGTTGGCATTTTTAATTTAAAAGGAAAAAAAAGTTGGCATTTTTAATTTATTCATGTTGTTACTGTTCCTCGTGTGAGTAAATACATTAAGGTTTCAAGCAAAAATCCAGCAGAGTAAGGTTTGTGAAACACATGTGACCCAGTTGGACAAACTTTAAATTGACCCATTTCTTCTCCATCCTCCAACCCACCCACCTACCTCATTCTTAACCCCATCCTCCAGTACCCCAAATGATGTCTTCAATTTTCAGTGAAAATAACAAAGCAATTGCCGAATTGTCACCCAAATGTAATGTGTATGTATGAGCTTCTTCCTTCCAATTTCCTACCAAACCCACGTTCAAATATTTCTTTTTTTCCGTTGACGGGCGAAAACAGAAATGATAATCTAGCCATCACTCTTGACCATGTCTAACATAAAATATGCTTTTTGCTACCAAAAACAAAAAAATGTCTAACATAAAATATATGATAATCATGCAACTGATGAATTCTAATTCAATATTAAAATAAAAATCCATAATTCCAGTATTCATCATCCCCATTTGCTTGTTACTTACGTAATTGTATTAGCATAGCTATAATTATATTAACTAGTGAGCAGAAAATTAAAGAATAAAAAAGAAAAAGATGAGTTGAAGGCATCGGAGGCAGATTATTATTAAATTGGGAGACAACAGGACACGACTTTCACTGTCACATGAGGAATTTATATAAAAATGTAATGGGGGATTTCTAATAAAAATAATTAATTAATTGTCTACTGCCCAAGACGCTTCCTTGCTGCTGCTGTTGTCGCTGTAACTGTGGAGTGGAAGCGTGAATTGGTGTTGTTTTATGAACGCAGAAGGAAGCACACAAACTGCATTTTATTTTAGAAGAATGAGAGTAATGCCTGTTAGAGCTCCCGTAACTCAATGGAGATACGAAATTGAATTTTGACAAGATTTTGGTGACGAAAGCAGCGGCGCCGCCTGCTACTGCCACTGCCACAGAGGGTAGGGGGTAGAGCACAGAGGGTAGAGGGTAGTGTTAGTTATTAAAGACGTGCCTCATCAATATCCCGGATTTTCCTTGGTATTATTTATTGCATTTTATAATGGCCGATCGTAAACCTCGCCAATTTACAGTAAAAAAATAATGAAAGTTCTCAATTTACTTGAATATTTCACTAGCAAACAAAAGTTAAGAAATAAATTGTGGTAAGTGGGGGAATGAGACTTGGTTGAAAACAGCCCAAAAATTATAAAACTTGACACACAGAAAATAAACCAACTATTTTCTGAAGTGCATGCAAGCATGCCTTCCACTTCTAGATGAACATCTCACTGCCAAGGAACAACAAATTAGGCACCCATTTTAAGTACGGCCAAATTAAACCCCTATTTTTTATACCAACATAATATGGGTTTTCTTTCCCTAGCTTTGTCTTTCTTGTTTATTCTGCCTATTGAAAATTAAGTGATTATGGTGCATGCACCATAATCGACCAAGAGGATATCTGAATTTGGACCTCTTTACCATCCAAGGCTTGTCTAGTACTCGTTTTTCGGTCTCACACATTATTTTTGTGCATGTGTTGATGAAATTGATTTGTCAATTTTCCCATGGGACAACACAAACCCAAATCCAACTCCAAAAGAAAAATTAAATAAAGTCCACAGGTAAGCTAGGGCATGCATGCAAATTGATAATACCCGATGGTGACGCGTGGAAGTTGTCACGCATGCAAAGGAGGAATTGTTGTGGGGTTCAGATTCCCTGTGGGTTGTGGGACGCAAGATGCTGCTATCATTCCAGCATTTGAGGGTCTTACGCTTCCCTTTTTGGCTCTGTCTGCCTCTGTTTGTTTATTTGGTTAAAGGAGATGTTATTTTCATGGTCCTCTCCTACTTACTATTCATTTTTAACACAGTGGCATATCATGGCAGACAGTGTTATTGTCTCTTGTCTTTGGATTTATCTAACTGACTGGAATGTCTCCTTTCCATATATATTAGTAACTTATAGCATAACCCATAAACCAAACAACATAAAAAGGCAAATTACAAGTAGAATCTGTACATTATTCCCGATGAATCTTTGATTATGTATATATATATATACTGAGAAAGAAAAATAATTACGTATTTGCATTGCATATACTAGTCAGAGTTCTTTCATGTGTATGATTGAGCTCAGCTTCTTTCCTCTGCCTCTCCAATTTTACATTAATGCATGCCGAGTTATAGTTAATAGTTCGATATTTTGAAATATTTTATTTTTAAAATTCAGTGTCCTGATGTTGATATTAACATTATTATTTTAGAGAATTTTAAAATTAAAATAGAAATAGATTTTATTTTATAATCAATGAGCTCATAATTCTAAAAACTTTATCATTTTTCACGTGTCCTTTGTCATGCTCTTGTGATTCAATCCCAGTAAGTAGTCAGGAACATCATAAATTGCACAATATTATATAAGCATGAACATGATGATTCTCTTTTCAATTTTGGGTTGGCAAATGTTTCTTTACTTATCAATTTATCAATAAAATAAAAATTATCGTAATAGTAAAGGTTACAATATACACAGTGCCAATGTATACAGCCCAGCGGCTTCTGTTGAGTTCAAGAAAGAAAGGTCACATGGACAGGTGAAACTTATTCAACAAAATATACAGGAGGGACGGCCATAGGACTGGTTACAAATCAAGGACTCTTGGAGTTCATCTATAACCGGGATTCGAGGTAAAGAGTTTGCTGTTAATATAACAATATATAGAATGTGTAAAACATAACATTAAAACTATAAAAGGTTCAAAGCAGTGGTCCACATAATCATAGAAACTTTATATAGCTCCGACAGAGAAAAAAGGAACGAGTATTTTTTTTTGTAAACAATCTTATGTGACATGAGGATAGTTTGTATATAAATTGCAGAAAGCGTAGAGAATCTTATGAAGCTCTCAGCCTCAGGGGTTTCTCTTTCCTTTTGCTTTTTTCCTCTCTTACTCATTCCTTTTTTTTCTCGTCTCTTGGGTGCTGTTGGGTCTTTTTACTTCTCCCTTTACAGAGTTAACGCACCCCCTTGGCCCTCGCTTTTAGATACCCTTCTCTCTCTCTCTGCTCTGTCTCTCACTCTTCTCATTTTCTGAGGTTTTTTTCTTTTCTTTTTTTTTTTTTCGTTTTCCGACTTTCCCATCCAAAAAGACTTTAAAAAGCTTCTCAAAAGCTCTCAGCTTTTATTTCCTTGTCTGCCATTAAAATGCCATAAATATAACACTTCGCTTCACTTCCCTTCCATCTCCACTTGCCACCTTCCGTCCTACTCTAGCACGCACGCACGCACACACTTTTTCTTTTTAATTTCTCTATCTCCAGGTCGCCGGAATCAAGCCTTACCCACTTTCCGGCGATTGCAACTGCTTCCTTCATAAGTTTTCTCAGTTGTTCTGCAGAATGTGTTGATATCTAGCGTTTGAAATAAAAAAGACTTGGTTTTTCATTAACTACCCCATCTGTGTTTTCTGCTTATTCCCATTCTCTCGTCTGGGCATTCCTCAAAACTCACCAGAACCCATCACACAAAGAGAAAAGACACACCTTTTATAAGTACAATAGAAAACAAGAAGAAATGATCAGTGTTACAGACCTCTACCATGTTCTCACAGCTGTTGTGCCTCTCTACGTGGCCATGATCTTAGCTTATGGTTCAGTTAAATGGTGGAAGATCTTTAGCCCCGACCAGTGCTCGGGCATCAACCGGTTTGTGGCCCTCTTCGCGGTTCCTTTGTTGTCCTTTCACTTCATCTCCACCAACAACCCCTATGCCATGAACTTGAGGTTTATAGCCGCAGACACCCTTCAGAAAGTTATTGTCCTGGTGGTCCTCGCCATCTGGTCAAGGACAAGCTCGAGAGGTTCCCTGGAGTGGTCTATCACCCTCTTTTCTCTCTCCACCCTCCCAAACACTCTGGTCATGGGCATCCCTCTGTTGAAGGGTATGTATGGGGATTTCTCCGGGAGCTTGATGGTTCAGATAGTTGTTCTCCAATGCATTATATGGTACACTCTGATGCTCTTTCTTTTTGAGTATCGAGGAGCAAGGCTTCTGATTGTGGAGCAGTTTCCAGATACCGCTGGCTCTATTATTTCCTTCAGAGTCGATTCCGATATCATTTCCTTAGACGGGAAAGAGCCATTACAGACTGAGGCTGAGGTTGGTGAAGATGGCAAGCTCCACGTCACTGTTAGAAAATCTACTAGCTCCCGCTCTGAAATTTTTTCTAGGCGATCCCACGGACCAAATTCTGGAGTTTCCTTAACTCCGCGGCCGTCAAATCTAACCAATGCAGAGATATATTCACTCCAATCATCAAGGAACCCAACACCAAGGAGTTCGAGTTTCAATCACACTGATTTCTATTCAATGGTGAATGGTAAGAACATGAGCAATGTGAGCCCACGACAATCAAATTTTGGAAACTTGGGCTTCGACGAGGAGACTGGTGTTGGCGGGTTCGGCAACGCTACGAGAGGGGCCAATGGGGTTTATCCACAAGGAAATTCGATGCAGGGGACTGGCTATCCGGCGCCTCCCAGTGCAGGGATTTTTTCTCCGGTGGTTGGTCCCGGAGCCAAGAAGAAAGCAAATGGGACTGATGGTGGTAAAGACCTTCACATGTTTGTTTGGAGCTCAAGCGCCTCGCCGGTATCTGAAGGAGGAATTCATGTTTTCAGAGGTGGAGACTATGGAAACGAGCTTGGTGGGGTAGCTCACCAAAAAGGTTTTCAACACTAATCTTCCACACTATTAGTCGTACTGGTTTTGGTAGTATTAGTTGCTTCCTCAATATTTTTTTTTTTGGTAATTAGTTGCTTCCTCAATATTGTGTGTTTTTTGCGTATAATCTAGTTGTCATGATTCTGTGCATCCTTTGGAATTATCTGCTCATTGATGGAACTATATTTGTCTGGTTGAATATGGGTTTTGATTGGATTGATTTCTTTTTTTCCTTTTAAATATTTGTCGGGAGGTGAGGTGGGTTTTGTTAGGATTTATGCTTGTTTTGTCTTTAGTCTTGTGACTTTGCCCCCATTTCCTTCTAGTGTGGGTTTGCTCCATCTTTGCTTTTCAAAAACAGAATCCCCTGTTTTGATATTGTTTCCTTTGTCATCTCTGTTGGCTTTATCTCTTTCTTTTGATTGTCCACTTTCGCATTGACATTTAGATTACGATGAGCTTGGTCGCGATGAGTTCAGCTTCGGAAACAGACCAGTTCCCAATAGTGTTGACCGGGATGGTCCAGTGCTTTCCAAGCTTGGTTCGAGTTCCACTGCTGAGCTTCATCCCAAGGCTGGTGCGCAGGGCGAGTCCAAGCCAACATCCATGCCACCTACTAGTGTTATGACCAGACTCATTCTAATAATGGTGTGGCGGAAGCTCATAAGGAATCCCAATACTTACTCCAGCCTAATTGGTCTAACATGGTCCTTAGTCTCGTTTAAGTAAGAATATTAAGTTCAAATCAGCCTTAGATCTTGAAGTGGGTTTCACTTCATAATTCCAACTTGTTTATGATTTGTTATTCTCTGCAGGTGGAATATTGTCATGCCTGCAATAGTAGCTCGTTCAATTTCCATTCTTTCTGATGCAGGTCTTGGAATGGCCATGTTTAGCCTCGGTATGTTTTTAAGGTCTTGGAAAGATTTATCTTTTGTTGGTTGGATTCTTCCAGTAACAAGAGTATAATGTTAAAGTTATGCACTCTGCAGGTTTGTTCATGGCATTGCAACCGAGGATTATTGCATGTGGAAACTCAATTGCCACCTTTACTATGGCTGTTCGGTTCCTTACAGGTCCTGCTGTTATGGCTGCTGCCTCAATTGTTGTAGGATTACGAGGTGTTTTGTTGCACATTGCTATAGTTCAGGTAAATGAAGTGTTAAAGGACCAAAGTATCTAGTTATTTTGAATCTTTTCCTCCCAAAATTCAGTTCTTCAATTACAATGTTGTTGTTGAGTGAGTTTTCACTGTGGTTGTTTGATTTCAGGCTGCTCTTCCACAGGGGATTGTTCCCTTCGTCTTTGCCAAGGAATACAATGTTCATCCTGACATACTGAGCACTGGGTTGGAACACAGCCTTCCTTATCTCTTTACTTTTAGGAGTTTGAGCAATCTGAAAGTTGGTGTTAAGTGTGTTTTTTTGGTGTTTTCATTTGCAGGGTTATATTCGGAATGCTAATTGCTCTTCCCATCACTTTAGTTTACTATATCTTGCTGGGACTATGAAGGGGAAGCTGTGAAGGACAAACAGAGTTAGATAGTGCTTTAACCATTCGGTATTTTTGGTTTTTGGGTCTAACAGAAGAACGACGTAGATGTTCAGGACTTAGAGAAGAATATATTAGTTAGAGTGGGAGAAAAAGATCTTAAAGACATATCTCTTCAACAAGGACATGGGTGATAGAAGAAAGGAGGTGGAATTAGAAAGACCATCAATACTTTTTTTTATTTTGCTTCGTCATATTGACTTTTCCTTCTGTGAACCCTGTGCCTTTTTATTTTTGTTATTTTGATGAAGAAAGTGAAGCTTGTTTGTAGTTGGAATGCTCCTACTTTTAACCTTTTGTAAGGGTCAAAAAAATATTTCAACCCACTTGGTTGGAATCTCTATGCAAGAAAGAACATGAAGCAAAAGTGCGTATTTTATTTTTTTATTAATTTTTATAGTCATCAGAGGGAAACGTGGGGAACCAAACAGTGAATCTGAGCATGCTGGGTGTTTGTTTTATCAGCTCAGGCTTTTTAACTATTATAGGCGCTGTTGGGGGTTCTCTTTATGTTACCAGCTGTCGCTCAGTAGCCGAAACTAAACATGTTTTTACACGCATTTGGAGATTTGGTTGGAACTTGGAAATTGCGAGGGTGAGGAGAAGGCGGTGGGCTAATAGTGATAGCCTAATGTTTAAATGTGCGTGACAGCTTGTTTGAGGGAGGAGCCTACTGAGTGATGCTTTATAGCTCATGTCGGTTTGTTTGTCGTTGTTTCGGCAGTGATCACAAGGACTCTGCTGCTCAGGTCTTCAATTCTTGGGACACAAGGACCTAGCTAACCTATAAGCTTCATGACTCGCACTTTCCCACTGGGTTTGGGTAGTAGGGCAGGGTAGGGTAGGGGGTGACCTTTTTCAATGGAGCCGGAGGTGTGTAATAGAAACCAAAAGTAGGCTATTCATCTTTAATTACCAGCCAAAGCTGTGAATGGAATTAGGGTAGCTCTATCTAAGAAAAATGAGAGAAGAGAAATAATATAAATCATAAACGAAAGCAAAAATAGAGGAAGTTTCAGGGTTCTATGTAATATAAATTGATGATTGAGATCCATCGTACAAGTAGATTTTTTGTAGTAGAATTTCCCTTAAAATAATATCCTTGGAAAGCAGAGCTGGAATGGATGTATGATGTATTCAATTCTCTATGTAAGTTACGCATAGAGAGTATTATCATATCATTCTTTCACACCCATCATAATCATTTTTCAAATTTCAATCCATCAAAAAGCCGTATTTCCAGTGGAAAGCTTGCTACATTTATGGGTCTTTTCTAATTTAACAACCCTATTTTATATTATTAGTGTTCCATAAAAACAGAGTTGGGCAATTTGCCTTTGGCCTTTCCACCAAAAACCTGCTAACGTTGTTAATGAAATTTTTTACATAAAGCATAAAAATAAAACGAAAAAAGGTTGAGTGACACCTATCTCAATCAAAGCATAGAGATAGAGTACTAGTACTGTCTCTTTTTAACCTGCATATTTTATTTTTTATGAATATAAAAGGCTCTTTTTTCTTCCTCTCCCACCCTTTCTTTTTTCTTCGTTTGAATTGAACTCAGAAAAGCTTTGATCTTTAATGATGAAGCCCATGTTGTGCTTTTGTTTTTTAAAATTTCATACAATGTGCAGCAAGCACATGAGCCCCTTCATTAGTCACTACTCACCGCCCTCGTGGTTCAAGGTTTGGTTTGCATTTTTTTTTTATATTGTATGAAGTGAAAGTGTATTTGTATTGGTTTGGTGACTGCCTAGCTTATATATTATAAGTAATTTGTTGCTGTAAAGTCTAATGGAGATCATGTAGAGCAGTGGGTGGTGAACCTTTTTCAGACCCAAAGTATAAATGTGAAAACTTGGTTTAAGTGGCAAATTAATAAAGAATGCTGCTTTCACCACGTAAAATGGAAACGTAAAAGGAGATAATATATATATATATATATATATATATATATATATATGTAAAAGTAAACCCCCACCCCAAATGTATGTTAATAAGAGATAACATATACAATAAATAAAGCAATTGAATTTGAATATGATGTCGCTTATAAATCTTGGCAGATCATATATTTATTTAAACTCAACAACATGATGGTGCATGGTACTTTTGGGGTCCTTATCCCATTACAAATTAACAATATTTTTTATTTTTTCAAAAATAATAATAATAATAATAATAATTAAAGTAAATTGCAGTTTGTTTTCTTACACCTGCTCTGCAATAAGTAAACCTACCAGTGCAATGCATATACATATACCATTTGCATTGTGATGCACAATGCACTGCAATATTATTCTTTCTTTCTCTCTTATGCTTCGGAGGCCCTCTACTTTTGCAACAGGATATCATTCATTGTTATAATATGATTGTGATTGTTAGATTAAAAAGTATAACTATGTGTATAACATTTTAAATACACAAGCAATTTACAATGTCATTTATAAATTTCTCGAGGACATAAAATAGAAATAAAATTATGGACGATAAGTAATTAGGAAGGCATACAAGGTTAAAGAAGGAAAAGCAATTTGACTTCAAAAGAGGGCACGTACACGTAGACCAAAAGATGAATACAGAAAGCCCACCTTCTTTCTTCATCTGTGCGGTTCACTTAATTTATATTTAGGTCTGTACTGTATCCAGCCCAACCTACTGATTAGTGAACATTAAGAAGCCCAAATTAGAGTCGTTAAGACGTTTCTTTGACTCACCGAATTAATCTGAAATTGGTTTTCCTTTTATTATTATTATTATAAAACAAAGGCACCAGATTGGCTTGCACCGCATTTTATGACTGAATGGCAAATCGTACTTTGATAAGTAAATGGGGGCGACATTTTATTGAATAAAATGTTAACAAACATATGGGTTTTGCCACATGTTCCACAACCAATAATAAATAAATGATGATAGTGCAAATGTTTGGTACGTAGCTTATTATTAATTTCAATTGCTCCTGTTGATACTTTAAGCATGCCATAAAGCACTGTTTTGGCACGAGTCAAAGCCTTAACTTGTGAATTGTAGCATTCCTTATATTTAAGGAACTTACATTCATGCTCTATGTCTACCTAATTAGCTATATATATTATTGTAAACACATAAGCAAATTAAACAACTAGCTACTCTACTAAACGTAACGTCCCTCTCATCCTTGTGATCACGTCCATATTCATATTTATAACTGATAGATTTCCAATCTTTCTCTTTCTCCACACGCATCTATGTATTTTACTTGATAATTTGGATTAGATTATATGTAATTAATATATTTACTTGTTCGCAGGTTGTCCAACCATTATGTATTATCAAAACATTATAATAACAAATAATAATAAAAAAACCTTATAATTTGACATCCCTCTCTTCTTTTTTATAATTCACTATTAAAATTTTGAGAAAATTGGTACGTATATAAATTAGACTTCCCACCTTGAATATATGGTATATTATAAATTCGCACAAATTTAAACTAATTAATTAGTTGTAACGCAAGATACACGAATTCCAAATCGAATAGTAATGTAGATACATGTTTTTACGAATTTTTTGGAAAAGATTAAAAGAGAATTATATTCATTACTTTTACTATAATTTTCTCACTTTGTTCCATTGATTTGGTTCAAATTCAAAGCATTAAATTCAAATTTTCAGAATTGGAGTGGAGAGCTGGTCTTCACATATTCACATTACAGCAATAATTCAACCACTTTTATCCATGATCCACAAATACTATACTAGATAAACCCTACAATAAAATTTCATATTATAAATGAAAAATAAAATAAAATAAAAAATTGTTAAGGACAAAAAGCACCGAAAGCTTTCCAACACTTTGATTTCACTCGGTCAAAAAAGCAAAGGTCCAAGATAATTAAAAAAAAAAGAAAAAAAAGTCCAATCAATCATAACCAGGGTAGCAGAAGAAGCACCACCACCAGTACCACCACCATTCTCACAAAGCAAAGCATGGAGCCAGCTGATGAGAACCCAGAGCTGTACCGTTTTCTGGTACAGAACGGTTTAATTCATGACGTGAAGGAGGTGCAGGGGTCTTATGGTTATCCAGGCAGCAACAGCTCCTCATATTCATATTCATCATGTACTACTACTACTACTGCCGACTTCTCTGCGATGCATAGCTTGTGCAGTTCATCCTCTTATTATCCTTTGGAGCTATCTGGAATTACAGACACCCCACCCCATGATAGAGCTCTTGCTGCTTTAAAGAACCACAAGGAGGCTGAGAAGAGACGCAGGGAGAGAATTAACTCCCACCTTGATAAGCTCAGAACGCTTCTTCCTTGTAATTCCAAGGTACTATATATATATATATATATTTCTTAACTATTACTTATTATATCTCTGTATTCATCTCTTTCTCTCTCTATAAATATATATTCTTTGTGTGCTTGTTTGCTTGGGAGCTTTCATGCTTGAAATTTTTGATAGAGTCCATGTTGAATTTCCTCTATATATGAATCCTGGGTCTTCCCATTTAGATTCCGAAAAGTAATCGACTTCTCTAAAATTTGTCGGTCGTAACCAGTACTACAATTTCTTTCGTTGGTTTTGAATTCTTGGTTTCACAAGGATTTAATTGTGCTTTGTTTGACTGTTTGGTTGTTGAGGCCGGAAAAGGTGAAAAAGGAAAAAAGATGAAGGAATTGGAATCATACACTTGCCCATACTTTGATCCCCAGAGGCAAACATTTCGACGTATTGACTCCCACTTAGCCTTATTAACTTAACACAATCAATTGGAATTAAGTAACATTAAATAAAAAAACCAGTTAAGTATTCAGAGTTTCATACATGGTTAATTAATGATATATATGTTGATGAGTTGGGTAATTATTCCCGACAAGGGAAGATAAATCGTTATCAGATTTCATTTTACAAAAATAAGATTCTGATGATATCTTGGATCCATAAGAAGTATTTTGAATATTCAAAACTGTAAGTAGTAGTGTACAGTAGTAGCATCTCCGAAAAGAAAAGGGGAGGAATATTAATGGGAAAGCTGGACTTTTTCTTCCTTGTCAATTAAGCAGCTAGCTATGGCTAGGGTTTCTATATACTAATCCATGATGCATTTATTTGTTAAAAAATTTGTTATTAATCAGACAGACAAAGCATCACTGCTAGCAAAGGTGGTTCAGCGAGTGAAACAACTCAAAGAAGAGACCTCCGGAATCACAGAGCTTGAAAGTCTCCCTTCAGAAACTGACGAAATCAACGTCCTTTGTTCCGGTGATTATTCCCCCGATGGCCGACTCATTTTCAAGGCGTCCTTGTGCTGCGAGGACCGGTCCGACCTCATACCGGACCTCATCGAAATTCTAAAGTCCCTCCATTTGAAGACACTCAAATCTGAAATGGCCACACTCGGTGGCAGAATCCGTAACGTGCTTATCGTAGCTGCTGATAAAGATCACAGCATCGAATCCGTGCATTTCTTGCAGAACGCTTTGAAGTCTTTGTTAGAGAGATGGAATTCTAATGAGAGATCAAAAAGAAGGCGTGGGTTGGACCGCAAAATAGTCATTTAAGTATTGTAATTCTCATCAATAACCATCTTTTTCAATTGATCATCTATCTTAATTTGCATTTTTATTTTAGTTTCTTGTGTAAGCTGATTTGTTTGAACTGTGTGTGCTGTGCGGATTTGTTTCTGGTTTTCCCAAAATATATTAGTGAAGAAGAAAATACAATATTAAAGTTCTATCTACGTATATATAGACACACACTGCATACCTTATAATAATTAGGGTTTTGATCGATTTAAAATCTTTTGGATGTCAGTCTTCAAGTGTTGCATGTACGTAATGTAACATGAGCAGCAAGTCAATTAAAGTAGAGGAATAATATTCTAAGAATCTAAGGTGATGATATGATGAATTAAGGAGAAGGAAATGTAAAAAACTTATATATATGACGAAGGATTCTGTAAAAAAGTAATATTGCTTTCTGTCTCTGTGAGTTCCTAAGCTCATATTGTTTTGTTTGGTATGTGTTCAGTCAGTACTACAACCGTGTTTGGTTTGCTGAGTTCCTGTGAAGATACAGTGCTGATTCTGAAGAAAGCGTGAGAGTGGAAAGATATGGACTTTTTTTATTGGGACCTTCGCTTAGATTTGGGGTTGAGATATTTATGATTCTTTTTAATATATGGCGGTGAAATTTTAGTTAGCATGAGAGGGTGATAGTAAACGTGACACGGGGGCTGAAGGTTTTGCTTCCAATTTCAGTACTATATATATTGAAAGAAAACAAAATCCAAACTTAGGGTTTCAGATAAAATGAAAACATTCTCACAGGAATCAACAAGGATCTGTGTGCAACTATATTTTTTCAAGAAGCTTTTGAATCTGATGATCAAATTTTAAAGCCTATCTCTTTTGAAACCGTCAATGGTAAAATGGGGACTACCCTACTTTTCAAAACTAAACTGCGCCTGCAATTGCCTACTCTACTTTTCTTGTATGTGTGTGTATTATTCGATTGCCTTGCAATTGTACATGTGGTAATTATTTAGTTGCCCATTTGTTGAGTTTTTGAAATTATTGAAAAGTGATAGTATTGTACGTGATTCTGATACCATGTTTGAGTATTTGAAATTAATTTTAAACATAAATATGTGGGTCTGACTCATATTTAAAAATTAACTTGCTAGATGAGGATTGTCACTTATATACTCCAAATTTTTATAATTCTCATAGCATGTGGTACTTTTAAACCTATGCTTCAACACCATTATTTGATCTTCGACCATTAGTTTTGTTATTTTTTCTATGGCCAAAATCTTTAAAATGTAAAACTATTATTTTCCTTTGAAAGAAGTTTAAAATTTGTCTCAACTCTCAAGTAAAAAATATACATCTATTGGTGCATGATAGTTAACTAGTTCTGCATGAATGATGGTAAATATATAGATGGTAAAATTCTGCATGCATGTATGAATGATTTCCGGCAGCAGACCGTATATATGTTGTTGAAAATATTAATGTGTATAGCAAATGGGTAAATAATAGATGTAAAAGGGAACTAAGGAGCGCGCTGGATCGGCGTGTGTACGTGTTAGCTTGAATTCTCAAGAAAATAATTAATAAAACAGCGTACGTGTTTTGAATTAGTTATAAGCAGCGATACAACTAGCTTCAGGGTTGGAATTGCTCGTATGCTCAACTAAAAAGGAGAAACGAGCTTACTTTCGATTCCTTCGTGGTTTATGTGAATGTGATTTATAAATGAAGAAAAATTGGGAATAGTAAAGCCAATTACTTGACTAAAAATATGAAATCAATGAGAAGGGTAGATAGATTGTACAATGGGGGGGCCGGGGATATATATATATATATATGTATATATGTATATATATATATATATATGTATATATATATATGGAGGGAGAGGCGTGCAGAAAAAGGGGGCTGACAAAAGCAACACATGAGTAATGTGTATTGGGTATGGGTATGGTGGTCATAGATTTATATACTTTGAATTCACGTTTACATTTGCATTTTCATTTTCATTTTTTTTTGGTAATAGCATTTTCATTTTCATACACTACACAAACACAAGCATTTACATATATATAAAAAGAGACTTATTACCAAAAAAATATATATAAAAAGAGACTAAGTGAGCGAGTGGGCGTGGGGGTGTTGTCGGCTGTCCTGTCGGGGACGTGCTCTGAGTCTGGTCCTTTGGGGACCCCAGCGTGCCCTTTTGTTTTGGTCTATATATTTGTTTAACCTAATATTCTTCTTCCTCGCTTTGTCTACTATTAATATACACACACACACACTTACATGTGTATATGATCGCAATCATTACTCTCATCTCACTCTTCTTCCTTCTCTGCTCTCCACCACTCCATTTATAAAATGCATGTGTACGAATATATATATATATATATATATAAAGGTCTTGTTTTTCTCTTTAAATGTTGTGAAAGACGTAATTTCAATTTGTAATTTGTCTGTTTGTTGTTCACCGGGGGCCGCCCCAACTTTGCTCTTCTACTTCCAACTCATTCACTCTCTTCCACACTATTTTTTGGCCCCGACGGAGGCCCCACTACTCTCTAGTACTACTTAGTGGGTTTCATCTTCAAATTCTTGCTTATTATTGTTTATGTAATACACCATTGACGCTGACAGTTAGTGAAATATATGGACAAGAAACCACTTTCAGACTTGGCAAAATATCATATCCTAAAAACTACAACGTAACATAAGCCCAATATGATGATTATATCAACCCCTGAACTTTTGCATAATTGGGACCCTTACTGGCGGGCTCTATCAGCCGCGTAACCCACATTGCACCACGGACACAGTCTATTTATTGGGTTCTATTTCCCAAGGCTTTTACTAACAACAAATCAAGCCCAAACTTATTATGCGTGGCCCACTGATGACTCCTACTTCATATCCCAAATCTTCATTATGCAAAAATAATAATGATAATAATAATTATTATTATTTCATAAATTTTATTTTCTCTATTTATTATGTCGGAGAAAATAATGGATTTTTTTCTTTTTAACATAGAAAATAAATTAATTATTTTATATATTCAAGTTAGTTTCTCAAACCCAATGGTATGCAAGTTTTCAAAACTATATTGTCATCATATAATATTCAAATTTTGTAATAAGATTTGTCAACAAAGAAAGAAGACAAAGAAGAGATCATAATGTAAAACGATAATTCAATCATTACAAAAATATAAAAATACTTGAAATGGTCTCCTTTTCCATTCTTGTTTGTGGGGTTCGGATCCAAGGCTTTAAACATTTGATGTCTTTTATTTTAGCATAGGATCTGTAATCCCAATGGAAAGTAGTCCAAGTAAAGCATAATCTTTTGAGGCAAGGAAAGGGTCAGATAATGGGCTGCTGCCTATTTCGTACACTCGTTCTGAGATGATTTTTTTTTTGTTGGTAAATACACTTGTTTTGAGATGATTGCTTCCATTCCATTTCCAGCAATATATAATAGTAGCATGCATGTGCAGTTATGAGTTTTACATACAAATTTTATAAGGGAAATTTGAGGAAAAAAATACAAGAAGATGAGTGATATATAGATGACATAGTAAGCTCCTCAAAATCAAAGGGCTACAGAATGTAGTGATCGATTCCAAGGCCGTCCCTTTCTTCAGTGGTCTGACCATCAAAACTGCCTTTGTGTTGTGGTGGGTCACCTAACCACAAAAAATAACATCATATTGAAGATAAAGTGGGGACTACCAAATTAATTAATTAGCATTGTGCACATTACAATGACCTCTTTTTCTCTCTTAATAAACCAACATTGTGTTGTAATTACCAAATAGAAACTCATAAAGAAACAAATCTTCCAATTCCAAACCTACCCGGCCACCATTTTACTCATAATATATGTAATATATAATTGCATATCTCAAGGCATTGTTTGGACCTACATCTACAGAGTTTTTGTGGAGGACAACACATAGATTTAGCGGCTCAAACATGTGTCGTGATTAGCGCCAAATTAAGGGTTGTCATAGGATACTCATGCCTTTTTAATTTTCTTCAATGGATGTGGGTACTGCTAACAAAACCTTTGACCAACCACTGCCTTCTCACTCAAGCCAGTTCCTTTGGAAACATCTGTACTCCATGTTCTTGCATGTTCATATTCTTGTTTTTTTTTTAATTCCAAAACACACAGTCGACACTGAAACATATGCACTCTATGTGGTGTACAACAATTAACATTAACATATAAAAACTTATATTTGATATTCTCTACGATTTTAACTTTATTCTACACTTAAAAAAAAGAAAGGGGTAAAGAAGGGGTATCAAGGAATAAGAATTTCTTTTTGTCTCGCACAAACCTCCACTATTTGCAATAAAGGGAGCA
Source organism: Rhamnella rubrinervis (assembly GCA_007844105.2). Lineage (NCBI taxonomy): Eukaryota > Viridiplantae > Streptophyta > Magnoliopsida > Rosales > Rhamnaceae > Rhamnella > Rhamnella rubrinervis. The sequence continues at coordinate 17,873,591 of CM017583.2, read as the reverse complement.
TCATTCTAGTCCTTTGTTAACCTTTTCCCCTATATTTAGTACATATCATCTCTTTATCTAGTGGACTCAAATTCTAGCTTCCCAATCTTAGTTTTTTAAATCCTATAACGTCGTAAGATTTTTTAAATATCACCTAGTTTGTCACTAGCTACCGTAGTTATTAATGGCTATATAGGGTTTCTTTCTCATATTTTTGTCTCAAAGTAAAAGGCATTCCTTTTCTTTGTTTAATTTATATAATAAGGATTAGAAACATATATAGAATACCAACTACTACCTTTCCACTTGTTCACTTGCTTCAAGGAGCCTTCTACATTATTAATTATTAGCAATAATAGGGGGTGCCTTGTCTATATTCTCTCTACACATATTACTAATATTTCATGCATTTTAGAGTTAATGGTAGGTGATTGTTCCATTAACATAGCTTTTGAATCATTGATCATCAAAGTCAGAATATATTGAAAATTTGGACAGAGGAAGCTAAATCATAAATTTCCTGCACACTTGACGAATTGCATATATAAACAAAACAAACACACACACACACACACACACACATATATATATATATATATAAACTAATTTACCAAAAAAAAAAAAAACACATAATATCAACTGGGGGCGGTGGGGGTAGGAGCTGTGCTGTTGATTTTGGAGCCAAATTGGCTGAATTTTTGGCTACTTGAATATTTATAAGTGACTAGAGTTTATAAAGAGTGGAATTTATTATGACAAAAGAGAAAGAAAAAATCTATTCAACATTATTGTAGATTAATTGGTATGAATTACCCAAGTATATGGAATTGTGCTGTATATATGGAACTGCTCCTAATGAAGTAAAGTTGCATAAATTGGCCTACAAAATAGACTGGACAATAAATTCTTGCTTCAAAGTCAACTTTAAAATAGCCGGAGATCAGGTGTATCTTTAAAGATTAATTGATCCTTTGTTTATTCCATTTAAGCATCATACTAAGGAGTAGAAACTGATTTAACTAAACTTTTATACGTACGTCTTAATCTGGACTTCCAAAAAAAAAAAAAGAAGCTTGAAGGATTTTCACATTTAAGTTTCGTTAAATGGATAAGAATGGATTCATTTTTGATTGATAAATAAAAATTTAGATAGACACCATAAAAAAACTCACACCGGAGACAGCTACAGCGAGGCAGTTTTAAAGTTATAAGCCTAGAGCTGCATAACGAAAGCAAAAGGCAAACTGATATTGAAATTTGGATAAGCATGGATTCATGAGCACACATCACATAACGTGTATATTTATTATCATGTATTTATGAAATTTGGAAATATTCTATGGTTATTATTTTCAACTGCAAAAAGGCCAAAGTTATATTACCTTTCGGGGTGGTAGGAAAAGAAAGAAAAATCTTAAAAGCGTTTTCCAAAGAACCCTCGATCTAAAGGTAGCCACATAAGCCTCTGAGTGCCCCACCAGTCATGCAATTTGAAAATACCACAAATCTCATTCTTGGTCGATCCATAATATAATATAATATAATATATCACTGATAGTCGCTGTTTTACAAGTTAATAATTTAGAAGAAACGTCGAATTTGTAATAAGACAAGAATATAGGAAGTATCAATATTAATACATATTTTATATTGATATCCCACCGTGTCCGAAGCTTCTGATTACTGGTTTGAGTTTCTAGGAAGAAGTTGATCAAGAATAACAAAAAACAAATTTACCAGTACGTAACACCGTTCATATGATTATATATTAGATTTCTGCCTAAACAATTGTCTTGGCTTGATGAGTATTGAATTACGTAGAAGTAGGGTCTTCAAAACTATAACAAAACTGCTTTATTTGTTCTTGTCTGGCTGAGGTAGAAAGAGAGCTGAAAATTCAAACACAAGCAGTGAAAATTAACGTCAAAATCCCCGAATGGCATGCAGATATTAGATATTATATATATATATATATATATTTGCTTTGTAAATAGTAAATAACTAAATACTTAATTACAGAAGATAATGCCATAGCCATGTCATTGTCTTCAAGTCGGCAATTCGATCATGCATGTGGTGCCAGTATTTAATTGGTACTGCGGTTGAAATGTCATTCTTTTAACTTTTTGAGTGAAATTGCATGATTCCGTCTGAAGTTTTCCCGGAAAGAAAAAGGCATGCATTTGTGTTACGTGCAAGTTAATGCAAATATAGACAAATCCATCTTATTAGTTTTTATGTCGGTTTGATAATTAAAGAAAAAGGAAAATTAAAAAGCTTTTTTTTTTTTAATGTTTCTGTTAAAGATGCATGGTTGAAGTTCGCAAGGAGCATGTGAAAGTTTATCAAAATCATATGGATAACAAATATTTAATATAAATCCAATCATTGGCTGGTATGTATAATTTGGAATAAGATAAAGATGATTAGAGAGCTTGAAAGGGTTCGAGAGAGAGGGATATATATATATATATTAAATTTGGGAATTAGTTGTTTCTATTTTGCAAAAATGAGTCGGTTCCAGGTGAGAGGGGACTATTATAATTATCATTATGCCGCCAACCTAAACCATCCTTAATATATATATAATGCCTATCTATGGATATTGTCTAATCTACCTCATCCAACCTTTTCAAGTCTTACCCATTTTCCATTTTTCATATCCACTGTCTGATATATCTTTCTCTCTCTTTATATATATATATATATATATATATATATATATATATATATAAGTATATGATTCATAGGTCACCAACCTCTAATGCTCAACACTTGTAGGTCATATATATGCTTACTAATTAAGGGCCCTTTTCATATTATTATTATTTTTTGGGAAACCCTTATCGTATTTTTTTTAAGTAAAAAAAAAAAAATCATTTGTGGTCAAATTAATTTATAATTAGGCCGTCTATCCATTAATACCCAAACTATACTATACGAACAAGTCTTATGGTAATGTATAGGATGCACATTAACTTTTACTCGAATTGGTGAGACCGTCTTCTTTTCCTTTTGATTAAGAATAAAAAAGTTATAATTCTTAATGCTTCTAGGTAGATGACACAAACACGGGGACATGAAAGTAGCTGTACCTGCTTTTGAGTAAAAACCCATTTGACAAAAGCAGCTATGCCATACAAATACACGAGTCACATTCAATTCCCAGTAGATTTTGCTTATGTAAGCATTTCTTTGTAGCAAATAATAAGCATTGAATATATATATATATATATATATATATATAAAAGCTCATCACATGGGTTTGTTAAGCTTTCTACCTTCAAATCCTATCATGAATATGGACTGAAGAATTTGAGAGATGGAATATATTCTCTCCCTCCCCTTGAGTAATCTCCAATGCATATATAGATGCTTTAGAAAGCAACTATCCCTCTCATTTACAACAATGAGTGAAACAAAATTGCCCCAAAACAAAAAATTAAAAAAGAAAAGTAAGAATGATACTGTGCATAAAGTCCATAAATTTGGTTACAGAGAAAAATAAAAATAGAAAATGAAAGATAAAGGCGTTCAAAGCCAACAAAAGAAGGTCAAAGCTCATAGACACGCACAGAGAGAGACAATGTGAGCTCAGTTGGTTTAACTTCAGCTCCCTATTAGGCTCCACAGCTTACACTGTTCACATATACAAAGCAGTAAAACGAGTTTTAGTTTTTTTTTGGGATAAAAAAGGACAGGCTGGAAGGATCTAAACTCAACCACACTTCCATTATTTTTATTATTAGAGGGAAGAAGAACAGAGTAACAGTCTAACAGACTCTTCCCTAATAAAAGTGAAATTGCCACAAAACCAAAAACCAAACAAAGAAAAAAAAAAAAAGCTTACATAAAGCAGAAAAAAGGAGGCTTGGTTTCTTTTCTTGCAGTCTCTGCTAAGCATCTTTTCCTTGCTTTTCTTTTCTTCTCTTCTCTACTTTATTTATTTATTTGATCTTTACTCTCATTCTTTCCTTGTTGGAGAATTTTTACTGGGTTTCTCTTGCTTTTGCTTCCTACCATCATTTCCTGCTCCTCCTCACCTATAATTTGCTTCTTGTTTTGATGAATTTTGGTGGGTTCTCGTCTCCGGCATTGTTTTGTTTAATCGGAAAAAGTTGAATTGCTTTTCTTTTTTACGAACTTCTCATATTAATTTTCCCTCTTGGCTTCTCTGTTTTGCTTTAAACTTCCCTTCCAGTTGGATTTTCTGGGAATTCATAAGCTGATCCTTTCTGGCTTTTTTTTTTTTTTAACCAATCAAATTGTCCTGAATAATTCTCTGTTTGAGTATTCTTTTTTTTGTCAATTTTTTTGCTTGAGCTTCAAGTTCTTGAATTTAGCTTCTCCCTTTCTCTGTCCTAATGGTCTAAATTTGTTTACTTTTCTTCTTTTTTTCCCATCACACTTTCTGAGCTTTCGATCTTCATTCTTAATTCTTGAATTCTTTTTCTTCTCTCTTTGGGTTTTCTGATTCCATGGGACTCTGTCAAGGAAAACCCATTGAAAACCCACAAACCCAAACCCAAAACGCCATATTTCACAATGAAAACGAACCTGCACCAAATTCTCAGACCAGCAAATCCTCAAACTTTCCCTTTTACAGCCCCAGTCCCCTTCCTAGTCTCTTTAAGAACTCTCCCGCCAACTCAAGCGTGAGCTCGACTCCTTTGCGCATTTTCAAGCGCCCATTCCCGCCTCCGTCCCCGGCTAAGCACATCCGGGCATTGCTCGCTCGAAGACACGGCTCAATTAAGCCCAATGAGGCCTCAATCCCAGAAGGAAGTGAATGCGACGTTGGTTTGGATAAGAATTTTGGATTTTCCAAACAGTTTCCAGTCCATTATGACCTTGGTGAAGAGGTGGGGCGTGGGCATTTTGGTTATACTTGCTCAGCAAAGGCTAAAAGGGGGAGCTTGAAGGGGCAGGATGTGGCTGTCAAGGTCATTCCAAAATCAAAGGTCTGAGTTTTTCTTACTTTATTTTTCGGATCTTCTCTCTTTAATTTCATTCCTTGCGATTTATTATTTCAACTGGAAAATCATGATGACTATTCTTCTGGTTCTCATGGAATTTTGATTAGATTTCTTAGAGTTAACATGAATGGATGGTAAGTCTACTTGACTTTGCTATCCTACTGGAATATATTGCTGTTTTAGTAAATTTTCTAGTCGAACTTTGTTTTCAAGTTTTAATGCTTTCTTGCTATTGATTTCCTTTTCCTATAGTTTTTTTTTGGCACCATAATTGTTCTTTTATGCATTAGTCACTTAAGTTGTGTTTTACGCATGTCATACTTTGTAACTGATAGACAGGTAAAACATCGTGTCATATTAGGCGGGTATGTGAAAAATAAGTGCTTTGTTTTAGTTGCAAGTGTACATGTTGAGCCACCATAAATGACGGATGATAGATTATGTTATTTGATGTTCATAAAAGCATTTATGCATGTATGGTGGCTTAGGTTGTGGAAACCAGTGCATTGTTGGCCCTATCATGCTGAATGGGGCTCACTGCTTTCTGTCAACTAAGGACCATTGGATGTAACGTTTGTTTTGGCTTAATCGGGACGAAAGGTAATATTTTTAATATAGTAATGAACTATGACATTATGTCATAAGTTACTGCAAATGAGACAAATAGACATCGTAATTCTCTCTATATTGCTAATGTCATTTTCTTACAATGCTGTTTAAGGACTCATTTATCTTCGTAATCATTGGGGTTGAAGTACAATAATCACAACTATTCATTACATCTTTGTCCTATTAGCTATGGGCTTTTTTAAAACCATTAAATTCGTTTTGTTGTGTTCTCATGAAAGATGTTTTTGCAGATGACGACAGCAATTGCTGTAGAGGATGTAAGGAGAGAAGTAAAAATACTGCGTGCTCTAACTGGACATAAAAACCTAGTGCAGTTCTATGACGCCTATGAAGACGATGACAATGTTTTTATGGTGATGGAGTATGTCTAGATTGCTCTATTTTTCTTTAAGTTACTGCTACTGGCGTTGCATTCGATGCTTTAGCTTAATTAATCCTCTGCTTTTCCATAACAATGCGTAGTTTATTAATTTTGGTTTATGATTTTGGCACATGGACTTGAATTAGAATATTGACTCTCTAATCACAAGACTTGGATAAATGGCAATTTGTTGTTGAAATTAATTACCAAGGTAGGTTTTTATAGCATCATTGTTTAATTTCTGTTGGACTTTTTCTACATTATATAGAAGATGTGTGGAGCACATAGATCATGCACAAGATATTTTATGTTACAATTTAAATTTATGAAATTTATTTTGATATATAATATGTTTTCCAGGTTGTGTAAAGGAGGTGAACTATTGGATAGAATACTTTCAAGGTACCCTTATGCTCATGAACCTTTTGTTTTATTCTGCAAGGAAAAATGCACTGCCTTTCTTATGGAAACCTACTGTTGTGCTTTGTAGGGGTGGAAAATATTCAGAAGAAGATGCAAAGGCAGTTATGGTTCAGATTTTAAGTGTGGTTGCTTTCTGTCATCTTCAAGGTGTAGTTCATCGTGATCTCAAGCCAGAGGTGATTTTCTAGAAGATTACCGTTCTTTTTCTTTATTCTTTGTGATAATCCAAGACCTAGATGCCTTGATCGTATTAATTTGTTTTGTAGTTACTCAGTGTTCTTCTAATATAGATTACATTTGTTGAAGCAGTCATTTGACGCATGTCTATATATCCTGAGATGAACTTTTGTTTTTTTTGTTTTGTTTTTGTGGTGTTGTTATCACTTACTAACATCTGATCTACAAGAAAGACAGAATTCTAGTACAGGTGGCACTATTACTATATATAGTGTCAAACTATCAATATTGGTCTAGAAAAGGCCTCCCATATCTGAGCAATTAAATTAGTTAGTTTCTCATCAGAAGTCACAAATATGAGACTATACGATGTGCTGTACCATTTGATGGTCCTTACTAATTGTTTAGAAATTTGAACAAATACAAAGGCTTCTAATGGAAAAGGAACAGAGTCTATCGCTTTGGGATATTAACATATAATTAGTAATTGTTTACAGAAGTTTGAACACTTCAATGATAAAGAGATCTATTACGCGGTCCGATTGGAGGACCCAATTGCAATGTGTGAGGATATTTAATAATGATTTCATATGTTTAAAACCCTGCACCTTTGCACCTCTGAGACCAGAACAGTCCTGGTTAATTGATAGTGAGATCTTTTTATTGTGCTTTTGTTTTGATATATTCTTCCTCTGCTTAATCTTGAGGTTTTGTTTTCTACAGAATTTTCTTTTTGTATCAAAGGATGAAAATTCGACATTGAAGGCAATTGATTTTGGACTCTCTGACTATGTGAAGCCAGGTTAGGACGGATTTACTTCAAGGATTATTTGGAAGTTAGATTGGATCTAACAATTAGATATTATTGCAGATGAGAGATTGAATGATATTGTAGGAAGTGCATACTATGTAGCTCCTGAAGTACTACATAGAGCATATGGGACAGAAGCAGACATGTGGAGTATTGGTGTTATTGCTTACATTCTATTATGTGGAAGCCGACCTTTTTGGGCTCGGACTGAATCTGGTATCTTCAGAGCTGTCCTTAAGGCAGATCCAAGCTTTGATGAAGCCCCTTGGCCATCTTTATCTTCTGATGCAATAGATTTTGTGAAGAGGTTGTTGAACAAAGATTACCGAAAGAGACTAACTGCCGCTCAGGCTTTGAGTAAGTTACTGAAGCCAGTTAAACTTTTTTGGGTCCTGATTCAACCATTGATTGCAGTATTACAATAACTGATGTATGCATGGAGATGAAATACGTTTCAATGACCTAGAAATAGGGAAGGATCCAGCCTTGCATTTTCTTGTAGCAAATCCAATGCATGATATGCGGATATTCATTTTTTGACGAAATTGTGATGCTTTCAGCAATGTTTGTGATCTTGAATGCTGATAGTCAATTTTTTTGTTTAGGTCATCCATGGTTATCTAATTACCATGATGTGAAGATACCAATGGATATGATAGTGTACAAGCTTGTAAAAGCTTATATATGCTCTTCTTCTCTACGGAAATCAGCATTAGGGGTAAGTAGTACAATTTAAATCCTTTCTAGTTATCTGTATCTATCTTTTTGTTGTATTAAAAGTAGAGAAAAGGGAAAACAAAAACGTGTATGACCTTTAGATATACTAACCTGAGTGAATAATAACTTGAATTGGTGCCATGAAAATATTATTGATGTGAACCCGTGATACTTTATCTGAGAACAAAAGATGAATGGAATAAGAAAAAGGTTTGCTACTGTGACAGGCTCTTGCCAAGACATTAACAGTACCACAGCTATCATATTTCCGGGACCAATTTGCATTGCTGGGACCAAATAAAAGCGGATTCATCTCTATGCAGAACTTTAAGACAGTAAGCTCTTTCCTAAAGTTATATCTAGTTATTTTGATATTATATAGACCTATTGAAGTTGACATTTGAATTAGCAGGGTGCAATGCGAAACTCCACTGATGCCATGAAGGATGCACGGGTTCTAGATTATGTAAGCATGGTAATGTTGCCAAGACTTGTCTGTTTGTTGTAACTGGTACCCTTATTTCTGCAGTGTACTTCCAGGACAAAGAATATTTATGTTAATTGCAGATTATTGTTTAATATCTATAAAACAGATTAGTTCCATTCAATACAGAAAGTTGGATTTTGAAGAATTCTGTGCAGCTGCTATAAGTGTGCATCAGCTTGAAGGAATGGAGAGCTGGGAGCAACATGCAAGGTGTGCCTATGATCTATTTGAGAAGGATGGAAACAGACCAATTATGATAGAGGAGCTTGCTTCGGTATGTGTCAAATTTCCATTCCACTTTCTCTGTTTGACGAGTATGAAATAATTGTTAATCAAGGTTAAGGAGTTGTTAGAAGAAGTGGATGTTTGAACTGATAATCATTTTTTTCTTAAAATCTGGGTTATCTCAGGAACTAGGACTCGGTCCATCAGTACCTGTGCATGTAGTTCTTCAGGACTGGATTAGACACTCGGATGGGAAGCTTAGTTTCTTGGGGTTTGTCAGACTTCTACATGGGGTTTCTTCGCGCACATTTCAGAAGGCTTGAAATAAAACCTGGCTGCATACTTGTTATTTTCTTCCATCCCTTCTCAATCTCCTTGACCTGATAATGTATGCATATATTTATATTCCAAGAGAACGAAGTGCATGTCAATGTTGATCTCAATCGGAAAACTTTAAAGGAAGCCAGTATGTCTCTGTCTTGGTTCAAGGAGAGATGCTCAGCGACAAGGGAAGGCAAAACTTGTTGAAGATATTGTGGCATATGTTGCTGAGGAGGCTCTGCAATATCAAAGCATGTTGTCAAAGTCAGAATTTTCTTATTTTTTTATTATTTTTCTAAAAAATTAAGAAAACTTACACATGGTCTTTTGATTAATAGTGGTGTTCAAGTGTAGAGGATTGTACAGATGACTGAGGATTAGATCGATGAAGAATGTGTTTAGGATTAAGCAAAACTCATGCTAAGCCATATCTTTTGACTGAAATATTGTGTGTGTTGTTGGTTTTTGGGGTTCCTTCACCCGGCCCTCCTATACATTCCTAATTGCTTGCACCTTACTTTCTTCTATTAAATCTTCCATATACCTGCTTCCAAAAAGCCTTGTGAATTCAGCAACTATGTCTCAATGATTGGTGACACTCTTAGCTGTTTCAGAAAGTTTTAATATCTACTCTATATTGTAAAAATTATACCTTTTGAAATATATTGACTGAACTCCGGCATTGATCTGCATGTGCCATTTCATGATGTTCATGTTGCAATGATACAAAAGCTAAAGAAGCAACTTAGAGACAATTAAAAAAAAAAAAAAGGTCAATTGCCTTCAGCTGGTAAAAATATATTGAGACGTACGTGGTCGTGGAGTACTACAATTCTTCGAAGTTGTACTAATTTCCTTGAAAAGAAAAAAAAAATGTTTCAGTGATTTCTACGCAATGTATTTTCCAAAATTTGATAAATAAAAATTATATATGCTATTATTATTATGCAAGTCCGAACCCAACTTTTTATTTTATAAAAAAGAAGTCCGAACTTTGGCTTCTTTTTTATTTTATTATTTCATAAAAATACAAACAAATATTACATGGAATTTTGAAGGTTAGTATGAGAATCTGTATTTAAAAAAAAAAAAAAATCAATATTCAATTTGTTTATAATTTGGGTGTTTAGACGTGTGAATTTTACATTTTTGGGCGGTGTGACGAGCCTGTTTACTGATACGCATATCGCAGAAGGTGGTGGACTGCCAAGATCTGGCTGATGAGAGCAAACCATGGCCATGGCATACTGAACTCTCACCTTCTACCTCCTTCGTCCGTGCTCCTACAACTACAACTTCTTCTTCTCTATCTGCTTTCACTCTGCAACTACTAATGGCGTTTCACAGAACCCCTAAACCCAAACCAAAATCCAGATCCTCTATTATCTTCCTTGTCGCCTCCATTGCTGCCATTGCGTTTCTCTTCCTCTTTTCTTCTCTAATTTCCACAAATGGGTTCTCTTTATCTCTTCCTCTGGCCTCTGAAAACTATGTCAAAGTCAACAACCGTCACGAGACCGGCCACGAAAAGTACTTGTATTGGGGTAACAGAATCGATTGCCCTGGAAAGCACTGCGATTCCTGTGAGGGTTTGGGGCACCAGGAGTCCAGCCTCAGGTGTGCTCTTGAGGAGGCATTGTTTCTTCAGAGGTACTCTCTAACTCATTGATTTTATTTTCCTTGTTTTGCTTGCCTACTGTCTAAAGCCGAGAACTATTAATGTTTACAATTCATACAATGGGGATTAGTTCAATGACGTTTCCGTAGGATTTCAATTGAATTTATTGTGTTTATACGCATTAAATAAAGAGCTCCCAATTCCGAATTTAACTTATTTCTGGCTGCAACCTTTATGCTTGCTGATTTACAAAAAAGCTTGCCACCAATCTTGAAAGTTGGGAATACTGAGATTTTCATGTATTCGTTATAATGGACTATGTCTTCTTATGCTGCTTAATCATTACTGAATTTTGAGCACTTCTTATGTTAAAATCAAGAAACCAATATTCATAAACATACAATTGAGGAGTTATTTTATTAATTTCTTTTTCTTTTTTATTGCAGAACTTTTGTCATACCATCCAGAATGTGTATCAATCCTATTCACAATAAGAAAGGGATACTTCACCAATCCAATAATGCAAGTTCAGAGGAAAGGTTAGTCAACAGAGCTTCCTTTGTTCATTAGGTCTTAAAAGACAACACTTTTGTTGTCTTTGGTATGGTTTTTCTGCTACCATGCCACCATAAAGTGTTGATTTTGTGCTTCAAGCCTTCAACTTCTGAATTTTCTCAGAAAGTTAATATTGTAACATGGTTAGATTTTGTCTGCATTTTACCTTCATCTTCTATATTATATATTATGCATTTTTTTTTACCAGCTTTCTTTTATTTGGTAGGTGGGCAGCAAGCTCTTGTGCTATGGACTCTTTGTATGACATGGATCTCATATCCGACACCATTCCAGTAATTCTAGACAATTCAAAACAGTGGTATCGGGTCCTATTAACAAGTATGAAGTTGGGAGCTAGAGGATTTGCTCATGTACAAGGAGTTACTCGATTTGATCTCAAAGAGAAAAGTCAATACTCAAACCTTTTACTCATCAACAGAACTGCAAGCCCTCTTTCATGGTAATTACACCTTAAGTTGGATACTACTTCTTCTCCTTTAATAATTACTTAAGATTCAAGCAAAATAGATGTGGTGCTTCATTTGGTAATATAATATGCATTCTAAGATATAATTCTTGCAGGGCAAAACATTGCTTGTTAATTTGGAAGAAGTATATGTTTTTCACTCAATTCTCACCGTGATAGATTTTTGCATTTATATCATTTGACTTGGTTGAGACTTTTGAAAGATTCTGGTCTCTTTAATTTGTATTTGATGCATTTTTATTCTTTATATATCGTGACTCATGAGATGCTATTTCTGGAAATTTGATGCATTGTTATTCTTTATATATCATGACTCATGAGATACTATTTCTGGAAATTCTATATGAATTAGGAAATTTTTTGAATCATGGCAACCTTTATTTGAGGTATTCATAATAGTGGACATTTAGGTTTATGGAGTGCAAGGATCGAAACAACCGTACTTCCATAAGGTTGCCGTATTCATTTCTCCCCTCAATGGCAGCAAAGAAATTAAGGAATGCCGCAGACAAGGTTTGTATTGCAAGAAATACCATCAAGTTTCACTTTATTATTTCATAGTCTCACATTTTGGAGACACACAGTTACCTAAGCATTGCTCATGGTACATTATTAAAGGTTCTTTGTTGAGTGATGGTAAATTTGGATGGTTAAGTTTGTGGACTGTGAGATGTAATATTCATGAAATGAGAGCTAGTTTGCTGGATTAGAAATATGATCCTGAAGTGCATGTGACCTCTCGATGTACAAACAAAATCAGAAAAATTATGATAGACTTTTTTGTGATGGCTATGTTCAAGACTTCAGATCAAGTTATTGAAGGACTACCATACTACTTTGAAGGGAGGAAGTGGGAGGTTAGTAGTATAATTTTCATCTCATGCTCAGGGATTTATATGGAACTTCCCTAATGATGCATCATAACAAGGTAAGAGTTTGGTTATGTCCTTGAACTCTGATTCTTCTGTTGGAGAATTGCTTGAATGCAGTCATGGGTGGATGTCAAGGGCATGAAAAGTTAGCAATGAGGCTTAGGGAATTCATCTCATTTAATATGTTGTTGACTTGTCCAATTGGAGGAGTTCTAATTGTGGTCAGGGTTTGAGAGGCCTTGATTTATAAGTAGTTCTTAAACAGCTTCTAAGGCTGATCAACGTCATAGAATGAATATTTGGACACGTTAATTTTTTGACATATAATGCATTTGTAGCATTTCCTCCTAACCTTTATTTTAGCTAGACTTCCACTACATATCTAATTTTTCATCGAAATCATCTATGCAGATTAAGGCACTCCTTGGTGATTACGATGCAATCCATGTTCGTCGTGGAGATAAAATAAAAACTAGGAAAGACAGATTTGGGGTGGAAAGGAGCTTGCATCCTCATCTGGACAGAGATACACGAGCAGAGTTTATTCTCCGGAGAATTGAAAAATGGGTCCCTCCTGGACGAACTCTTTTTATTGCATCAAATGAGAGGACTGAAGGATTCTTTTCACCCCTCTCCGTCAGGTGTGTGTTCATCCTAACATGCATCTCATATCAGTGATTTGTTTATCACATTATCAAGTAGCTTTTAGTTCCGGAAAGCCGTAGTTCAACTCAATTATATTTTTCAAAGTATTTTATTGGCCACTCAAATTATGATCAGGAATTTCTTACATTAGCAGATAATTTTATGAATTATATTTAAATTTAAGGGAAACTGAGCAGAAGAAGGTTTATTTTTTGGTTTCATCATCCTCTGAAGTTAATTTCTAAATGAGTTTACTGGACTGTTTTTGGCTCCAAAACAATGTATTGGGTTTAAAACAAGCTCGACTCTATGCAATCTTTGCAAGCTCACCTTGGTAATTAGTTGGAGATTGTTTGCAGGTACAAAGTGGCATATTCATCTAACTATAGTCGGATACTGGATCCCGTGATTGAAAACAATTACCAGCTGTTCATGATTGAGAGGCTTATCATGATGGGTGCCAAAACTTTTATTAAAACATTCAAAGAAGACGATACAGATCTGAGTCTAACCGATGATCCAAAAAAGAACACCAAGGCATGGAAAAGACCCGTCTATACATTGGATGAAGAGGGAGGTTGATATTGGTCTCGTCAAAGTCTTCCTTTTATTATCCAACAAGTGCGCTGATAAAGTTACTCTGCAAGCCCGCATATTACAAAGAGGTCGTTACATTCATTCTGTAGCAGATAGCTTGCAGTGCAGGTCAAATGTTTTGAGGAACCCTCGGGTGATTACTGTGTGTGAATGTTGTAAATTGGGGGCATATAAATTATAACACAGGGGTTGTGAGCTGAGTTCCTTAAATTGTTTGTGCGATGATAGCGCTTTTGACTTCATCAATGTGTACGGAGTTTTGAAAAGAGAAGGGCTGTACGACTTTTCAATTGTGAATCGTTAAATGCAGGTTAATTTTTTTATTTATTATTATGCCAAAAACTTTCTTTTTTTTGTTCTCATTTTTCCAGTGCCTACATATTACACCACCCTTGAAAAGCTGAATTATACAAACTCCAATTTTACATTAAGCATGTACTTGAAGTGACCAGCACACACTCATTGATGAGACCTACCTAAAATTAATGTCTTGCCGATGCATGACTCTGCTTATTAAAACCTTGCAGCTGTTATTAGATATTAAAATTGTTTCATCACCATAAATTTATTATATTCTTTTCAAGTCTTTATATATACATATAATAATAATATTCGTTTCAAGTCTTAATTAACATGATTACCATCTCTTTTTATAATTACAAATGAAAAGGGCAATAGACCGATGATGGCCACAAAACCAAACCCACTTTTCTCCAAGGACTTCACTATATGTTGTATACGAGGACTGCTATCAGTTACAATGAGTGTATGCGGTCACGTCGTAATTAATTAATGTAAATTTCAACTAATAATCAACAGCTGCCACACACAGAGTTACTGCACTGTTCATTATACATTCAGACAGATGAAGTGTCTCTAATCCTCCTCCAGATTGCGCAATACGTGGCATGCTTTTATTGGGCTGTCATGCACGACTCGTTTTGCTTTGATGAGGACAGGACAGCCATGTGACGGCCTCCACGAACGAACTGACACATTACATCATCGTCATCTTGTAATGCATGACAAAGATCCAACTATCTCTTTTTATATATTAAAATGGAACAAAAATAAATTAATAAATATAAAAAAAAACCCTTTATTTGGATTGTTCAACTTACTCTCTTCTTCTTCTTCTTCTTCTTCTTCTTTTTTTTTTTTTTGCTAAACAATTTTTCTAATTCAGCTCCACCATAATAAGCTGCTGCAAAATAAACTTGTATTGTATAACAAACTTCTATCTTAAATCGTTTCAAATATAAAAATGATATGATGCGACACTAAAAATCATATTACCCAACATTAATTTTACAGTTGGCATCTTAGCCCAAAAAAAGAAAAATGCAATTGCAGTGTAATTTGAATATAATATTTTAATTCTGAGTTTGTAAAATATCTATTACCTCTAAAAAAAAAAAAAAAAGTTAGCAAAATATCACAATTTATTAAGAAAATCAGTCACAGGTTCACTTTCACCGGTCACCGCCACACCATCGTAGTAATATCAGAATATGCGGCCAAAATCCACCCAAAAAAGTCAAAGGGAAAGACCTGACCGACGTGGCCCCACTTCACTCCCCAACCGAGAGCAATTCGATGGGCTGACACGTGGAAAGCCAAAAGCGATCGCTGGAAACTCACACGTGGCTGTAGCCCCATGGGCTGATGGCGGTGACTCGCATGTGCACGTCACACGCCACTCATAATAAGAAGGGGTGTAGTTTTGGAGGAGCTGATAAGCTTTTGTTAAGTACAAGGAAGGAAGGAAGGAAGAGGGAGGGAGATCCGGAGCTTCGGTCGCCGGAATATTCCGAATTTCCAGGTTCGATTATATTCTTCTTCCTTATTCCTATATTCAAGTTTTCTTCAGATTTTTCATTTTCATTTTGAGATAACGCACTTCTCTTATTTTATTTGTGTCTATTCGTTTTTGCGTGAAAGAATGGCCGGAGAGTGAGTTTAGTACCATTTTTTTTTTCCTTAATACCCTGTTTGGTTGGCGAGAAACCGTGTAGAATTGGAAAATAGGGTGTCTAGGATCGCTACAAGTGTTGTGATTTTAAAATTTGCTAGCTTCTTGGGAGCAAACTAGCAGAGCCCAATGACATCTGTTTTTGCTGATGTTAGGAGCTGAAGAACCATCAGTCATCTAGATTAATTTATTCTAATTGTGATCCAAAATTTGATTTTTTCCATGAATTTTTAACTTCAGCATTTTGGCAATAGTATTTATTGCTGGGTAATCAGCTTAGAAAGCATTTAGAAAAGGAAATAATAATAATTTGTTTTTTTCGACAATTGAAATCTAGTGATGCCGTACCTAGTACGAGAGAATCTATTCATTGGCAACATCGGCGACGCTGCGGAGGTTCTTCAAAACGGTAGCGGCGAGATAACGCATATTCTCTCGGTTCTTAGTTCGGCGTCCATATCGTTTTTCTCTGAGTGGCGAAGTGGTCTCACATTCCCCACAAAGGAAATTAAGAAGGTGTATGTTGGAGGTTCCGAAGGTGCGTCAGCTTCTGAGGATGATTCAGCTCATGGGTACAATACTTCATTGTCAACAGGGAAGCTTTTGTGCCTGTTGGAATATGCTGGCAAGGATCTGAAGCTGGTGAGGATGGCAGTGCCTCTGAGAGATATGGAGAGTGAGGATTTGTTGGATTATTTGGATGTGTGTTTGGATTTCATTGATAAAAGTAGAAAACAAGGATCTGTTTTAGTGCATTGCTTTGCCGGTGTGTCAAGAAGGTACCATATTTTCACCGATTCTCTATATTTTATTTTCATTTTTCCTTCACATTATTAATATTTAGTTCTTCAACTTCATGTTGAAGTGAATCTCTCTGATAGGTTTTGGGAAGATATAACTTGTGTTTTAAGTTACAAAACTTTTTTCTTGCTATCATTTCCTGTGGGGTTTCAAGCATGTTTTAACTGCATAAAGTAGAATTAAGCGTTTTCTTTTAAGTCTTTCTAATAATGGCAGAAATTGTTGAAAATATGCTTCCTTATAATAAATGACTTTTTCCAATTTACTTACTTTTCAATTATCGGCATGTATTTGTTGCAGTGCAGCTATTATTACAGCATATCTGATGAGAACTGAACATCTTTCTCAAGAAGGTTCGAACAGATTCCTTGTTTTTTTGTTTTTGAAGTATTTGTGGGCGTACATATTGGTGTAAACCTGTAACTTTTGTTTCATTTTATTTTGGAAACTTGGGTAAAGCTTTTGCCAGATTTACGCTTGTAGATTTTTTCCTCAAGTGTCTCAACAATGTATATCATTTGTATTTGACCTCCATAATTTTCCATCCTTATGATTGCTGTAGATGCAATAGAGTCCTTGCGGCAAAGCTGTGAGTTTGTTTGCCCAAATGATGGTTTCTTAGATCAGGTGACTTGAGGCTGTCCATTACCAACTTGATTTATTAGACAGCTGTCTTGCAGCCAATCACAATATATCCACCCCACCCCGAGTTTTTATTTCTTTCCTTTATCCTGTTGCAGCTAAAAATGTTTGAGAAAATGAACTTTAAGGTGGATCATGCTAGCCCCATATATAAGCGCTTTCGCCTGAAAGTTTTGGGTACACGTCTCTCTCTCTCCTTTCCCATATTTCACTCAATGTCTCCAGCTTTGTTTATTTATAACGCATATAAAAATAATTCTACTTTAGTTTTTGAAAAATTTAACCAAATTTGAGCCTGATGTAGGTGAGTCCTACAATCGTGGGGAGAAAATAGACAGTTCTAAATTTGGTGCAGATCCTGGGATGCCTACAGAAGTTTCTTCTGTGGTAGAAGCACCCTCAAATGCAGGAAGCAATTGTACACCTGTATACCGCTGCAAGAAATGCCGGAGAATAGTTGCTACGCAGGAGAACATTGTGGATCACATTCCAGGTGAGGGTGAGACATCTTTCGGGTGGCACAAGCGAAAAAGTGGCAATCCATTTAACAATTGTGATGAGTCCGAGTGTTCTTCCATTTTTGTTGAGCCTCTACGGTGGATGACAGCAGGTAAAATAGTCTATAAGATTCCTTAATTTTAGACTCTTTTGTTGCTTATCTTGAATGTTTGTAGTTACCAGATGCATACTATTGCATGAGCCATAAGTGTATCACCAATGCCTTGTCTCCTTCCTCTTTTATTCTTTTTACCTAAACCTTTCATTAGGGTTTTCTTCCAGCTGAATGTTATGACCTAAATTTGTTAGGAATTATTATGATCTCCGCTTAGTTGAGTTCAGCTGCCATGAATGAGATCATAACTCCACATTTGTTTGAACATGTTTCAAAGCAAATAAAAATATGGAATTCAGTCCTGAAACATTTCGCAGCTAGAGTGAAACTGAAATTATAATACACAGTGCGCACCTACATTTCACCACATTTGATTGCATCCTGAGGTTTATTTGATTTGCTATTAGCACAGATGTGTTTGAAGTAATCTGATATTCGGTAGTTGTCTGATAACCCAGTTGAAGAAGGCGCACTGGAGGGCAAGTTGTCCTGTGTTCATTGTGAAGCACGGTTGGGTTACTTCAATTGGTCAGGCATCCAATGCAGTTGTGGGAGTTGGATCACCCCAGCCTTTCAGCTTCATAAAGGTCGAGTGGACATGAGCACTATTTAAGATTTCATCAATTGTAGCGCTGCTATCTAATTCTCCAATCAGCGGGGCCCAAGTACCTTTTAGATTATCATACCGAGATACCATTCAACAAGGTATTTATATTTCAAGTAAAAGCCACACTTGTAGATGACAGGACCGCGAAGGTTTTCAGATGTTACTTTTTCTATGATGAATTTGAGGCGTTGCTGCCGGAGTTTGAAGGCCCTAGTAAATGCACTTGTGGTTTAAGCAAATAGTACACGGTATATGGTTTTTTATTTTTTTTGGGTTTTACTTGATGTTTTGAGTATTGTCGCCGAGATTCTCTCTACGTACAGCGCTACAAGGAATAAACAATATTACTTCGGAGGGTCGGCTTGGCACCCATATTTTTCTCAGTTTCAGTAGTCCATATTGTTTTTTTCTTTTTTGTTATTTGATTGATTTATTTATTTAAAGCGAAATCAAAAGTACTTTCATATGTTGTTCGATAGTTAATTTTGCTACATAAGACAATTGCTCAATGTCAGCATCTGCTGCTTGCTGAAACAATGTTGAATTGCTATATTTATGGTAAACAAAGTATTACTTCATGAAATTTACCCAAAAAACAAAAGGGTATTACTTGTAGATTCAAAGTGTAATAATTCTTTGGCTGCCAGTACCACCATGGCCCCTCATGGTTCCATAGGCTTACGCTACTACCTTAGCCTGCCACATGCAATCTACAATACTGCACTGCGTGTAAACAACTCAGTTATGTTGTCCTCCATCTTGTACAAAAAAATTTGTAGAGAGGGAGAGATTTGATAAAAACATGTTGGTTCCGTAGGCAAGGGTTAAAATGGAACTGTACATCTCTGGTTCTTTTTAAAGGAGAATATGCATGTTGTCAATATGGTCTAAACAATTATACAAGCTCCTAGAGTCATCAGTGTGTGAATGATTGTATTGAAATTGATCGCTAAGACTCAAAATTAAATGAAAATAAAAGAAAAATCCATAAGACCAATATCGAGGATGCCTTGATGGATGGATTTTGAAAGCATACCAATCCAATCATTCGACTTGGCAAAATTGTTTGACCACCATGATTGGATGGATATGCATGGAAGAGTTCGGCCCCCAAAATTCAGAACTCAGGTTCCACTTTTATGGAATATTTCTAGGGAATCAGTGGGACTGCGCTTCAAGAAGGATGTTTGTGGCCACATTGACATCGTTTCTGGCATGCACCAGGGCTTGTCTAGCGGCATTCCGGTCAAAACCCATAGAAACTAGAGTAGCAATGGAGTCTTCTGGCGGCTCTATGGCAGTTGGCATTGAAGGGTAATTTCTCTGATATCAAAGTATCAAATATGTTAGCCAATCAACAATGTCCAAAACCAACTGATATCATAGCAGAACTTTAATATATTCACTGTCAAATATTTTGAGTATCTGTTTTCAAGAAAATTTTTATTTAACATCTAACCCACCCCTATCCCATCGCTCACTCAACAGAAAAACATCATTTTTAGAAATGTACATGTTAAAATCCTCTCGCTAGTTGACTGAATCAGAGAATGTACATTAGAATCACCTGTACTCCAGTGGTTTAAGGTTAGACCACTACAGTTAGTTTCCCCATCTAATTAGCTAAAGCTTAATCCAAAAGGGAAAACAGCACTTTTCACAACATTCCTTGGATCATACTACTAGTGGGTATTCAACAAAATCCACTTTCGCCTTTTATCCCATCCAAAAGAACACTTTACATTTTCTACAACCATTTTCTTTTCTCTACCATCATGAAATTTTCAGCCCTCAATCCCATTTCCTCCAACCTGGATTCACACGACCTGTTAATGATTTATTAGATATTCTATTGCACATTCGATCAAAAAAGATATTCCATTGCACATGTACGTCTAGGATCTCAATTGCTCACTGTAAACCATAAAGCAAGTATTCTCATATGTACATTGAATTGCGACAACAATTCCCATTGACAACAATTGCCTCAGTTTACCCATGGCTAAAAATGCACAATATCATACTAGCAAAATGATTGTGCTTGTCCATCAATTTTCACTATCTACTAGATTCTGCTCCTAATTTTACTAGGCACACAGTTCATATACTCAATCTTATTACAACCTTTAGCCTCTGAGGTCTCCCATAGTAGTCTCATCCTATCAGCCTATGCTTTCACTGTCAGCTAAATAACCCAAACGTTGTATAAGTGGCTTTGAAGAATGTAATCTAAGTGATTGCCACTCCAAATGTTAAAATACACACATGCAAAGTACACTACAACTGAAATAATTTGGAAAAATACTTGCCTCCACTTGATGACCTGTATATAATGATGCATTACCCAGAACATTCCTAGTAGGTGCTGCTGGTGAATTCCCAACTGATGGCCAAGAAAGCCGAGAAAAGAACGAAGCGACAAACTCTGGGAACTGTAAAATAAAAGGACATGCATGTTCATGTATGACCTTGGTTAATTTCTGCACTTCAAACTCATAATTGCAACTTGAGCATAACATCATAAGCAGATGAACAATTATTTGACACAAAATATTAACATAAATACAGAAATGTCATTTTCATCTATCAGACTAGCATTACACATAATATATCTCATTTTAACTCTTTCCACAACAGCTAACTGAGCAGAAAAACAATATTTATCCTCAATTTACGTTGTAAAGCTAGAGCAGGTATGGTATGCCTGAATCATTCAATGCACACTGCATATGCAGATCCATACAAAAATATACAACCATAGATAGACATGCTCACCTACACGTATAACGAGGGTATAAAGTTCATAACTTGTGGCATAATGGTTTGAAATCAGGTGGTTTAAAATAGTTGTAAAGAAATCCACAGAGATAGAAGAGCAGCACCAGTTATTATGGCTAAAATTGTAGAGAGATCAAAGCTCAAATGAAAGCCCTATAAACATTCAAAACATATACACAAATAAAGTATGCCAATAAATACAAAAAACATCATAGTTAATGCCTGTGTGTGAAGACACATTGAGATATCTCAGCTAGCAAGACTCCATTATATGGGAAAAGAGTCTAGCTAAAACGTTAGTTGACCTTTCCTTATCTATTCCTAGGCATAACTTCATTAATATACCTAGGAAGAAGCTGAAGCTCACAAACAGTGAGCTACACGAAATGTTCAATTATTTTTTATCAAAGAAAAACATGGTTTAAATACAAAAGCTCAAAGAAAAAAAGAAATATCAATTTATTAAAATCAGCCAAGAATTAAAGATAACCTTCGCCTTGCGGATACGGAAGATATTCAGACGGTACAAGGAACCAGCAAGAATGCCACATACCCCTGGCAAAATAGATCTTTTCCAGGATGACAAAAGAAGCTGAAACAGAGAAAAATAAATTAGGCTTTAGTAGCAGGTATAGGAATATACCACTATAACAAAACAAATAAATAAATGAAATATTTACATATGTTTAGCATACATAAACCGTAGTTACTCTTACCTGAAGACCAGCAAGATATATGAAGGACTTATCAGAAAAGCGCGCACCAAATACACGAAAACGTGTCGAAACTGGAATGTCAAAGAAAAATGGCACAAATGATGCAAATATAAGACCATATGGTCCAGAAGTGACGAGGTTCACAGCAGTATCTGCAAAAGGAAAAATAAACATAAAAAGAGAAGTGATTTTCAGACTAAACTTGTTTGACAATTATTTAGGAAGAACAATACAGGAAATAAATCATTAAGGACCTAAAGATGAAATAGTCTGCAAAATAAAGATTGAATGAAGGACAACCTTTTACATGTAAGTCGATATCTTAAGCAAATACTCATTTAAACCCTGTTGCCTCACTATGTTTACTTTAAGCCCGTCCAAAAACCTAATAAAAGGTCATTGTCAATTGGGACTGACGATCCCACAGTAATTGATATTCCAAGTTTTTTTTTTTTTTTAAAAATTTTTGATTTGGGCATCAATTCATCCATTGCACACCCATCTCACTACAACTTAAAACTTGTAACATGTAAATTCATATTCTTCATGCTTTTCTAATTGTTTATCCTAGAAATCCTTTAATCTTTCTTATTGTTCTTATAAAAATGCAGCATAAGTAAGCATAGTGGATGTAATGAAGCAGAATTCAGTTCTGGCAGTTGTGTAATAGAAATATATAATAACATATCCAGACCAAAAAGGAAAGGGTATATAAACTCAGATCAAATTACAAAATGTTAACAAAAGATAGATTTTGAAATTAAAATAGTTTGACAAAACTAAAATCAGTAATGCATACCTTTAAGGACTGCAAGAGCCAACACCTCAAGGAGTAATGCAACTGTCACAGAAAACAAAATAAAAACCTGCACATCCAGGTAAGACTTATACATTGTGAAATGCTGACACAGAAGAATACTGAACAATCAGTTAGTTAAATCTTTATCTCCCATGTTGAATTGTTGAACGCAGAAGGAAATATAGAGTAAATTAAGGATTAAACAATATAAGTAATCCTATGACAGAAAACTACTATTAATTTTGTTTCCAAAAATGTGATTCACATATGTTAAGAAATTCTAAACAAACCTACCATGTAGATATAGGTGGTAAAAGCATAATTTGTCTGCACAAACAAAGAATGTAAATATAGCGCAATCAATAATGCTTCTTCCACAATGTTAAGCTCATGGCCATGTCTTTAATTAATGAGGTAACTGGAGGTCAGTGAGCTACCTAGAGGCATTCTAATGCAATAGAACTCAATTGATTCAAAAGATTTAGAAGCCAAAGACCTGAATATCACAACCTCAAAGAAGCTTCTTGATTGATAGGCAAATCTAATGTGCTTTTACGTGGGCATTTGACTTTATAATTAGTCAAATCCTGACTCCTAGCATAATCTAGGCTTCAAGAGTATACTGTATAGATATCTACGTAATCCTATAGATTAATAGAGAAGTTTGTATATCATGAAACTGAGTATAATAGTTAATTAGAGGAGTCCTTCCTATGATTTTCCATTTCTCCGCTCTCTTTCTCCTTATTTTTACTAATGGTATTCGTGGATACCAAAATCATGTTCAAAAAGATCTCACTCTTCTCTTCCCTGCATATAACATAAAAATTTTCCAATAGAATAAGAAGATGATAATTACCACATTTACTTGATCAAACCTTTGGATTGATTAGGTAGATATACAGAAGAGGTGTTCAAATAATACATCACAAGCAAATTGCATGAGAATTATAAGCAAGGTGGTTAGTTACCGAGTACTTGTTAGAACCTATCTGTCTCTCAAAGACCCTGAAGTAGTACAGCAGATACAGTCCAAACATCAGTTCTGGAGTAGATGAAAATGCAAAAACTGACATAATTAACTTCCAAAGGCGAAGCTTCCCAAAAATATCCTGTCACAACGATGAAAATATTCTTAAGAAAGAAATGAAGGATCCTGGTACATTTGTTACAATAAAGGAACTTTAAGGTCACCAATATAAAAATATATACACAATCTCTACAAAATATGTGCAAATTTAAAGTGGATCAACATCAAAACCGTGGGCAAAATGCCTTCCTAACTTTTTCTTCCCTAAACGAGTTCAGGTCCAATATTTTTTTAAGCTAAAATAGTAACATATTGAAAACCGAAAACTTGAGAAAACAGTGAAACCCGATACTATAAACCCAATGTACGATATCTCAATACAGGCGCGCAAAATCCATATCTGATTACAGTTGGAGATGACAATAGTCATCAGTTAATGGATGACCACCAATTTGAAGTAAACCAAAAATACAATAGAATGACTCGTTAACCCTATCAGCAAAATGTCGAACGCTTTAAAATCATTAATAATAAAAACAACAAAATATAAATTAAGAAACTCAGAAGGCAAAAAAAAAAAAAAAAAGAAGGAAGGTGCATTGAAATTCCTAATGACACAAAAACCCAATCGCAATTACATAGAAAGTGCATTAATTCGTCAATATATTCGTGAAAACCTAAAGAAGTCACAGGAAGATAAAATCGTTCGGAAACAAAGGAAGGAGAGAGTACCAGATACGACAATCCGAGTTTACTAGAACGACCTTGGATCCCGAAGAAGACGGTGAATAGAGCGCAGGCAATAAGGAAGGTTCTTGTGAGAGGAGCATTGTCTATGAAACAGAAACCAGGAACCAGAAACATGGATCATGGGTTAAGACTTAAGAAAGATGTGAAAGAAACAAAAAGAGTGAATAAATGGTAAGGAATTCTAACATACTGAATCCAGATGGACCGCCGTTCATCTTCAGAGAGAAGGGAGGAGGAAGGAAGGACCTTCACAGCCTCTGCCTCTGCAATTTCTGATTTTTCTTTTCTTTTCTTTGTTGGGGTTTTGTTTCCGTGCGGGTGTGACTCTCTGCCTGTGTCTTCTTTTACCCCTCAGCCCATGTTTTTCTACACACTACAGGATACTTGGTGTACAGTGTATTCAGTTGACGAAGAAGATCAACATAAAAAAACAAAAAGTAATCTGCTTTTATTTACCTTTTATACATATATATCCATAATGTATATTACAAATTACAAATTGTAAAATTATAATTAATTATACATATTTGTAAAAGGTAAATAAAAGCAGATTACTTAATTTTTTTCATAGAATATTAATTTATTGACTTAAATCTGTTTAGTATGAATATAGAAGGGAAAAAAAAATAGTTAGTATAAATTTTTTAATTCCTTTTCAAAAATTCTATCACCCACTGTCATATATTTATAGCCATTGTGTTTTTACTTTGATGAATGGAACATTTACAGCCATTGTTTGTTTCGACTCTTTTGTTTCCACTCTATGTGATCACAAGTGTTTTGAGGGACATATCATTAAAGAAATAGCAATAGAAAAAAAATAAGAAGCAAAACTTATGTGGAAAAGATCCAGAAATTGAGAGAGATATGGGTGGTTTCCATATAATGAAACTTTAGTGTGATGAGAATAATGGTGAATATAACATTTCAGAGTTGAAGCCAATCAATGTTAAGAAATAAATTGAGAGTATGCATTCTTCAGTCTGCAGGTGGATGGCATGCAGTTAATGGTTTTGAAGGAGATGGTAAATTAATCTAGTAATACATTCTAATTACATGCCAAACCCACCTGCATAATTTGGTAATTAATTGGGGTCTCACATATTATTTAGCATTTGGGTTCCCCGGAGACTTGTAGCCTAGCACCAGATGTAGGCGATGATAGAAAAATGAAGATAAAAGGGAACAAAACTAGTCACCAAGCAGTGTGTCATATATATAGAGAATCACATCACTGTACATTGTAACACTAATTATATGTATACATGGTTCAAGGCCTCTTTACTTGCAAATTAACAGAGACATGATGGTGCTCTCAGAATGGCTGCTTAATTGTAGCTTAGCTCGACCATAAAAGAGGTTTCGGATGGAAGTAACAGGTTTTATTCCAAGACTCGGGTTGGCCAGCGTCGCTTCCAACTTGTAATCTCCTCCTCCTGGTAAAGCTTTCTAATTCCTCCATAGAACCCATCTGCTTCATTGCCTTCTTCCCGATGTTTTTTCCTATTTATCACTGTTCGTCTCCATCTCGACCCGGGATTGTACTGGTTGAACTCCAGTATAACCATTTCTGTAAGCATGCACAACATCTTTATGAGATTGAGAAGCACATAATATTCATCTTCATTGCTATCATATATGACTCCAAACATATATAAAATTATTTAAATATGTGTAGTATTTGTCCACCGATCAATGCATTATATCATAAGTTCATTAGAGAAAAAGTAGTAATGTTGATCATATAGGTCCTTAGCATACGATATGTCTCATGCATCTATGAACCACATGCATGTCTCATGCTGGAATCACTGCATCTGCATGCCCTAGTATATACATATTGAGAGCAAAAGAGTCCTAATAAGTTTAATTCAATTCCTCTAACATTTTATCTTCTTACTAGTTGACACATTAACGTATTCTTCATAGCTTCCAATATCCACACCATACCAAATACAAAAATGAAGAAAAGCAGACAACTTGAGGACCTAAAACCATTTTCCTACCACTAGAGTGGCAACTGCAGTGATTATCAATTCCATCACATGACTCCAAATGTCCAACCACACCGTACCACCAACCTACAAAACATTCAACTCCAATAAGAAATGGACAACAAGATTATACAAGAAATAGATAACAAGATTATATAGTTCTACTAGAAAAAGAAAGCACGAATTGTTTGATACTATCAGAGTTCCAAAATGATTTAAAAACTTCGAAGATGATGAACTCCAATGCTATTTATTTGGTGTTCATAAATAAGGATTGGATTCAAAAGCAGACCGTAAGGGAAATCTCTGTTTCTTCTCCACTGGATTTCAATATGATCGCCGGGTTTTAAGTCATGTAAGCAATCAGATGCATGAAGAATATGTGAAGGAGTATCAACTGGTGGTGCTCTTAGCCTATCCCACTGTATATTGTCCTCTGTTGTCCTCCGGCCATGAGGTGAATACCTGCAATATGGAATTAAATCCATGGCTGAGTTCAAGGGAAAGGCCCTGCTTTACATGCTTACTTATTAAGCATCTAGGTTCAATCTCAACATCAAATAATTCTCCTACTAGATTTGCAAATTACAGTTCATAAAGTTGATGACGATTGGTTAGAATTTTAGAAACACACGCACAAGCTGAATTGGTAAAAGCTGAAAGAGTCAGTTTTGAAGAAATCCACTCTTCCAATACCTTGCCTGAAAGGTGTCAGTCCGAGGATCATAACTAAGTTGGGCGTCATAACATGACAGGACAAACCCCACATGACCGTTCTGCAAATTGACCAAATAAAAGGCTTTCACTGAAGTATCCAATAGCAGAAGGAGCAAAATAATTACAATGAATTGCAAGTTGTTAGCCAGAAATTTGGAATGCAGTACTACAGGAAATTAGCTGGGTAGTTATAGCAAAATTACCTCACGATTATAGACCTGCGCTGGGAACCAGAAGTTGCCACTCTCAAGGGAAAGATACAAAGCCATGATCGAATCAACAGGTAAAGTAGTCCTTACTTTGCTACGTTTCTCAAATTTTGGTGTAATCCATGGAAGAGGCCAAAGATTAAAAAAGGAATCAAGTAGTAGATCCTTTTTCTTGCTTTGGTCGGAGAGGGTGGATCTCCTTGTCGAAGCTGCATGACACCGCCATTCTCGATAAGCAACATCACCAAGCACACCACCCCATCTCTGCTTCATATGTTTCTCCCACAAATGATCACTTGTACACCTTTCCCTTAAAGAAGTACAAACCCCAGCCATAGTGCATAACTCAGCTGGAGAAAGCCTCTCAAAAATGCATTCCAATGTCAATTCAGGCAAATCCAGCAGGGAACTCCTCTCTTCCTCCTCTACATTCTCTACTTTTGAACTGAGACTACTGGTCATTTTCTTCAGTGGAAGGGATATAGGGACTCGAAGAGAATCTAGAACAAGCCTGCTTTTGTAAAACCAGGACACAAGAAAACTGGAAAGTTCCCCACACAACCAAATTGACAACAAGTACTTTAGCTTACCCTCCCATGACTGGATTGGCTTGTGAGTGAAGGACTTGGAAAGAAGAATGAAAGAGACGCAGGATATCAGCAAGTAAAGCATTGGAGTGAGTGAGATTTCAAAGGGTAATTCAGTATGAGATCATGTACATCAAAGAAAAGATGATCAATAAAGGAGCTAACTAGAATCAATGGGGAATGCCGACTATATATATATATATATATGACAAGGATGCAACTTAGTGTTAATTATTTCCTCCTTTTAGTTGTTTTGACAAAAAAATGATCCACCAATGGAGGATGCGAGAGTGCTTAGCTTGGCAAAATGGACAGAACAGACAACTGGACCTCTGTTACCGTCTTATTTAAGACACCGCAGCCGACAAGTTTTGGTTGGAGCTGGTAGTTAATATATCCACACTGATATGCAGAGCAAACATGAAAGCAGGCTGTTTGCTTATGCAATGGGCATCCAGGTACAGTGAATTCCCACAACTGAGAGAGAACCAAACTGTACGGACAGTGGAGGGCAGCTGTCAGTAAAGATTCAAACAAAACTTTTTATTTCATTAAGAATAAAATCTAAGAAACAATTTTATGTAAGATTTAGAAGATAAGAACCCATCCAATGGTTGAATGAAGATTAAAAGACCCACTTGTTACAATATATGAAGTTGGAAGAATAACCCAAAAAATATTTCTGTGGAAAATGAATAGATAACAGATACACGGGTAGGTGGCAATGGACCAGATTAAATTACGTGGATATATTAGACAGTAAGATTTGTTAAAACTCACACTTTAGTAAAGGAAAAAAAGAAAACTTGCATTAAAAGAAGAATCATATATGTACCAAAACTCGAAGTAGAAGCTTAATAGTTGATGAAGATGGACGAAGGGGAGGATGAACCTGATATACTACTACTGCGTCCTTCTCAGTTCATGACCTAGAACTTCATTACAAGTTGCCCTTATCTCTCTCTTTCTCTATCTATCTCACAAACACACACTGTAGAAGAAGAGAAGAGAAGAGAAGAGACTGAAAATTATCAGAATGATGGGTTTTTGGGGTTTAAAGCATGAACGGTACTTTTCGGTGGGTGTCAATGTGATTTGTCACAATGCCATAAAAGCCCACCGGATCCATTGCCTAACTTCCACCAAACTCCTACACCTCACCCACCTTCCCATACCACAACCATGGAAATTGCAAGACAAATCATGCCCCATTTAAAGACTCAGATTGCGACCGTTTACATGACTTTGTTCTTGACGAATTTGTGAATATTATTGGTCGTCACTGATCAGCAGAAAAGGACATTTAGGACTTTACCTTGTTGCCTATGCATAATATATGCATGATAATTCCAATGTCCTTCCATATTGTTTTCTCAAATATATTGGTTGTGCTGTGAGCCTAACGCTTCTTTTTGGGTTAATCATTATTTTATAACTGTTTAATCTTTTCTTTTCTCCTTTTACTTTAACTCTTTTCTATGCAAAGTGATACATTCGTATACATACATACATATATATATATATATATATATATATATAACTATTGAAATATTTAGGACCTGAGGAAAGAATATTGCTGGTGGTGTGTGTATATACACTTATGCATTGTATAATTATGCCTCGTTGAGCATAGGCCGATATAATGCTTCAAATTATTAGCAGCACTATTTTGTTCTATGTCCACGCTGTGTGGTATCTTTGGTCTATCATGTAGTGTCTTGGCAATAATGTCCTAAAATTTGGATAAGTTAATTTGATAATGTCAAATAAGCATTAAAAAAAGAAAAGAAAGGAAAATAATTTGGCATATATATTTGATTTTGGACCCGTTCAATGGAACTGTAGCTTGTGACTTGCTGTACCTAAAGATATAGAAAGTAGATATATTGATGTAACTTAATTAGGATGGACAAAGTATCCATTGCCTTGCGCTCCCTTTGCAATACTTACATCCAGCTGGTTGAGCAACCCAGTGAATACACACTCCACCCTGCTCACTCACAGTCATAAATTTGGCTGGTTGCGGTCACTTGTAATCTGACACAAATTTTTAATGCTATTAAATGTATATACATATATACACCAGCATACATATATATATATATATATATATACTTATAGATTTGTGTAAGTACACTCCAACTATAGCGTATTTGCTTCACAATTATAATTTTTTAAATTGCCATCCATTAATTACGTCATCTACATTTCTGTGTAGGTTGCCTACTTCTCCGTGTTGAAAAGTAAAAGGCTGTATCTAAGTGTTGGGTAGTTCTTGGTGACATAAATATAAGTAGCGTGCCTTTTCATTACACGTATAGTATAGATTTATCGTAGTTGAGCTAATTAATAACTAACTTCTAAAATTTGGAATATCGAGCGGCCTTAAGTAGAAACAATGGCAATAGTATATAATATATATATATATATATATGTATATATGCACACATATCCTACTCATTCGATTACTGATCTATCTCATGCGCTACAAAGTACAAACTGTATGTGTACGTGTGCATAATGGAGGCAACGTGGAAACCAACACACTAATAATATCATGCTATAGCTAGCAACATCATTAGCTTAGGGCTGGCAATTAGGTCCGGCCTTACCTTTGCCTATCTGACCTGCCCGAATGGGGCGGGGATTCCCCGCTTAATTAGATTAGCGGGAAAGAGCTGGAGAAATATATATATACCCCGGGAGAGAAATAGGATACAATATCCCCATCCTATTTATATATTTATATTATATAATAAATTTTAATTTGTATATATTATATTAATATTTTTTATATTTTACTTCTTTTACTATGTTTTTAAGATAATAAAAAAAATAATTTGGTGGATTTTTTTATAGTATATTTTGATAATGTGGTAAAAAATAAAATACAAATGGGGAATCTCCGTCTCCCCAATAATCGGGGATTATGGCAGGGACGAGATGAAAATATCCCTGATTGAGCGGGGCATGGATAGGACCACTCTGGCCCCGCCCGCCCCGTTGCCACCATTACACTAGCTCAAATGTATCCTATATAATGTAAACGTAGACATGTATACACATATACGTAAGCTGTGAGATTTACATATATGGTTCAATTTGGTTGCTGGCGGTATTGGTTTTCCATTATTGTGCATTTGGGCACCTAGCTAATTTATGAAAGGAGGATGCTTTGCTCCTGTGTACTTTCCTGACAGTTAATAATTCAGGGCATATATGTACATGTACATATAGATATTTGGAGTAATATATATGTGCACTTTGGGGAAGAAGTGGTGGTGGGGGGCCCTTTAATATTGGAATCTTAGTCAAAGTAGAAGTACCATTTTTTATATTTTGAGCATGGAGTATATAATATATATACCAGCAAATCATGATCCGCTATCTCTCACATATAAATAAGAAATCTGCCATTATATATTTGGATCAAGATTGGTGGTGATGTCATTAATTGTAACGGAATATTAATCCAGAAAAAATAATTGGTTAATGAATGCATTATTATTATTATTTCTTTTTTGATAGAATTTATTATTATTATTATTACTATTACTATTACTATTACTATTACCATTACTATTATTATATAAAGCAAATGAGCTTTTGGTTGGTGATCATTTGGGGATGCACTAAGCAATTAGCTTTAAAAGATTCTCGTATTTGTAATATTACATGATGATATATACCATTTACGTGCATTTTGGAAGCATATATTTATGGTTTAAATCCCCGAATATGCTTGCAATTACCACACACACATATGATATACAAAAGATCATTTAGGAAAGATGGTAATGCTAAAGCATCTAGCTGCCTATTTGGTTGATAGCTATTTATGGGGTATTTCTTTTGACTCCCACAAAGGCGCATCATATATTTATATTTATATAAGTATATATTCTCTTATTTAATTCCGATCCCCAGAAACATTTTCTCTTGAGCTTCAGCCTTCAAACTTGAATTTTGGATATAATTTTATGGTATATTTTAGCCTGTCCCAACCCACATCCATAGCCATTATAACAAAAGTGACCAAAGCAATTTAAGTAACAGGAGTGGCTCTATTTAGTATTATTATTATTGTTGTTGTTGTTTTTTGCAAAAAAAAAAAAAAATGATAATAATAATAATGGCGAGGAGGTAAGCAAACATGCATGTACGTAGATCAAAACGGCTGTCGATAATATTATGACAAAAGAATAACTACTGAGTAACAATTATGGTTCACAACAAAAAATAAAAAATAAAGTTGAAGAGTAATAATGTGGCTTTTAATCCCCTGAAAAGTTGCACTTGTATTTTCTATTAACCCACATACAGTAATTAGTTATCCATATATAATTGAACATGGAGAGAGATTGAGGCAGGTTTTCAAGTATTAGATATTGGAGTGGGATGGGTGAGGAGGTATCCACACAAAAATCAATTCCTCGCCCTGTTCAAGACACTTGCAAATTAACAATATCTTACCCTCAATGTTTATTATACTACTTCCTAATATTATACCTAAAGCTTTATTATTTTATCATTCTCAAAACATTCCTCATGGACCATAATCTTTTATGTTTCATTGTTTATGCTTAAAATAATAATGATAATAAAAAAAGAGGGTATATAGGTTTCATAGTCTAAACATAGGATTGGGACAAGAATAGGGTTGGCAAATTAAAATCTGATTCTCTAAATAATAGTATTGAAAGTTTAAGAAAGGTTTTTAATTAATAACTTTACAAAGAATAAGAGGTACCCAAATCAAATTGGATGATGGAGACCAATATTCAAGCATTGAGCAATCTTTTAGTTAATCTACTTTAATGATATGGACTAATGTGATTGATTCTGCTATAGCTATAGGGCTACATAATAGAATCTTGGTCTAGGCGTTAGAGAAAGTTTTCGGACTATCTGATATAATCCTCCAAATTTTGAGTCATTAAGAAGTAGGGCCAAGTGACTGAGCAACAACTTCAAGTATTTTCAACTTTAAAACAAAACAACCATTATTGGATGCAAAGAGTAGTAGTGTCCAGGAATGAAGATGATGTCAAGGTGTCAACATTATTATATATAAAATATTGAATTTTGAGGTCCACCAAAGAGAAAGTAAGGGTTAAGAAATGGTCCAAAAGGAGTGGAACCCATATTTTTGTGTTAGGATGGTAGGGGACTAGCAGGAAACAATGAGGGAGTAGGCTTTGAGATCAGGTGGGTCCTCTCTAACAAAGCCTGCATGCCCTGCTGCAGTAAGTGTGGTTTAAGTTGGATCAAACTCATGAGTTGGGAGGTGGGAGGGAGGTGGGTGGTGGATGGTCCAACACCCACCCCAAAACCCAACCACTTCAAGCACCTCATTTTCGATTCCTTTCATAAAGTTTCACCGTGACTTTGGAATTGGATGGGAAAGAATTTTGTGATGGGCCAAAGCAGCAAATCCATGTGCAATGGAATTAGATGATTCGTGCAAACTTACATTATTTGATAGGACCTTTTGCATTTGGAATCTTAACCAATATATATATATATATATATATATCATTGCCTCTGATCGTTTTCCATTCTACAATCAAACAAAAACTAAATGGCTTTGTTTGATTAGCAGCCAATTATGGTTGTCATTTTCCTTTACTCTTATCAAAAGATTTAAAAAGCATTGGGCATCTTTTCGTTTCCCACCTCAAAAATCCCATAAAAAGAAGTAAAACAACATCATATAAAAAATTACTTAAAATTTAGCTTCTTTCTTGAGCATTTTAGTACTTTTTTTATTAGTATTTAAAATTACTTTCTTTTTTTCATTCCCTCAGGCTCATGAGCTACGATTATAAGCAACTTTTCTGGCTTGTTCTTGAAACTTCACTGTTATTAACTCAGGGGCTTCATTCATGGATTTTCATAATTTGCTTTTCAGAGCGTATTTGTTCATTGGAACTAAGAACAAAGTTGGTGGTTTGCGTGGATGAACTAGAATTGAAGGATGCATGTATGCATCTACAAGTTGCTTAAAAGACACCACAATGGCTTAGATCTCTGAAGCATCACATTATATAATTAAATAAATTGTCACACAATTAGTAAAATACTACCTTTTTAAATGGTATATAGTTTATGTGGTTCAGTTTTTGAGTAAAAGAACACAAGACAAAAATCCAATTACCTTCCTCGTTATTGCAGATGTGAGGCAGGAACTGATATTGACCATTTTATTTGGAGCATCAAGTTCCAGCAATCCAATTTTTATCAAGTGCATCGTTCTTAATGTGTTGTTTCTGAGTCCTCCAGCAGTCCTGGAAGCATAAACAACCACATGCTTCCTCTCTTCTATTTCTCTGTTTTCATTAGCTTTTTTCTTATTTAAAAAAAGAAAAAGAAAGAAGAGGTTTACCCTTCGTAGTTTTTTCATGGCCGAGTCTTCAGGATGCAAAAGGAAGTTAAATTTAGATTATTGGGTCAAAAAAAAAGAAGGAAAGATAGGACTTTGGAGCAATACTAAATGTGCTAGCACAATATTCAATTAGTATGTCGTTTAAAATCCATTTTTCATTAAAATCTAAAGTGCCCAGAAACAAAAGCATACTTTTCCTAAGATGAAACAAGTAGCGAATTATAAGAAACAAGATTCTTAGACAGTAACATGACAAATTATCCCACAACACTGCCGTGAGAGTTGATCTCGACCAGATGCTTAAAGACCAAATCCAACATATCAGCAATGCACTCGTAAACGGTCTGAAGCAGATGCTTAAAGACCTAGTCCAACAGTACGGCCATCTCTCCTTCGTAGTCCAGCAGTGTATTGCTTCTCCAAATCTAACTGGAGCTCTTTCTGCTTCTCGGCTTGGAGGATGTCGCCACCACCTTGGCTTTCTAGTTTGTTCTCTCCTTTTGCATCGCCCTTCACTCCCTACAATTGGCCATAGGCACCAAGGCAACCTCAGACTCTAAAATTGTGTTAGTAGGTGAAGAAACTATTAAGGGAGTAAGCCAGTCATTCAGGAACAAGCATAAAAAGGTTATATCTGATGTCAACTATGCTAACAAAAATAGCATTTGAAGTTTTGAACAATGATCATAATTGATATTTACCATGAGTTTATTAAATTTCTCTTGTCGTTCACGATCAGAAAATAGAGGTGCATCCCAACGGTGACCAGACTGTATTACAAAAGGACATTTATCAGAATAGAGAAGTTAACACCTAAACAAGACAATAATCCCAATTGCATTCTACAATAATTGTAATGGCACAACTTAATGTGTCCCATTATAGCCTTAATTTATTTTGGCTATTGCTAGCAGAGCAGATTTATGTAATCCAAAGAGAGGATAAGAAAATCCTTGTAAGTTTCCATGTGGATATCAATGGTGAAATATTGTCATGGTCTGTTCAAAACCCTCACAAGCAATACTAATTTTACAAATTTGATGATACAGTGAGTAGAAATTGTAAACTTCCAATGGATGTGTTCAAAGATAAAAATGACTGTACCTCTTCTACGGTTGTGTTCTTTTTGTTTCCCCACAGTAGCTTTTTCTTTTGGTCAGTGGTCATGATTCCCACCCCACCAAGGTTCCTGTTAACTGTACCATGCCAAACAATTATCATTAGAATAAACGTATCAATGTAGTAATGATCATTAGACACTTCACAAAGACTGAGGTAATAAAAACAAAGTACTGCATCGATATGACTCCTAGGAGCGAAAATCTTGGTGGAATTATAATTTACCTAACTCAGCAGCTTTCATTGCAGCAACTTTTGCAGCATCTAGATCATTAGCAGCCTCAGAATTATCAGACTGGGCCAGCCCTGCAGTCAATTTACCATCCTGAGCTTGCTTAGAACTAGATGTTTCCCTTCCATCAGGAGCAGATGTGAACTTCGAAACTGATCCAAGAATTAATGAGAACATAAAAATCATCAAGCTATTGAATAACAAAATTAAGAAAATATTTTGCATGAATAATAATTTATACATATAAACACAAAAAACAAAAGCAAAACATTACCACTTTTCCCACCATCAATGTCCTTGCTCAAGCTAAATAATTTTTGTCTTTTTACAGGAGATTCTTGGTTTTCACTCCCAAAGCCACATTTATCTCCAGAATGCTCTGCTGTTTCTCTTTTATACCGGTCCTTGCTCCTGTTAGTTTCCTGGTCATCAATTTTTTTTTTCTCCTCTTTGGCAAGGTTTTGGCCATCTGTTTCCTTTATTTCACTCTTATGACCTTCTTTTGTACGATGATTACCATCATCTCTCCGAGATGAGTCAATTCGCTGCCCCATGGATCCTTCATGTGAGTGCATACGATCACTTCTGTAATCTCCCAAACTCCTACGGTTATCTCTTTTCTCATCTTGAGCATCTAGGCCTATCGTATGCCTGTCCCTTTCAATTTCTTCATAATGAGCATGTCTCCTGCCAGATCCAACTCTCTCAGATGATGGGTCCTTATCTCTATATTTCTTGTGCTCAAGGAATGAGGTTTCTCTGTCTTTATCCTTGCTTTTATGCCCTGAACCATCATATTTATCTTGAGAATGCCTGTCCACATTTCGCAGATGGTCCCTTGATTTACTATGATCAGAATGAGCACCTCCCCTTGAATTCCGACCAGAATGAGAAGATAACCTCTGATAGTTTCTTTCTTCTTCATCTGCATACTTGTCATGTCTAAAATAGTCATCATGCCTGGAATAACCATGGGATCTTCTGGGGCACTGTCTATCAGGATTTCTATAGGAATCACTACTTCTTCCATAACGACCCCTCTCTGAGTCCCTATCTAATTCCCTCCCATTGTCCTTCCTTCTTGCTCGATGTTTATAGGCTTTTCCAGGACCTTCGCTTGAAAATTTTGGGCTAGAACTATGTTCTAGCTTAGGACTCCCTGCAGATATATACAACCAATGTAAAGACCACAATAAACAAAGACAAAAAATTAATCAAATCACCTCTACACTTCTGTAAGGGATCTCATTGGGGAAAATAACTATGTCAGACCATCACCCAAAAACATCTCTTCGATTGGATGGACGCATTATATTCGCCCCAAAAATCAAGAGAACAATAACCCAAATACACACACAAGAAAGGATAATCCTTTCCTCATAATTTATTCATTCCCAAGCACAAATAGATAGCATTAATATTCAATTATTTTCCATATTAAAATCCTAGCTGCATCATAAAATTTAGTGAGAACTTTTCCATTATAGCTACTGCCCAAGGACTTGTCAACTCCTTAAAGTAAAACCATTTAAAGAAACGAACCATCAGATGAAGATGATCTGCTAGCTGGCGAATGACGTCGATACTTCCTGTTGGCTGCATCAGTTGAAGGCTTACGGAATGCTGTTTTCACATCAGCATTATCGGAGGGCGACGACTGCAAGTTGGAATCCATGAAGACTAAAATCTGAAAACAGCTACACTATTAGATCAAGTATGGTAAGTTAATCTATTCACAGACGTTTTTAGAACCAAACACACACAGAAGCCAAACAAGAAAAGTTTTTAAAGTATGCAATTTACATACTACAAAGAATCATTTGGTAAAGGATATGTTAAAAACAAATAGTACAGTGAAGCTCACATCTTTTACTTTGCAATAGAGGAAACTAAAGCAATCTTTACCACTTAGAATCAAATTACACATTACACAATAGTTTTCTCAAAAAATTGATCTTCATTTCTACAGCAAGTATTGAGTCCGGTAACTTTTCTCTAAACTCAATGAAAAGGAAAAACCTCTCTAGTTTCATTTCCATCCCTCTGTTTCTGTCCTGAGCAAAATAAGGAAAGGAGGGAAAAACACGAAAGTGGAACATTGTAAGTGTCCTGATATAGTTGGAGCCTCAAAAGCAGAGGTTTTCACTTCAGTTAACTATTATAAATTATACAGCCTTTCTTCTATTAAGGAATTCAACTGGTTCAAAAGCGACTCCTTTAGCCAACACAATTTTTTTAAAGGCTTACTTGAGTTGGTTCAGCTTCATAACAGCTTCTCTTTTCCCAGGATTTCTCAGCAGCAAACCATGAAAAGACATCAAATTTTAACAATATTTTGAATCCTTATTTTATTACTAAAGAAGAGAAATTTGTTCTTATTTGTACTATTGCCAGCATATAAACCCTAACGAACTTCCAACGAAGCTTCCCTCAGTCATTCTTCCCTCAGATTCGAACTGATAATACTTAAACTTCCTTTTGGTTGTCAAGAGAAGTAAACAAAAGCAACAAATAGATGCATGAAAGTTAGGCCGACTAATCATTTTGTTCTCGTCCTGACTTCAATAAGCCGATCAAGCCTACAACAATACCAATAATCGTAGCGCCAAGAATTAAAATGACAAGAAGATGATAAAGGTATAAAATTTCTTCTTCTTCTTCCTACATTCCATCGGCAACCAAACCAAGGAACACCAAATCTAGGGTTTCAAAACATGAAACGACGAAGCGCTATCACGCAAAATCAATAATAAACCGAAAATAAATGGAAACATAAAACTAATACTAGAAGGTTTTCAAGGACAGGGATGATCTTTGACAGTGAAAAGAAAAATGGTCCATCTGATACAGAAACACATATCATCCTATTCTATGCTTCCTGCAAGATTTTCTTAGGAAACAACCAGAAAAAAGATAAACAGCCATGAAATCTAGGAACTTAGAAGTAAAATATTGGAACAAATTAAACGAATAAAAATGGAAAATTAGGTGGAGAAGTGAGTAGGACACATACCTGTGAGTGGGCTATGGAATTTGATTCATTCAGCTCCAGCACTGGAGCCTCGAGGCGTTCATATAAATCCTTTTCTTTAGCTCTCGATGAAACCCTGACTGCCTCTAGCGTTCTGCTTCGGTTCTCGAACTCGGGCTCTAAGCGTCAAACATCCAAATGCTTTACGAAAATTAAAAAACAGATAGATCTACACATCCCCAAAAAAGAAAAAGAAAAAGAAGAAAAATACTCTCTGCTCTATTAAAAAATACATTTTGTCAATTTAATAAAAACCAAAAAAGACATATTTTTAATAAAAACCATCTTTTTACCTTTTTTTTTTTTAAAAAAAAGGTAATCGTTGTCATCGTTTTTGCTAATCATATTATTACAATTTTCTTGGTAAATAATCATATTATTACGATTAACTCTCAATAGTTTGTTGAAATATTCAACATTTAACCCAAATGTAGTCAACGATATTATTACAATATGTGAAGTTATAAAACTGATTGAAAAGAATAAATGTTTAATTGATGATAAATTTATAAAGATCAAAGACTTCTTCTTCTTCTTTCTTTTCATAGGAAATAGTAAAACTTATGTCAACTACTTACTCAGCATTTGATCGAATATGGCAGAATTGGGACTGGTCAGAAGCCCAAAACTGTCGTCACAGCATTATAAAATATTGGAAAGCAAAGAAAGTTAAATCAAACTCATTTTTGTTGCCACTACTTGTAAAATCACTGAAGTCCCAACGTGATTGATTAGTTTTGGTAAGGCAGTATTCCATGATCCAAAATGAGGCAGAGCAGATAGCTGCTCTATCGAGTGGTAGGCTGCGGATAACTATTTGATATCATAACTAATATCTAATCACAAAAAAGAAAATGAAACTCAAAGTGTACAAGATTAGTGCACAGATTTTGAATTAAGAAAATAAAACCTAAAGCCCTTTAAAAAAAAAAGAGTCAAAAAATTAGGAAAAGTGTATGCCAGCCTTGTTGAACAAAGAAAGTAGGTATAAGAATTCTTGTAGTGTGAGCTTGGAAGATCTCTTCTCTTCAAAATCTCCCTCTTTCAACACCTTCAAAACCTTGTTTTTAAATTCAGATGCCTCCCCAACCGCATCACTATCCTCCACCTCCATTTCATCATCTTCATCATCATCCATATCCTCAATTAGATCTACATTAGAGTCCCCAAGTCCAAAAACACCCATCTCAGTATCTTTGTCCACTGTTGAACCTTGTTGTGAGAATTTTAGAGACTGCACAGTCATGTAGTTCTTCTCCAGCAAAGCGAGGACACTTTTCTGCCTAAAAATTGAACCTAGCATTTTGTTCTTTCTATTGAAGCATATCCGCAGAAACCCATCCCACTCCTTTTGATTGACATCAATGCGTGGTTTCCTTGGTTCAATTCGAACTACAGACGAATCTACCTTAGGAGGAGGGCGGAAATTGTTCTTTCCAACTTTAAGGAGGTGTGCAACTCGAGCCAAAAGTTGGGTATTCACGGTAAGACGACAGTAGAGTTTCTCACCAGGCTGAGCAACCAGTCTCATTGCGAATTCCCTCTGAAACATTATGATTGCACACCTGAATGCAGGTTGGTGATTCAGTAACTTGAATGTAAGGGGGGACGATATTTGATAAGGGATGTTAGCCACACATATATCAAAATAGGGAAGATCAGTCTTCAGTACATCTCCTTGTATAACCTGTACAATATCATAATGCAAAGGATAGAGTACATCAGCTCTGACCAATGAATGGAAGGTCGAATGAATGTCTACAAGCAATCTACATAAAAAAACCACCTTTCCATAAGGTTGAATGAATGTGTCTAAGCAATCCATGCAAATAAAAATACCACATCTCCACTTGTTTCAAGTCTATTCCAAAAGTGGTTTTCTATAGCTACTATGACGAGGAAAACCAAAGTAAAACATAGGTAACTGAAAATAAAATAAAAAAATAAAAACCTTTTCCCCTCAAATATCATATTAGACTGAATGAATGTGTATAAGCAATCTAAGCAAAAAAAAAAAAAATACCGCAGTTTCCAAATAATTCAAGTCTTTCTCAAAAATTGGTTTTCTATAAGCGAAAGTAGAACCCAAGTAACCAAAAAAAAACTTTATTTCCGTCAAGTAAATTGGCAATCATACACGCTATCAACAAAACAAATAAAAGTCCAGACTCTTGGTGATCAAATTAGAGAAAAAAATAACAATGGAACAAAACAAATAAAAGAATTAGAGAAAAAATAACAATGAAACACAGTAAATTGGCCATCAACATAACATAATTAAGAATTCGAGAGAAATAACGAAGCAAAACAAACATAAAGTTTTGATTTTGATAGTAATCGGAATCAGCATACATAATAGAGAACTGGAGATAACTACCAATGAAGCGCTTCGATCAAACCAGCAGATCGTAGCGAGAAGAATATAATTTGAAGAAGAAACTGAAAGGCCCAAATGCTGTTTGGGCGCTGAGAAAGATATAGAATTGAAGAAGGCATTTATATACCTTTAAACGATTAGATAACGGAGTGCCCTGAAAGCGTCTCTGCAACTCGAGAACCATACGAGGGTCGACCTCAACGGCGATGACCATCTTGCCAGCTTCTAAGAGCTTCTTGGTGAGGTTTCCTGTACCGGGACCAATCTCAAGGATGACATCACTGCTCTTGATCCCAGATTTTTGGACGATGCTGTCCACAAGCAACGGGTTCTTCAGGATGTGCTGCCCCTTCGACTTGTGGAAAGATATGCCTCCTTGGTACGGTGCATGCGCCACTGGCTTCGCCTTCACCTTCTCCTTCTTTGCCTTCCCTCCCGCCATTCCTGATGGGAAACTAAGAGGATTTAAGTCATTGCCGAAACAAATAAGAAGGCTGTGCAACGTTGCATACATTAAACGGAAGTGAAATTAGCATTACATAGAAGTATTGCTCAAAGTAATTTTGAAGATTAATTATTCTTGGGAGAGAAATCAAATTCATTTCGTGAACCCAACAAAAACTCAAAATAAAAAAAAATTCAGAAAACCATTAGAGAGGATCAACAAATAGAGAGAAAATCGAAGAAATCCAGGTTTAGCACTTAGAGAAACCAACAGAAAATAGAAGAGGGTTGCAACAACGTTTTTAAAAAAGAGAAGACGATTACCAGAGAGATGAAGCCGTAGAGATCAGCGATTGAGGGGGAGGAGATGGTGTGGCGGCACAGAGAATGCTCAAGTAATTTTCGCGGCTCTTGAGGAGTCTAGAAAGAGTGTTTTTATACGGAGCCCAAAAAAAAAAGAAACCAAACAGATAATTCATAATTGGATTTTCATTTTTTATTTTTGGTAAATAAGAAAAAAAAAAAAAGGAGTGGAAATAATAGAGTTGATAAAACTGAAATGCAATAATTCATTAAAAAAAATTATAATTCATGACATATATGTTATTATATATTATTGTAGTTACTATCTTTACTATTATCGTGCATGTTAGATGATTAATTCTTTAAAATATATAAAAAAAAAAACCACTGAAATTGATCTCTTTAAAGATTATAAAAACTGTTTAAAAACATTTATAATGAATGAACTTGAAATACAATACATAGAGTTATTTATAAATATTAATATATACACACACACTAATTACTTTTCGATAAATGGGTCGGGTTGGCAAAATGGGTGCTTTGACAATAAAACCCTCGAACCAGCAGGGAGTATTTCTACTTATTAGGGTTTAAGAGGGAGGTTTTGCTCCAAAACGACGGTCACAGATACACACAGCAGTCATCGTCATTTCTGTCATTCTGGTTTCCTATTTCCGATATCATGTGGGCTCTTCGTCGTGCTTCCGTTCCTCTCAGGTATTATTACTCTACTCTCTCTGGCTTTGTGGAGCTTAAACTTAAGTGCGGGAAATGTACGGAAGAAGTTGCATGTTGGGTCCAATGTTTCATTTTCTTTAGTGAAGTTCTTCGTTATTGGGAAATTAAAGAAAGTTGGAAATTTTGTGGGAAGTTGGGTATCGTGGATTTCATCGTCGTTTTGTGCTTGCTTTTTTGAAAAAAAATTAATATTGAAATTTGTAACTCTGTAAGGTGTTCACTAGTTCATCATTTATCCTAGGCTTTTCCTTTTTTTAGAAAACAGTGTGGACTTTGTTGGCTATGGATCTTTTCCATCCTTCCTCATGATTAATTTTCGCGTTTCTAGTTCATATAATCTTTGCTGGTCTTGATACATTTGTCTTAGCTGAGTGAAGGTTGCTTCTTTGGCTCATACACAAAAGAGCTAATATCTGGGATTGTTTGACATTGGCTATTTCTAGAATCTGGGGGCTTACTTTTAGACATTGGATAGTTTAGTCTTTGAATATCATTGGGATAGTTTTAGACAATGGATAGTTTCTAGATTTGGCTTTACTTTTAGAAATTCGATACTTTATTTTTAGGTGGTATGTTGGCATCATACTGGTAATATCATATTTTTCCGTCTTTTCATCTCTTGTATTCTGAGACTCCAATGTGAGGCTGTTTATTTATTTTTCTCTCAGAGAACGAAGATTTAGCATAGGAACTTCTCGTGCTTGTTTTGCTGATTCAGAGGTTTCAATTACACACATCCAAGACAAAGCTACCATCTTTGAATCCCCTCAATTGGTATCTGACATATGTGTGCCTTTAAAGAGATTTTACCGCACAGAACGTGCTTTTGTCAATCAATTTGTGTGTAGACGTGGCCTTTCTTCTGAAGCTGGTGCAAAAAGCAGTGGAGAGGAAGATGACTTGGAAGAAGGGTTTTCTGAACTTGAAACACCAGCTATTACTGATGCAGTTCAAATCATTAATGCAGAGGATGAAGATGAATTAATTTCTGAGCCAGAGTTCTCTGATGTTGATGCTGAACCTTCTCAAAATGAGCTGGAGTTATCAGACGCAGAGAATGATCCAACTAGGGGAAGACCTTCTAGGAAAGGAACTGCTTCAGCATTGTTCAAGGCCATCATGGCGTCTCCAGCTTTATCTGTCAACAATGCTCTTGATAAGTGGGTCGAAGAAGGAAATGAGTTGAGTCGGACAGAGATCTCTATGGCCATGTTCAACTTTCGCAAGATTCGGCTGTATGGGAGGGCACTGCAGGTGAGTTAATTCTCTTATCATGTCCCCATCATATTATTTATGACGTATAATAATT
This sequence comes from Rhamnella rubrinervis, assembly GCA_007844105.2. Classification (NCBI taxonomy): domain Eukaryota; kingdom Viridiplantae; phylum Streptophyta; class Magnoliopsida; order Rosales; family Rhamnaceae; genus Rhamnella; species Rhamnella rubrinervis. The sequence continues at coordinate 17,829,554 of CM017583.2, read as the reverse complement.
TATACTTCTAGCCAAACCTGTTGGCAGTAGATGTGAAAGAACCGGCAACATTCTAGTATTATTTTTTCCCCTATACCATGAGCATAAATTTGCCTCATTGTTTTTAGTTCTTTAAACCATGATTGTATATCACACTTTCCTGTCATGCTTTTCCTGTTTTGCAGCTCTCAGAGTGGCTGGAGGCAAAAAATCAGCTTGAGTTTGTTGAAAAAGATTATGCTTCACGCCTTGACTTGATTGCTAAAGTACGTGGCCTCCACAAAGCAGAGAACTATGTTGATAAGATCCCAAAATCCTTCAGAAGTGAGTTAATTTATAGAACCCTCTTGGCTAATTGTGTCAAAGCCAACAATGCGAAGAAAGCTGAGGAAGTGTTCAACAAAATGAGAGATCTTGAATTTCCAATCACGGCTTTTACTTGCAACCAGTTGCTCCTTCTCTATAAGAGGGTTGACAGGAAAAAAATAGCAGATGTACTGTTGTTGATGGAGAAAGAAAATGTCAAGCCATCTCTCTTCACTTATAAATTGTTAATAGATACCAAAGGGTTATCTAATGACATAACAGGGATGGATCAATTAGTAGAGTCAATGAAGTCTGAAGGCATTGAACCAGACATGCATACAAGATCTATATTGGCTAGGCATTATGCCCATGGTGGACTTAAAGAAAAAGCTGAAGCAGTTTTGAAGGAGATGGAAGGAGGAAACTTGAAGGAGAATCGTAGTGCTTGTCGAAATTTGCTTCCTCTTTATGCGGAGCTTGGAAAGGCTGATGATGTGGGGAGAGTTTGGAAGGTTTGCGAGTCAAAACCCTTGTTTGATGAGTGCATTGCTGCAATTGAGGCTTATGGAAAGTTGAATAAAATTGAAGAAGCAGAGGCAGTTTTTGAAAAGACATTGAACAAACATAAGAAGCCGCCTTCAAAACTATTTACTGTGCTTCTGAAGGTATATGCAAACTATAAGATGGTGACCAAGGGTAAGGATCTGGTTAAGCGTATGGCAGATAGCGGTTGCAAGATTGGCCCACTCACATGGGATGCCCTTGTGAAACTCTATGTGGAAGCAGGGGAGATTGAAAAGGCAGACTCTATCTTGCAGAAGGCTGCCCAACAGAACCAGATGAAGCCAATGTTCAGTTCTTATATGGCTGTTATGGATCAGTATGCAAAGAGGGGTGATATCCATAATACAGAAAAAGTTTTTCATAGAATGAGACAGGCTGGATATACAGCTCGGTTCCGTCAGTTCCAAACTCTTGTTCAGGCCTATGTAAATGCCAAGACACCAGCTTATGGGATCAGGGAGAGGATGAAAGCAGATAATATTTTCCCAAGTAAATCTTTGTCGGTACAGTTGGGACAGATTGATGCCTTTAGGAAGACAGCAGTGTCGGATTTGCTTGATTGAGGAATTTTCATAGTTGGCTTCTTTCAGTGTCAACTTTCTATTATTCGCATGTTAATTCGTAGGTTGAGCATATGTTTTGCTTTCCGATAACGCTATATTATATGTTAAGAAAATTTCCTCACTTTGAGCTTGAGGATTCTATAATTGCGCTACTTCCCCTCTTCTTGTCTTTTTTGAGCAGCTAGTTTTAATGAGAAGAAATATCATTTGTTGTGACCCAAGGAGAGGACCATTTCGCCTTGTTTCTTGGGCGGTTTGTGATATTTCCTTTTGAACCTAGTTGGTTGCCTTACAATGCTGAAATATCATTTGTTTGCTTCCTTTTGGCTGTTAGAAATTTTTCTAGGACACACAGGTTGAGCTGACCACTAATATATGTGTTAGGTTAATGTGTTGGAACACAAACCAGTAGGGATGGTGGAAGGTGAAAGAATTTAGTCAAAGCTATATATAGTTTTACTCCCTGCAATATTTTACACTAAACTCTCTTCTAAAACTTGAATTCTTCAAATATAAAAAAGCAGACAGGAATTCAGTTCCATCAACTTGGTAATTGGGAGGGTCTTTCTTATATTTGGTAGGTTTGATGCTTGCTGAATCCTCAATAAAAGTTATGCCCATGAAAATATCTAGTATAAGAAATGGAATCATATAGAGAGTAGAGAGCAAATAAAAAGTACAAAAGGCCATCTCCAGCTAAGAACATGTCCTATCTTCTCTCTGTTTCCAATCGCAACAAATTAAACATCGTCTCTTTATCTAACCTGAATCCTGCCATCTCCGCCTCCTTTCTAATTTCCTTACACTTAGCCAGCCTTCCAGAAACCATGTAAATCTTGATTAAGTCCCGGTATATATCATATGTTGCTGAGAAACCTCCATTCTTAAGCCTCGAAAAATATCTGACAGCCCTAGAGAGATCATTCAAAGCAACAAAAAGCTTTATTACCACACGGTAAGCTGGAAGATCAAAGAGACAATTTGAAGCCTCCATTTCCCAAACCATGGCCAAGGCCTCCCTGTATTTCTTCTCCGAATAGCGGCTATGAATCAAAGTTGTGTACATGACTACACTAGGATCACGGCCAGATTGTTTAAACCAGTTATAGAGACTCTCCACCGTTTCAAACTTGTCAAGCTTGATGCAGACTTTCATTATAGCTGTACAGTCCTGCTGGCTCAAATTCAAATCTTCCCTTTCTCCAAGTTCATCCAGCAAGGTCTCCACAAGCATGTATTTATCAGGGTTCTTTCCAAGCTCTAATATCAACTTAGCATATATACTTGGATCCAACATTCTTTTACCATCTTTGGCTATCACTAATACCTTCCAAGCAAGATGCAAACTTCCACCTTTAGTGAACCCTCTCACCATTGCCTCAATCACATTGCGACTGGCCAAAGCCACAAACTTTTCCAAATTGAATGGCACTTTAAGCTCATGGTTCCTGGCCAGTACCTCAACGGTGGTAGCCAAAATTCGATCATCCGGGAAGAGATAAGGCTGTCTCTGAGCCCAAGAGAAGGTCTGGAGAGCTCTTTGAGGAAGACCCATGTGACCCAATTCCCGAATTGTCATGGACAGAGACCCCTTCCGCAGAAACTGCGTCCACTCGTTGAGAACAACGGATACATCTTCCTCTGCGGGAAGGCTTTTAATCTTTTGGGCAAGACCAATCAGAGCAGCAGGGTTCTTGTAAATTTGGATTAGAGGAGAAGCCATTTTGAGACGTTTCTTCTTGGGCGTGGGAAGTCCGAGAGGTCGAAGCTTGTAGGGAAGTGGAAGTGGAAGAGGTCTCTCCCTGTTATTTAACTTTCCAGGCTTTTGAGGTATTCGCCCTTGGAAGAGTGAAGTAATAGCTTCAATCTCATCCGAATCCCAAACAACATCACCATTATCATTATCATCATCTCCTTCTTCTTCTTCTTTTTCGCTGGTCATATCCGGTTGAGAATTATCAGTCAAAGGTGGTTCCGGGTTCTTCAAGAAGAGATTGACCCCCAGATCCGGAGGAAGCTTAGAGCGGCGCGGGAAACGAAGTCGGTTGTTGGGTAATCTTCTCCTTGGTCGATTAGAATGCGCCATTGAAATCAGTCTGGTATTCAATGCAAAATTATTCCCTTGCAACAATGGAGTTGGAGTTGGAGTTGAGCCCACTCTCAAGAATATGCAGCAATTCATGTAGTCCTTGTATATTAAAAACCAATCTTAAGATGCAGCGTAACAGCAGGTGAATGATAAGGAGAGCCAGATAATGTTAATTCTGTCAGCAACTTCATCGAACACTTGGTGCATACCCGGCAGATCCCACAGAGTAGAAGAGCAGTCAGCAAAGTTCTGCAGAAGCTCCAAGAACCGGAAAGTGGATGGTCTCCCTTTCTCTATACTATTGACTTGGGCCTTCATTTTCAGTTGGGCTAACATTGTTCACAAGCCCAATTTCTTAACCTTAGTTTATGGGCTGGATTTATTATTAGTTACCAAGTAAATTTGGGCTTTATCATAAAAGACCATGCAACATGTAACTTTGATTTGATAAGTGCTGCTTGGCTTAGGGCAAACAAATATAGACATTTTGGGGTTAAAAATGATCCATCTTAGAGATACAAAATGGATCTTCTGAGATATAAAATCGATCATCAGGGTAAAAGGTCAACACTTTAGGATTAAAAATTGACATTTTGAGAGACAAAATCTACCGTCCCACTAAAAAATATAAATCACATTTTTAGGTTAAAAGATGGACCCTTTGAAATATAAAATAAACCTTGTAGGTAAAAAATCATAATTTTAGAGTTAAATATTTACCTTCTAGTAAATAAATAAAAAATCTACATATTAAAAATAAAATGGACCTATGTTATAAATTGACATTTTAGGATATAAAAGAAAAAAAAAATGAAGAATATACAGTTATCCACAAATATATATATATATTTTTATGGTAGGTGCCAGCTGGTCTATCAAAACTGGGCAATTAAATCTGATTGAATTCAGATTGATGGAATACACCTTTAATATTTTACCGCTGGGTCAAACCAACGGGTGTATCCACGAGTGTTTCTTGAATTCTCACCAAAATGCCAAAGGATCAAGCAATGCTATGCAGGTAGAATACTAATCTGCATGAATTGACTATTGTATGCTGTATGTGGTAGGAGGATTTATTAGCCAAATCAGTAGTTAGTTGTGCTAACAAATCTTAAGGAAGCCGTCAAAGTGTATGTAGTATACGAATTGAATTATGGTGCGTGCAAGCAATTATAATCAAAGTTCAACAATTCTATTTTCTACCACTAAAACGTGATTGTCAACTAAAACTGCCATGCGTTGTGTAAAGTAAAAGGTCTAGCTTCTTTCTTTATCAAACAAAGAAATTTATTATATTGAATGAAGGTGTTCAGGAACAAGGGCAGGTGCTTTATACATACATATATTAGTAGATATACTTCTATATATAAATCCACAACTGATGATTAATATAATGGAACTTGGAAGTAATTCAGAGACAAAACCCACAAGCAGCCACCAATCAATCACTCAAGAACAAACTACAAACAACAAAAACAGAATCGTGAACTTAAAACACTACTAGTCTACTAGTCACTCCACCTCCGCGTGTGCCCACATGAATGGAAACTGCTTTCATGGCTCGGTGCATTCCCCAACCAACCTACAACCCGAAATTTGGACCACATTCATTATCATGAACTAGTCTGCATGCAGCCCATATTCAAAGCGGATATGAATGCATGATCTGAGTCTTCAGCCACCACTCGACGGCAACACCGGGCTAACTGCCAACAATAATAACCAAATCAAATAGTAAGATTGTTGGTTTTAACTCTTCAATTGGGACTCTTTCCAAACTATTCATCTTTACAAAGCTCAAAAATACCAGGTCAGGTCGGCACGGCTTTACCGTTGTTTTGTATTGTTCTATGAGAATGGTCTCTGGGACCATTTTTAACACGTTTCTTCGTTAATTTCTGCGTTCAGATTTTAATCTGGATCAGTTTACATATCTATCTCTCAATTTGGGAAGATACTGATAAAATTACCATTAATTGTTTTCATTAACTAATCGAATCCTTATTTTTGCCACAACAATTTAACATGATTGATATAACTAATAGGAAATTAGTTTAGCAAGAATCATTAAAAAAAATAAAAAGGTCTTCCAACAGGACTAAAATTTTATTAAGAGTTAAACCTACTTTTCTGATAGTTGAATAAGTTTCTATAAATAGATGGAACGAAATTCCAGAAAAGTGGCTGATATTGTCACATAATAGAAGGCAAAAGTGAGGCAGAGGTTGGAAAACACATTTTAGATACCATATACCGTTTACATACTTTCACTGACACTGACATTCCCCGGCACACCAATACAACACCCCTCTATTTATAAAGGAAAAAAAAAGGTCAATCATCTAAGGCATTACCAGTTCGCAGTTACCACCCAATATAGATTATGACAAACAAGCGTCAAAACAGAGGTCTTTTCGTCCCTCAAATCTGACGACATTGAATAGAAAGATGACTTCATTGATACGTCTAGTATAAAATAGAATCAGGAAGAGAGATACTCCTGGGTTACATCTTCCATGCAACTTGTTCAATTTCCTTTGATCACAAAATTATGGCAACCCTCAAGATCACCAAAAAGCACCATAAGCGCTTGAACAATCCTTTCCCTTCCACGCCCACATCCCTTCCTGTCATCCATGGAAGTCTCTTCTTCAATTCCCGAACTCTGCCTTCCCGCCAAATCTATTCATTTGGCAAGGACTTTCAACTCGCCTGGCATTCCGATAACGGAGGGTGTATCTCGATTTATCATCAATCTCAGCCCACAAGGCCCTTATGGTCTACCATGCCGGGGCAACCCTTCGTCTCAGCAGCATTGGCTGAAACAGAGGTGGAAGAAAGCAGGGGATCTTTTGTTGTCAAAGACGGACTCGTTCATTTGGTATGTAATCATCAGAGCATCCAGGAGATAAAGGTGATCAATCAATTTGACGACTTTTCAGAGGGTGAAGATCTTGTTTTTCCATCTGGGTATTTCCCAGAGGACCACAACCAATTTCCTCTTCTGCTCATTACAGGTTGGATTTTCAGTGGGACTAAGAAAAACAAGAGCTTCCCGAAGTCTGGCCTTAATGAAAATATACCACTCGAGGCAAAGGGGCCTTCTACTTGTGCAAGGTATTGGGTTCTGTTTGATCAGAAATGCAATGATCAGATTGGCTTTCAGGTGAAGCTTGGACATCCGAACTTTGAATTGCGCCAAAAAGCTTCTCCAAATACTCTAGGAAGATATAGAGGTTTCAGGCGAAGACTACGACCCTTTCGCAGACGGAAATTTTGGTGGTGTTGGTCCTTTGCAAAGCGAAGAGGGTTCGTAATTTCTTCATCAGAGGAAGAAATAGAGGAAATGAAGGCTAAAGAATCCCAAGAATTCAATAGGGTGTGGTTTACCTATTCAAGTGAAGGAAACGAGAGATTTTATGGTTTTGGGGAGCAGTTCTCTCATATGGATTTCAAAGGCAAAAGGGTGCCAATTTTTGTTCAAGAACAGGGTATTGGGAGAGGAGATCAACCCATCACCTTTGCAGCTAACTTGATCAGCTACAGGTTTGCTGAATGCCATTTCTTGAACCATCTAAGTCTCTAATTTGTCCCTGACATGACCCTTCTAATTTTAAGACATTTCTCACTGATTGCAGGGCCGGAGGCGATTGGACAACAACTTATGCTCCTTCTCCATTCTACATGACTTCAAAGATGAGGTCTATTTACCTTGAAGGATATGATTACTCCATATTTGATCTAACGAGGGATGATGGAGTTCAGATTCAGGTACTGACTGCATCTTGCAGCCGCTACACCATTTGAGGTTCTTGATTGTTTTTTGCGTAGGAAGAATAGGAATAAACAGTATGCCCTCGTGAATCATGGTATATAGATCATTAAACAACAAACTAAAGAAAAGATTGCGTTCCCATGCATGTATAATAACTTAATAAGCATATACAGGAATTTTCAAATACATACAAATTGTATTGAAGCTAGGACAAAAACAAAGAGCCATGGCATCTTTTTTTCTTTTAGCACATAATGGACTCATTCGAAGTCTTAAACTTGCAGTTTCAAATTTTCTTTATACTGGAGCTTGCAGATACATGGGAACTCAGTTCAAGGACGGATATTGCATGGCAACTCACCATGTGAGCTCATTGAATGCTTCACTGAATCTGTTGGAAGACCTCCTCAGCTCCCTGAGTGGATAATATCTGGAGCCATTGTTGGAATGCAGGGTGGCACAGAAATGGTACGCCATATCTGGAATGAGCTCAAGACTTATAATGTCCCCATTTCAGCATTCTGGTTGCAGGTAATCTACATCCCTACATCAAATAATATATGCTTATGAAGTCTGGTTTTTATCCTCAGATTCTTTCTGCTACTTAAACATTTTATAAGCATGGTATTTAGTTTATTACATGAACATCACTATGTCTATCTTACCTTACGGTGTACCAATTACTGCATAGGATTGGGTAGGGCAAAGGAAAACAATGATTGGATCACAACTGTGGTGGAATTGGGAAGTGGATACAACAAGGTACCTGGGATGGCAACAACTACTCAAAGATCTTTCTGCTCGGCAAATTAAAGTGATGACATACTGCAATCCTTGTCTAGCTCTGGTATTTATCTTATTCCATACAGATTTCCTCTGTAATTACTTCAAGTACAATTCTTGCTACCATCTAAGAAGGCTAAAGACATCATTTATTTAAGATCAATGCTGATATTTCTGATATCTTAATTTGATTAGTTTCCTTAATAAAGCAACATTCTGATGTATGACTCAAAAAGAATCAGAGTTTGTGACTATTTAAGAGTGCTTCTATTTGATTCCACAGACTGATGAGAAGCCAAACAGAAGAAGAAACCTCTTCGAGGAAGCAAAAAACTTGGACATATTGGTAAAAGACAAGCATGGAGAACCTTACATGGTCCCTAATACAGCTTTTGATGTGGGAATGCTGGATTTGACACATCCAGCAGCTACAACTTGGTTCAAACAGATTTTACAAGAAATGGTGGATGATGGTGTCAGAGGATGGATGGCTGATTTTGGGGAAAATTTGCCTGTCGATGCCACTCTCTATTCAGGTTTAATTCATGAAACTGCCATCATAAGTTCACAATCACCCATAACAAAGAGGGTTAACACTACAGAGTCGTTACAAAAATAAGTGAACTACAAACTATTTGCATGATTCCATACCAATTTCGTAATATTTGTAGAAAATATGTGGAGAAACTGAGAAACAAAATGTTGCAAAGATTTAGTTATCCAGCTCTAAAGGTCATCCACCTATCCATGGAATCCTGCTTTTAGCAGTCATCTATAACTTCACATCGCCTATTTATTTGCAAAAGTTTCATTTAGTCATAGGAAATTGTCAGAATTTGATTCTGACTGCCATTGTAATCAAAGTTAACAGGCTTTACATGATATCCCAGCCGAATGTTGTTGATCACCAAATATTTCTAGATTCTGTGTTTTCATTCCCTACCTATTATATGCTTATAAATATCAAACTGACTGAGATGTATTATAATTTATGAACCCATCGTTTTAGGTGAAGATCCTATTTCTGCCCATAACAGATATCCAGAACTGTGGGCACAAATAAACAGAGAGTTTGTAGAAGAATGGCAAAGCAATCATGCGGGTAAGGAAAAAGAAGACCCAGAAGAGGCCTTGGTCTTTTTCATGAGGGCTGGTTTCAGAGATAGTCCCAAATGGGGGATGCTATTTTGGGAAGGAGACCAGATGGTAAGTTGGCAGACCAATGATGGAATAAAGAGTGCTGTTGTTGGTCTACTCAGCAGTGGAATTTCTGGCTATGCTTTTAACCACAGTGATATTGGAGGGTACTGTGCTGTAAATTTGCCTTTTATCAAGTATCAAAGAAGTGAAGAGCTTCTTTTGAGATGGATGGAGCTAAATGCTTTCACTACTGTTTTCCGAACCCATGAAGTAAGTCATACTGTGACTCCTGAATTATATAAATATGAATCTTTCTTGTTACTTTCATCATTATCAACAGAAACAATTAAAATACTTAATCCAGAATTCTTTTGAAAGCAGGGGAACAAACCATCGTGCAACAGGCAATTCTACTCAAATGACCGAACTTTATCACATTTTGCACGTTTTGCTAAAGTCTACAAAGCTTGGAAGTTCTACAGAATCCAACTTATAAAGGTGATGCCACAAATTCATGTGTATGTGTGACTAACATCTAGTACTAGTACCTTGAAAGGTGAATCTAACAACCTCTTTCTCTCTCTCTCTCTCTCTCTCTCTCTCTCCCTGTGCCTTCCACACAGGAAGCTTCTCAAAGGGGCCTGCCCGTATGTCGTCACCTATTTCTTCACTACCCAGATGATGAACATGTGCATAGCTTAACTTATCAGCAGTTCTTGATTGGTAGTGAGATCCTAGTGGTGCCGGTCCTTGACAAAGGCAAGAATGAGGTCAAGGCTTATTTTCCAGTTGGAGATAGTTGTTCCTGGCAGCATATATGGAGTGGAGAACGCTTTATAAAACAAGGTCGTGAAGTTAAGGTTGAAGCTCCAATAGGCTATCCTGCTGTATTTGTTAAAGATGGCTCCACTGTTGGACAAACCTTTCTTAAAAAACTGAGAGATCTCGAGATTCTTTGAGAAAGTAGTTATCCTCCAGGAGGATTGCAAAAACTTGCTTTCTCCTTATTCGAGGCACGATTCATTTCTTGAATCTTAATGTAAAATGTATGCTTATCCCACCTGCTAATGACATCTAATTTCACGTTCAAATAATAATATTCTTTTAGCACAACGTTTGTGTACACAATAGAAGACCCAACTTTGGGATTGTGGAATCCTCTTCGGATGACAATTGATCATACAAGTATTAATGAAAAATAAAATCAAACTAAAAATAGTTGCTACTACACAGCTAAACACCACAAACAGAATAAGGAAACATTCTGATATGCGATCCTATAACCATATTGATATTAAATCAACTTTCAAAAACACATATTCAAGTTCCAAAAACGTAAAATCAGTAGTCAACCATATAATTCGAGTTTCAGAATAAAGAAAATAATAGGACCCATTTCTGAGAGAATTTCAATTAAGAGGGTTCAGAAACTGGAAGGTCATGATAATTATAATAATAAGGAAATGAGAAATAAGCTTACTTGAGGCAAAGGGGAGAGAATGCGCAAACATGGAGACGGAGGTCAGGTGGTGAATTGAAATAGGAAATGCGCGTTGCTCTGTGAGTTTGGAATTTACAGAAACGAGAGCTCTGAAGAAACTCACGGGGGGCTTTGGGATGAGGATCAGGTGCTTCTGCAATCTGAATTTTGGTGGGAACTGCCGCTGCTTTCAGGTGAGCAAAGTCAACTGCTTTCTTCCTCGTCAAAACAAGCAGACCATCCCCTCTCTCTGTCTCTCTCTCTGTCCCCGCCTTAATTAAGGCATTTGAACCAAACAGATTCGGATATTCTCTCTCTGTCTTTCAGTTTCTTTTCCCTTTCCCACTTTGACCGTGGGGTTAAGCCACGTGTACATGCACATGGGCGTGCCACGTGTTTGAATTATGGTTTTTAATCTACCAGGATTCAACATGAATAAAATACTTTAGTTTGGTTTGGTTTGGTTTGTTGAATTTGTAAGAAAAAATCCATATAGTTTGAATTCTTTAATGTTGTGTATACATCATACAATAACATATTATTTATTTTTCATCTTTCAGAATATTTATTAATTTAATAATAATGGATAAAAATTATTTATGATAGGAAAGTCGTAGGAAATCCGTCCTACAATATTCAGTTTTTTTTTTTTTTTTTTAAAATAACATTTTGGGATTGGCTATTGGGCCAAAAGAAGACTAGAAATTAACTTGTTACAAATAATAGGAAAATAAATAAAAATAAATATAAAATGATATTTTTCAGGGGCTTCCCTTCTTTCTTTTCATGGGGTCCTTGGGCTTGCCCTTTAGCCGGTCCAATGTAAGTGTATATAGTACCAAAACAAAACTATACACCCACAGTTAATAGCCCCTCTTAGATATCCAAGTGATCAAGGTTGATCTTGCTTGCAGAATTCTGAATGAGTTCCTTTCGAACATCAACCTACAATTAAATCGCATAACAAATAATTCTGAACATCACAATCAATATTTATTATAATAGAAAACGAAAAAGACATCTTCATTTTATCACAATTCACAAGACAAGTCAACCGGACATTATAATATTTATGAATCATCTTCTTCTTACCCGAGCACCCATAAGAGAAGAAAAAACAATATTTGCTTCTGCAGCATCTTCAACCACTAATTGCTTCAGCAGCCTTTGCTCTGGATCCATAGTTGTCTCCCATAGTTGTGCAGGCATCATTTCACCCAAACCTGCATTTGCACTTTCATTATCATACACTCATTTCATATATTTATTTACAAACCGTAAAATTTAAATGTTTTCATCACCTGTTAGTAAATTTACTTCAGGATAGAATTCCAACATTACGTTCATGATATGGTAAACGGATACATCAATTTCTTTTGGCTGGAGTGGACTATCTCATTTATCATTAACCATAGTTTTCTAATCTACAAAGTAGTTTCCCCAACATAATGGAAACAGACCGTTGAATGTGATGTGAGCACTCTGACTCGCAAAAACTGACATTATATACCACCCAATAATAATTTCATTCATTGTTAGACACAGATATAACCTTGCACATGTCTAACCTTTGAACCTCTGAATGTTGTAAGATGCATTTGGAGGCAAGGAACTCTGAAGTTTTCCAAGTTCAGTATCATCATAGCAATAGTATACTTGCTTCCCCCTCTCAACCTGGTCATTTCAGCAAAAGCAAGACTTAGCTTTCATTATTCATAAATTACATTGTAAGGTTCAATCATAGCTATAGGCAAACCTTGTAAAGAGGTGGAACGCCAACGTATATACAGCCTTCATCAAATAAGGCTTTCTGCAAGCATGAGTTACTGCATTAAGTTGATATTATTCTTCATTCTCTTTCTTTTTTCTTTTTTAATGCATAGCAATAAATTTTCATAAAAGTGTTCCCTACTTGATATCTGTAGAAAAATGTCAATAGCAGTGTTCTGATGTGAGCACCATCTACATCAGCATCTGTCAAGATGATGATCTTATGATAACGCAAAGCCTCCTTTTTAAAATCTTCCCCCTGAACCAAGGTGATCAAGTAAATTGCATAACCAAGCAGCTGAGAAAGTTTTTCAATGAAAGCAAAGATTTTAGAAATAAGGTACTAAAAGTTGATTAAACCTTTACTCCAAGCCCAAGACCAAGAATTAAATTTTGAATCTCTTCATTTTTGTACATTGCTGCCTCATCTTTCCTTTCAATATTCAAAATTTTACCCCTTAGTGGAAGAATAGCCTGCAAAAGATTTAGTGATCAGCAACTTAAAGCCATCTGTCTCAAAATAGAATGATACTAATATTGCCAAATTACAATCACTAAAATCCAGAAGTCACAATTTTACCTGGAAGCGCCTATCACGACCTTGCTTTGCACTTCCACCAGCCGAATCTCCTTCAACTATAAAGATTTCTGCAAATATAGAATATACAAGAATTTGTAAATGCTCGAAATTGTTGTGTCAAATTGGTTCAAACACCTTACAATATACATGCTAAGAACATAAACTTTACCAGACTCTTCTGGATTTGTTGATGAGCAATCAGCTAGTTTTCCTGGAAGAGATGATGACCGCAAAACACTCTTTTGTCTCACTAGTTCCCTTGCTCTTTTTGCTGCCAAAGCTGCCTAAGGTGGGAATATTAAAGATGAAAAAAAGGTTCTAAGTTTATATGATGGTAACAGATGGACAGAATTCTCAAAGTACAACGATTTGATCAAGTATGAAAAGATTTGGATAGCATCATATGAATTTAAGGTATAGTTACCTTGAGAGCATTTAGAGCCTTGGAAAGGATTGAATCAAGTACATCTGGATGCAACTCCCAGTATTCTGTAAGATACTCATGAATAGATTGATCAACCACCTTTCTCACCTCAGGATTTCCTAACCTTGTCTTTTAATAACAAATACAACCATCAGTTAAGTAAGATATTAGCAGTACAACGCCACATCAGTTTTCTATTGAAACAACACAAGTAAAGCACCAGCGCAGATTAAAATGACAAACTAACAGACCTTTGTTTGGCCTTCAAATTCTGGATTTGGAACCTTTACAGAGATGACACATGTTAATCCTTCTCTTACATGCTCACCACTTAAGGTGATATCCTTTTCCTGGAAACAAATAAAGATGCTGTATATCAGTAAAATATAGAATTCCTTTCATTCACGTTCTGTTAAAATTAAAATAAAATGGTTTACTTAAGCCAATAAAATACTTTGATTACCATATTCACTGAACCTGAATGAATTAATTTGGAACTTTATGAAATTCTTACTAGATGCTAAATACAGTCTGTACCAACAAACAAACAGAAGCCCTAATGCCCCAGCTCAAAGGGTCAGTGTTCCATCTGGGTCTGAAAGCTAACCTCCATATTCATTCAGGTCCCTTGGCAATTATAAAAATAGAAATGCTTTTTCAAAACACAAGAGCCAAGGAGGCATACAGATTAAAAGCTTGGCCTCAAAAAAGTATTTCATAATAAAAAAAAGCTAAATTATGATGTCAGTGATATAAAAACCTCCCCATCTTAAAAACAAATAGTAATAAATCGAAGTGAAGAAGAAAAAACTGAAAATGAAAAACAGTCAAAGTCCATTGGTACGAGTAAAAAGAATAAAGTAACCTAGAACAGGTGCACCTTGATAATCTTAGATTTCTTTGCAAGGTTATTGAGAGTTCTAGTTAATGAAGCCTTAGTGCCTTCTATATGGGTGCCACCATCAACAGTGCGTATGCTATTGGCATATCCCAGCATTGTATCTGAATATGCATCTGAACACCTAGTAGAGATTAAAAGAACCAAATCATGTTACACAAGTAAAGCAAGGAATTGTTATCAACTACATGTGTAGCCAGTTAAGTCAAATGATGCAGCAAAAAAAGTTATAGTAAAGATTTATTTTGACTTAGGGATTGCAAAATGCATAATACTAACAAATTAAATGGATTACCATTGGAGAGCCACATCAATTGTCATTCCATCCATTTCTTTTCTGAAACCCACAACGTCATGGAGTGGTTTCTGGAACAGAGAATTGTTAGTCAAAAACCTTTGTAACTATAATGAGAATGCCAAATCCTGAAATATGAAATGCTGCAACAACCCCATATAGGTATAAAATAACAGGTAAGAAAATGCTAGTATTTTCTATCAAAACCTTGAATCAACCATACATCACAATGCAAGGTAAAAGCATCATGTATACCTTATCAGTATTTAGCCATTTCACATATTCAACCAATCCCCCAGCATAGAAATATTCATTAAATTGAATCTTTTCTGGATCATCATCTTCTTTTCTTAGAGTGATGGTCAGCTGCAACGATCAAGCCACAAGAGACAGTAAGCCATCAAGTATAAAGTAACAAGCACAAAGGTCAAGTCATACAAAAGTAAAGCTGGAACATCCTCAATATGCAACCAGCACACTAAAAATGAAAATGAAAATGCCATGAAAAATTCACTTGAAGTATGCAAGAGCAAGAAAATCAGAATTTTATCTAAGAAACAAATACAAGAAAAAAAAAATTGCTTTTACCATAGGGTTTAGGAAAGCTAACTCCCTTATTCGTCCAGCTATTGTGTTGTAGTCAAACTGAATAGCAGTTGTGAATACTGCAGGAGAAGTTCAGAATCACACAAAGCATTAGCACTTTTCCAAATATATGTGCGTTATCAAATAATTGAGATTAACCATAGCTTGAAGGTAAGTGCAAACCTTCTTTGTCAGGCCAAAACCTAATACAAGTTCCTTGCCGATCCTTCAATTCAACCGGAAGTGCATGAGATGTAAGTGTTGTCACAGGCTTACCGCGAGAATATTTTTGCCGGTATTCGATCCCATCACGCCAAACTGTAACTTCTAAAGCCTACAAAGCATTCTTTAACAATTGAGTCTTTGATACCTATCAACAGAGCTAAAGATATAACAATCCATAACAAGAAACAAAAACTCAATTAGAATGGAAAATATTCATACATCTGCATTATTACTATAACAGAAAAATTCAAGCTGCTACTTATTGAAAGAACTATGTGAAGCTAACATGTGATCGCTGGCATCTTCAAAAAATTTCCTCACGTTTTATTACATTTGTATTATAAGGTTCATGAAACAGTTACTCAAGACATATGACTTGAATAATAAGGTCCAAGCCACCAACCAACCAAGCACCACAAGCCATTTATTTCACTAATTCCTTTTGTTTATAATGTTTCTTTGAGAGAGAGAGAGAGACTACACCTCAGACAAGGCATTAACAACAGATAATCCCACACCATGTAATCCGCCAGACACACTGTAGCCGCTGCTGGAGCCACCAAACTTGCCACCAGCATGTAAAACCTGCACAAGTCAATAGCAACCATGATCTACAAAGTAATGAAAGATATGCAGAAAATTTTCTATAATGACAGTTTCAAGATCCTAAATTCAATTTACTATGCATGATGAGAAGAAACCATATTCCCTCTGCTTCAACTAGATGTGAAACAAGATTCTGCTACCACTAAACAGGAATTTGAAACAAATATGGCCTTTTATGCTATATTACCGTCAATACAGTCTCCAGGGCAGATTTCTTGGTCACAGGGTGCATATCAATAGGAATCTGCAATCAAAAGGCAGCAAGACAAGTAAAAACATTAGCAAATCGCATCATACAAAGCTGTCAGCCGCTTTAGCATAGACAATAAACCATACCCCACGACCATTGTCGGTGATGCTAACGGAATCGTCTGCAAGTAACACAACCTCAATCTTTGAAGCAAATCCAGCTTGAGCCTCATCAACAGCATTATCCAATATTTCATAGACCTAATGAAGCATGATCAACGAACTCAGAGACTTGTTTTCTTTTGACACAGATGAACGAAACAAAAGCAGCATATGATTGAAGCTGTCTGAAAATTTAAAAGTGCAAAAATAATACCAAGTGATGCAAACCACGAGGTCCTGTGCTCCCAATGTACATTCCTGGTCTTTTTCTAACAGGGTCCAATCCTTCAAGTACCTAAATGTGTCAGAAAGACAGCATCTTCGTCAGAATGGCAACTTATAAGCCCAAAATAAGCCACTGCCTTTGTTGTATTAGCCTCGTCATCAGTGCACCGTTGAGAGTAGAATATTAAAAACCCACCATGTTACCTGAATTTGATCCGACCCATAAGCTTTAGAACTCTCGCTTCCTTTGACGACTTCAGTTTCGGTGCTGGATGACATGAAAGCCCTCGGAGCAACCGCATTTGGAAGCAAAAAGCAACTCGAAGTCCTTTTCAATTGAAAACTATTCCTGTAATAACAACAGCAACAGAAATAGCTTAATAGGTCGAACCACACCCAATCTTGTTACAAGAACTGGAAGTGATATTTACAACCCATTACGTTTTTGAAAAAATAAATAAATAAATAAAATTTTTAATAAGAAGTATCCTCTTTCGTCCCTAGATATTACAGAATACAGTGAGGGTAGTGTTGGTTTCCTACTACTCCTAGAGAAGCAAACGCATCCCAACCAAGGAAGAAGGAGGAGGCATATAGGGAAGGTGTACCTGGGTGGTTTGATGAAGAGGGAGGGCCGAGTGAAAGATAAAGCAGAAGAATGGAAGTACGAATGGAGGGGAGAGCAAGAGAGAGCGCGAAATGCCATGAAACGCAGATAAGGAGGAGGTCTGAGAAGCGGAAAAAGAGCCATCTTTATTTTTGCTTGTTATTTTTTTGTCTTTAAAACTCAAACAAACGGCAGGGATTTTAGACATTGGAGATAAAAACCCTTGCTTTTCTACTTCTCTTTTCTTAAACCCTAGATACCAGGTCCTACAACCTCCTCCTATTTCCCTCCACTTCTCTTTAAAAATTACTGATTAAAATTAACCCAAATAAAACACACATATTTAAAACCCAATAATCAAATATCATGGACAAACTAAAAGATATTTGAACAGGCAATTAGATTTGCGGAAAAAACTCTTGTCGTACTCGAGTATATTCTCCCTTACCATTTAAACGATGTTATTTAATACTTTATCAGTATTTATATTTATGTTATATAATTTTAATAATAAAAGAGTATGTACTATGGATACTAAAATTATTTATGTGATATAATTTTAATAATAAAGGAGTATATACTATGAGGGTATCAAAGTTTTTTGCGGATCGATTGTGTTGCTACACATTACATAGATGACACAACCTTATTCCTTCTTGACGCTTTGATTTCTGTTAGTGTAGAAGGGTTTGCTTTTTATTTTTGTTTAATAAATATATATATATATATATATATATTTCTTTTTAATTTATTGGTTTAAAAAACGAGCCCTTTTACTACTTGTCAATGGTGCGGTACCTTCGACATGTTAATAGTTACAGCACTTGCTTGATTATGCGTACATTTTTCATCCTAAGAACCAAATTGATTAATTAAGATAGCTATGGTTATAAAATCAAACCTTTCCGATGTAATTAGGCGTCCATTGTGCATCAAAATTTGAAGATTTAAATCCTTTTTTTTTTCTTTTCTTTTTTTTCAAATACAGATTCGTGGTGGACAGTGGGTTTTCACTTCTTTTTATACCTCGGAAAGTCATCTAATAAACTAGCCTCTCTTATATGAGAATCTCATGCCACCCTTGATGGTGTATTCTTAGTTATATTAGTAGGAGGAAATATACAAGGCAGGACGATTCCTGGAAAGCCTCAAGTCATTCTTTACAAATTGGACTACCTAGCCAATACAACTTACATATACGAACACGGATGAGTAAAGAATCAATGACAAAAACCATACAATTCTATTCATCGTAAAGCCAATGAGTAAAAATACTGCCCTTGTTTGGTTATCCTGTCACGGCCACGCAAATGGCCTATGACTTTCGTGCATTCCTGGAAAAGCCGAACAGAAAAGTATTAACAGACTTGAAGAGAATGCATACTACAAACCCTGCACTTACTCATCACAATTAAACATTATACAGTAATTGTACCTATTGGAACATGAAAGACTCTTCATCGCAAATTATAATATATACATCACTAAAAGGTTTCATTTCCGCACAACTATTTACCTTGCAGAAAGTGGATGAGTACTATTTAAAGATGCCCTTGGAGCACTGAGGCGCCTTGTCCTCTGATCATGTTCCTTGCCAACACGCATAGCAGTAACTTCTTTCTCCATGGCAGCTACTTCTCTCCGCATTTTTTTGGCCTCAACTTCCATTGCTTTGTTCAACGTGTCGACCTTCTTTGCCAACATCTACACGTTTCCACAATAGAAATAATGAATTACCTTAAGATCCATATAAGAGTTAGGGCTAGTACACAATGGTAAAAAAGAACATGTAATCTAACCTCGATTGCATCATCTTTGTCCTTAAGGGTCTGATCTTTCTCATGGCAAGCTTTCCTCAAAGACACAACTTCCTTCTGTAACATGTCATACAGCATTCCTGAAACATAATCTTCATGTTCTGTCCTGGAATTCTCAATTGGAGTCCCAATTGCATTCTCCTCATGTCTACCAATTGTCTCAGTCATTTGGGAGTCATCACTGGCATTGTTAGGTGCATTGTCTTTCCCTGTTGCATGGGGAGTTAGTTTATCACTATCCAGCGATCTACTACCACCATCAAATGATCTAGCTGAGATCTTAGCATTCTTTAATAGTGCAGTAGCACTGTTCAAACGCTGAGCCCCTGATTGCGGATTTGAAATTTTCCTTGATAGATAGCCATTGGAAGGCAATCTAGAGAAGTTCTCAGCTCCACCAAGGGACTGCCGTCTTGATCGCCCATTGCTCATGCTCCTTGCTTCTGAGGCTGTTCGAGAATTGCCATTAGATGCTTTAAGCCTTTCCTCCAAAACTTTGAATCGCATTTGGTATTTTTCCTGTGTAATAATTTATAATCAACTACTACGAGGAGGAAGGTAAACAGGTAACAGAAGTAACAAATAACACAGAACTAATATGTTACCTTTAATTGTGCTTCTGCCTTTGCAGTGCGCTCTGCTACTGCAAGTTTATCACGAAGCTGTTGCATTTCTCCCTACAGAATGAAATTGTAGAAATATATCAAGTGTTTGATGACAGTTCTCTTCTTTATCTAAGATGGTAATATTGAGCTCTCTTGGCAATTGATAATTTTGCAGTAAAACATATACTTTTCATGCTTGAGAAACTTGAGAATTAGTATATTGACCCAATGAACACTGAAATAAATGAATGAAATATTTTCATGAACACAACAAGGTGGAATGAACTGATAACATGCCTGAAAAAATTTTCTTTCTTCAAGCCATTGCTTTACAGGCATTACTTTGTCACTGCCATCTTTCCACTCATTTGCAACTACAGTGGCAACACGATTTGCTGAAACCTTTGCGCGAGCTACCTCCCGTTCCAAAGTTTTTTTCTCCTCCTACATAAGCTTTGAGGTTAGAAGCAAGCTGCATTTATCACAATCAAAAGAACTACAATGTAATTTTGATTAATGGAGTTACGAAAAAACAGTCATTACATTCATCTCTTGCACTTTTCTCTGGTAATCACGCACAGCATTAGCAGCAGCCCCACCAGCCAAAACAGCCTCTTCAAGCTCGCGAACAGTTTGAGTTAGCTTCTCAACCTCAGCAACCTTCTGTCTATGCATTTTGTCAAGGATTTTATTCTCCTCCTGAAATATGAACAAGACAGTCATATCAATTGAGATGCCACTAATTAATACCCAATTTTACAAGGATAGCTTATGAAGGGACATTAAATAAGGCATTCTAACCTGGCATATTTCTATCTGTTTCATTAGCTCTTGGTTCTTATTTTGCAGATCATCAACCAAGGATGCTTTTGCAAGAGCAATCTGAACAGTTCTCTCGGCCTCAAGTAGAGCAGCCTCCTTGGATTTTGTTAGCCGATCAAGTGCTCTATTGTCATCCTGCAACTTTGCTACCTAAAAACCAAAGCATAATGCAGATGAAATACAATTGCCTTCCTACCTGAAACATCATTGGCAATGGCACGAAAGAGCAAATATACATTTCTACCAAACCCAAAAACACTCACCGTACACAAATCTTTTTTGTAATGTATTATAGAAAAGTTCAATACCCAAGCCCATATCTTAATCAGAAAATAATACCTTAATCAACAGAAGATGATTAAATAAGTTTACAATCATAAAGACAGAAGGGGTACTCATAATAATAATTAAGGGAAAGTATACCTCTTGCCTGGCCATCTTAAGCTCTGCTTCCAGTGGAGTGATAATAGCCTCAATGGGAGGCATTTCATCATCTTTCTGTGCTGCATGGACTCTTCGAAGTGTGGCCTCTGCAGCAAATTGTGCAGCCAAAGAAGCTTTTTTTTCATCATTAATTTTCTTTATCTCAAGATTCTGCAAATTATAATGTATTAATATTATAAATAGAACAAATTCCTATTTGGATAGAGAAAATGATAATTGCAATCAGGCAAATAATGAAAACAAAAAAAAGTACCTTGCTTTCCAGAATGGCTTCAGTTGCTTTAAGTTTTCCATCTACTTTGTTTAGTTCATCAGTCAACTGAAATTATCAACGAGCCCAAATATGAAATACATAAGTAAAAATTACATAGTTGTATAATCTAGCTGAAAATGTTAAAAAGAACCAGAACTGATAAATAAACAATTGGAATGGTGAGTTATGAGAGACTGATATATGACGTTACAAACAAACATATGGAGTTAATGTGAAAATCTAGTACCTCTTCAACTGCCTTCTCTTTCAGGCGTTCTGAATTCCTCAAGGACTTTATTTCCGCAAGTGCATCTCCTAATTCCCTATCTTTATCTGTAGTTTTAAAACAGAAGACCTCTTATCAATTCCTTCCATTTTGTACACGTAGTAACATTAGAACCTGAACTCTGCAAGCATTTATTCCCTTTAACCGCCTAAATGATTCAAATAAAGCTACTCCTTTTCTTCTCTAGTTAATTAAAATAAAAAAAATAAAAAAAGTTTATCATTGACCAGAATGAAAAGAAAAAAAAAAAAACAAAAATGCTTATTTTCATAAAGATGGATTATAAGAATAAAGTAATACTGGTTCTGAGAACACCGATAGCATCGAAGAATTTAATAATAGAAATGCAATGGCTGTTTAAAAAATCACCCACATCATTAACTTAATAGAAATGATAGAGAGTAAAAGAGAAAATCGTCTTAATAATGGTAAGTACAGGCACAGCCCTTGAGAAACATCGTAAAAAATGATAAAATTTCCATATAACACAGCATTACTATTAAAAATAAACAAAAAATCTAACCGGGGATTCCAAATTCTACAAAGGAAACAACTTCACAGGAAAAAGAAATGGAATGGACCTCGAACTTCGTTCTCGAGACGGTTGAGCTCGACACGAACTGGATCGGAACCGTGCAAGAGGGTGATGATGTCGTCGACTTCAGGGCCAGCTCGGGACACAGTAGTGGAGACGGCGGGGGCGGCGTTGGGCTTTTTGCGGGCCTTGAAAGAAGCGGAGGAGGCGAGGACCGTCGCCGATGGCGGCTTGGTGAGGTCGGCTTCTCCGTTGCTAATGTGGGAGCTGGTGGCCATTGAAGGGAGATCTGGAGGTGCCACGCTCCTGCCCCAAAATCCAGGAAGAGAGAGAGAGACTGTGTGACCTGTAGCCTGTAGCCTGTAGCCTGTAGGTGAAAGAGTAAAGAGAGAGAAGATGTCAAATTGGGGGGTGATTTATATCCAAGTGGGATTATGCAGGAGGTTTAAGCGGGGGTTTAAATATAACAAACCCACTGATCCCTTCCTTGTATTTATTGTTAACACAAACAAATCCTAATCAATCCCATTATCTTTAAACAAACAATCCTATGATCAAGTTTCTTAAATAAGCTTTGTTTAACCTTTTTAATCAGTCTACATCAACTACCACATATTAAGTCATTCCTTAACTAGCATATGCAAATAAATTAATTTTGATAGCCCTGCTTGCTTTACAATTACCTCTATTTTGTGCACCATGTATAAACTTAATAAATAGTGCATAATGTGGCTGTAACACATTCATTCGAGTATTATACAAAGCAATGGAACTGTTTCAATTTCTTGTTTTTATTTTTTTTAAAACTTGTTCATGTGTCACACCACAACACAGCGGGTCCTCTGCGTCTTCTACTTTATTTTGATCTCAACCCGTAATATTCTGTTGATTTATTTCTCAAAAAGGAAAAATAAAAACCCATTATTTTTGTTTCCCCACAACCAAACAGAAAATAAATTGATGGAGCAGGAAGAAGCTGTGATGATCGTGGGGTCTAAGAGATCTCCTACGTTTGATGCTGTGGATGACAACAATTTTGTTCATTTATAATAATTTTTAACAGCTTAGCCTTTTCTTTTTTTTATTGTTTGTTTAAAGCAGCCTTTGGACGACAACAGACACTAAAAGTGTGGGACTTTGGTGAGTGGAATAACGTGTGTGGTGCCTGTCTAATCTATATTTGATTCCCGACCGTGAGATTATTATCCTTTTACTTTCTTTTTTAAATTATTTTTCAAAAAGAGAGGTCAACTTAAGTATGACTTTTGCCACTAATCTGGATTTGCTTAATCCATTGTTTACTATTCAAACATCTAACATCCTTTGGTATTGCCTTAGAGGCATAAAAAATAATATTACTTTTATTGAGCTGGTGTTATTGGCGTATTGCTCTTTTGGGTCTTCAAAATCATATACTACTAATACACTTGAATTCCATAATAAAATCTATCAAAAATAATGTATCACTGTCATGATAGTTTTAAAAACCATAACAATCTAAATATTATAAAATTGAATTATTGTCAAAATCCCGCTTTCAAGTTCATCTAATAACTTTTTTGCATACTTATTACCAAAAAATAGAAATAAAAATTTGCATACACAAACATATTGATCAAGACTTGAAGAGTGTGTGTCATGATCAAGAGTTAAGAGTATGTGTCTATCTTTATCATAAAAATAAGGCATAGAGAATCACAAATAATAATAATGTCAGTAATAAACAAGGTAATTAATTAACTGACGAAATTATAAAGTTGCAAATGTACCACAATGTGGGTGGAACTGGAAACCAATCAAGTGTATTCTATGCGGATGGGTGGACACTTGTCCTCGTGTTACTCATCAAGGATCTAAGCAGAGAGGGCCCCATGTTACGGTTAGAGCTGCTGGGCTGGGCCCCATGTTACTTACAAGTCTCCTTCTCTCTTTTATAGAATTAAGGTAGCGTACCAAAACCCACAACTACATTTTGCCATTTCAGGGAGTTAATTTATACAGATTTAATCACTTTAGGCAGCAAAAATATAGAAGAGAGGAGGTCTAACATCATGGCCGTCGCTGTTGATGGTGAAGAGCTACGATGCAATCAATCAATACAACTTGGAAATCAGAAAGAGAAACGTTAACCACATTCGTGAATGGTTGATGGATCACCCAGATTGTTACACGTCATCAAGTGTGTGCGGGGGAGGATGGTGCGGGAACACGGTAAGCAAAGGTGTGGTGGCAAAGCAGGAGAGAAGAAGAGCAGGAAGTGGGACAAGCAGCACATGCGAGTGGGAAAGCGTAGAGAGCAGCACACGAGGAAGCGCGAATCAAACGGACCCAATGCCCTTCCCACTTCCACGCGTTCCTCCAC
Source organism: Rhamnella rubrinervis (assembly GCA_007844105.2). Taxonomy (NCBI): domain Eukaryota; kingdom Viridiplantae; phylum Streptophyta; class Magnoliopsida; order Rosales; family Rhamnaceae; genus Rhamnella; species Rhamnella rubrinervis. Next base: position 17,805,182 of record CM017583.2, on the reverse strand, counting down.
ACGAGCGGCGTCCATAATTGTCATTCCCAATGATTTGACGCTCATTAAGACAAAATTATCTGGATTTTTGACACGTCCCGAATCTGCACCGCGCAGGCTGTGACAATTTTTCCCTTTTTTTTTTTCTTTCTCAAATTAAAAATAATGACTTCCTCGGTTTTGCAGTTTTAGTTGAAGCCAGGGAATTGATAATTTATTGGACATGCTGAAGCAGTGGAGACTCAAGACTGTTATTTTTTCATTTATTGTAAAATTTAGTAGGTTGTTGTTTTGATGAATGAAATAATAGGTGGTGGTTGTTCAATAGTAAAGTAGCATTTAGAAGCGATTAAAAACCGAAACTACTAAGGACATGGCTTTCGAGTCAAATTACTAAACCATGTCAAACTGAGGCCTGATTTTTAGTCCCCAGTTCATTTTTCAACTGTTATATATATATATATATATTTCCTTACATTGCCCCACTTGCCACAAGAGGGACACAAAGATGCAGCTCATCTAAATCAAGCAATAGATTGAAAGCAAAGTACTCGAGCTCCGAAATTCTGTAAAATGGACAGCTTAGTATAATGAAAAAAATGGCTGTGACTTAAAAAAAAAAAAGTAGCCATCCATTGCCAGCAATATATATATATATATATATATATGGTCGTGTAAGTAAAGTATAAAGTAAAGTGTACAGGGGTTAAGAATATGGATCATCAATCATCACTCACAAGGTGCACATGTACCGACTCAAATATAGTGAGCAGTAAATCTCATTATTTAGGTTTTTGGATTACTTTGCTTGCAGAGCACAGAGCAGGAGGCCCAATGATCTTGATAATAGGACCCAATGGTTGAAAGCTTAACATCCCATGTATTGGTATCACTTATACAAGGACAAGCTAAAACTCTCATTATTCAGGCCATAACCCGCCACAACCAGCTCTTTTTGAAATTTTTTTTCTCTGTCACATGGTTTTCTCTGCTGTGTACAGTACGTTTATCATGCTTTAAGTGAAATGTAGGTAGAAATGCCAAGTCCATTCTTCAAGTAACAGACATGTTGGCAAAAGAAGAAAGAAAAAAAGTGCTGCTTCCTCTGAATGTTTCCTCTGTTACATCTATACCCTGTAAACATACACATTCGGTCTTTCTTGAGACGCTTTATGGCCTTTCTTATTATTGTCATTTTATTTATTTACTTTTTTCCCTTTTTAGGGGGTGTGGATGAGCTTAAGTTGGATGGACATTTTATTCTTCCATGGAAGTTACTGCAATACCATTATTGATGATAGGAATTATTTGTCACTCTCATCAGCTTGCAATTATGCAGCAAGTTTTCATTATCCGAGGAAGCAGATTTTTCTCCAAGAAGGTAGCGAGTTACCAAGTACAGTGAGTAGCCAAAAAAGAGAGCGCAACTTTACATGGAAAATTAGTGTTCCAATGCATCAAGAAGTACTTGCTTGATCGAGACACATCAACTGCCATGTCTAGAAAATCTGTTTACAGAATTCCAAAAGCAAAAAATCTACAATATATAGAGAAGGAAAACCCACAGGAAAGCATCGCAATGGCTTCTTTTTAGCTTCTTGACCTTCATTATCCCTGAATTCCAAGAGCTAAACATATACAGCCAGATAACAATACATCTGTAACTAGCAAACCATTCATTTCATTTCAGAAACCTTAGCCAAAGCAGCAGCTTCACGTTCTCGCTGACGCTGTTCTCTCTGTATGAAAACAGATAAACGGCTATTGGTAAGGACATATTAACATATGTAAATCAATCAATTAATCAAATCGAGATCTGCATGATATAATATATTATAAAAAAGAATGATTCTAAACATTAAAAAAAAAGAAGTTACCCTTCTTTCCCAGTATGGAAGGAAGCACACAAAATCATAGACTGGAGTAATGGTAGAAACTAATATTACATTGAGTCCAGTGAAAACCAAGAGTGCTGTCATAGGTCGTGTTCTATGCGGCATCTTCCTTTATTAAAGAAATCTCAGATCTGCAATCACAAGCACAGAGTCGATAGAATATTCTCCAAAAGAAAACTATCCAGTATAACTGAGTACCTAAGACTTGAATAATTATAGAAAGAAAAAAGGGAAATTATAGTAACCCTACAAGGATCACTTACAATCTAAAGCTAAAACAAACATGCAGCTTAAACATGAATGGCTGGGACTGGTGGACAAATGGAATATAAATGTGAGGTGTTAGATCAGTCACTACAAAAACTTGGTTCTTAGCGAGAGAGAAACATCTCAAACAATTTCAATTGAGAGCAAAATCACCGCTTCAAAGAATTAAATTCAGTAGCCGAATGACTTGTGTACAATTTATATATGATTATACCAAAGACCAATAAATTATAACCATAGATACGGGTCTCAAAAAATTGGCAGTCACAACATCCTTAAAAACCCACTTTAAAGTAGGCATTTGATAATAAAACACACAGTATAATGTTCTCAAACCCATATCACCACACATGTTCTATAGATTGTTCTCATGCTCTTTTCAGTTGTACAATCAATAAGTTCAGCTTAATCATATAACCAATAAAATAGCAAAATATGAACACGACAAAATTAAAAACTGTAAATAGAAATTACACGGCAATATGCAATGTCATAATATTACTAACAAAAAATCCCAACTCGAGTCTTGTTTGAAATTCCCAATAAAGTTTAAAATTTTCAGTTTTCACCCACTGGAAAACCCAACCTGCAAAAGTCTCATTTGATAAGAACTGAGAGACATATTGGAAACCAACGAAAAATCCCCCCAACCCCACAAGAAAAAAAAAAAAAGATTTTTTTCAGCAAACGATTTAAGGAAGGAGATGATAGAAAAAAGAAAAAGGTCAGGGGGGTTACGTCTACCAAATGGTCGGTAATCTTCAGTGGATGATTTTAAGTCAAAGTTCAGCTCAGACACTATTTCCCTAAGAGTGCAAAGCAACAGCTTTTGTAGTCCACCAGAGAGTGCTTCTTCAAAAAGACTCTGTACAAGAGAGGAAGGCGATGGTGAAGGCGGAAGAGAGTGGGGGAGGTTAGGGTGGCCAAAAGGTCTGGACGACAGATTTTAGAGGACATAACGGTAAAAACGCTCACGACAAGTGCGGGCGAAATAGGGAAAAAAAAATTTGGACCATTTCTCGATTTATGCGTGTCATCCTTGCGCAGGGGCCATGCTAATCTTCTCTGTATCGTTCCAATTTTATCGGATGTCCCCGAAGGGACACTAGCGTCGCTGCGCCTCGTAGCTTATAAAGGCTACGTTTACTTTGTTTCGCGTCGATGTGGTACTTTTGGCCAAGACAACCAAACTCCAACGCCGTCTGGACCAAACACAAGCCCATTTGGATGTAATCATGCATTACCGATTTTACTTTTACTCCGCAGTATTATCATTAACCAAATTGTGCTGCAGAGGCTGAGATGCGAGCGAACAGGTTATGTAATTCCAAGTGTAGTTGCAATTTCCATACATCTACATCATCCATCACTGGGCCCTTCAACGCCATTTTTACGTCGTACTCTTATGAACACGATTCAAGCTAAGTTTCTTTAGAGAATATACCACCCTATAAACCAAACTGCACGTAGCAAACCTATGCAACATTGCAGGTCCATAGAACACCAAGGTGAACATACAAGGAAGGAAACATTCAAGAAAAATATGTACACGTGAAGAAAATATTCAACCATTTCACTTACAATCTTGACTTTTGGTATACAAATTGCTATAACCTACAATACAACACTATCTATTTCTACCTCTCAGCTCTATTAACTAACAGAATCAAAGATAGAGATTATTGGTAATATTGTTTTATCCATAAGAAATACAACACCAAGGTGAACATGCAAGGCCCAACAAATTTAACAATCATCGTGACCTTACTCTGAACCTCAACAGGTTAACAAAAGAAATCAAAAGTACAAAACCAGCAGAAGTCCACCATTGCCATATCCCCATAATTGCTCCAGCAGGAATTAAGGATGCCAACAATGATTTTTCTTTGGGAGGGAGTCAATCACTAGAATATGGAAAGGAATCCAGGCTTCTCATTCACGTGGGCGGGCAAGCCACAGAGAACTGAGGGCTCGAAGACGTGAGAAATAATCATTTATTGCAAGGAGAGCACGAGCTGATTGGCGGGTTGTCAATATACGATGCATTTGTTGTAATGTTTGTTGGCGCAGATTATCAGCCTAGTAAATGGAAAAAAGTACATATAAAATATATAACATATCAAAACCATAAGGATCTAGAAAAACTTGCGTGAATTCAATTGGAAAACATATTGAAGACAACAAAGACATGAACTAATAAAAACACAGCATACATACACTACTTCTGTTATCATTTTTATTCCTGTTCCCATTTTAAATTTGTTTGAAAAATGTAGGGACCACAAGGTATTAAGGAAATGAGAATACAAACACGTGGGATCAAATCTAAGGAGAAAAACCTGGTGAAGAAATCCCTCGAGAGTTCCTAGCTTTCCCATAGCCATAGCCATTTGACCCATATAGTTTGCTACATTCCCAGATGATCCTGATGGTCCAGGTGAGCCACTAGCCAAGGTTTCAGCCAGTGATTGCTGCAATGCCTCCATTCCTTGTGACAGAGCATCTTCTGCCTGCTGGGATGATTGTTGCAAGTTGTAAATTCCCATTAATTGCTGCTCAGTTAACGGTTCCAATTGATTCACAAGAAGCTGCATCAATTTGGTTCAGATTGAAAAACCAGAGCATATAAGAATAACATAGAAAAGAGAAGAAATAAATGGAAACAAGATGGCTCTCAAATAGTTTTTAACAGGTAATGCCTAGATCAACACATCACATTCCACTCAGCTACAGATGAGAACCGAGAGTCCATGAAAAGTAACTTCTTACCTTCAGGAGCTCTGACGAGCGAAAGCCACCAATCCACATGAAACATCGCTCCGCTGGTGTCTTCCACATTCCTGATAGAATGTGAAAAACATCAGCTTTTGCTGCAATTCCCTTTAATCTAAAGATGTCATCAAACTGTGATGTGGCATTGTCAACTATGGTGCGTAGCTCAGTGTCTCCTGCATGTGAATTAACCGCAGCCCTTAACTCATTTATTTGCCTGTTGTGCTCCTCTAGCCAACGTGCATATTCAACATCAAATGCCAAGGCACCTATACATCAATGGAAAAAAACTCTTATTAAAATTATTTTGCCATTAGATGTCTGCTAAGTCGAACATAAATCTTAGCAGTACTAGTGCCAAAGAAGTAAAAACATATAACATTATGTGATTCATCATATCAGCATCAGTTGGCATGTTTGTTCACTTTTACTCGAACAATGGACTTTGCCACACAATGGTATCACAAATTTCACCATTTTCACAGTATAGTTTCTTTTTACCATCTAGTTCCTCTAGAAAGTGTAGATGAGCATTTCAGTATCTAAATGATGGCTCAACTCCTCGGACAGAAAAGTATGCAATGATCAATTTCCAATGAAATCTCATATGATGTAAAGATAAGCACTAAGCAGCATACTCCTATTGCTTCAGCTGTTCACATTAATAATACCCATGTCCAATCATTGAACAAAACTGCATTTGTTACTTGTGCCAACTATTTAAATTGTAAACCCATTTTATAGTCAATAGCTACAGGTTTGTGATTACACTTCCATGGACCTCACACACCCACACACAAAAAATTTCATTCTAAATTGATAGAAACATGAGTAATGTAATCGGTGGCTTAATAAACAAACAGAAAGTAAAAAGTTTAAATACCATTTCCACTCATTGAATGTGATTGGTCTCCTGAGCTTGAAATAAATATTCCCTGCCAACAAATATAACAAGAACTTGGATAAAAAATACAAAGTCTATGAGACTGAAAGAGAGTAATAATAAATTAAAAAGCCAATACTCCTAATGGTAACAAGCCAAACCTGTTGACGAGCACGCTGGAGTTCTTGCTCGAGCGAGGTTAGTTTCAATCGGCTACTCTCAAGCTGTTGTACATAGGCCTAATAAGAAAGAAGAAAGAAAAGTAAGGCTAACTAAGAAAGCATACAAGAAAGAAATATCCCCACCTATAATTAGAAAGAGTAAGCTGCAACTAAAATGCCACCCATCTGTCTACCAAAGATACAGCTTTTATAGCATTACAATATAACACAGCAAAGTAGGGCATAAGAAAATTCATTTCCAGAAGTGACATACTTTCTTCCGTAGTCGACTTTTCCTGGCAGCTTCACGATTTTGGGCAAGTCTGCGTAATGTCTACAAGATTTTTTATTTACAACAGTAAGGCAAGCATGCAACGCTAGATATGACAACCACATATATAGTTTAAATGAAGAAACCTTTTGATCTCCAGACTTTTCTTTTGATTTGTCACTGGAATCCGAAGCTACAACAGCAATTGATTGATTCCTTTCAAGCTGCACAAAGGATATTAGAGGCACTTAAAGACTCTTCATAGTCCATAAATGAGAAAAACTTTTGAGCAGAATATAGTGAACATTAGAAGTAAGAGACAATCACCCTTTGATTCTTGTCATCTGTGTCATCAGTTGAAGTGTCAGTCCTAGGGCTTGCATCTGCCATATTCGACTCACCCCAATTCTCACGTTGTCCACCAGATACAGCTATGTTTGGTGGTGTTTCTTTTGGTAGTGACAATGTCTGTGACCCCATGATAGCAGCAGACAGGTTCACATCCGAGGTCCCCAGTGACTGAACTCCATAATGAGCGTGCAGCAGACACAACAAATAGAGAACAAGCAAGATGGGTCAACTTGATTCATCTTAAACCAAAAATATGAGAAGGGAATGTAAGATCTACCTTACTTAAGGCGCCAAATTGGACTTCATTACCCAGCGTCTGGCCCCCCGACTTAATTTGATTATATATAGGATCTAGACAATTCAAGAATTATCAAATAAAGAAAGATGAATCAGGCTTTGTTTCCATATGACAAATAAGACGATACCCTGAATCCATATATACAACATCATGCACATTTAAGCAATTCCATTTGACATCACATAATATTCATGTATTATCTTCAAGAAGACATTGCGAACATCCACCACTCAAGCAAACATTGTATTAAATTTCTGCAATTATTCCCCCAAAACACAGATAGATGTGTTTCAATCATCATACCTAATAAAAGCCATGATTGTCAAGGTGGAAAATGAACTAAATAATATATGAAGACTAATAAAGGAAAGAAGTATATTGGAAACATTCCAAGCATGTTATTATACAGCTTCTTTGAGTATGGCCCATTCTGATAAAAAAAATAAAAACCATAGACAAGGAATCAGCAACCCATTCAAAAATAGCTGAGCTACTGCAGACGTACAATAAAAAGAAACAATAAAACCATATTATTATAGAAGATGGTAAAAACTTGCACCACACAAACAGGAAAGAGAATAAGAAGCAAGATGAAAAACACATCCAAGTTAAAAGTTTAATAAGCAGTATCAATTAACAAAAATGTAACTACTAAAAGCAAATAGAATAACAATACTGAAACACTAGACTTTGACTACTTTGAGAAAGATCAAGACTGTATTTGCATACTTCTGCTGATGTCGACAGCATCTTCTATGCGATATGCAAGAGATTGCTCCAGAGCTCCAAAATCTGAAATTCGAGAAGAACGAATGGCGCTTCCTTCTGTGCCACTGAAAACCAAATTCATTAGAACAATTTCACACCTATACCAATACATGCAATTCAGCAAATCCATCATTAAATCCATGTTACTGGACAGGAAGAACAAGCAGAAAAGATATGCTCATGAATCCATATACAGGAACCTAATCCACATACATCAATCAGATAAAACATAAACAATAAAATTGTAACTTAACCCCTATTGGCCGCGATGAATTTGGAAAAGACATCTCTTGAACTAATGTCTTATACTGTTTTTAAACGGGAAATAAAATCACTTTGACAAAACGATGCGTCTAAATGCAACTACTCTCACCTGATGTCCCAAATAATTACAATTGAACCTAAACTAGGAAATCAATATTTTCATAGACAATGTCAGAGCATACGGTTCGAACTTTTAATTTCAGCAGTATATGCATGCTTAGTTGTATTAAATCTAACAGAAATTTTTCGAAACCAACAAGATGAATAAATGCTACACCAGACTTAGCGAACCAACTAAAGGAAAAATCTATTCAGACAGAAATATCATCTAAAGAGACAGCATAATATACCAAAGGACCACTGCACTTGAAAATTTTAAAAATAAAAATCTATTGATAAGGGTCGAATAAAATGTCATAACCCAAAAGGAAGTGTAAGAAGGTATTTACATTGGATTGGGAGTGGATATTGGAGGAACGTAGCTCGGCATCTCGGTCACGATTCTCTTACCATCTTCTGCACCAATTTTAACTGTTCTACTACCCATGAATCACCATCATCATCAACAACACCACCACCACCTCCACCGTACTCACACAAACGAAATCCACAACCAAAAAGACCCTCTAATTACTTCGAGAAACCAACCAAAACTTAGAAACTATGACCAACTTTTCCAAACTAAAATCAAAACCTTTACTTTGTCACCTCTTAACCGTACAAGTGCCAGAAAATTTACAACTTTAAAGAGAAATACAACAAAAAGACCCAGACCCAGATCAAAACACTGCTAAACAGTTAAATAAACCTTTAAAAACCTGAGAAATCACTTGAAAACCAAAGCCGCTCTGCATACCCACAAGCAGACGACCCAAAATCAAAAAAATTTCCAATACTAAATCACTACACGACTTATAAGAACCCTTAAATTTAAGTAAAACAAACTCTAACTCAATATGAGCAGATGAAGAATCAGAGTTCCAAAAACTGAATTTGCACGAACTGAACAAAACCCAGAAGCGGTAAATGATAGAATAGCCCAATAAAACCCTAACCCGTGAAACTTTTCGAAGATAAATACTGAGGCTTTTTGACTTTTGATCGTATGCTCCGGTATATAGTACTTTTATACCATGAATTCAGCCTCTCTCTGTTCCACCCTCTAAGGCTGCAAATTTCAACAGGCCCACCTTGAATTGTGAGCTAAAATCTCATATACAATTTTCTTGAAGGGGTTAGTGAGAGAGAGAGAGTAGAATGAGCGTGACGTTCAGATCATTCCAATCTCCTCCATACGTCCTTTTCCTCTGAAACTTTTTCCCATTTTTCAAAGCCCACCATTTATTTATTTATTTTCTCTCCTGTTGGATTTTCCTACTCTTCAAATGTGACTATTTATTATTCCCAAAAAAGACAAAGAAAAAAAGCATTTATGTGAATATTATAAATTCCCCCCAATTGCGTCCTAATATCGTTGAAGACCATTTACCAAAAAACCAAATATCGTTTAAGCCCCTCATTTGCTGTTATTTTAATAATCAGCTCTAAGCTTCTTTGGGACACACTCTTTCAAGTCTAAACCTCCTTTTTTTTTCTTTTTCTTTTTGAAAGGAAATCAGCTGAAAATTGTAACATGGAATTCTGCAAATTAAAAAATAAAAGAAAAAAAAGATAATAATAATAATAATAATAATTTGCATCCTCGCTGCCCAAAATTCATAAGCATGTATTGGAATTCCTTAACAATTGTATGGATGATAATATCTCGTGTGGCATATGTATAATTTACACCATGATTTTTGTTTGTTCCTTTACCTTGACATGAAATTTGCAAATGATGAATAATGATTGTTATTCATTAATTTGTAAAAGGTGTTTAAATAATTGGGGTGGGACTCAAAACATAATGATACAGCAGAATACTGATTAGGGGTTTCAAAGTCAACTATTCTTGTGGCAAATAGAGTAGGTAAGAAAGGATACAAGGAGGAAATGGTGAGATTCAAGAAAGTTGAAGGACTGTTTCTGATATTTAAAACTTTACTTAATTTTATCTGTAAAATACTTAGATATTAAGAAAGATAGATAAAAAAAAAAAGAAGGTAAAAGATTCAGTCCCTATCATACAATTCTCTTCCAAAGAAGCCCTCAATATTGTAAAAATGACGAAGTCCACAATGCCTGGAAGTGCCAAGGGAATGGTATTGTTGTAATTAAGTTAAAAGTGTAGGGTCTATAATCAAAAGAATGGAAGATACGAGAAGTGAATGCATATCTATCTTAATAGTAATAATGTATTGATGTGGAACCAAATGGCAGCCTTTACCTTCAGCGCCGCCTGTTTGGAAGCAATCAGAAGTTACTTGACCAGACTCAGAGCCAGAGATGAAATGACCATTTTACACATTCTAAAGCTATTACACTTTCTCTCTCTAACCAAAAGTCAAACTTGGTATCTTGGACTCCAAGAAAATGCTGTTTACGGCCATCTGTCCACATGTGACACCTGCTTCTAAAGTTTCATTTTTATGAGTTTCATGGGAGTAATGATAGTAATATTTTTTTCTTTTTTTTTTTTTCATTTATACTTGTGGATAATTATTATTTTCTTCTTCTTTTTTCCACAAACAAACAAACCCAGCGAACCCAAATGAATAACAAAGATTCGGCGCTAATCATTAATAAAAAAACCATAAGATTTATACACACATATATATATATATATGATCGTTATCTTTTCGGATGATATGTATTTTTATATCTATCTGAATTTTATATTTCGCAAAAAAAAAATCTGTCTGAACTTGATGTTAAAACGAACATAAATATGAATGTCATAAAATGGAATAGAAAGAGTAAATAGTTTTCTTTTAAGGGTTTATAAATTGAGGTTTATGGATTGATTGCGGAGGAGTAAGGGATGGCCCATGATTAATCCAGAGCATAATTGGAGGATAAGAAAATATATGGCCTTATATCTTTTATTTTTTGGGTTAGTTGAAAGCATAATTATTATGTTAAATATTTGGGACCTCTTATAATCAGCTCAATGATATAAAAACCTTTTCCATGTTCAAATAATATTCTGGGTTGGTAGTAGGTGTGTAAATGTAGTGGCTAGTGATTAGGATGCAATAGGAGCACTGCTTATGAGCTGTAAATTTATGAATCATTTCTTAAATGAGTACTTATAGTTTTTATTTATTATCAACCAACAAGTGCATTAATTATTGAAAGAAAGCTCCATAAATAGATTTATACTTTGCTTTGGTGCGGTGCCAGTGGGATTCTTGCAAAAAAACCAACATATTATAGATGAATATTAAATTTATTCAGACATGGGTTTTTTTTTTCTATATATATGTTTATTTTAAATTTGGTTGGAATTATGCGTTAAATTAATATAATTATAGTATTGAATAGTCAGACAGAAACAAAACGAACTTTTTTATTTTGTTTTATAATGTAGCTGTGATCAACCTAATTAACCAATAAATTATATAGAGATTGACAATATATTTCCTAATAATGAACAACAAATCAATAATCTTTCTGCTGCAGTGACTGCTTAACTGTAACCTTAAACACACAGCTTTCTATATGGATTTATTTTGATATGATGTAATTATCATCATTCTCGTGATCGTCATCATCACACACCTCGTGTCTTCATTAGACAATATACCACCATCATATTATATCGTATCATATCATATCATATGCTTCCTACATTTTAACACACACACACACATTATTAAACAATAAAAAAAAAAAAATTCACCTGAAGGTTCCATTACATGGGTGCAATAAACAAGGTCCAGCATCAGTGGGCTTCCATGACACTGAGCCATTCAAGAGCCCAATGATATGAGGTAGACCTGTAGAAGGGAGGTTCTATTTGCACAATTTTATCAAAAGTGCGTATAGAGCTGGAATTGTTTGCAATTAGAACCTCCCCTACGGAATTACACATGAAACAGGTTTAGCTCAATGATCCAGCCTATTCAATCTAGCCCAATGGCATACATGAACATGGGCCCATGAATCGTAGACCAGAATCCAACAAGCACAGCAGCCTTCAGCCTGGGTTAATTAGTAATTACATGACGTGTGTGTTGCACATTACGAAGCTAAACTAGTTAAAGATATAAGCCCACGTCTCTACGACTACGACCATGTAATGCATGGTAATTTATTTCTGGAGCACCTTAAACTTCGAAAGACAACAACTGGCTACGAAGGTTTCGCACTATATATATACATATATCATTTATATATGATCTATATATATATATATCATTTATATTTGTGTGTGTGTGCATGCAAATGCAAATGTATGTTTTGATTACGCATGTGACGTCTCCGTTGGAGAACGAACACCCATAAAAAAATTAATGTTGTTTAATGATTTAAAAGATTTCGTAATTGTTCCTGAATCTTGCTTACCACAAGGACTTGTGTGATGGCATGAGTTTTCTAATTAATTTCCTTTGACTTTTGCCACAGACCTCAATTGATAGATCTTATATATCCCGTTCTTAACGTTGCACGAATATATAAATAAAGAAAATTAGAAGAATTATTTAATCTAATTGCGGCCGCCGACTCTTAATCTTTACACTAAACTAATTACCTTACATTCAACTATTCATAGCTGAGAAAAAAATTAAGTAATCCTGACGCTTTTATTGAAAATACATGATACTTTTTTTTAAAATCAAAACACGTGTTAACAATAAAGCTAATTAGTAATAATTTGTATATTAAAATCCTATTTGAAAAATGAAATAAATTCTAAAAAATTATTATCTTTTAGCACTCGTAAATTCTAACGTTAAGCTGGTCCACACAGTGCAAAAGTACTCCCACTCTCATTTTCCAAGCAAAAACAAAAAAGAAAAAGGTCCTACGTACTCTCATTTGTTTATTTGAATGAGCTGTGCATTCGTACGTTTTCACTTTTAGGCTATGATATATTAAAAGTGTTGTTTAATGGACTTTAATTAAAATTTTTTGTCCACGTAAGAACCCCGAAAGTTAAGAATGATGTGATTAGTTTGACTCCTTTTGATTTAAAAATTAAGTAAGGTTATTAAAATCTCATCAATTTTTGTTGCGTACACGTAGGTACGTGATGGTGCTACGATTGAATCGATGTAGAACTTTGGTTTGTGCAACCATATATCTAGCTTTATGTTCTTAATTTATTTATCCCTTTGTTATTGTTTTTAATAATATTGTACAAGGAATAGAGTATTATTGTAGAGTATAACACACACACACACATATATATATAGGGATAAAGACACACACACACACACACACACACACATATATATATATATATATAAGACAGGTAATTGGGTGTTGGAAGTGACAATGGTGAGGAGGCAAGTTGCAAGGGAAGACAGGTAAAGAAAAAGGCGTGCTGCCGACCGAAGGGTAGAAGAGGGATGGAATATGTAATGGGAAAAAGAGGACAATATTAAAATTCATCAAGTCGTTTTCGACGTAATACATTAATTATATGATATTTTCTTCATGACAGAGAGAGAGAGAGAGACGGAGTGAATAGTGAGGATGACTGAGTAGTAATGGGCCATTAATACACCCACTAGTGGCGCACAGGAGAAGAGCCCCCCCAAGTGCCAAGTTGCTGTGAAATTGTTTGGCATTTTATACTTATAGCAAACCCTTCCTTCTACAAAACTAACAACGATTATATATATATACATATCTCATTATTTACAAACCCCACGTACACCCACCAGATTATCCCCATGGCCATCACTAGCTAATACATATTATCCATCTATCGCCCTGCCCAATTTCATTTTATTTCTCTTGCTATTCGTCCCCTGGATTCTTCATCGGCGTATTGTTTTCCTTTACTTATGTATTTCAGAATTTTTACTTCAAATCAAGACAGTGGATATATATATTTATCAGCTGTCTCTTGCAATACATATATATATATATATATATATATATATGCTTAGAACTAAGAAGAGATATTAATCGGTAGACATAAATGGGCTAGCAAGCATGCACGCGCATACAATCAAGTAGTTGAATTAACAGCGGCTGAGTAATTAAATTAAAGCCAATGAGAAGCTGCAGAGGGTGCGTACAGATTATTATTAGCTTGCGTGACGGCGAGCATCGTGAATCAAAATGTATCCCTTTCAATAAAGCTATGTTTGGAATTGGAAGGAACGAGGGGGGAGAGTGGGCTGCAGGAGGTGAAAGGAGACAGATGATTAAATTAATCCATTCTCTTACTTGATACGGTGCAGGAAAAGAAAATTAACAAAATTAAAGCGTAATTATAACTTTATTTAGTTGTTCAAACTTTCACCTTTTAATTCTTTAAATATTAAAGGGATTTTTTTTTTTTGGTAATCAAATATTAAAGGGATTTGAATGGATTATCCGTAGATTTTTTTATTATCACATTAAATAATTACTGTACTGTTCATCTCTCCGTGGCTCTCCCTCTGTCTCTTTATTCTTCATTCCAATTAAATATTAACTAAATAAGCTTACCATCAAGAGGTGACAGGTGATAAGAAAAAGATGTTCATATTTTAAAATTATATATTTAAATCTCACTAATTTTATTTGGTGCTTTAGCGGCGGAGCTGGATCAGATATCCGAATTGAGAATGGACTGCTATTTAAAATTCTCATATTCAAGTTCAAATTGTATTAAAATCTTTAATTTTAATCTGTTTTAAAAGTTAAGGCCTCCAATATATATATATATATATATATATATATATATATATAAAACTAAATATGCCCAATGAGGCGCCCCCTGTAATTGTCAGTATGTTTTTTCATTGCCAAATTGCCTTCTTTCTCTATTCATTCATTTAATGGAATAATTTCATCTACGTATTTAAGTTTGGTCCAAATACAAATGGTCCTTTTTGGTTTACTGGACCTTTTTGGTTTCAAATAATTCAAAGCCAACTATATTATACTTTTAAATTAATTAAATACCCCTAACATGCACATATACATATAACATGAGTTTTAATTATATAGTCCATATAGGACATGTATATTTTATACATTTATTTTATATGTAAATTACAAACTTATATTTAAAATTTTTAAAAACTAAAATACTATAAATTAAGAAAGATATAGAATTTTTCTATTTCTTAAATATTGAGTGGCCTTAAATTTACCAAATTTAAATCTTAGCTTTTATGATGTGACCAAACCTCCTAATTAATTTGGATGACTAGCTGCGTACGACTTCTTATGGTCAATTCCGTGGGGTAACTATGTTGAAGAGGATACCAAAACATATATACACACACATGTGTACGATCACTTAAGCTAATTTACAAAAAGATTTATTGGAAAAGGTAGCAGAGAAGAAAAAATCCAGTTTAGAATGAAAGGTTGAGAGAAATTAGAAGAAAGTAAGTAATTAAAAGATAAGAATTATGGTGGGTCACATGTGCATGCGTAGTAGTTTTGTTTGATTAATTTATCACAATTAAACGCCGTTCTCCATTATCGTTTTTAATTAACCAAGTGACATGTATATATAGATAGTTATTATAACGTTGAATTCTTTTGTAAAATAGCTATCTTGGTTATAGCAGAAGAAATCAGAAACGTTTCAATTAGGTTGGGTTGAGGAGGGGATCGAGGTGGTCAGATGGGAGATACGGGGCATTTAATAATTAGATTCACTAATTAAGATTAAAAAGGAAAAAAATAAAATAAAATAAAAGGGTAAGTGCATGATTTATTATTATGAAATAAGTAAGTAGTCATGAAAACTATCTAAGAATTTTAAAATGGTAAAAGTAAATACTTCGTAAAAGAAAGTTAAAAACTGAAGGAGATAAAATTAAGTTAGAATTTTTTATTTATTTTTGATAAATATCATGCAAAAAATGGATGACTGTAAGTTATCAAGATGGATACATCTTCATGAACACGATGTAAAAATGGCAGGTCCATTGTTAAAACTTGTAATATGTGATAAATATTAAAACACGTTAACACCTTAATCAGTTGCTGGTTAACCAGGGTTTAGAAGACGCAAACAACAATGAAAGAAAAAGTTAAAAAGAGAAAGAAAGAGAAATTAAAAACAGCACTTGTCATTTCTATTAAATCATGTCAACTTTTTCTACAACAATCTGGTAAAAATATAGCTAGCTAGCTACATTATGTCACATCTTGCATAATACATATTAATTTCACAACCATTACTCTTCACAACCACATATTTGTGATGCCTTTATTTATTTTTTCTTCATTTTATACACATGCGAAACATTTTACATGGTCATTATATACATGATTGATTAATTCACAAGATTTTAGTGTGTATAGAAAAAGTATATAATTCATATTATTAACATACGTACCCGTCTCTTCATCACAAGAAGATGTGAAAGATCATACACTAAACATACTCAATCCAGCCTTCCATGGAGTAATAATAATAATATTATTATATCAATCACTTTTAATCAATCCGATTCTGATAAGTTGCGTAATTCTATACGTTAACCCACCTTTGTCAATTTCCATAATAAGTCAAAACACGTGGTGGCGTTTAGTTTAAGAATAATTACAAAGAGTGAATTTTCATGTAATAATTTTAGATTCATTAAAAAAAAACTGGCTGTGGATGCCGCATCACCACCATTGATGTCCCAGCAGAATTCGTCAAAATCACCCAAATAAGTTTCCACGATGAATTCATGTACCTTGGCTTGGCTTCAGGCTTTGGAAATAAAAAAATAAAAAAAATCTCTACCCCCAAATCCAATTAAATTCAAAAAGAAAAAAGAAGAAGCTAATTACGGCAATGTTGGGCTGTTGGCTAAGATATTTTTTTCATTATTGGGCAAGGATCAGGCCACGTGTGAAGTTGCGATGTGGTGGAATTTAGAGTGGGTACTTTTTCTCAATTTCAGATAAATTAAAAATTTGTCTCTTCCTCTCTCTCTCTAAAAAAATGACCAAAAGGCAAAAGCGGGAGGTCGTACGGTGGATAAGGTGGAGTAGATGGGCATGGGATGACTACCCGTGAGCGAAACCGGACCACTCGGCCGAGCCGAATGAAGCCAAGCGAGCGCCGGTTGCATACTTTTTGTAATAGTGAGGTCATGATATCACGGACCCATGACGTCAGGACATCTAACCAGTCTTTCGGTGAAGGCCACGTGGTAGAATTGTCGATGCACTGATAGGACTGCAATCAGCTTTGTCCACGCTCGTGCAGGGCACGTCTTAAACACGTAAAATGCATGTGCAGTGAGTTTGTTATAAACGCTCGTGAAAGGCGGGTGGGAATGTTGCAATATTCGTACCACATATTGTTGTATGTTTCCATTTGCCCTTATCAAATAACTCTCACTTTTTTTCTCTGTGGGTTTGGATGTTACTTTTTTTTTTTTTTATTATTATTATTATTTGCCTTCATTGTTAAACTTTATCAACCTTGTCTAATTTCCTGGAAGCCTCCTATCGCACCCTCAAAGACAAAAACCATACTCCAAAAATAAGGCCGCAATACCATTTTGAGCGCAGTCTGTAGTTAGTCATGGAAAGCAATAACCTAGTAAGCAGTATTCAACAAAGGAAATCTACCAAAATAACCAAAACTAAGAAAAAGCAGCCTGTCAAAGTAGTATACATATCCAACCCAATGAAAGTGAAGGCCAGTGCCGCAGATTTCAGGTCTTTAGTGCAGCAACTCACCGGCCAAGATGCTGAATTTCCAGACCCAACTAAGTTCCCTGCCGCAGCCATCGATGTCGATGTCGGTGGCCATCAAGTGGTCACCGAATCGACCAAGATGATCAGAGATGATGATGATGATGAAGCAGTTGTGGATGAGGTGGCTTCAATGGAAACCAGTAGCTGCCACGAGCAGCCAGACAGTTCAGGTTCAACTTCCCTGTTCGAACCGTTTGATGATGCTTTTATGCCACAGATGATAGAGAATTTGTCTGGGGTATTTCCTGCAGCTCTTTTGTACGAATCCTTTCAGTAGATCGATGCAATGTAAATCCAGTAAGCTTTGTCTATTATGTTACCCCGTCTCTGTTATTAATTGTATTGCAATTAACCATGTTGTTTCTTTCTATATATATGTCTTCTTTGTTTTAGTCCAATCTGTTTCCATGGTTCGTGGGTATGGTAGAGAGCTACTTAATAATTTAGTTGTTTTAACTTGCCACAATATCGATCATACTCATGAAATTATAAGCATTTGTTTAATTGTGAATGATCCATACTGATTCTTGGGTAGCTATGGCTAGGTTGTGCTAATAATCTAATTTACGGTAGCTGATCATGTGAACAATTATATTTAATTAAGCAGAAATATATATATATATATATATATATATATGTGTGTGTGTGTGCGCGCGCTCGCGCGTGTCTATATATATATATATATATTCACCAAAAAAAAAAAAATATATATATATATATATGTATGTGAAGAAGGGTACGGGACCCATCGCATTCACTCTTTCAAGAACTTTTACAATCATATATATATATATATATATACACCAAAAAAAATATATATATATATATATATATATATGTATGTGAAGAAGGGTACGGGACCCATCGCATTCGCTCTTTCAAGAACTTTTACAATCATCCAAAAGTAAAGTAATAACTCTAGCTGTAAAAAAGAACCTAACCATGTAGCAGTACACTAGAGTTTAGAGAGTTGTGGTGAAAGGCATGCGTGTGTACATGCATGTATATGTCGCAGCTGGGCCAAGTTGAAAGCCTACATAGCATAATTAATTTTATTGGTTACTGGTTAATAATTTGTGGAAAATATGATTAGGGGAAAGTAAATCAAAATTAGTGGTTCAGATTGATTTTCCACCAACTCCCAAATGGAACACATGATCACATATATGAGAAGATATTTCACAAAAAGAGAGTGGTGGTCCATAGAAAGCACTGCAACACTTATTTTCTTTGCCAGAATGAAAAAATAGTTGCATTTATATATATAGACCTGCAGTTTTAACTTGAATATTACATATATATATATACAATATACTGGAACCAGTAATTAAGTAGGATATATATATATATATATATATATATATATATGCGTGTGTGTAGTGTATGAAAATTGACAGGAGGCCAAAAGCTGTGGACATGAGTGTAGCGCTCTACTCGACTTAATTAAATTTGTGGTTCTAGGATTGATCATTCCCTAGGAAAGAATGCTGGATGGCTTAGCTTTAGGATGTGTCTCCAAGCTTAAGCATGCAAGCAGAAGACAAACTCAGAGAGAGATCAGAAGTCAAAATTAAAACTAACGCTGCAAATTATAATTTTCAATATTGGTATATTTATCTTCACCAGTACTAATTATATCCTAGCTATTGTAACTCTCAGTAGGCATGAGATGTATATGAAAACTTTATATAGAGGACAAACTATTTTAACTAACCATGCAGCAGCTGTTTAATTAAACAACCGTGAGTATTGTTATATATCATCAGAATTCGATCGGCTATGTATATACGTGGGAGGCTTTGAGTGTGCCGTGGCCAACTTGCAAGATGGAAGATATAGAAGGGTATGTAGCTGACTGCTAGCTAGCTAGATGACCAAAAAAAAAAAAAAAAAGCTAGAGATGTTAATTTCCATGGATTTAATTTACATATAATTTTTCTTTATGTTCTTTACAGGATTCGTTTTCTGATGATTCAGTTTTTTGACTCGTTATAATTATATATGTTGTGTCTAGCTTCCTGTCTCTATGCTGTGGAGAGTTTTTCTCAATTACGTTAGCATTAACCATGTGTATATATAATCTGAAACTGTTCATATATGTATATATATATGTATATACGTATATGTGCTCTCTCTATTAGATTAGGGAGCTAGGATATTATAGCAAATAAACCATACTAACCATAGCCTAAAGCCTCGAGAGCACACACATGAATTTTGGTTCATCTGAGCGATTAATGATATATGGCTTTTCTTGACATGGAATTTGCACTGAGAATTCAATTTTAAATAATAAGAGAAATTTATTTTAATTTACGACAAGGATGCATTATATCAATTACTCATTATAAATCTAGATTTCAACATATATTTGCTTTAGCTAGCTAGAGAGCTATTTAGGAAGTCGAACAGCATATCTGAAAGCTCAAAATGGTATTTATATATCTAGCATTCACTAACTAACTAACTATATAATCCTTTCTTATAAGAACATAATTAATAAAGGAAACATTTCATAAAGAAAGAGCATGCATAGAGCTTTGTACATTGTATGCATGTATATATGCTGGCATATTATATATAATATATATATATATATATATATATATATAGGTGCTCTGATACTTAAATCTCTGAATAGGAGATCGGGTAATATAAACCCTCGAAATATTTCAAATCCCTCTAAAATTATACATGTCCATAGAAGAGCTGGCGCAAATTCTAATTAAGTGACTAATTGTTAAAAACTATAATATATATGTATATATATAAAATGTAGAACTGGATCCTTAATTAGTTCTTTCCAACCAAATTGGATGTCTTCTAATTAATTCAAGCTAGGGCTTAGATAACGAAACATGGTAGCCACAAATTAAGAAAGATCTTAGCTTAAAACCGAAAAATAATATCAATCGGGTTGTCATATACCTAGCTAGGTATGCAGTTCCTTTTCTGTCAGCTCAAAAAATACTACGTATATTAATTGATTTCTAATACATAAATTAAAAGAGAAAAGTATTTTACTATAGCCCGACTCAAAAACAAAGTAGTAGTAGGAATGGGTTTTCTTAGATCAGTAATGCGTCAACAAGGACGTACTATACGAACAACTTTATAGATATAAAAAAGATAGTCGATCTAGAAGTCTAGTCAACTGATTAACCTTATCCACCGAAAAGACCGATCATCCAAAAAGACAAAGCCCTCTTTACAAAATATATATACATGGACATTATATAACACATGCATTATATATATAGCCGGCCAATTTACCACAAGGTACGCATGCATATTTACTGAATATAGTCCTTGCTCGCCCAATCACGGCCCACTAGTGCTTGGACATTAGCTAATGTGAGTATGAGTCCCTCGAAGTGCTTTTCTCTAAATTTTCAGTGAGGACACATTCATTTAAGTCCCTCAAAAGTGCTTTCTCTGCAACACGTGAATGGAAAAGATGTACAGAATACTTCTTGCCTCAAGCTCCAGTTCTTGAGCAATTGGTGGTGCATGAGTTGACAAAATTGATTAAGAGTTGCTGCAGGACAATCACTTGCATTGAGGCAGTTGGAGATCTTTCACTGTACCAAGCTGATAAGTGTTGAAATTTGTTCCTTTGAAAACAACAAAACCTCAATTGAAATAATTTTTTGTTTTTTAAAACCATTCCAACAAGAGCTTAAGTTATTTGGATTTGATTCTATTTTTGTGTTGTTATTTGACAACACTTTATTATTGAATATATTTATAGGTTTTGTTACCCTGAGATACTTATATTTTATTAAACTATACTATAGAATATAGAATTTAGGTTTTTTTTTTTTTGTGAGATATAGAATTTAGGTTTTAGCATACTTGTCTAGCTGATTTCCCAGTCTTTACCTTGCCCCCTGAGAGTTATATTTCATTATATATGAGTTTGACCTTTCAATAAATTTTATCTAGATTTTTTTTTATTTTGTGTTCTTCTAGTACTTGTATTGAATGGATTCAGAAATTAATGAACATTTATATAGACCTCACCCATATTAACTTTTGCTTGACAGTAGGTCGTATATCTAACAATGTACAACTCAATAATCATCTTCTACCCACTTTAAAACGAAACTCACTCTGAAGTGGTAAAAGAAAAGCATAAGAAGCTTATTGTTAGGCTTTACATCAAGAGTGACAAGTATATAATTAAATTTTGTGCTAGTGAAAAGCTTTGATGAATTGGGTAATGAAGATAATATATAGTTCAAATTCTTACAGCTGTTTGTTTTGTTCAATGAGCTTTATTTCTCGCAGCTTGTTAGACAGTAGGGCTCATGGTAACAGTAGATGCGCGACTTATGCTTTAAGCTCATGACATTCTTTCATATGCATATGTAGAAGTTTGCAAGACCTTATGCTTAAATTTGTATGGATTAACTTTAAAAATGTTGATTAACGTGTTGAAGAAAATGATTTCTTTTAAGTGTATTTTGTGGTTGCATGAGAATCATGTTGTTTTTCTTGATGCGTAGGTGGCATGTAATGATCCGAGTATGAAAAAATGCCTCATAACTAAGCCTAAGATAACTGCTCCTAAATGCCCCCATTCTCATGCTTGCCTTGAGGATGTAGAAATAGTTGGGATATAATGGATTCGGTGATGTTGAGTGGATTGTGTACCTGTTAGAGAATACCGTTTCAATTGCAAGTACATGAGCATGAAGAATTTGCAAGAAGACATGCAATGACTCAACTTAGAGGGATAATTCCTCCTGTCTTTTTGGCTATAAGAGATTAGTTTCAGATGCTACAAGAAAATGAAATGTATTATTATTCTTTTAAGTTTCTTTCAACTTTAAACTTCACTACAAAAAAACATAGTCAATATACAAAAAAAGGGAAAAAATGAAAAGAAAAAAAGAAGAAGTAAAATGCGTCGCAGGGAGATGAAAATATCCTAGAACACCCCATCAAACAACACAACCAAAAGCCTAAAACACATAAATATTAGTAGTCACCTCATGCCTAAAACACAAAAAGGAAAAGGAACCGTTTCTAAACGATCCAGCTTTGGGGATAAATCAGATGGAAGTATGTGGTTTTATTCCTTAATTTGTGGCTTGCTAATCATTTGATTGACATGCCATTTCAAGAAACCTTCCTCAAGAGCCTTTCGCATCCATGGATGGCGACAACACTTTGTAGCTTCAGGGATGGTAAGCCAACTCCTCTGGCGAGTGCTCTGCTCAGGCCAGGACTCGAGCTCCTCGTTAACGAGCAACACAAACATGGCAGCTTTGCACACACCTTCAGGGCAAAACTCATCTTGCATGCTTTTGCTCTTGTTAAAAGAGTAGTAACCCAGAAAGTGCTGAAAACAAACACAGAATTGATGTAGTATTATGCAAGAGAACAGGCCAATTATTTAATTTCTAATTGAGATATGGTATAATTAGGAATGTTTAACAGTCAAAAATAGGCAAGAATAATCATTCTTTACTAACATATTAGAACTACAAATAAAGATTACCTTGAATGGAAAATGAGTCTACTCACAATATAAATGTCAACTCACATGCAGATATGTAAACATACACCAAAACACCAGAGACACAAAAACCCCCAAAAAGTATGATCCACACGAGACAAGAAAATAGTTCAGTACAATAGAGTCTTACCATCAATTCCCCTCTAACACCAGCTTCTTCTATAGCTTCACGTACTGCTGCTTGCTCAACAGTTTCATCATTTTCCCAGCCACCCTATATTCAAACAAAAGATAGCCTTATAACCTTTCACTGGGGGTAAGATGGTTTTCAGAGTTGCTACTCATAAATCAACGTAACTGCATGTTGATCTAAAAGGAAACCCTCTGATTGTATAATAAAATTGAAAGTGAATCTATATGTAAGGTAGCTCATAGATAATAAAATATCATTACACAATAAAATTGAAAAGTAACAATTACATAGATACAAAAGACCTTCAGTATAGATAACCTCCAATCCCTTTAAGGCAAGGGAGTTGGTTATGTATGTGTGCAGTGAAAGTGTTTGAGAATATCGATAGAAGAGCAGTGCTTATAAGATGGATGCTTGGGAAAGTAAACGAAAGGATAAAGTAGAGTTTTGCTCCCTGTGATTCAATTTTACATAGAGCTTTTAAGCAAAGTCAAGTTAAACATTGTTGGATGGGTATATTGGGGGCTGTCCAGGGTGCAATGCATCCTAGATGAAGAATTTCCTTAAAATCTTACTTTAAAGTTCAGGACTTCTGATTCAACAGCTTTTAAGGTCAAACCTCTTCATTTAGCAGCCGTGGTGAACCAAATTCTCATTCTAGGTTACCTTGAGCAGAAAACTTAAGAAAATATGCAACCATTTTTTGCATGTCTAAGGAAGAAAAGAATGTGAACCATCCAGATGTCACTTGGGTGCTAAACAAGGTGTTGAGGTTCTTTCTTCTCAATTTGGCAGTACTTGCTGTGGACGAGAATGCAAAAATAACCTAACCAGCAACAAAGAAAAGCAAAAGTCCCCAATACCAAATGCAGGAATGTCTCAGAACTACGGAGTTTCCATGTTATTTCTTCTGCCTTGTAAATGCAAAAGCGACCTTGACCTGTCTTCTACTGGTTGGGATAAGGAATCCAAAAGGTGCTTTACAAAGTCTATGATGTCCTTCCATATGCACATTCTTTGAGTTTATTCTAGTAGGAATGGGAACCAATCTAGCAGATACTTACTTTTATCAAATAGAGGAATCTCATCAAGTATCAAATCTACTGGGTATTTCCATGGAAAATAAACTGGAAATGAAAACTGCTACAGAAGCCAAAGGGATATCTTTTAAGGAGTACACAGAAAGAGGATCAGTAAGCTCACAGATTGGCACCCTTGTTTTTCTGTTTAATTCAAATGTATAAATATCCAGGTTACGACATTAAAGTAGGAATTTCTATCATAAACGAATCAGCAGTAATTCTGAAATCAAACTTACTTAAATTGTCGTAATTGTAAGTAATGGTTACCTTTGGAAACACAAGGCCAGGTCCACTAGTAGAGCTGACCATTAGTACCTCAATAACTTTCTCGTATGTGCCCTTACCATTTTCAACATAACTTCCATACTTGAAAGGAATACACCTGTCAATGGCTGCAGTTAGAACACAAAATACTTCAAAATACATGCTTGAGAAAAAAAGCTTAAAAATACAATATGAAAAAGACTCAGTCAAACCTCCATTTTGAAACATCTAATGTATTAGAAGTAAGAAAATGTACAAAATGGACACTTCTTGTTGGAACATGTGTCCACCATAAAAGAAAAATAAAAAACCAAGATATGATGCATACACTATTTGAACAATTGTGATAGACAAGGATGAGCAGATAACGAAAAGCAACAACAAATCAATGAAGCCAACCTAAATTAGTTGGGTTTGAAGCTAAATTTTAAGTTTAAAACAGAGAAGATGCATGATATTTGTAAAAGATGAATAATTAAAACATTTTGAGAGATGATTAGTCCCATGGAAAATTGTGATTATGATAAAGTCACAAAAAGTTCAGCCTAAGATCATTAGAAACTAGGTCCTTGGTCAACCTGATATGATTTATTATCTTCTATGCCCAAATTAAAAATATGATTGGATGGAAATACATGTGTGATTCATAATTTCTCTATAACACATATCCAACTTTTCCAAAACCCAATATGAGGGTGCTCAATTACTGAACCAGTGGACTAGGACCACGCTACAGAGAAAAAGTCCAAAATAGTCCACAGGATGAAAACTACCAAATGAAATACTCGCAGCTAAAAGTATTTAATAGGTAAAAGATTTTTACTTTTTTTTTTTTTTCTTGTAAATTTTCTATTTGTCTGATGTACACTACAGCTTGAGTTTGAGTTCTGAGTTCAATATTATCAAAATGGAATATAATAAATCTGAACTTTGCCAATTTAATTTGAAAATTTAAGCCATGGAAATTGGGAAACACGGACACAGAAGCAATAAGAATACCCAGCGATGAGGCGACAACCATCCTTATAGCGCTGAAGATGACGACCGGTGCGAGCCACCAACTCTGACATTAGGCTCTCACAGAGAGACCTTCTTCCACCTTTGAATTAAATTTATGAGCAAATAAATCAACCAAATTAATTTCATCAATAAAATTAAAACTCACCTGAAATTGCACTTAACGCATTTTCACTCTGCAATTTCTCAACTTTCACGACCCCCAAGCATGAACCGCCGTCGACCGACATACTGGGAGGCAGCTTTGTCTGTCGGTCGGTCACTTCGTGTTCGGTGTTCGTGCTCGCAGATGGAACTGCAAAGAGGAACGGGGCCTGACTAACGCGTGTAACAAGCAAAGCCTCTCTTATCAATGAGGTTGGTTGGTTTTTGTTCCGTTTGGCTTACGATATACTCGCACCCATCAAAGTTAAAAAAAAACAAGGAAAATCTTATAGTAAATTGATAATTAGACTCCATCACCAACTTTCAGATAAGAGTCCACTCAAGTCGGAGACATGTTACACATGTTATCTCCCAGTAGCACTACCACTAGCACCGGCACTTCCATACCGACGTTGACATGGTGTCATTCAAAGTCAAAGTGTTCATACAATACAAATCCCATTATATTTTATTTACCCAACAAAGACTTCCATCTCTTAATCCCAATTATATTTTGAAAGCACTTTTAAAAGGGAAAATTTAGTTGATTGCAGTCATACGACCACCAGACGTGACATGACATGACATGCATGCATTCATCTATATATATATATATATATATATATATATAAACATGGATCGTTTGTTGACTTCTTCTGGTGCATGCACATCACCTGGGCCCAATTAATGCTTTTCGTTCTGATAATTAATGATTTTGGTTCTGATCCTACTGTGGCTCTTCTTGTTTTTTTTTCCTTTTCCGGCGGCACAGCTTTCTTATCCTTCCTTTCCCACCGCCCCAAATTCCCGACGCAACGCCGTGAATATTGTCAACTCTTTGTGGGCTATGAGATAAATAGTAGATAAGAAGCTGAAGCAATATATTACTGCAGCTCACTTTTTCCGGACTTTTTTAACTTTGACATAAAATAGTAGACAAAAAGAATTAACAACTTAATTCAAAATAGATACTTGAGCACTCGCTACCATAATAATAATCCAACATATACAATCTTATACCTTCTAATTCATTGAGATACAGAGCAAAGCGAAGAACAAATATAAACGAGAACAACCGGGGGTGAGAAGGAATAGGTTGGGCCGCAAAATGCCCAATGAACTATCAAAAATGTCAAATTCAACATCCCCATATTATTCATAAGTTTTGAACCCCGCTTTTTCAAGTGGTAGTTTCAGTAACTCTTCACGATATCCGATACTGAAGAATATGTGCCCAGGACAGCACTGACAACCCCCAATCCAGCAATTGCAATACTCGAAACTATCTGTTTTATGACAGAAAACATAAATGTTAAAAAAGATATTATTATTATTATTGAAAACAAGCTTTGTCTATCTGTTTTTGCGAAGGATATATGACGAAAAGATACACGTCTAACAATATCATATGATAGCCACAGTTTTCCCATTAATCCAAGTATTGTATGCTTATCACTGGTTTAATTTACCACCCATCTGGTGTGACAACCCACTAAATTTCTGGTCCAAAATCAACTTTTCAATTTTAGATCGTGTTTCTTATTCGTTGTTTCCATGAATGGAAGAAAACTTGCTAGGAAAATTTGACATATATATATATATATATATATAAAAGTACTCAATAAAACTCTGTTTACCTGTGTTCTTGTAGCATTCTTTCCAGCTACTTTCAGAAAACATAGTGCCGGCATAATAACAGCCTGTAACAAAGACCAATATCATTTATTTAAATATTACCAAAACAAATATATATATATAATTTATTTAGAGATTGATTAATCATTCTAAATATGGATTACTATGTAATTATCAAAGGTGAATACTTACCACTAGTATACTGAAGAGAGAACCTATTAAAGCCATCACAAGACCTGCAAGCACAACAGTACAATAACTGAAAATTTTGCATTTACTCACTTCCACCACCTCAAGGCATTGGTGGAGCTACAGCAATCGTATCTATATTCCAACCATTCCAGAAAGAAAGAAAGAAAACTCAGGTTTCTATAACAATTTGAAAGCAGGACTAGTAAGTTCTGATAAATTTAATACTTGATGGAAATTCTAATTTGAGATGGCACTTGAGGTAATTAAAAAATTACCTGGGAAGGGTAAATCATGCATAACGTTATATAAATCTCAATTCTATTTCACAACTGGGAAAGACAACCAATTGAAGCAATATTAACAGTCGTGGAAATGTATTTTAGCATGTAGTCACAAATCGGGCATCTACTTAAAATGCATTAGGACATAAAATGTAGGATGAAATTTGATAGCACGGTATGTGCTTGAAGTTGAAGTCCAAAACGTACCAAAGAAAGGAAGAATAAAGGCAACACAAACAGAAGAAGCCACAAGTGCTGTTCGAAGAAGAATGAAACACCAGTAGCTACTTGCAATTCCACTTGGCAGCAGCTCCTCAATACTCCTTACCAGAGGATTCATCAACAATGCATATTTATTCAATGTCAAGGAAACAAAAATGAAAAGTAATTGCAATTAAAAGTTTTAAACCACGTCCACTGTCAATATTCATCACTAAAATATGTTGTCCAAAGGATATTTAGTGAATGGGTTGACAACCTGTAAAAGAACAAGTGACACAAGCTTAGTATCAACGTATATGACCGCCCATGATTGTGCATATGTACAAGCCAGCATCCTGTGATGAACAGATAATCAACCATCTCATTCTTACCGTTGTCCACAGTGCGACTTTTGAAACAAAGGCATGTGGTGGCATATTCAAAGTTATCTGGGACAATGTATTTTGGCCAAACATGAGGAATCCCATGACTGCAACACTCCCATATATTATAACACACAATAGAAAACTGCAAGACAAGAAAGGAGCAACACATCAGTAAAAGAAAAGGCAATAAGAAATACGTGACCTAATACCTAAACATAAAGTTCTCTACCAGGTTATCAGTGCTTTTGTAAATTGTCTTTTGTCTGACATAGATTGGTAGATATTTGGAAACACAGAATGTCCAGAATAGCAAAACCCATAAACACCAATGGCAAATGGAATTCCTCTCCAGTTCACTACTTCACCACTATGGTGAAAGCCAATCCCATTCGTTGTACCCAGTAAAAATACACATAGGACTATCAAAATTGTGGCAATAACCCCACCAGCTGCAGAAAAAATAAATAAATCAATCAGGTAGCTGCATTATAAATCATCTATATTTTCAAGAACTCAACAAAATGGGAGTACACAACATTAGATGTTTGCTAAAACCTGAAAGGTACGAGATCACACGGAGATCCCTCAACCAAACAGATGGTAGAACAACCAGGGCAGTTAGAATTCCAAACAAGTGCACAGAGTCCAAATGAAAGCCAGCCCAATCCAAGGCTGTTCCAGGGAATAAACTGGTAAGATTGTCTCCTTCTAAGATTATAAATTCCACACAATAAGACTGCAAAAATGAAAAAGAAAACTTGTTAATCCGAATGAAAATAGTGGCATAGGCATATAGTGATAGAATAGTGTAAAATCAGAGTCAGTGTTTAACTTACATATAATTCTGTGTACAAGAGGATCTGCGCCATTATCAAAAGGTGAAATATTAGAAAATACGGAATTCCAAAGAAATGCATGCAATTTATAATAGTTTTAAGCATTTATTTTCACCTCCCAAATCATCATTTCAAGCAAGTTTCCTATCAAATAGAAAATATTGACAAATCCAAAAAATTGAATATAACTCAATACTTTCTGGTATTACATAATGGAGTTATGGACAGACCATTAACAAGAATAAAACAAAGCATTCTAATTAGGAAACAAACTATGCTGACTACAAAATTTCTGTCTTCTTAAATTCGAACCAATGGCCTGGATCTTAATCTTGTATAATGAAAGACAGGTAAGAAATGGTGTACCAGCAATGATCTATAAAACAACCCTAGCCAAACCTTGTAATGTTAGCAACAAGATAATATACTGAACCATAAAGTTACAACTTACAGATATAAGAAGACGCCCAAATCTTCCAAAGGCAGCTTCTCCTAAATCAGGATAAGTTACGATGCCTTCTCTGGTCTCAAAGCAGTGTCTCATGAGAGAGGCTGTGTAACAACAAACAACAGCAAAAAGAACTAGCACGACCAAACTTGCCCACCCGGCTTCCTTCACAGTACAAGGGGTAGAGAGAAGCCCAACTCCAGCCATTACATTAATTCCTATCTCAAAACAATTCAACATTACGAAATCATCCAGACAAAGCCATGAGGCAAGCTAGAATTACAAAGCAAAAAGGCCATTCCAACTATCAACAACTTTAAGTTACGAGTAAAACTCAAAACTTTGATTCTCTAGGATATTGAATTAAGCATAAATCAGAAGTAAGAAAATAAAATAAATGAAAAGTAGACAAATTTTGTCTAGCGTTCAAAGCATTCTTGTAATATAACATTACAGTAACACAGTTTACTTACCGTTGAAGACAGTTTGAGTAAAGCTACATCCATGACCAATGGGTAATTCTCCAGTGGGCTGCTTATGAATAGAAGCTTTATATGACCATGATGACTGTGTTCTTGATATCCTATCCAACTCATTCTTTTCATTAATTATTTCATGGTCAGACAGAAAAGGAAAGGCTGCATCCAGGTCAACATTACTTTTGGTCCGACTGCCAAAGCTTGAATAAATACTTGACCCATGTTGTCCAAGGTTGCCAAAATATGGTGATGCTGCAATTGTGTAAGAATCTACTGTCTCCCTGCCAAAAAGTAATTTTTAATTAACCAACTATGAGGAACAAACGAGAAGTTTATTAATAACAATATTAATGTATTGGGTTAGATAGTGGAGCTATCCTAATTCCCACAAAGCCGAGGGGATTCCTACAAAGATTGAAACCATTCACAATAGATCTCTTACTGCTCTTCAGTAATATAGAAATCTACACTGCGGCAACATATTTACATTGATTTATACAGCCAAAAAGAGAAAAAAGGAAAAAAAATTTGTTTTGAATGATTGATCGGGAAAAGCCAGATGTTATATATGTACACGGTTGCTTCTAAAGACAATACGAAAGCAAAAGAGGGAATACCTGTAACTCCTAGGCCATTGCTCAGATGAGAAAGCAAGTGAAGGCAAACCGTGACCGCTCTCATCAAGTCGTTCAGCGTCGCTGTTGCAAGCACTATCCCCACTCTCATTAATGTTGCTCACTTCAATATCACTGTGATAGCTTCCGTCGTCATCATTCTCAAAGAAAAACTCTGATTCTCTCCCTTTTTCATTGTCCGCCGCCATTGAAAAAACAAGAAACGGTGGCGCTGGCGGCCCAAGTATGTTTCCTTTTCCGTGTCCTTTTGGAAGGCTAGGGGATGAGATTGAAGGAGACGGGCAGTGTAATTATTTTCTGGGTCGTTTGCTTAGGAAGTAGGAGCTGATAAATGATCGGGTGGGCGAGAGTGGAAATCTAGGACAACCCCCCGGCATGCACGGGACGAGAGCGTTCTAGGAACACGCTGATGACGTGGCCAAAAGGTTCGTTACTTTACTGATAATATATCCCTTTTTTTGTTTGGGTAAAATTTAATGATATTATCCATATACAGTAGTGGTCCAAAAACTCTTCCAACCATTTTAATTTCGTAATATTCATCATAAAAAAAAAAAAAAACCATTTTAATTTCGTAATGCTTAAAAAAAAAAAAGTTCTAACTCCGCAATAAAAAGAAAATTTGAGTAAATTAAAATGAAAGAAATCGGGGAATAAAAAATAATTAATAGAAACAAGTCTTGTGGTTGTGGGGTCAGACTTAGAGAGCCAACGAATTGATGCAAAAATATTCAAAATGTCACCGAGCCCAGCTTGAACTTTGTTCTCCCAATTTCACATTCCATTCTATTGTCGACCCTCTATGCCGGAAAAATCTGTGGGATTTGTCTCGGACGACAAAGTTCTGGCACATCATATTTTTTTTTTAAAAGGGTAAGCATTCTGTATTCGAAATCATTTACTATCTTCCTCTTCTTCTTCTTCCTCTTCTTCTTCTTCTTCTTCTTCTTGTGTTTGTTACCTTTCTGAATCTTAAAAGTCGATCAACCCAATAAGACAATGCATTTGAAAGAATAAATGATTCATTAAGCTGAATACAAATGCCAGAATCCCAAACATCTCTCTCTCTTTCAATGCAAATCCATATGAGTTTGTAAGTATCTTAACCCAGAAGAATTGATTTGGTCAAAAACACATATTGATACAGTTTTACAATGGCAATGCTCCTCTCCCAGGAACTGTGATACATAAGAAATTGATATATCTAGCTATATAAGATATATAATGAAGAAAAACACTTGGCAAGTTAATCTGGAGATTGTCCCCTCTGCAGGAAACCACAGATGACCCTCCTAACTAAAATGACGCAAGTTTATGACAAAAACAAATAACTGTTCGCTTAATTTGGTGTGAATGTGATTGGCTTTCACGCGTCTTCAGCAAAAACTTTAAAAATGAAGTCACGAAAGCGCCTAGAGTACTGCTTGGGATCGACAGCTGAGATAGAAGTAGGATCGTATTGAATGGACTTATAAGCATGCTCAAGCTTCTTGCTAATGTCATAATCCTGAAGTATGTCTATGACCCCGAAGAACATTATAACATCATAATACTCCCCAGTTGGATCTCCTACTATCTGCAATTCATATTCATTTGATCTTCTCTCTGTCTTTTCGACTCGCGCTGGCATGTTCATCCCCAATTTTATACTAGCCCACCTGCACCATTGTTAGCATTACATTACGGCAATCAATTATAAGAATATTACTCATCTGATGCGTGCATGCATGCATGCATGCATTTTTAATTACCTGGATGGGTCTAAAAGAAGCTGATCCATGTCCGCTCTTGAAAGACGGGGAGCTCCCTCTGTTTCTTCACCTGCAAGAAAGAGAGGAAATAATAATGCATGCAAGGTGATGACCTATGTAACCTGAAATGAAATAAGGACAATGCTTTATTATGAAAGTCTAGGAAAGAAGAACAACCAGTGGGAGTTCGTGATCCAGAAGAAATCAGATCCCCAGCAGCTGAGACATTCCTGAAATGAAGGCCTACAAGGAGACTATAATCCATAATTCTCTCCTGTTCAAGGAACTCACAATCTCTGTCAATTTGCCTGCAAAACTCCTGAAACCATGATTTCTGAAGTCTGAATATAAAGTTAAGGTCAAGGTCTTTAAGGATTGTCGTTTCATCAATTTCTGTCTCTGGCTTATCTGTCGTGCGGCCTAAGACTGACCCTTTCAAGTCGAAACGTCTGTGAACTGTATATTCTGTACAGAAAAGATTCCCCATGATGATGAACCTTACCTGTTTATATAATCAACACCCTTGAGTGTTACTAAACATTGTGTTAATTAATGATAACCTTAATTTTCTCGTATTAATAGCAAAAACAAAACATATATATACTTGTACCTTCTTCTGGATTGGTTGCCCCATTAGCTTTACACAGTGCAGGCCATAAAATTTGGTGACTAGTGTATTCTCAAAAGCTCGAACATGGTTATAATAAGCTGAAAGCATCCTTAAAAGCACCTTCACCATTGAACCAAGGCACGTACTTAATCATATAAAATTAGAATATATGTAGATTTCAGACACAACCATGCATACTAAACTAATGAAATTAGGTAGATGCAAAAACTCACTTTCACTTCTGCTTTCTTCATTGTCTTTATCATGTAGCGATCATCATTGGTCAAGTAAAAGAAACTACCACTTTTACCAGGAGAGGAGAGTTCTCGAAGAGCATCATTCCCGCAGATTGATATCATATAATCAGCAGGGTCAACCTTGAACAGCTTCCTCAGAGTCCTAAAGACATAGAGAGTATTAAAGTAAAAAGCAATGGCTGTAGCAACTGGTAGTCAGTTAGTAGCTGTTTCGTGTATATTAAGTAACAGAAATAAACATCCAAATTAAGAGAGACAAGACCTGAAAACTAAAGGGCAATAGTCCTTCCATTTAAATTCGGTGGACTGGTGTGGTGGAGTATGTTTGGTTCCTTCAGGAGGAAATCTGGTCCATACTTTTTCCTTAGGATCAAAAGCCGAAGGCTTCAGATCAAAGTATGCAGCTGGGCCTGGTCTTCCAACAGCATGCCTGTGCAATCACTCCACAGCACTTCACAAATCAGATAAGGATAAAAATGCATCAAATCGAGCTTTGGAAGTACAAAAAGATAACTACTTTACCCCCAAAACAGGGTAGTTAACCTCTGCTTCTGCGTAACCCTTTAGTGCATGCCATGACTTTGTTTAAAAAATCAATGGTATATGTTGGTAGCTTGCAATGTTATTTGCAACATCTTACTAGTTAATGTCAACTTGGAAAAAACTAGCAAAATGGGGACAGATATTAACAAGAAATGTGAAGTATATCCATGCCAGGGGAAGCAAAAAGAGCCAATACATAGAAGGAAAGAGTGACACTACTATTGCTGCATTAATAAAATGATTAGTTGTTTAGTGCTATCAATTCCTATGTACGAAGTAAAATAGTTGGCTAACGATAAGGGAGAATAAAAGTCTAATAATATAAAAGAAAGGAAATTAATACCTGATTCCTAGCTGCAAATTGAGCATGAGCTCGTAATTTTTGTGTCCTTTACATATAGTCTCCCCTTGTCTCTTGGCGGTCCTTGGTACTTTCATTTGCTGTCTCGGAGTGCCCTTTGAGTTGACATCTTCAACATAAAGACCCAACAAATCATCCTCCAATTCTCTGCCCACCGATGAAGTCCTATCAGCACCACCACCAAACTCTTCACCACCACCATCCCACATACGCATCCTATCAAAGGGCCTCTCAATCCCAACACTCACCCTTCCATCGACCGAAGTTCTTCTGGGCCTAACACTATCAGAGCCTTTTGTTGACCTCCAAACAGCAAGCTTCTTCTGTGATGGTAAAATAGAGACCTTCTCATTCGGACAAACCATGCAATCATTTAAATCAACATTGTACACTTCTTGAGGGTCCCATTCAAGATTTGCATCCTGCGATGACCCTGATGGATAATATGTGCCATTTTGCTCGCTTGGGTCTTTACTCCAATTCCCAACGTAGAAACTCCCATCTGCCCATTTAAAAGTCCCATTTCCTTTAGGCACCCCATCTTCCCAATACCCATCATACCTATTCCCATTACTCCAAATAAATGCTCCTTTACCACATATCTCTCCGTTCTTCCATTCTCCAATGTAATGATTCCCATTCATCCATTGATATTTCCCCTGACCTTCTTGTAACCCACGTCGCCATTCTCCTTCATAACAGTCTCCATTGAAAAAGTTCTTAGTACCATTACCATGTTTCAAATTCATCACCCACTGTCCCTTATAAGTATCTCCATTTGGCCCTGTATACATACCTGTCCCATCCATATAACCCGTTTTGAACTCTCCCTCATATGTAGCCCCAGAAGGCCAACTGAACCTGCCTCTCCCCATTGTTTTCCCTCTAAACCACTCTCCCACGTACATACAGCCATCAGTCCACAAGTACTTGCCTCGTCCGTGTGGAAAATTGTCAGACCACTGGCCGGTGTAGTAGTCTCCATTTGGAAGAACCTTGTCTGCATGGTACACTTCGCCAGCGGCGCCTCCATTATTTTCGTTTTCTTCGTCATCTTCTTCTTCTACATTGGCCACAGACATGGATCCAAATAGGCTGTTAGCCCGCTTCTTCGCGGCCTGAGTCTTTCTTACCGTGGCTTCCCATGCCTTAAAGACTCCGCTCTCTTTGTTCATCATGGATTCTGAGTTTAATTTCTTCTTTTCACATTTCTTTCATGTAAATATTAAATGAGAAGAAAGAATTGAAGCTTGTTTAAAAAAATCATTAATACCCAGACGAGGAAAATGAATCAAATTGACGTGATTTTGTTCTGCATGCACAATCATGTATGACTGTGATAAGGAAATATGAAACTTTCAATGCTTTTTTTTTTATTTTCTCTCGCTCTCCCCGTCTCTATGTCTCTGTCTTTCTCTTTGTTCTCGATCAAAGTTTCTTTGGTTGTCTTTGATTCGTAAAGAAAGCGAAAAGAGCGATTGAGCCAAGGAGTGGCTTTCTTATTCTGAACCAGAACAATCGTTCCATGTTGGTCTATAATTTCGGTCTTCCATTTTTCCAAACTTGGAGTGTTTTCTATATTCAGAAATCAGTGCACTCAATTCTCGTGCGACCGAGTCACAGCTGTCACATAGGTGTTACAAATTTGGATGGATGTTCATGTTATAACCATTAACCGCTCCTTGTTAAAAAGGAAAGTAGTGAGTGAATTTATTCATGAGAGTTTCGCGCGAAAATAAGTCAGAATAGCAATTTCACTTCCTAAGTTTTTTCTTGCTTTGTGATTCAGAGAGAGACTCGTTCATTCATTTCCTACAATCTCTAAAGACCATGACATATATGGATATAGGTGGGCAAGGTCATGGTTGAGCTTACTATTCTAAGACTTTTCCTTTACAAGGAACAAGTGCAAATTTTATTTCTCAATAAAATAATGGGAAATTAAGATTCTTTAAAAAACCAAAAATGGAAAAAGAAAAGAAACGACGTTGATAGAGTTTATCAAAGTGTAGGTCAACCACGGGGGAAAAAAAAATGTAATTTAATTAATAATAATAAAACACAGATGAGAGAGATGATCAATGAGCAACTAGAGGTGTTTTTTTTTTTTTTTTTAATCATGGTGTTTTTGTCTTAATTGAATAAACTAAAATTTATGTTTTAATTGAGTGCATTTTGAATTTTTTTTTTCTATTTACTTATTGATTTTATAAATTTTACCCAAATTGAGAGGGATTCGAGTCCCATTAAAAGAAATTATGAAATAGGGAAAAATACCTTATAAGCATCCCATGAAGTTTGGTAAAACTACGCTAGCTCACCATTCGTTTCAAAAAATATCAACACTCACCGAACAGAGTCAGCACATCCAACTTAATCTGGTTTTGATGATTGAAATATCTATTTTATCCTTTTAAAAAATAAAATTTAAATATTATCAATATTTCAAATATATATATATATTTTTTCCTGAGAAGCTTATACGAATGAGTTTTACTCATGCAAGGAAATTAACAGAAACTTAGTACTCCTTATGTTGTAATTTAAAAGAGACAAACCATCTCTTCTATACCACGAAACCCCCGCACTGGTTCTAATTACATATATGTTACTGTTCATATATAGGATCCAGACGCACACAGTCACCTCAACCTACGTACTATGATGATCAACTCCACTGTCAAATCAGAAGGAAGTCCAACTTATATATATAGTGTTTTCATGTCGGCCCTCTGGCTATTTGGAGACTCAGCGGAGACAATAAATTGATCAATTGCATTTCAAGGTTTGCATAACAAAAAATAGAGCACTGTTTGGTTTAGGTCAAGCCAATGACATACTCCACACTAAATATTCCAATTTTATTTTTGCATGCATGTATATATATATATATATATATATATATATATATATATATATTGGCTCGTCTATAAAATATACATGCATGCACCTGTAAATTAACCTTGTAGCTAAGGTACGTAAAGTATTAATATTATGACACAGTAGGTGAGAGTCCCTCAGATCTTGTTAAATTTAGCAAGAAAGAAGACAGTGACAGAAGTGATGGCGGGAATGAAAAACTCATTAGGAATGGCACGTGGTATGAGTCGCTGCTTTATAAACAAACTAGTGATGGGAACACCGAAGATATAGATGAGTGTATCCTTGGCTCCTCCTACACCTGTAAACCCTGTCCCTACTATCACTTCTTTCAGTATCTGCTCAAACTCTTCTCTTGTCAATGGTCTTCCTTTTCCTTGATGGTGCTCCTGTAAATATATGTGTATGTATATGGTACAATTAATTTAATTTGCATATAATGCTCTAATATTTAATAAAAACTAGTTCTCACTTACTTCGTAAGCTTGCCTGAGTTTCTCAGTCTTGGTTATACGAAATTGTGTATTGCCAAGTTTTTTGTTGATTTCTCTGCAAACCCAAAGTATTAATATTATTATATGAATATATATAGGGAATGGTAGCTAGAGAAATTTATAAGCAATTCGAAATTAAAGAATCAATAATAATTACTCCACAGTTTCGGATACTGCTCGATAGAACTCAGCTAAAGTTGGCTCATTTCTAGCGTCTCCAATATGCAAATCGTAGTACTTTTCAACTATCGGACTAATTTGTTTTATCTTCTTCTCCTCATAATTTCCTGCATGCATTCCAATTAGCCAATTGATGGACAATCCCCAAAGATCAACGAAGAGAAACAAGAACGTCATAATGTGTTTAAAAAATCTATGACATGTTTTAAATCAATGCACCAAATTCTTACCCGCTTTGACAATTCAAATCCATGTTTTTGAAAAATAACTACAAATATTGATACACACATATATAC
Source organism: Rhamnella rubrinervis (assembly GCA_007844105.2). Lineage (NCBI taxonomy): Eukaryota > Viridiplantae > Streptophyta > Magnoliopsida > Rosales > Rhamnaceae > Rhamnella > Rhamnella rubrinervis. The sequence goes on along the minus strand of CM017583.2, from coordinate 17,766,885 downwards.
TTATTTTTCACCACAATAATATGAGAATATATAACCCCATGATTATAAGTATTCCCGCAACCAGTTCCAGTTAAACTTATAATTACAAATATGATATTTTTCCTCACATATACTTCCATCCATACAAATTTAATTACTTGTATCATAAAAACCCAACCTTATATATTGATATATATATATATATATGCACCAATATATTACTTTAATTTCAACAATATTAATTTAATTGCGAGCGAGAGAGAGATCGAGAGACAGAAAACAAAATTAGGAAGAGAAAAGGTAGGTACCTGGAGTTAATTTCTTGAGGGATTGACCCATTTTTTTATCTTGTGCTTATAATTTGCAAGGGATTTTGAGAAATATTAATATGGAGATTAATAATGGGGGACAAACCTAAGTAAAGATCTTTTATATACGATGCTTTAGCTAGGAGACTTGGCTAGTAGGGATAGTATATTTACATCTCTTAGGCAATAAGCAATGGCCTCTACAAGTTTTGTATTTTTTTGTAATGAGACACACCACTTTGCATTAGCACATCAATATCCGATCCTCAAGAAACGCATATCCATGCAATTCACTAAATGTGAAGCTCTTCATCATCTTACTACCCATGGCTCGGCAGAATTGGTAAACGGATATATGCAAAATGTATAACTATTTTTTTTGGTAAGCTTCTCACTTAGGCAGAAATGGCGACGCTACGTATAATATATATTAATTTATAAAATTAGAAAACTGCAAATAAAGTACAATCTTTACAATAATGAAGACGTAATTAAGGAGTGTTTTTTATTATATGTGAAAACATTAGAAAATAAAAATTTATATATTCTAATTTCCTGGTCTGCAATAAAAATATATTGTTTGAGGGGAAAACAAATTTTGCTAATTAGAAAAGCCTTGTAAATTTGAAATGCTTAACTCAACTGGATTAGAACTCTTTGATTGACATCCCTCCAACCCTTGTGGTGGTTAATTCCCCTAGGGTAATATATAGCTAACATATATATATATATATATATATATATATATAGATTTTGACATCTTCAAGAGTTGATTTGCGATGTGATGACATAAAAATGACAACATTTTATATTATTATCCATCATATGTATGATGTTAAAAAGAAAAGAAAAGAAAAATAAAACATATCATAGAAACAAATTAGAAAAAAAGAAAAAAAAGTTAAATGTGGATATGAGATTGGATAGATAAAGCTTATGTGGTGGTAATACAGAGAGGTTGATGGGGGCTTTGATGACATGAAACATGCGGGCACCAGGCAATTTGGAGCCCACCCAAAAGCCAAGAGCGACCAAAAATTAACCCAAAACGCTAATAAAATATTGAGGCATCGGTTGGGTGTCTTTTAGGATGCTAGAAGAGCCTCTTCATAATGTGATATTTGTTCACATAATAACTCAGTTGCTCTCTCATACTTGTTTTATTTTATTTTATTTTTCATCATTATTATATAGGACAAACTCATCACTCCTGGGTTTCATAAGCAGTTTTTATGCTTCGGGTTTTGTCGTTTTATATTGTTAATATATATTAGCAACTCTACATATTTTTTCTTTTTTGGTTATTATTTAATTTCTATGTCAATGTCTAAACCATACATTTAATTCTTCCGAACGATTACACACGGCTAAAAATGGAGAGGGTATTTTCGACCTTTCAAGAAGAAATTTTTTAAAGTAGTATGCGGTCAAGCGGCAACAAGACACGAGACACGTGGTCGAACGACAGCCAATGCGTACGAGGCACACGGACACTGAACCAACTGTCGCTCGAAACAAAACTATCCAATCCCGTCTCTGTCTTTCTCATTCCATTTTGAGAGCTGGAAAACTTTGCTGCACCGTGTAAAGCGAGAAGTCTGTATCATGAATTTGACTTTGAGATCTACGGTGATTGGGTGCCTGTTGCAGCTTTTGAAGGTGGACACGGATACATGGACTAGGGAATCTATGTGGGGTCTTCTCTGGAGCAGCAATCTGGTACATCCCCCACCAGTTTAAGTTACCTGATCCTACGGTTCACATAATTTCCTAGTTTTTAGTTTCATATTGGTTCGTTCAACTTTTAATTTCGTTATTAAGTCTGCATAATGAGTTGCGATTTATTAATATAAGTATGTAATGAAGTGATCATTGTCAAAGAAAAACAAAGTCAAATAAAAAAGGCTGATTGATTTCATTTTATTTTATTATTTATAATACGTGTATGACATTGACCTTTATTAATTCGGGAACTACAAAAAAAGTCATGACTGTATTATTGAAGATTACATATAATATGATGAGCATTACCCAAATCATGGCTCAAGTGGACGATTAAAAAACTAGAAACATTACAAAATTTGCAGCACCAATTAGTAATTGCCAAACCAAGCAGCACCTTACGCCCAATTAACCCACCAAAAATAAATAAACATTGTTAATCAGAGTCGTATACACGCGTGACGTGCATGCTGGGAACCTCAAAATGGCGGGGAAAATCAAGACCGTAGTTACTCAGAGTAGAGGGTGATGAGATGGCTGGGCACTAGACACAACGGTGCACCACAACGCAGGTGACATGGACTCGGACGCTGTGGAAAGTGTGTGTGTGTGAGTGTCAGTTTACATCAAAGAACGAAGACGTAGTAACACGCCAGAGGTGTTAGGCGGGTGGCTGTGGTTGTGGTTGTGGTTCCGGACCTCTCTCTCTCCCTTTTATCTTCTTACTTGTCTCACACCCACATCTGCATTCCATTTTCCTCTCCACACGATCCTCTCCTTCTCACTCTCTCACACTCTCTCTTTTTAGCTCTTTTTTTTTTTTTTTCTCTCTCTCTCTGGGATCTCTCTCTGGTGCCTGCCATGGCCTTGCAGTCAGTCAGCCCCATTACTCATCTTCTTCACTCCAATTGCCGCTCCCCTACTCACCCTTCTTCGCTTCGTAACGGTCTCTTTTTCGTCGATTTCGTGGGCTTGTATTGTAAATCGAAGCGTACTCGTAGGAAATTCGGAGCTTCCATCTCTCGGACTCTTCCTCAATTTGTTCCAAATAGCACGTCTACGGCCAAAGCGGTGCTCGATCTTCAACGTGCGGATATCTCCTCCGATGAGTCACCTGCTCCTCCTGATTTCAAACCGCAGGTCTGGTTTTCATTCGCTAACACTCCGTTTCGTTTTTAAATTCTTTGATACACAATTGTCATTCAGAGGCCGTTGCTTTTTAAAACGAATAACACGTTTTTTTAAAAAAGTATTAACCAAGCTTACCTTAACTCTCTGTCTCTCGTTCTTTTCGAAAGTGGCAAAAGCTGTTATTAAAACTGCCACTTTTTAAGTTGTGGAGTTTCAAAATATGCATATATTAAAACTCTGAAATGGCTATCCCAGCAGGCAGTACCTTACACCTAAATTTCTCTACGAACTGAAATGAATTCATTAACTTTGAAATTGCAAGTCTAACAGCAGCCTTAGTATTTAGAAGCAGTTTTAGTTCTGATTGAAAAACGTTTTAAGTCTCCGCAATTTCGGTCCTTAAAGTCAGAGGTTGTTTTGAGATACTTAGCGTTCTTTTATGTTTTTTCGAGAGCATAAAAATTTAGCAAATATAGGCTTCACAGACCAAATTATGTTAAAAAAGAAGATTGAATTCACGTAGGACTGAATGGTAGCGAGGATTAGAAATTAGAAGGGTAATGTGTATTGTATTTGATACCTACTAAGATATAACCATTTACCAAACAGTAATCCTAGCCTGGGCTGAGGTTAGAAGTTACCATTAAGTATCTTATTACGACTATTAGCTTATAAACAATTGTAATGTAAACCCTTCAACTTTCAACATTAAGTTTTATTCACTAGATTATCGTACTTGGGCTGACAGTTACCAACTAATTTGTTACTGGCAGTTCATTAGAGGTTGGGGTTACCTGAGTCGTGCCACTTTTGGTATCTAAATTTCAACTAGTACAAGTGCTTAGAGTGCAAAAATTTCACATTGATTATATGCTCCCTTAGTGCTTTGTAATAATTGATTTGTTTCTCACGAATACAATAGTGTTAGGTTGAGAGGACAAGTCCTATAAAAGTGATATTCTTCTTCTTGAAACTACATGCTATGTTCTTCATCCTTGAGTGAACAATATCAGATATCACAATTTTTTGGTCATAAATGATCATTTGTGAAAATTTGGTTTTTTTATGATCTTATTTATTATGATTAGGGAATCATATTGCTAGTGATTGTATCTGTCTTTATGATCTGAATTACTTCTCAGAAGGCTGCAAACTTGGAAGATATAATATCAGAAAGAGGCGCTTGTGGAGTTGGTTTTATTGCCAATTTGGACAATAAAGCATCCCATCAGATTGTTGAGGATGCTCTTGCAGCTCTTGGCTGCATGGAACATCGTGGGGGCTGTGGAGCAGATAATGACTCCGGTGATGGTTCAGGATTAATGACTTCAATCCCTTGGGATCTATTTGATAACTGGGCCAATTCGCAAGGGATTTCTTCTTTTGATAAGTTCCACACTGGTGTTGGAATGGTTTTCCTCCCCAAAGATGATGGTCTAGGGAAAGAAGCCAAAAAAGGTAACTGTTAACCTTTAAAAGATTCTAGATTTAAGCGGGCTGCAGTAGCTATTTTGTCCTTTCACTAATACAAGCATGTGGATTTATTCATGAATAGTGATATGATGACTCTTTTCAATTTATTAAAGGTATGCATGACTACCCAACGTTTCTGTACTATTCATTGATGTTATAAGACCGTCATCTACCATATTACTCTGATAGTTTTTCCTATTCTTTGTACTATTAACTGGCTATTGGTACTTTTACATGCTTTCTTGCTGTTGCATGCTTTAATTTCATAGATGTTCAGTTCGTACATATGACCTGCTTCTTGACTGCTTTTTCTGATTGCTGTTGTAGTTATTGTGAATACTTTTAGACAAGAGGGTCTTGAAGTGCTAGGATGGAGGCCTGTTCCTGTGAATACTTCTGTAGTTGGTTACTATGCAAAAGAAACCTTGCCCAACATACAGCAGGTATTTGTAAAAGTTGTTAAAGAGGAGAATGTTGATGACATTGAACGAGAACTGTACATTTGCAGGAAATTGATTGAAAGAACAGCACAATCAGAAAGTTGGGGCAATGAACTTTATTTCTGTTCTTTGTCCAATCAAACCATAGTTTACAAGGGAATGCTTCGCTCAGAAGTTCTTGGGTTATTTTATTCTGACCTTCAAAGTGATCTTTATAAATCCCCTTTTGCCATTTATCATCGAAGGTATAGCACAAATACTAGTCCCAGATGGCCCCTTGCACAACCAATGAGGTTACTTGGTCACAATGGAGAGATTAATACCATACAGGTTACCGTTTTTTCTACTTTAGAAGCCTGAAATAACATTGTCTAAATTTCTTGCCTGAAGACACTCAAACCTTTCTCCTGTCACCTAATATTATCTACAGGGGAACTTGAACTGGATGCAATCCAGGGAAGCCTCGTTGAAGTCACCTGTATGGGGTGGTCGTGAAAATGAAATTCGTCCGTTTGGCAATCCAAAGGCATCTGACTCAGCAAATCTCGACAGTGCAGCAGAAGTATGAGTTATCCAATTTATAATTTATGTCATAATTTTGTTGGGTGGTTCTGGTTGTTGATGACTCATTGGAATATCACCAAGAAAATAAGCATTGCAGGAAATAAATATTCTTTAGAGGCTAAATTACTCAATTTTTCTGAATTATCTTATAAACAGTACCTTTTAACTATGAAAACATGTATACAAATGTACAGACATGGATAAGTTGCTGTGTGATTTTGTCTAGATATAGAGTGTTTGCCATCCCTGTAGACCTGCTTTTGTTTCAACTCTATGTTCTCTCCTGTTTTTGTGGTTATACCCTGTATATGATGCCTTTGGTCTTGCTAATTTGTTATATTCTCTGTTATTTGAATACAAGTTCATAACCACTAACACAAAATTACATCTATATGGTTTCTCAGAAACACATCATTGTTGTGTGAGCTATAATTCTTGTGGACTTCTTTATGTCTATTCTTGACTTGTTTCTTCTTTACTCTGTTCAGTTGTTACTAAGAAGTGGACGTACTCCTGAGGAGGCTTTAATGATTCTTGTTCCGGAGGCATACAAAAATCACCCAACTTTGTCAATTAAATACCCTGAGGTACATTAAATTAATGTTATTACTAGATATGACTATTTATTTGGTAATTGTCTGGTTTGGTAATGCATTATCACATGTATAATCTCTTGGATTATGATTAAGAGTTTGTTGTATGTCAATTTGTTTAATGTATTTCGTTGGTAAACCACATACATTGTTCAATGTTTTTGGTAAACCGCATAAGTTCAACAAAGACATATTTCTCCAACCAAAGCTTATACTTTAATTTCATTATCTTGCTTTAACTCTTGCTTTAGCATCTGTTTAGTCTTGATGATTTTTCTTTCTCAACTCTTGAGTCTATACTGTCATTCTCCCTCTTATTCTTTTAATAATATATATATATATATGTTAAATATTCTTTTAATGCTTTTACATGAATTAAGTTACTTGTGATTATTTTGTGTTTTATCTTCAAGACGTTTGATCCTTAAGGCCTATGAAATTGTACATAGTTTTACTATATTAACACCAATGCTATTTTAATCGATTACAAGCCAGAGGATAACCAAAGTTTTATTTTTATTTTCCCTTAGGTTCTTGACTTTTATGACTATTACAAGGGTCAGATGGAGGCTTGGGATGGACCTGCCTTACTGTTATTCAGGTAAATCTTCTAAGGTCATCACTACCATTTAAAAGGATGAAGAGTTGTCTTGTTAAATCTATATGGTTAAAATCATTTAACTGCCATAAGTTAGAAAGCCTACTAGCTAAAAAACTGGGAGTCTATCACTGGGTAGTGTTCTGGTAAAAGTATTTTTTTAAATTAATTGTTTAAATGGCCTTTGAGAGGCACAAAGTTAATGTAACATGCACCTTTTTTTTAAATTTTTTGTTTTGCATCCTATTACTACTGCGTTAAAGAGTTTTTTTAACTGATGGAATGATTAAATTCTTTCTGCACATTCTACTGCAACAGCTGGTCTTTATGAGGATGTTAGGGCATTGAAGATTGCTATTAGGCCAGATCATTTTGAAGTCTTAGTTCTAGTTTAAAATTGTATTCTCATGGTCAAGTGATGGTTATACAGTGCTGTATCATTAGTGGTGTGAAAAATTAGAAATATCCTTTATTGTTCAATGGCCTTGGTAGAATTTTCTTTCCATTTTTTTTTTATCCTTTTTCATTTTTCTAAAATTTCAGTATGCAGTTATGCTTTCTAATAATTGAAATTCCCAATTATATGGAACAGTGATGGAAAAACAGTTGGCGCTTGTCTTGATCGCAATGGACTTCGCCCTGCTAGGTATTGGCGGACAGCCGATAATGTTGTCTATGTTGCATCTGAGGTGTGTTCTGCTTGTTTATATTGGAATGAATTTGTGTTTGATGACATCTAACATTGCTTGGATGTTTTGACAACCAGCTTTTTTTTTTTTTTTTCTTGAGATTTGTTGTACATTCAGGAGCCATGGAACTGGGCTTTCTCAAAATTTCTTTATGGTTTCACTAATTGGGCTTAGGAGCTGCTGTAGTCTTTTTTGACTTAGTTATAGAAGGCCAATTTAGAGATTTTTTTCATCTGCTTAGTTTGGATCTGGAATCAGTTCCTCCCACAATGAAAAGTCATATAACTAACACATGAATTTCCTAATTCATGGGGTTGAAGTCTGGGCAGGATACATGAAACTCTGTTTTCATAAGAATATATTAAAGTCTGGATCCTTATTAAATGTGACATGAAAACATCTGTCATTAGTAGAAAATGATTTGAGTTTTTTCGACATGCTATGATCAGTTGTGATTTAGTATTTTAATGCACTGTTGCTTGGTAATGGGATATTGCGTGTGGTAATATTCCTGTTATGATTCATGAAGCTTTGTGTCTGTTTTTATGATTAAGATTTAGATTTGCTTTATATTCTTTTAGGTTGGTGTTATACCTATGGATGAGACAAAAGTCACAATGAAAGGCCGTCTAGGTCCAGGAATGATGATAGCTGTTGACTTACCAAGTGGACAGGTTTGTAGAGAATTTTCTTTGTTTTTCTTACATCAGTATCCTTTTTTTTTCCCCTACTTGTTCTTAGTTTCAGGCATTAGTTTAAGAAGAAATATCAGCTCTCAATTATTGGGTTGGCCAGTTTGTACATTTATTTAACTTTGGCTTTACATTTTACATTATTTCAATTGATAATTCTGAAATATTGTGTTTCTCAAATGTAAATGAGAGGATATATAAATGCAAAGATGAATAGATGCGATCTCAAGAAATGTCTCCAGGCTGCTGCTTCAGAGGCTTGTTTTAAGTTTTAAGCTTATTGAAATGGCAGGTTTATGAAAATACAGAGGTCAAAAAGCGAGTTGCCTTATTAAATCCATATGGAAAATGGGTCAAGGAAAACCTTCGATCCTTGAAGGCCGCAAACTTCCACTCAGCAACAGTTATGGACAATGATGCAATTTTAAGACGCCAACAGTGAGTTTTCTGTTTCATTGGCTGTTTTGTTATGTACCAGATATGGTAGCATTTTCTGGAAAACATAGTGCCCATAAATACTATTAGACATATGCTATTTTACTGATAAAGTCTGAATTATTGTTTCTTAATTGCAATTCCACTTGCTATTCTGCTGAAAAACTGAGACATACTTGAAAATATAAGTGTAGTAATGTGATGATAGAATCATGTAAAATTAAAGCTTATATTTGTTATAAGCTTCTTTCCTAGATGGGGCATATTTTCTGCTTGGGTTACATCCTATTATTCCATGTGAAAGAAATCTTTTTTGATATCTATATATAGAATTGAGTTGGTAGTCAGTTCAAATTCTATAGTTGTACTTGTATCTAGTCATTTTATTAGGACGATTTATTTATTTGAAATGTGTTCATTGTGGTATTTACTTCTTAAATGATGCTCATTGCTGCATATCTTGATGGGAGCAGGGCATTTGGATACTCCAGTGAGGATGTCCAAATGGTTATTGAGACTATGGCTGCTCAAGGGAAGGAGCCAACATTTTGTATGGGAGATGACATTCCATTGGCAGTCATATCTCAGAAATCCCACATGCTTTATGATTATTTTAAACAACGGTTTGCACAGGTTTGTTTGAGTTTTCTTGAATTTTGGATTTGAGTTTTTTTAAAAAAATTCCCGGGGATGTAACCCATGTAAAACTATTGGTTTTCCCAATATTTTATGCTAACAGGAATAGGTCAACAGTGTATAGAGTTTTAAAACACTATAGCACACACCAACTTCAAAAGCTTATTGGAGAGCTGATTACATCCAAAGAATTGTTCCTACATTATATAAAGTCATCACTTCAACATTGGGTAAAAAGACAAAAAAATCATATTGAGCTTCTTCTCTTGTGGAACTACTTGGAGGCCTTGAGTTATTGTTATTAACAGATATCCTCACACAGATGCAAATTTAGCATACATTGACCACATGATACAGATATTCTAAATTTATTTTCTTCAGTTATTTTTAATAGATGTCTCACAAAGATATATATATATATATATATATATATATTTCTTTTCTGCAGGTCACAAATCCAGCTATTGATCCTCTCAGAGAAGGGTTAGTTATGTCTCTTGAAGTCAACATTGGGAAGCGAAGAAATATATTGGTGGTTGGACCTGAAAATGCTTCACAGGTTTGTTAGCATATTCATGTTTTAATGTTAATTATGTAATAGTTTATTTACTATGAACTTTTGGACCGTGCTTAGTATATTTTTCTTGTCTAGATTATCTTGTCCAGTCCTGTACTCAATGAAAGGGAGCTTGATTCATTGCTGAAAGATCCTTTCTTAAAACCTCGAGTTTTACCAACATTTTTTGACATACATAAAGGGGTTGATGGGTCCTTGGAGAAGACACTAAATAGGCTTTGTGAAGCTGCTGATGAAGCAGTTCGAAATGGTTCCCAGTTGCTTGTTCTTTCTGACCGGTCTGATGAGCTGGTAAGGTCCAGTCCAGTTTAGTTTCCTCTATTTTCATGTCACGCTTGTTCTGTACTTCTCAGTTTTTCAAACCACTTGCACAAGATATCATGTCTTTCCTGTATGACTAAACTTAAGCTTACAATGATTTAAATATATTCCGTTCATAGTATTGATTGTAACAAAGTTTTTCATGCTGTAGTATATCAAGTTCTACTTTCTACAAACATGGAGGTAGAAAGTAATAAGCATGTATTATTTGTGCATTTACTTGTGCATGTGCCTACACGCAAACATAAATATAGATATGATTTTTTTCCTTCCATCTCTATTTATGAAGTAAAAATTTTCTTTTGTTAATTAAGTTGGCTAGGAATGTTTTGTGATCACCTCTAAAGATGCAGTGTTGTCTTAATCTCTTCTCCTCAGGAACCAACTCGCCCTGCAATTCCAATACTTCTTGCTGTTGGTGCTATTCATCAGCACCTTATTCAAAATGGCTTACGTATGTCAGCTTCTATTGTAGCAGATACTGCTCAGTGCTTCAGTACTCATCAATTTGCCTGTTTGATTGGATATGGTGCAAGGTTCATCCACTCTACCACTATCATTATGTTTTTTTGAAATAAAATTCTTTTACTCTGCGACCTCTTTTGTGGAGTGATTTGATATCATTATCACTACCACTAATATTGCCACATAAATGGTCATTTCTAATGTTCAACACTTTATGACAATATTAAAAAAAAAAAAAACGAAAAAGAAAAAATGTAGTTTCATAATCTGAGAGTACTCACAAACATTTTTGGCTGTTAGCAAAGTTACTGCCATGGACATAAAATCCTTTACATAAAATCCTTTAAAGTTCACAATCAGTAATGTAGGAAGAATTCCCGAAAGAGATTAAAGCTTAAGTGGATATGAGAATCAGATTTTTTCCATGTCTCAGTAAATGATTTTGCTCCTATGATGCACTATTAAATTTACCTTTTAGTTTCAAAGGTAGTTGATAATGTATAGTAACGATTTGTTTTACAAATCATTTTCAGTCAAGGATCTATATTATGTTTTTTAAGGAATTTAGGATCTCCACATTTATTTCACTATAAGGATTCTCCAACTATTGGGTTCTGGTTTTGCTTGTGTTGTAGTGACTGTTTCCATTCCTTGAGCTAGTTTATTGTATTTGGTAGCTCTTCTAAGTTCTAATATGAACATTCTCATCTGTATTCTTCATTTAAAAGATGAATGACATTACTCTTCTAATCATCTTTCAGTGCCATATGCCCATATTTAGCATTGGAGACATGCCGACAGTGGCGCCTGAGTACCAAAACAGTAAATTTAATGCGCAATGGGAAGATGCCTACTGTAACTATTGAACAGGCTCAAAAGAACTTCTGCAAGGTCAGTATATTGCCTATCATAGAAAAAAAATGAAAAAAATGGTGATTACATTGGTTTCGGAAGGAAAATTTATGAGATGGACATCCTTATGACCTGTTGATGCAATTGAAGTTTTTTTTTGGTCTACTGACGACCTATTGCTTACTGGCATTCAATGGGATTCCCAAGTCACCCATGAGATTTAGGTATAGGTAGTAGTGACTAAGGTGATATAGCACGATCCATTGAAATTGTTTCAGAAAGATGAATAAAAGATTCTGACTGCTATTATTATCTAACATTTTGTTTAACTTCATATTGGTCATGTTACTCTGAAAGTATGGAACATGATTTTTCTTGTTAAACTTACTGAAACAATCGGGTGAAGTTGAATTGTTGTAAGAAATGTAACACACTTCCTTTTTGGCACTAACTGATAAACAATTTAGATGTAGGGATTTATTCTGACCATGTATGTCTTGTATAATAGGAGCATGATTGAAGAATATGCTAGTACCTCTGTTTTTGTAAAACAGAGAAATTGCTATTTCTTTAGTTTTTGACCTTCAACTAGAAGTTATATATCACACATTCAGTTACGAATTTGAAATTGAACTTTCTCGAGAAAATTAGGTCTTCAAGTTGTCATTTTTTATGAAATATGATCCCTTAAGCATATGTACATACAATCATTTGTATTTCTGAAAAGATTGGAGCAAACATGGAAAGCTTTTGTTGAGGTTAAATGATTCTGGGAAACGATAATGCGAGAACCAGGGTGTATATCAGAGAAGTCGCAGAGTTAAATTTCTGGGTTCATTCATTTCTTAAGGCATTAATACCATGATCATAGTCATAATCATAACTATAAGACTAATGTTAAAAGGAGTGTTGAAAGTGGAAAGAAGAACGTCAGAAGATCTAGGCATGAGTAGCTTAGGTTAAATTGTGCCGAGGAATAGATGCGATGTTCTTTCCTGGTTTTCGTTATGTTTCTTGGTGGTTGTATTTTTTCTTCTTCGTTAGGTGTTTTGGCTTCCTTCTTGTGTTTATTTAACAGTGGAACATGTTATCTGCTGCTTTAGTGTGTGTGTTGAATATGTCACACTGATAGCCCCTTGGGATTGCAGGCTGTCAAATCTGGTCTTCTGAAAATTCTTTCCAAAATGGGCATCTCATTGCTTTCAAGGTACAAATGTTATTATTATTATTATTATTTTTGTTAGAGTATGAGTTAATTCAACAAGTTTTAAGATTGCCACAACTTTATATTGGGCAGATTACAACTTATTTATCATTTATGTTGATCACTTTACAAATAAACTTACAGCTTCCCATATTTAGTTATTGTGGTGCACAGATTTTTGAGATTTATGGACTTGGGAAGGAGGTTGTGGATCTTGCATTCTGTGGGAGTGTATCTAGTATTGGTGGATTGACCTTTGATGAGGTGAGAAATACAACAGCTTGGAACATTTGGATATTTAATTCAGTCAAACACAACCACAGAACATTTGGAACTTAAGTTAGACACAATGCCACTGGCAAATATTAATTGTTGCATATATATTCTCCCTCTGTTTTTTTTTTTTAATCGAAGTTAAGGCATTATGATATTAAAGGAATATATTTATATTTTTAGGAACTTGTCTCACCAGATTAAATTATTAGTCATCAATATATGTATACACACACACACATACCTTTTTCTAATTGTATAGAACTTGTATTCTGATTGTGTAATCAAGACCTTTTTTATATGCTGCAATTAAATTAATAATTTTTGTTTTGTTATTATGAATGCTAAACGTTTTTGCTAGTATGAACTTTAAATTATTGTTATGGACTTCTTACTTATGAACGATAATTATGATAAGTTTAGAATGTATAATTTTCTTATTTTTTGGATTTTCTATGAATAGGAAAATTCATTTCAATTCAAGTTTCTGATTTTAGAAGACAATGATTGTCTTGGTAAAATTTTTTTTTTTAAGAATCTTTCTTTTATGGACTCTGATATGCATTTACAAATTAAGTCAATAAATCTATGTTGTACTTCCATACTACCTCGACTTGTATTTGCCTAAGAGTAATGTTTTTTTGCTTTAATTTTCATTTTCCAAATTCTTTCTACTGCAGCTTGCAAGGGAGTCTTTGTCTTTTTGGGTGAAAGCTTTCTCTGAGGATACGGCCAAAAGACTAGAGAACTTTGGATTTATACAATTTAGACCAGGAGGTATCAGTTTTTATTTCCAATCAATGGTGACAGTACATAACCATCACTGGCATTTAGGATACTTGTAGAGTTGAATTCTTTCTTTTCTGAATAGGTATTCTTTCTTTTCTGAATAAGTATTCTTTCTTTTCTGAATCAGTAAACTTTGCTTAAAGTTTTGTAACCATTATAAAAAGATAGAATTCATTTCCTAGCTCAACTTTAAGTATATGCAATTATGTAAAACTTACCAAAAGGATTTCATGTTGTATTAGTTCTGGAAGTTGGTTTAAAAGTTCAGTCTGTCTTGAATTTTTATGTTAAATGTACTTACCTCATAAGTTCTGCAATAATCCTACTTATTTATTTGTGTCATTAGGGGAATATCATGGGAACAACCCAGAAATGTCAAAATTGCTGCACAAAGCTGTTCGCCAAAAGAGTGAAACAGCTTTTTCAGTTTATCAGCAACATTTGGCTAATCGACCTGTGAATGTGAGTTCTGAAAGTCATTAATTTTTCTGTTTTGTATAGCTCTCCTGGTATTTTGTTACAAATTGTAAAGTATCTCGGAAAACAATTTTTATTTTATAGATTAACCATTTTAAATTTGACAATAGGTTCTTCGTGATCTTCTTGAGTTCAAAAGTGATCGTGATCCAATTCAAGTAGGAAAAGTTGAGTCTGCTGCATCTATTGTTCTTCGGTTCTGCACTGGTGGGATGTCACTTGGAGCTATTTCAAGAGAAACTCATGAGGCTATTGCCATTGCAATGAACAGATTAGGTGGAAAATCTAATTCAGGAGAAGGTGGTGAGGTACTCTTTGAACCTCTATATCTGAAAATTGTATCGCACAGTCTTATTTAGATGTGTTAATTCAGTATTTAAGTTCTATATTTTCAACTTTGTTAAATACTTTGAGAATTATGGAACTCATTGTTTTAACATTGTTTAGGATCCTATTCGCTGGAAACCACTTACAGATGTCGTTGATGGATACTCTCCAACACTTCCACACCTCAAAGGTCTTCAAAATGGAGATACGGCTACAAGTGCTATCAAGCAGGTCACTACATTGAACTTTTTCTTTGAAACAGATTTGTATCAAATATGATTTTCCTAACCTAACTTTACAAGCAATCTATTGTGGCATCATTACACCATTGCTCCATTCCTACTGCTATTTTATTGCAAAAATTAATGCAAAATATTTTAGAAGTACGAAGCTGAAACTGGTTATCTTTTGATAAGTGGATGTTTACCTATAATATCTTATAACAATGGTTAGAAGGAGACTAACTTTTGTACTTGTGCAGTTACTATAGGCAGTATTTCACCAAAGTTTATTACATCTTCTTCAGGTTGCTTCAGGACGTTTTGGTGTCACTCCAACATTCTTAGCCAATGCTGATCAGTTAGAAATCAAAATTGCACAAGGTGCAAAGCCAGGTGAAGGTGGTCAATTGCCTGGTAAAAAAGTTAGTGCATATATTGCAAGGTTAAGAAATTCCAAGCCTGGGGTCCCACTTATATCTCCACCTCCACATCATGACATTTATTCTATTGAGGATCTTGCCCAATTGATATTTGACCTTCATCAGGTGATTATTTGCGGATAATTGGATCTGCTTAGTTTTGTTGATGAGGATGTCACAGATTGCTGATAAAAACCATCAATTTCTGCTTAATGAATAGGTGAACCCTAAGGCTAAGGTGTCCGTGAAACTTGTAGCAGAAGCAGGAATTGGCACTGTTGCTTCTGGGGTAGCAAAGGGTAATGCTGATATTATACAGGTATTTTTTCTTATTCCTATTACCAATATGTACTCTGTACACGCTGTTACTTTTCCAGCATATCTGCATCTTACAATGTTGTACATCTAAGTTATCAGTTAGAATCTTGCGAAGAGATTACTCTTAGACAAATCATCCAGTTTTCCAAAATGTTGCCTTTGGTGAAAGAAGAAATCTGTAACTCTATTTGCAGATATCAGGGCATGACGGTGGAACTGGAGCGAGCCCTATAAGTTCCATTAAGCATGCTGGTGGTCCCTGGGAACTTGGAGTAACAGAAACTCACCAGGTTATTGGATGAACCCTGAGAATAAATAGTTTTAATTTCTTCTTCTGTTTGATTCTCCTCAGAGATGGTTTGATGCTGTTTAATTTTTGAAAAATATTTTACAGACACTAATTGAGAATGGTCTTAGAGAAAGAGTTATTCTCAGAGTCGATGGAGGCTTTAAAAGTGGAGTAGACGTCTTAATGGCTGCAGCTATGGGTGCCGATGAGTATGGGTTCGGCTCTGTTGCTATGATTGCTACTGGATGCGTTATGGCTCGCATTTGCCACACAAATAATTGTCCCGTTGGTGTTGCAAGTCAGGTACTAGGTTTACTGATATGTCATATTTCTCTTACTATTTCATGTGCATTTTATTATTCCTTTTTTTTGCAATGTCTTCAGAGAGAAGAATTGCGTGCTCGATTTCCTGGAGTTCCTGGTGATCTTGTTAATTTCTTTTTGTACATTGCTGAGGAGGTAACCATCTGCTCATTGTCATAATGTTTAGTTTGATTACTTATTTTACTTTTATGGTTCTCAAACCATCTACTCATTGTCATAATGTTTAGATTGATTACTTATTTTACTTTTAAGGTCCTCAGTTGATGACACTGAATCTTATCCTCAGTTGATGACACTGAATCTTACTCCTAATTTATTGAACATCCTTATGGTTTAGCCTATCAAGATATGTATTCTTTGTCACATTTCTAATTTTCTTTTTTCTCTTAAAAATTTATCGCTCAGGTAAGAGGCATGTTGGCACAGTTAGGATATGAGAAGTTGGATGATATAGTTGGACGAACAGATTTATTAAGACCACGGGATATATCTCTGATGAAAACTCAGCATCTTGATCTCAGTTATATTCTCTCAGTAGGTTTTTTAAATAATACATTAATTTACTATTTGCAGAATGTATTTTGACTTCCTTATATTCTTGCTTGCATGTGATGGAACTTCTCTTTTTTATTACAGAACGTTGGGTTACCAAAATGGAGCAGTACTCAAATTAGGAATCAGGATGTTCATAGTAATGGTCCTGTTTTAGATGATGTTTTATTAGCAGATCCAGAGGTAACAACTTGGTATCTGATGCTTGTTTGGTTATTTAAAGAATGTATTTACTTACTGATCAGCCTCTATATACAGTGTACTGGTCCAATCTCTCTAAGCTCTATTGGTATTCAGTGGGGATGGGGTTTATAAGTTTGATTCACGTGGAAAATGCCATGTTCATCATCATACTACTCACTGAAAGGAAAAAAGTTAAAATTCTGTACCGATATAATTTATGGCCATTAGAATCTATATTTTGTAGACTTTTATCTTAACAAAGAGATGCAAGTTTTTGAATCTAAGTAAACATAAGAAGAAGTGGATTTGAAGAAAGCTATCCCCTTCTATAGCACTTCATTATGCTAAAAGGCAACAAAAATATATTATGACAAAACTAATCCTCATCTTATCTTGAAACAAATGCTAGTGTCTCCTGAAAATATGTGAAAATAAGATGCATCAAATTTGAAGAAATATTTTTTGTTTATTCAGATTTCAGATGCTATTGAGAATGAAAAAGTGGTCCATAAGAGCATAAAGATATACAATGTCGACCGAGCTGTTTGTGGTCGTATAGCAGGGGTGGTTGCAAAGAAATATGGTGACACTGGTTTTGCTGGGCAGCTGAACATAACGTAAGATGTGGCTTTTTATGCTTGTAGCATTGACTGTTTCAGATGCAAACTAAGTGTGTATTTTTCATTGTATTCAGATTCACAGGGAGTGCTGGTCAGTCATTTGGATGCTTCTTGACACCTGGAATGTACATTCGGCTTGTTGGAGAGGCTAATGATTATGTGGGAAAGGTATGCTGAATTGCTGATCAACTATTTACTCGTATGCACTATGAACATGAAGCTCGTACTCAAGTTGTCTGGAAAAGTCATATTCTTATAATTTCTTTGAGTGATTAGGCTGCATTATATCAGGAGTTGCCAATCACCAAATTTTAAAAAATGTTGTAGTATCAGATTCACGCTAGGAAGCTAAGAAATAATATTGAGTTGAAGTATTTCAAGATGAGTTAAATTGATGTGCCAACCAGGTCAACTTTTTACTAAAGGTTCGAGTAATGATTGTATGTTTCATATTTATATTTACTTAGAGAATCTGATTCTAGCAAAATAAATATGTCAAGGGTATGGCTGGGGGAGATATGGTTGTAACTCCAGTTGAGAATACTGGGTTTTGCCCCGAGGATGCCACTATTGTGGGAAATACCTGCTTATATGGGGCAACCGGTGGTCAAATTTTTGTAAGAGGGAAAGCTGGGGAGCGATTTGCTGTCAGAAACTCACTGGCTCAAGCAGTGGTTGAAGGAACTGGAGACCATTGCTGTGAATACATGACTGGCGGATGTGTGGTTGTACTTGGAAAGTGAGTAATGTCTCTTTACTTCGCCTATTTCTTGTTCCAAGCAAAATCAAAAGTAACCAATTTCTGGTTTGATTTATGACAGAGTGGGTAGAAATGTAGCTGCTGGAATGACTGGAGGTTTGGCATACATTCTTGATGAGGATGACACTTTTATTCCTAAGGTTTGTGTTGATGCTTACCCAGTCCGTCCTCCTTTCTTTTCTGCCATCTGTCTTGTCCTCTTGAGTTGCTTGCTTCGTAAGATAAGCGTCATAGTTTTATCCTTTTACTGAAAAAGTAGAATCCATATCTCCTCAGATAATGGATATATATTATGAAACCTCTCTCTCTCTCTCTCTCTCTCTCTCTCTGTCTCCTTCCCCCCTGCTTTAATATAAGAATTTTCATTTTTTCAGTGTATTGACTTCTAGTTACTCTACTTGTATATATGTTGAAAATGGAACATTGTAGTCAGTGTGCATAATATCTTATAAAACTGTGAACAGGTAAATAGGGAGATTGTGAAGATCCAAAGAGTGGTTGCCCCAGTGGGGCAGATGCAGTTGAAGAGCCTCATAGAAGCCCATGTTGTAAGTTCATCAAACCATGAGAGAGCATTGACATCCACGCAAAAACAAGCATGCTTGTCTTATAATGATATCTTTTTCAAGTTCAATTTTTGCTATGTTTAGAGTTTACAATCTACTAAGGCCAGGGAAAGAAAAGGAATTTCTTATTGGCCTCCATGGAAAGAGAAAATTCTTTCAAGTTAGTTATGCTATGTCATTGCCTCATCGCTCAATCTGATAAACAGTTAATTTTACTTTTGATTTGGTGAAGGAAAAAACTGGAAGCAGCAAAGGCTCTAGTATTCTCAAGGAATGGGACAGATATCTACCACTGTTTTGGCAGCTGGTTCCGCCCAGTGAAGAAGACACCCCAGAGGCTTGCGTGGACTATGAGGAAACAGCTGCTGGGCAGGTGACGTTGCAATCTGCATAGAATAACAGAATTCAACGATACCTACAGGTGAGCATTCAAAAACCAAAATCTCCAACTCCACACTGTATAGGTCAGAGACGAAGGTGATTGACTTTATTAATTGTTGAACGGAGTGCATAGTACCATGAGAAGAGTCGACAACAAAAGTCTCACAATTGGAGAAGTCTAAGAGATTCATAGTGTGGAGTTGAACCGGATGTTCACACTGGCTTCCTCAATGTTAGAGCAGTTTGTATAGTGTTTGTCACAGAAAATGTAAATTCAAGCTTGTTCATATTTTTCAGTCATCGTCTAAGGCTCTAAGCTTATGGTGTTAAAAATCCAAGCTAGTTCAGATACATCCACTGGGCTTCAAAGTTTTTTGCTTTCTAATAAATTAATTAAATTCAGGACGGCATGTTGTTGAAGTTGGAAACAGACATCAAATAATAGCTTTATATGTTTGAAAATGGCAGCTAAGTGCGCGCCGGGGGTCGGTTGTCAAGTTTGTTTTGAGCTTGAAATTAACGTTTTGAATACAATTTTCGTGTCCAAAGTTCTGAAAGTGTTTAAAACTTAGTAGCATGTAGATCAACATTCATGCATATGTGGAAGCCTGGGGCGGCTGGACTTGTCATAAATTTTTTTAAAGGATTGAGAATTTACTTGATTGGAACTCGTCAAATAGGCCTAATTAAGCAGACAAATCTTGTGAGAGTAACCTGGAAATTTCTTGGTCCATATGCTTTGTACCTTGTACGCCTTCTCTGTTTTGACAAAAGACTTTCATTAAACGACCATTTTAGTCACGGTTTCAATTTCAAAAAGGCATTTATCACGTGCCATTTTTTCCAGCACTGTTTCTAAACGTTTTTTTTGCAATTTTTCGAGTCCCATTCACACCAAAGTTTCATTAGCACCTCAAATAGACAGTACAATGTTGTTCTTTAGGGCTGGGGGGGAAGTGAGTGATACGAATACACACTCCAAAGACTGTACTGCAACCAAAAATATTTTCTAATTTGGTGAAATATTATTTTCACATGGTACCTTTAAAATCATGTGATGATCACAAGAAAGACCGAGGTTGATTAATCCATTTTTCTTTAAAACAGTTAAACTTACAATACCTTTAAAATCTCATGTTTCTTATGAGTGGATTGAGTATTAATAATATATTTAGTTCGCAACTTTAACGGTAGCAATGTAAATATATATATAAATATATTATGTTAACCTTTATACTTTTATTAAGAAACTTATCCGCATGCAATGTATTCCTTTCTTACAATAATTTTTTTTTTAACAAATAGGTTTAATTAATAATATTTTAGTTTGGTAAACTATACATTTTAATTGATTAATGCAAGTTAGACATCGTATCAAAAACAATTATTTCCTCCTCTTTATATTATAATCTTTCATTTCTCGCTTGTATCGATGAATGCGCAAATCACATAAGTCTCATCAATTGTGGGGCCCTTCTATATATAAAATATATATGGAAGGTGCATAAAAGATCTATGTAGTTTAAGGAATGTATAATATATATTTAAAATTTGGCTCCCAACCTGTAATTAATTAAGTGGGTAGTCAAGTAAGTAGCTAGTTGGTAACGGCAAACGTAGTATATTCGTTAATTAACTCTAGAATTGAATGTGACATAAAAAAGAGAAAGAAAGAAAGAAAGAAGAAAATAGAAAACCAACAAAGGGTTAAAGGCCAGGCTGTGGTGAACAGAAGAAGAAGAAACAAAGAGAAGGAGAGAGAGAGAGAGAGCAGATACAGATGTATCTGACGCCCATAGAGAAAAGGCCATTTTTTTCTGTAAGCTTCCTGAGACTGAAGAGAGAGAGAGCTAGCATAGCAAATAGCAATGGTACTAGCACACACGTGTTTGCTTGCATGTCGGCTTGAATTAACCAAAGCCCCAAAACAAGGAAACCACCTCTCTCTCTCTCCCTCTCCCTTCTCTTCTATTCTCGATGTCTGTCTCTCCTAGTGCTTTTCGTACCTCCTATTCACAAAGTCTTCTTCCTCCTTTGACCTTATTCATCTCCATTAATTTTATTCTTAATTTTATGTATTATTCTCTTTGGGCTGTATTGCACTTGCACCTGCAATTGCTTGTCCTCCGGCCGGCTACATGTTAATCCTCCTAAGTCCGACCTTCATCTGTCCATCCGCATCTTGAATAACTTAACAAAGCAATTAATAAATTAATGTTTCACGGACGGCCGATCGACCATTTGCTTGCTTGATTTGCTGTGTGTACAAATGGGTATTAATAATTAGTTTCCTTTTGTCATATCAGTGCCAAATATTGAATTAAGGGTAAAAGATTTGTGAAAACAAGTATACAGAGTGAAAGAGATCTTGCACACCTCATAAACTTACTTTTTACTCATTTATACAAGATTTGCACTAGAACTAGATGCCACCATTACATATACTACGTACTACTTCAAAAAAAGAAAAAAAAAAAAGAAAAAAACCATCATCATCCTTCTAAAGGAAAAACCGAGATGGGCTTTCAGTTTTCACAAAAAAAACAAAACGTAACACGGAAAACTAAATGAATGCGGTTACAGTACTTCCAGTACTTCTTCATACACAGAGTCCAGAGACGAGGAGGGCTAGAAACGAGTGTCGGCAACGGTATGCAACTGCACGGATGGAGATAAGGCGAGGACGAAGAGAAGGGAGAGAATGAGGACGGGAACAAACATGAGCATTAATGGGGGAGGAGGTAGTGGTGGTAGAACCAGTGGGAGAAGCAGGAGAGTGATGGTGAAGATCAACATGATCATGGTGGTGGGGGAACCAAAGTAGTTTACCATATATGTAGATATATGCATTCAACGCTACTGTTGTTAAAATTACTGACCAAACTCAACCACCGGCACTGCAAGTAGCTGTACAGATGATCAGAGAAAGAGTAGTGCAAATGCATGCCGCGAGCCTGAACCGCTCACTGTAGAGGTGTATATATAGCCGAAGGAGTCTTTGAAATATGGTGATGATGAGGCTCTACTACTCACTCTTATGTGTCTGTGTGTTGTCGTTTATTGTTGGGAATGTATCGGCGCCAGTCGGTGGTGTAGTATGACAGCGAGAGAGAGAGGCGTTTCATTAGTATCATCTAAAAGGACAAAATTATTAAGCGGGAGGATCTGGGTCTGGTACTCAGAGAGACAGAGATCAGAGAGAAGCAAGCTAGGTTAAAAGGGTTATAAAAACTAATCTGAAAAATCGACGGAGCTGGGTGATTGATCAAGAGGTGGTCAATGTGAAAGACTAGCTACACAGCTACTGTTGAATCTCTGTGTGTGTGTTTTTTATGGGTGGGTGGGTTGGTTGGCCTGGTTCAAAATGAACGAAAACATATACAAAAGAAGTGGGTTTTAAAAGGGTGGGAGACTTGGGATTGAAATGGCCTGGTCAGTAATGAATTGGGTGAAAGAGAGGAGGTTACATTGCAATTTACATTACAGCAACTCACAACCCCATATTAATATATAAATATTTGTGTCCCTATTCAACCTACCTCAACGTACGTACTCGATCGTATCCTATCCTTCTTTTAATTCCCCATTTATATTTGAATTGACTGCCTCTCTTTCTCAAGGTTACTTCCGTAATTAACTCTGTTTTAATTTCCTTTATTACTTTTTTGCTTTTTAATTCATTTCTGACCATGGTTATTTTCTCAATTTTCGTACTTTAATATTCGAGTTTGAATATTTGGCTTCATATATAATTCATTTTTTTAACCATTAATTAGTTGCTAATAAGTACTGCCTAGTATTTTGTTCTTTACTTACAAAAGCTTATTATTATTATTATTATTACTTTTTTTGTGTTCAAAAAATAAACATTGAAATATTATAAGCAATCAACCAAATTAGAAGAATGTTTAATTTCTCATAATATTAAGTGATTTTAATTAAAAAAAATATTTTCTATCAATGCTATAACGTAGTTTATTCCATTTAAACAAGATGATTTTGCATATATTTATCATGAATTTTTAAATATGACAATATTTTCAACAAGTATACTGAGATAAAAGTTAGATTTGTTCGGTTAACTAATTTATATTACGTACTCGTGTTGTATTGAATCGTTATATATATTTAAAAAAATTGTCTATGTCTTCTAAATATATAAAAGGTGTTACTTGTTATCTAGTTAAATTCCAACAAGTTTGTTAGGAATGTAGCAACAATGTTTCATTCAAAAGGTGATTAGCAGGTCTACATATTGATGCTTAAGAACTCCTAGGATTAATAAACTAGTTTAGTTGCAAAAAAGTTCAATAATTCATAATATTTTATGAATTGCTTTCCTTGTGGTGAATGATATTCAACAAGACAAAAAAAGTTTTGTATAATTGATACCTTGAGACAGTTATATTTATTAACAGAGTATAACGTCAAATCGTATAACTTGTATCGTATGGTGAACTTCTCAGTTCAAAAGATATGCTTATAAAGTTACTTTGACGATAAGATATACATATAAAGTCACTTTGACGAATACGATTTTTTGTTTGAACTTATTTGTGGAATTTTTGGATCATAGGGTGTCTAAATAGTTCCCTTATTTAGTAATTAGATGGTTAAGAGGAAAATAATTTTGTATCGTGTAGCGTGTAAAATTATTATTATTTTTTTGAGTACAAAAAAAAAAAATAATAATAATAAAGGAACAAATAGAGAAACAGTTAAGGTGAAGAAGCGTGCATTTTTTATTTCTTTGCCAGAGGCAGAAAGAGCAAAGATGAGTGTCAGAATTGTCTTTTGAATGCATGAGAAAATTACTTTTCAAAATTTGAATGAGATAGTGATACAAAAAGACGTGAAATTGCCAATTGGAAGAGATTACATGCAACCTGTAAACCCCCAACTGGAAACGAGAGGCAGGTTCATGCACACACACATAATATATATATATATATAATATATATATATATATATATATATATATATATATATGTATACATACATATTATTATGTTAAATATAAATAATATTCACCCACTTTGACTTCTGGGTTTCCTTTCTAATTAATCGAAGAGCGGACGAGAATGCAATAACTGACCTCCCACTTTTGTTACTCAAAAGCTATCCCTAGCTATCGACAACACTTGCACTTACCTAAATCATAAGCCCTATTACTTAACCAATCCAAATTCATCAAAGCAATCAGATCAACTCCTTTCGTTCAGTGCAAGCTTTAATAATTCATCCCATTCCCACCCATGCATCGATGATAATCCCATATATAAATATATTCTTCTGAATTCTGATTTCTAGCCAGCTAGCTAACTAGCTCTTTTACGAAATTGAAATTCATAAAATATATATTTCAAAAAAACTTGCAGATCAGAGTATGGTGACCATGTCCGTATAATTGTAATCTTTGAAAACGAAAGGCCAAGCTAGGGTGTATATATATATATATATATATGTATATGTATATATCCATGCATGATCGTAACAAAGAATATTAATATTAATGGTGCATGAGCCATGAGGATGAGATGAGTGAGAGTCATGACATGACAATATAGTTACGTAGATCATGAATGTAATAGAGGAGAGAGGTCTCGATCCCATGTTGTATCACTTAATACGCCGCCCATTTATTTATTAGGGTATAATTGTAATCTTTGAAAACGAAAGGCCAAGCTAAGATGTGTGTATATATATATGCATATATCCATGCATGATCGTAACAAAGAATATTAATATTAATGGTGCATGAGCCATGAGGATGAGATGAGTGAGAGTCATGACATGACAATCGGTACGTAGATCATGAATGTTATAGAGGAGAGAGGTCCCGATCCTATGTTGTATCACTTAATACGCCGCCCATTTATTTATTGGGGTATATTCATACTACATGCATACTCATCGCAACCACAGATCGGTCTGGCTGAACAATAGTCCTTAGTCATTACATATATATATATATATGGTCGATCGCAAGAAATCAATGAAAGTTGATGTTTGACCTATTTGGTACGACATACATTGCATTTGCATCGATCTCAAATCTCTCACCAACAAAAATTGCGCACAAATTTAACGTTTAATTTCTGATTTGATGATCATAATTAGCAAATTAAATTTAGATAGAAAGGTTAATGATTTAGACCAATATCATCCCAACCTTATTTTAATCAATATTCTATCGACCTTTCACCAAACTTGAATCTCATTTTCATTATCTATGCCCTTTCCTTTCTTATTAATTTTGTATATATATAATATAATATTGAACTTATGATTGATCAATGTTTATGGAATGGTTCTGTATGTCATATCAGCAACCGTTTTATATTCTACAAAAGGTTTGGGAATAAGACTGTAAGACTACTATTTTCCACAATGGGCCCGGCCGGTGAAAGCTATAATTTATTCTGTTGTTGCATTCTATCTTTATTGATCTGTTTCTTTTCTTTTTTTTGTCCTAAAAAAAGTATTGACTTGCATTAGATTTTAAGTTTGATATATAAATTAGCTCGATCCACTTAATTTTTTTTTTTTATATATATATTTCATCTAATACTTGCGGGAGTTCTTGGCTCTTATGTCCAATTGATCGTATTTAACCATGGAAATTTAATAGGTATATGTGAGTTTGTGTGAAAGCAACAAATTAAGTCATGACACTAAAAATGTTGCAGCAGCAACATATGACCCAAACATGACTTATAATATCTTATAATTAATTGAAAATCAAACTATAATTATCATGTCCACCACCTTTTTTGATCTACAAATGAAATACACTGCATCTAATAAGTAGACAACGTTGTATGTAAATCAGATTTTGGGGAAAGAAAGGCAAAGGTTTTTACCCACCTATTTTCAGTCCCATCACACCAGCCTCGACTTAATTTACAAAACTTCTAGGTGCCACTTAAATTAACCAGCTGACGAAAGTCATTTTCCATTTCCTCTTTTCCTAGACTGCGTTGATTCTCAAGCACGGATAAACATATAAATGTTTTGACTTCTAGCTAGCTAGGTTCAAAATTTCAACGACAAATTATAATTATAGGCATGTATTAGCTTACACTAGGTATATATTTGGAGATTTCATGTGTATCTTCTATTGCTAAAGTTCCGTTAAATTAGATCACCTAATTATTAAATTACATATTTGCTTAATTAGGTATGCATGGAGAATGAGTTCGTGTGCACAGAGCGGGAGGATTCTATATACGTCTATGAATAGGTGTCCATGTGTATACACAGAGAGGGTGTCCGTGTATACAAGAATATAGAAGTCCATGTACACAGAGAGAGGATTCTGTATGCATAGAGAGGGGGTTCATATACATGGGGACAGAGAGTGAGTCTGTGTACACGTAGATCAGAGAGGAGTTTACTCGGAGAGGGAAGTATTCGTGTATACGAGGAAGATGTTCATGTACACGTGAAGGTAATACTCCGTATATACAAAGAGATAAGAATTCATGTACATGGAGACGAAAGAGTTCGTGTACACCAAGGAGTAGGTATCCGTGTACGAGCAAAAGGAGTCTGTGTATACAAAAAAGGTAAAATTTGTATATATACGAAGAGAGATGTGAGCACACAAAAAGGTTATATGTGTACACGAATATGAGAGAGTCCGTGTACACGGACATGGAAGAGCGAAACACAAAGAGGATTTCGTTTATGCAATGAAAGTAAATGAAACACAAATACCCACTAGTCCGCCCAAAAAAATATTGGAGCTTGGCCCAACCTGGATAAGTTCCAGTGTACTTCTATTTGGGGTCCAAAAAGTAACTTCGAACGCACCATGAATTGAAATTTAACTCTAAATGACGCCTTTCCTACAACTTTGATGAAACTGGACTTCCTAAAATCGATTAAAGTTCAGCTCCTAGATGCATGCAAATATAATATCATTTTCAGATCTTTGTTTACACGTTTCCGCTACTTGACTTTACTTTTCAATTGATCGTGATGTTTTGCTTGATTATATGCATATACATCTATGCGTATATATATATATATATAGACTATAATTATAGCTTGGAATTTTTGTTGTTAATGACAATGCATAATGCTCATGTCTTTTTCTCTCTTCCTTGAGAAGTTCAATGCATCAATCTCGCTTTCTCCCTTATAGAATACGTTTGTGGTTAAATTTTGCCCCTGAATGTATATCACATTGCTGGTACGAATTATCTAAATGATTTTTTACATACAAATTACATGCATCACATTAATTTAACCGAAACTTTAAGAATTTTTTGTTTAATTACTTTATCGTCAACAATTTTCATTGATTCCTTAGGCGTGCTGTATTGGGTTTTCTCAACTTACATATGGTCATGTCCTATACAACAAGATGAAAAAAAATATATATTTCTAGGCTTTCTTTGTTTTCAGGTAATGGTGTCAAGAGCCAACCATTAAAAATACTAGACACTCAGCCAATAAGGACAGTACAAGGAAGAAAGGAAAGTCATATTAAATTCAAATACATGCACCCTACTTGATTACAACAGGCCAAGCTTTTATTATTTTAACCGATCCAAATACATAGTACTGAATCTAAGAGTGAATCTAAGAGTGAAGATGAATATATATATATATATATATATATTGTTGTAAAGCTACGCCGAAACTAAAGTTATTAATTTATGGTTTTTTCTGGTTCAATGCTCCCTAAAGTACGTGTATAGTTATAAATTATCTCTAAAATTATAAAATTGATAAACAGTTACACTTTGATTTATAAATACAGTATATTTTAACTGTATTTTTTATATGTTAAAGACTAAAATAAATAATAATAAATAAAAATAAATAAAATTTAAAATACATTGATGTTAATTCTATAATATAGGAAAATTTACAACTTTGTTATCTTTTATTATTTATTGGAATGGACATTTAGCCAGCTGTATATTTAAAATTTAAAATTCGAAGTCCAAGATTTAATGGCTAACGTGGCTAGTGGGTACTGAGAAAGGATTTGGAGTAGGGCCCGGTACACCTCCAGCGAGTGGGAGGTAGGGTTGCAACCTCCAAAAGCGCAGAGATCGATCAGGAAGCTAGGGCCTTGGTGGAATGGTGGTGTGTGTGTGTGTGTGTGTGTGTGTATGCAATGCGTGTTTGTGTGTGTGTGTGGGGTATGTATATATGCAAAAAAAAAAATCAAAGGGTGTTCGGTTGTTTAGTTGAAAGGTGGTGTTGGTGTAGCGTCTTTATGTTTCTCTTCCTGCTTTTGTACAGACAGAATGCAAGTGGCATACGTGGGGAAGGGATGGAACACATGAACTTCTTGTTGTTGGGGGAGAGAGAAGCATATATGTATTTATATAATTTTATTATAAGCCAACAAAATTTGCTTAATTAAATCACATTCTCCTTTCCAACGTATCTAAATACTAAAATTTTCGTATAACTTTTAAAGGGTTAACGGAGCATGATACCTACATTAAAGTTTTGAGGGAAATCTACAAATATTGTTTAAGTACCTAGGAGGATTCCGCGGCATTATAAAGGAATAAAACTTAAGGCCTGAATTTAATTTGTCTCCACTAATTAACGAGGTTAATTGGGTGCATGGATATATGCATACCACCTTAAGCTGATTAAAGGGGTTTGGCCAGCACTCAACAGTGGACTATGATGTATGTCACAGGTAGTTGCTCTCCCATGCAACACTCATAATTCTTTTTGTAGCAATAAAAGAGAGATTATATAGCAGCACGCACAGAAGAAATTTTCATAGAATTAGGACTAATACTAGTACTGGTTTTACTTTAAGACACACTCTTCTATTCAAAACAAAAAAAGGAGGAGAAAACTTTTTATGATACTCAATCCATCCTCTCCGCTCGATCCCAGTAAAACTAAATAATAAATAAATAAGAGAGTGGATGAAATCGATTACAGTAAGTTTCCATTCAAGAAAAGAAAAGACAGATATATTTGTTGGATCTTTCTAGCTTTCCAATTGCTGCATGTTATGAATTAACTATAAATTATTGATTTTGATTCGGATATTAATCATAATCTTGATGAGTAAATTCCATTGTTGTCTGGCATATATCGGGGCAAGTGGGATGAAAACATTTGCTTTATTCTTTTGACTTTTTGTCTTTTTAGCTGTTTAATGCTGACAACAAGAGCATAGCAAAGCAGTACAATTCCAACAACAACGTAACTTGTCTAGGGGTGCCTCACGGAACTTTTCATTATTACTCTTTAGCATAAACTACCACTTCCACTCCTTTTAAAATATCATTCATTCTACTTTGTTAACTAAGCAGATATTAATCCTAAGAAAATCCCTTTCTCATTGATTCCTCAAAAATACATCATTAATTTACCAAGGAAGACTGATTCGAGACAGCTATGTGTGTGTGTATTAAAAAAAATTGCAGAAATTCTGCATTCTGTAAGTAAAAATTCTGATGCCTCCTCAATGCAAATTTAAACGAGCAAACTAACAATAACAAGATGCTAGATCGACTTGTATCTCACCGGTCTATACGGAAATGATGGTCATCAACAATTCAAACCGATCGACCACAGGAATATAATATGAAAGAAGAAATTTTAATTCAGAAAAACAAGAAAACACACTGTTTCCATTTCTCATCAGCTATATAGCTTTCATCGCTTTTCTTACATTATGAACGCCCTTCATATATATATATATATATATATATATATATATATATTCAACAGAGAGATCGAGAACGATCTCTAAGTAAGCCGAAAGAAAAAGAAAACAAAAGTCATGATCGAGAGTGGCGCCCATATGCTTTAGTTTTTGTACAAGTAGTACTGGTAAATAGTGCCCAAGTTTCAACAAAGAATAATCTAAACGCACAGAGATTTGCTTCATCATATATATATATAAAATCAAACGGAGGCGTCCACATTTGGAATTTGTGAAGGAGTAAAGGCCAAAAAAACGAGAAGAGCCATGATCAGAACAGGAACGAATAGCAGCAATAAAGGCGGCGGAGGCAATGGTGGCACAACAAGTGGTAGCAGAAGAAGGAAAATAGTCAAAACAATCAACACCATCACCGTTCTTATGCTAAAATACCTGACCATCTAACTCATCTATTCCATCCAAATATCGCAATGATATTGATGTCTCTGGTGACGATGAACTCTCCAGATCCAGAACCATCCATGAATCACAGTCACGATGCGTCGTCATCGTCCTCCATAGTTGCACTTGCAGCATCGATACGAACGCGCTTTAATTTGTTTAGTCGACGTTTATATATGCCAAAGACAAATGCCAACCAAAGCTTTATATTAATTCAGCTGCCGTCGTCTTTTTTTTTTTTCCCCAAGGAGGAAGGGCTTGTGGGTCAGAGAGGGTTTTGTTGCAGAGGTTTTTATATGGCAAGTGCAAGTGAATGCCAAAATTATAAGTTCAATTAAAGGCGAGCTAAAGATATAAATTATGTTTCAGATAGAAACTAGGTTAGGTTAGGTGGCGTTGGCAATATTAGTCACCGTCAAGCCCCACTCTTCTTCTATGTCTTGATTCAACCAACCCAAACGTATTTTACATCTATTAAAATTATGACTTTTTCTTTTCTTTTATTATTATTATTATTGGATTCATTGTGCAGAGTCATATATTCGTGTTTTAGACCTTTTCTCTATCCATCCATTTTTTTTTTTTTACTGTTTTTTTTTTCTCCCCGAGTTCCTTTTCCGGCACATGTATACTGTTTTTTCTTATGGTCAATTTACTTCCTTGTCTTTTACTTGGAAGTACTTTCGCTAAGAAATAACTTCTCAAATTCATAAACGAAAAAATACACATACGTGTCCTTCTGGACAATCGAGTGGCTATTTGATCAGCCTATGCCTCCCATATTTAATTACTCTGTGCCTCATTTAGTTAGAAATACTATTAATAACTTGGACAATCCATGGAAGCAACGGTGCTTTAAGGTTAAAAAAAGAGAAAAAGAATGCTTTAAAGTCATTTTTCTCTCATCACTTGCTTAGCTTGGAAGTTGGGAAAATGGAGCAAAACTATTGTGGTAAATATTTTAAATTTATCTTTTTTACCTGAAGGTATTCCCTTATCCCTGGAGATTGGGTTCTCTATGCTCTTTTCTTATCATGATCTTTTGAGGGTAGAGGTTGATGACTTCTTCTTCTTTTATTTTATTTTATTTTTTTTTCTTTGTTCTTTCCTTTTTATGCCAGTCGATGGAGAATGTCATATATATTCATTCATGAATGATGCCACTTTTGGCAGGAAATGATTAGAAATTTGAAAAACACAATTTTCCAATAGAATATCGGTGGTGCATGCCAAGGGAGACAATCAACTGCGCAAATTAGCCTGATCCACCTTTATTTTTTTCGTAATTTGCCATCAGTTTTTTTCTCTTCTCGTTCATTATTCATTTTCACATATATTGAGTACTAAAATAGAAAAGAGAAAAAAAAAATTCGAAACTAATAATAATATTTCACGTTGAAATATTATATAACTAATGCATGCATGAAAAGCCACTGCATTCATGCCCCTTCACACAGTAGTAATTGATTTAGGCTTAAGGAAAAGGAATGTATACACAGCGAATGTTCATGAGTGGTTCTGGCAGGGTCCAAACCCAATACATGCATGCATATATATATATATATATATATGTATATGTATATGTATATGTATATGTATATGTACATCCCCTCTCACATTTACTTTTTGGACTCTCATGAATGCCTTGATTTTGCTTTTCTTTCCTCCTTCTGGAACCGAGATCCAACAGCCATGTCCCGTGAAACACTTAGAAGCTAGGTGCGCGCGACTTAATACGTAAATTAATTTAATTAATTTAACATATTAATTCGAGCTACACTACAGTAGTACGCTGTGTATATCAAAATTTGATGTTAATCAATACAGGCCCTGCCAAATAAGTATCAGCCACAGAGACAAGTGAGGCTGAGGCTCTCTACAAGGACGGAGGTGTTTGTGTCAAACCCAACACGTCAGACAATGAAGACTTTACGCTGATCCCTG
Source organism: Rhamnella rubrinervis (assembly GCA_007844105.2). Lineage (NCBI taxonomy): Eukaryota > Viridiplantae > Streptophyta > Magnoliopsida > Rosales > Rhamnaceae > Rhamnella > Rhamnella rubrinervis. The sequence goes on along the minus strand of CM017583.2, from coordinate 17,734,662 downwards.
CCTACGACCCAGTGATCACAACCCCCCCAATTTCTTTTAGGTTGACGGATGACTCTTTTCCTACAACATGCAATGCATCTCTAATCTTTCTCTCTCTGTCTTTTAATTTTCTCTCCTAACAAATATGACCACCACCAATCTTCATGAAGTTAAGCTTTGTGGAAAGGGAATGATTCTGACCATAACCTGTCTTTTTCATTCCCAATTACTTTGCGTTAATTATCACTTGTAAAGTTGTCTATTACTTATTTTCATTCATTTCTTAACATTAACTAATTTCTACTTAATTTTTAAGTTTTTGTCTCTTTAAGTGCTTGATGGGGCCAACTCTGCCTTTTGTGGCTGCTTATTAATTCACTGTAGTTTTGGGGCAGGTGTGAGTGCTTCACACCACAAATTCTAGGCTCTCCCTTATATGCAGTCACCTTGACTATAACCACACACCAATCAATCATCAATATATATATGTATATATATATATATACAGCTAGTTAGGTCCCATCTTATATATTTAGGCAGGTCCCATCTTCCACACATCATTCTAAATTATGCATTATCTTCCACACATCATTCTAAATTTTGCATTTGTATAGTAAGAAAGTCGGTCGTTATATGAGAGTGAATTTTAATAAATTTTATTATTATTTTAAATATATTAATTTTATTTAAAATATTAAATAAAAAAGACCTATTAAAAATATAAATCAACAGTTTTATATTCCTATTAAATTATAAAATTAAAATAATAAATAAATCATACTTACTAATTAAATTTTAAATTAATAAAATTTACAAGATCTTTTTCTCATTTACCAAAAAAAAATATATCATTTTAAATTCTCTGTTTGGAATTTTGTTTTTCTCGATAAATCAGAATAATAGTGAGCTTTGAAATTTTTGCAAAGTTGTATTTTTGTATTTTTTTTTTCAAGAATCGGTTTTTAGTTTCATAATGATAACGATGATGATGACCATCGATAGTGACAATAATTATTACGTGCAGGTACAGTTACTTTGGATTTGCATTTTTTGTCGTTTGTTTTCTAAAAAAATTCAATTTCAAATCAATTATATATATGTTATTGGACGTTTTAATAAATTTACGAACTAATTGTTGGATATATCCATACTTAGACAACTGTACTTGGATGATTCGTGGCTTGTGAGGGAGATAATTAAGTACTTCATTATTTCCTATCAATGGTTAAATTTTTCTGTATGGTGACTATTCAAATATTCCATATCCCATCAATCTTAATTAGACAAAAATGCAAATTAATGCCTGATATCTATCTTCGACTCGTCAGGAAGTTTCCTAAGGTATGAGAATACTTGCAATTTACTCAATGATTTGATAATTTGTAGTTTCCGAATTGCTTCGCAATTGAAGCAACAATCAGTAATTTTATGATCTCCTTTTTTTTTGGTCGGTCATTCAAAACAAGCTTCTTGATAGCTTAAATTTACCGCTAATTAATCATTAACTTGTGTTGTAAAATTCAAAGTCTAATCCTACACATTTCAGTTTCTTTGTCATGCATAGCTAGGCCAAAAGACAGCATTTATAAATTCCACACAAAATTAATCTGTAATTAGTCCGATAATTACCGAGATTTAGGGCTATCTTTATCATTGAACTGTCAAATAATTGCCTATAACTTATTTGTTCAACTAGACCATTATTATATATTAATGAACTCTCTCTTTTTTTTCTTTTTTCTCTTGGGTTCTTTTCAAAATTCAGCTTCTAAGTACTTACATGTATGTATTTACATTCTTTTTGGCTGTTTTCAAAATCCAGGTGCTCATATATATATATATATATAATTATGTATATAGTAGGAGTTAATACAGGTACGTGTCTCGCATAGATAACTATTTAAAATGAATTATTGATTAATTCTAAATAAACTTACAGAAAACATATAGTAATATGTTTTGAATCATATTTTTAATTATTAACTCAATAATAAACATCCATAAATGTGTATACCCAATTAAAATGCGTGTGAGATGGATCTAGGGAGATGATTAAGTCCACATGCCCTCATGCATCCGTGAAATCTTTTGTAATAAATCAATTAAGCGTCCTATCACCGCCATAGATATGTCACAGTCAGAATATATTGGACATTGATTTAACAAGTCCACCAAGATTATGCGCTTATTGACTATAGCCATATGAAACACAAAATTAATGCTTTGAAATTTCAATGTATAAAATGCAAGCAAAAGGAGGAGTGAAGGAGGACACACATATGGTTTCGCATGTGTTGAATCCATTTAAATAATCCTCCCGAAATACTTTACAAAGATAATATAATTTTAATAATTACACCTTCTGAATAAAAATTGTTTAAAATAATTAAATGTGACAAAGTATATTATTTTCTAATTCTCTCTCATTTTGTAAACTTAATAGTTAAAAGATTATACGGATTACTTTCTATTTGTTGATCTTAATTCTTAAATACTATTTTTTTTCTGTAATCTCAAAATTAATGTTGGAGGCCAGATAATTAATTTTTTTCCAAATTAAGAGATTCTTGTTGCCTTTAAGACTTTACTGGCTACATACATGGTTATCATTTCTAGCTTCTTCTTATTATGTTTTTTTTCCTTACTTTTGAATTGTCGCTGCTTTTTTTTTCTTATCCCTATAATCAACTTTTGACTGGAAATATGGTTACTGTGAATCATACAAATATACACATATATATATATATATATATATAGATAGTACGAAAGCAAGCGAAACCAATATTTCCCATCGACCACTTTCATTTGTTCATTTACCTCTTTAATTTGACTTTCAATACCTTTTTCTTTCTCTTACTTTTTAATTTAGTAACAAACTTAGAATTTAGGATTAAGAGTCATTAATTTAATACCAACATCTTATTTGTCTGCACATAAGTAATTTTCCAGTCTCATTTTTACTTTTCTTTTTACCTCTGTGCATTCCAATTTTACATACTAAATTCAACGCAAAGATATGAAATATAAAATATTTTGCACCTTTATTCAACGTCTTTATATCGACAAGCAGATCTTCAGTACTAAAAAGTTGTTCTGAATAACTGTCCCGCTGTTAGTTTCTCCTCCTAAAACCAGCAAATATTTCTCTTTTTCTTCCGTACCACCTGGTAAATAAATGAAGCCTATATAATGATTGTCCATTAAAGAGGTTGAGGTGAGGTGAGGTGTATCTGTTTGCCATTGCCATGTATATGTCCGTAAGGTGTATGCAATTGCATAAGGCCCCCAAACAGTGAGGGCCCCATTAAATAATTTTTTAATATATATATATATATAATATTTATAAAATATAATAAAATAATTAAAATTAAAGATTTTAATAATACTCTATCACTCTATATATATTTAAAATTAATACTTTAATAAATTTCTTTTTAAATTATTATTTTTATATTTTTATTAAATATAAATTATTATTTATATTTATTATAAAGAATTGTAATTTTTTTTAAATTGCACCTTTTTATAATGTACTCCTTCGGTTAAATTGCTGAGGACATTAATAGTTTGACCGAGGATGCATTCTATGTATAAAGGGAATGCATCTTTCGGCCAAACTACTAAAGCCCTTAATAATTTGGTCAAAAAATACATTTTATGTGTAAGAAAATACAATCTTTATCTAAACTGTCGAGACCCTTAACAGTTTGACCGAGAGGTGCATTTTATATATAAAAAAATACATTCATCGATTAAACTGTAAAGAAGTATATTTCATATATAAGAGAATATATCCATCAATTAAACTGTGGAGAGTCTCAATTTAATCGAGGGGTAAAATTTTAGAGCCCACATTTTAGACCGGCCAAAGGCCCCTAAAATTTCAGGGCTGGCCCTGGATCTATGTGTTTGTATACAGTACTGAATTGCCAAAACGAAAAGCGAAGGACAATGACGTTCAAGCGCACTCACCACTGCCACAGCAATTCACAGGCCGTTCCCAACTAAAGTTGAGTCTTTTGCAACTATTGGTCCAATAAAACTCCTTTTGAGCTTTAAGGCCCAATTTACTTTTAAATTATTAATTTTATACTTTAATTTGTATAAAATTTGTATTACTGTTACCCTATCTTATATTTTTGTTATCTGAAATTTATAACTTGTTACCTCATTTTATACTTTTATTACTTGAAATTTATAGATTTTCATTTTGTACTGTTACCTAAAATTTATAACTTATTATCTAGTTTATGATATTGTTACTCTATTTTATGGTTTTGTTATATAAAATTTGTACTTTTACCTCATTTTTATTATTTTGTTACTTAAAATTTGTACATTAATAATATTTCATTTTATGATTTTGTTCCCTGAATTTTGTACTTTATTACCTATTTTATTATTTTGGATGCCTGAAAGTTGTATCCAAGGTTAATTGTTAACTATTCAAGGTAAAGAAAAAGGGCCAATCGAGGTAAAATAACATAATTAAGATGGTACTGCGTAATTGATTAACATCACACACACGCACTCATATATATATGTGTAAGATGGTTACAACTTACATGTATTGAAACCCAAAAACTCTCTTTACGCATTCATTAGACAAAGAGAGATTCTGTATCCATAGTACTCAGTAAAACCATATAATATCTTAATTATATATATATATATATATATATATATATATATATGTATATATGTATACATATAGCCTACCTATCTCCATTTCATCTGATTTCCATGGAAGTCTTTTCTGCAAGTGCTTGTTTGTTTAAAAATCATCAAAATTCAAAGTCAGGAGGTAGCTTAATTATTATAAGAATATCCTTCAATGAAATAGCTCCTCCCTCTTCTCATATAAAGACATTAGCTTCTCACCTAACATCTCACATTCCATGCTAAATCGTTCCACCTGCATATTTTATATTACATGAAATATATATGAATTAATAAGAACACAACAAGTAGAAGATGATTGTAACAATTATAAGCTGCAATAGAATAAATAAATTTAATACCTGAAGGTGTAAACAATGGAAGACCTTCCCTTGGAAGGACTCAAAGGAAGAAGCATTTAGTATTGAAAGCCCATCCTCCTCCAAATGAAGCAAGATTTCAGAGATTGGATTGTTGTTGACCTTGCTTGTTGATATTTGAATTGCAACTTCTCTATCATTAAGCTGATTAGCTGAAACCCAAGACAACGAGCTCCGAGTCCGAGCTGTACTTTTTATCTGCTTTTCTTGGCTAACCAAGTTTCCTTGTAACCTTGTCATCCTTGACATGAGCTCCTCCTTTTTCCGAACCAGTCCCTCCACTTGCTGTTGTAGCTCTGGTACGTATTTTAGCACCCTTGAAATTGTGGCTGGAATGCTCAACTTTTTCTGTAACTATATATATATATATATATATATATTTGTCCAAATTAACCATGTTTGTATACAAGAGCTATAGAAAATGATGAGGAACATGTAAATTGAGTTACTTACTGTGTGATCTGCTGAGGGAAGCAATGCACGAAGAGAAGAATATAATTGATTGATCTTCTTGCGACGATCGCGTTCGCTAGCATTGTGGTTAAGCTTCTTGACCATAGTGAGGTCGCTGCTAATGTTGGCTGTGGAAGGTGTAGAAGTAGAACGTTCGAATGGCTCAGGGCTGGGTGGGAGTTGAGGAAATGAGTCTGAAGTAGCTTCTGTGCAGTAGTCTCCGTAAAAGTAGACGTTGTTGTTGTGCTGTTCATGGCTTATGTGATCCAGCTCTAAAGGCCATCCCAGCAGTGATGGAAACAAAGGAGGAGATGGTGCTAACATGAATGAATATTTGATATAATTAATTAGGAAGAGTGTAGTTATAGCTAGAATTTGGGATTAGTAATTTGATAAGGAAGTGAAATGATCATGACATGTATTTATACAAACATTATTATTAAAGCAGTCATTTCCATTCATTTTATTAACATCCATGCTGATGTAAAAATATTTATTAACCTATTATTTTATTTCTCTTTTAAAATTAGCAATAAAATGGTTCAGACAAGGACGTTCTACTTAACTTCCACTTGCGCCTATTAACAAGAATAATATAAAACTTACACTAGATCTTCTTGGCTTTGTGTTGCATATATTACAACATATATATGGTTTACTGATTATCAGTTATGCAGTTGTTTGAAAAACATATAGTTTAATGTACACTATACTATGCAACTGCATGGGTTTCTATATATATATATATATATATATATATATATATTAAGTAAACGAATTAATAAATAAGATATAAAGGCTTATCCACAGAAGATTGATGTCGTATTTTTCTCATGCACGCACTAGTTTAGGATTAAAGTGTGTAAGAAAGAAACAGAGGTTGTTGCACAAAAGGTTGGATGTTCAATAAACGCGTGGCATGCATGGGGAGCACGAGCCCTTACAAGGCTTTGATGCTCTTCTACACGTGCTCTAACTGTGCCTTCGCGTGTCATGCCCATGCTATATTGCTCACTCTCCCACCACGAATTTACTATTAAAAACTATATACCAGTGTCGTCTATATATATATGTCACATCTATTTTAATATGTACATACACACATTCTTCTATTTCTTGACCTTTTCTTTTCCCTCAATTCCTATAACTATATACCCAAGAATCGTATTATATATTTATATATACAAAACTTAGAGTACTATGTAACTTTGGAATTATTAAGTTAATTATTATATGTGTCTGTTAGTCTCCGTCCATCAAGTTGGCAAACTATGTATGGTTCGCCACTAGTCATCAAAATATGAAAATTAACCAAAATATGTATGAGTTGATGGATATATATCTAGACAACTGTCTTTTTTTATGTAAACTACAATAATGATCGATGTTATATATTATAAGTAGTAAAATTTCCATTGGAAAATTAATTCTTTATTTATGTTGTTGCACAATATTTTCTTTCAAATTTCAATTTTTTCCACTCATGATCATCTGATTCTTTTTTCTTCTTAATTTATTTAATCATTTAGGAGTGGGTCAACACCCCCGCACCAATTAATGTATAAATTTTAGCAGAATGCTATGTCATACCTTACGTCAGAGATGAAAGGGAACCATATTCTATATTTATAAGCAATTCTTGTCAAACTAGTTACGCAATGGTCAACAATATTACAGCATTTAGAATTCATAATATGCATGTAATTATATTGCCACACTTGTACCTGTCCGATTCGGGAGTTAGTTCAAGGTAGGTGTATACAGTTTTTCTTATTCGTGCATTTGGAACAATCCGGTTAAGAAGTCGGAGTCCATTGAAAAGCAGGCCGATGGTTACCTTGTTCGTTTTTCTATTTTCTTCTCTTTTTTTTGCTTTTTTTAAATATCATAAACATAAAATTTGATATATAGCTCAGTCAAGAAGTTCAGCAGCATAATGAGGATTAAGATCGAAATCCATGCACGTTTTATGTGAATACAAGTTTATGAGCAGTTGCATTCAAATTTAGGTATATATGCGCATATGGGTTAAGCGTTTAGAAGACTCGGTTTGCTTGTGTGAATTGGCTGCGGTTCATTATTTTGGTTTTGAATAAATTGTAAGAATCCAAAAGTATATTATATCACCAATGTAGAACTTGTATATATGAGTCAGTGTGAACCACACGTAAGTGGTAGCTAGGCTCTAATGTATATATAGAGGTTGATTCACTTGAAAGTTTTCTCCGTAAAACTTGGGAGTATAAAATATGCATACGAGCTTGAATATTTATTTATCCAAAGAAAAAACAATTTTCCTTTAACAGTACTATAAAAGGTAGCTAACAGATATTAATCTACTTCTTGGGTACCATTTCTCACGATGTAAAAAGCTCTTCCCTCTTCAAGTAAGATGAAAGTAAATTGTGGGTCAACATGTCGCTCTTCAATGTGTAAGCTCTGTCCACCTGTACATATACATATAAATACGAAAATTATATATAGAATTAATACATGAAATTTAAGTACATTTTTAATGTGGGTTTTTAGATTAAAAAGGAAATTAGAGAGGAAAAAAGAAAAAAAACCTGAAGATGTAAAGTAAGGAAGATCCTTCCTCCAAAGGACTCAAAGGAAGTAGCATTGATGAGTGAAAAGCCATCTTCCTCTAAATCAACCAAAACTTGAGAAATTAATGGAGTAGGGTGATCATGAAGCTTATTGAATGTGGAAATCTGAAGCACAACTTCCTTATCATTAAGTCGACTGCCTGAAACAGATGATAAAGACCTCCAAACAGGGCTTTTCGTTTGCTTAATTTCTTGATAATTAATAACATCTGAGTGCATCCTAGAAATAGAAGTAATGCTTGCTATAAGCTCTTCCTTCTTCTGAATCAGTCCCTGAACTTGCTGTTGTAGCTCTGGTATGTACTTTAGCACCCTTGAAACTGTGGCCGGATTGCTTAATCTTTTCTGAGTTATTAATTATTACAAATGAAATCAAGGATATATAAGACTTAAGAGAGAAGAGTGTATTTATTAATTTTCTTAATTTAATATATGTAAGAAATGCGTAAAAAATTGTGATAAATAATATATGATACCATTTGATCGACTTTAGGAAGCAGTGACCGAAGGGAGAAGTACAAAGTGTTGATCTTTCTGCGCCTATCACGCTCACTAGCATTGTGACTAAGCTTCTTTACCATGGTGTAATCATCGGGATGACGATCGGTAGTTGACGGTGGGGATTGCTGGAGCTCCACCTCTAATTGTTGATCATGATCAAGAAGATGGGCGAATGACGACGAGTCTGGAGAATCAATATAATTATTATCGGTAATGCCTCTGCAAATGTGGTTCAGATCATGATGAGTTATGGGGAATTCCTGATCAAAGGGAACGCCAATTGATGAGAAACCAGAAGAAGATAGTGCTAACATGATTTTTGTTATTATATGATTGTTTGGTTTTGAAAACTTATAGCAGGAACTCAGATGACACTTCACTTGTATATATATACAGTTTCTTCTTCTACCTCACATTTGACTATTCGTTTGTTTAAAAATGGATAAAACTATTATTATTTCTTTTCTGCATATTAAAATATTAATGATATATATATATATATATATATATATATTTAATGAGGTACTGTATTTGTATAAAAAAATAAATAAATAACAAATTCATAATTTGCAGTTTTGGTATTCTTCATGTTATCTACTTAACGAATATACCGAAGTATTATATGAACATATATGTACACCGTGTATACGCAAGAGAGAGAGAGAAAGATTGGTGGGGCTGACTCATACCATGCAACTAATAAAATAAGGATTAACATACATACATACATACATACATACATATATATATATATATGGTAATACTCCTTAATTTCATTATAAAAACTTCAGTGTATATGGCAATGGTATACCAAGATTACAAATTTGTATGCTCTAATTTTTGTTTAATACTTGAAAAACGAAACGCGCGTTAAGAATTTTTAAGATCAATTAGTTTGATATTTCTAAGGTCAACACAAGTAAGTTTTTGCGTGTCTGTTCTAAACAAATAATTAATTATTGGCTTTTTCCTTTTTCTCTTGGTAAATAATAGTATGCGTTTTGGTATGTATGAGAGAGAGAGAGAGAGAGATTCATTTGATGTAAAGTTTAAATTCATACAAGTTTTTAGTCAAAGCCCTACTTAATCTACAAGTTGTCCGCAAATATAGATTAAATTAATTGTGGTGGTACAAGAAATCAAATTTCAAAATGTTTTATTAGAAACAAAACTAAAGTGTTAACATAAATTAATGACGACGACGACGACGACGACGACGACGGTGATACTAAAAGAAATTATTAAGTGTGGCATGCACGGGCTAAGCCAAGTATTACAACATAGATGCACGTGTTCGTGTAGTCCGGACGCATGGTAACCACGCTGTGTGTAAAGACATACCCACAAGCTAACTAACAGCCGTATATTCTAACTGCAAAGAGACACTCTTGTGCTTGATTCAAGGATTCATCAATCTTTGGTTTTGTTCTCAATGAATAATTAACATTTACGAGCCAATTACTCAATTTATAATTTTAATAGAGCAGGGCAGGTATGCATGTCAAAATCACTTACACGTAAGTTCGTCACTCCAGTCCAACAAATTGGGGGGTTGGTTGGTTGCTCTTGCTCATATTTTATGTATTTCCCCCCAACCGGAGGCTTTTTTTGGTTAGCTATTTCATGTCAAGAACTACAAGTTTGTTTCTAATAAGCTAAGTCACACAATTAGCAGCAAATACTACTGCCATGGAAATAAACTTAATATATCATTATGACGCTGAAAGATTAAGACCTTTTTATTTTTTAAGGAAACTAATTAGAGGATTCTGCTCGGACAGTGGAGAAGTAGACGGACCACAGGCTTTTGATCTGTCAAATCTCACAGGTACCTTTGAATTTCCAGCTTCCACTGTAAATTACCAAATCCACATGCCATTCAAACAAAGAATATGATACATATCATAAATCAGGAGTTTAAATATACACTAATAAGGTTCTCAAAATCCTAAATATGACTGGCCTTGAAATATAAACTGATTTCTCTTGCGTGAAGTAAAAGGAAAAAAAAATAGAGAGTAAAAAGGCAGACTAACAAAAACTCCTTCCCCCCAACTAAGGAGTTGTAAAATAATCATTACTCAAACATGGGGTTACAAAATTAGAAACAGCAAAAGCTCCTGATCCTTAATGTAACATCTCTTGAATGATCATTTCTAGCGAAAGAAATTCATCGACGGCCTCTTCTGCCCCTTCCACGATGCCCTCCTCTCCCTCGGCCTCCAAAGCCGGTCCTATGTTGCTTCAACCCTAATGATTGGACTCCTCTCTTTTTATGCCCTCTTTCTCTGTCCTCTTCATCTTCTTTGTACTTGGCCGAGCTTCTTGATCTAAAGGAGATCTCTCGTGATCCACCAGGTCCCAACTTAACATCACCCGGGATACCAGATGCCCGCTGATTGTCTCTGAGAGCTGCCACCCTCTCTCCCATTGGAAGTGAATCCTCATTTGCAAGTGATGCGCGATTCCAGAATGCCTCTGCATGCCGCTCATCCTTAACTTCGTATAGTCTACAAAATGCACAACAAGAGGATATTTAGCATATCATTCACAAAGTTCTACATCCACTAGTCCGTACACAAAATCAGAATGGACTTTATAAATCTATTCAAAGAAACCAATAGAATCCCACAATGAAAAAGATCTAATAGTCTCACCTAGGAGCTCGTTCCTTCTTTTTTATTTTACTGTTCTCATGGCCAGGCTCATCTTCGGATGACTGGGATATTGCAGAGACATCAGAATCACTTGAACTCTGGTCTTCATTCTCCATGATAGGTTCAAAATGTTCCTCCACCAAAGATTGATGCTTCTGCGAAGAGACAGGGTGTAGAGAGAGATACTCTTTTGATAACTCATCAACTTCAAAGTCCTGTACACAAACCATAAAAGTTAACAAGATTCATAAATTTTTCCAGCAATTATGCTCAGAAGACATTCAATAGCAATATAAATTGACCACTAAATACCAATGAGAAATATACTATGGCGTAGGCAGAAGAGAAAAAGGATATACTAGGAGTTAGAAAAATTCCCATAAAACAAACTACAAAGAATAAAAACGGAGAATGAGCTAAGTAAATGGCGCTCAAAAGTCACAACCATCAGCCATGTTTCCAATTGGTCAGATTGCCTCACCTTATTCTCGAACAATTTTGCAAATCGCTCATCTTTGAAAACCTCACTGTTAAGTCCCTTCTTTTTCTTGGATGTCTTTTTGGTCTCATTTCCATCAGTATCCTTCTTCTCATCCTCTGCTTCTTCATTATCAAGAATCCGAGCTGCAAGAATACGGTTCACCCTGGGTAGCTTCCTCTTAATCTGCAGCAACAGAAAAAGTTATCGTAACAAAATTTCAAGCTGCATAAAAGCAATTTACCATGACATGGAATCAAACAAAAGATTTGAAATCCACATGATCAAGTCCCCCTCCATCCCGGAACACCAACTCAAACAGCACTATCGGAAATTAAAATCATAACACACTAAACAGCCTATTGAACCCATAACTACTGGAAAGGTTTTAAAAGTTAAGAAGACATTCTCGAGGCAAGGACCTCAATTTTACTTTATTTTATTTTCAAAGAACCGCAGAAAAAATAAAAAAGCTATAAAGCCATAAAGTTCAAGTAAGAAATTTAGTCTAGGACATCTCCGAGAAGTACATGGCCTTCATTTTTATAGTTTATGTGAAAGTAAGTATATACCGTAATTCGAGAGGCAAATTCCTTTTCCAATTTCTGTCGCTTCCATTGCTCTATGTATGCATCATTCTGGAAAGGAGTTTTAGCCTGCACCAAGCATACATTATTAGATATAAGTTGAAAAAAAGGGGAAAAAAAAAACTCTATCTTTAATCACTAAGCATTTGTATAACCAAAAAAAAAAAAGGAAAAGGAAAATATAGAATTTGGTAGCCAGCTGACCCTTTTATACAATCGATTATCAATAAAAAAGCCATGCATATAGGCTCTGAGTAGATTGGTCCCAATGAGGTTGGTCAAATTCAACCTCTCCAGATCTTCTTTTGTCACAAACTTGAAATTATCATATATCAATGCTTGTTTATCCTCCTCCAGATCTTCCTGCAACTCAAAACAACATCAATTCTAATTAACAATATTTGAAGATCAACTTATACTATAAAAAATTAATAACATAACTAAATCCATACATGAATCAAATAAATAACTATCCATCTTAAGAAGAAAAGAAGAAAGAACACACCGTTAAATTTTCAAGGTGAGCACACCACTTGGGAGCAGGTCCAAGAGTAGGAATAAAGTAAGATGGTATCTGACTGCAGTCCAGTGCCAAGAATATCAACCCACTATCACTGTATGCACATATATCATTTATTCTTCCAGCATTTGGTTCAATGCTCGTCATTCCTTCTCCCTAATTAATTCAAATAAATAAATAAAGACTTAAAAACGTGTCTCTGAAAGTCTTACAACACATACATGCAGTATTAAAAAAATAAATAAATAAATAAAACAATATGAAAAATCTATTCAATTGATTTAATTACCGTTTCAGGGTCCCATATTCTAACAATATGATTGTCAGTGGTAATTAACTTCGGCTTCTCAGAATTAATTGTATGATGCCACTTAATATCCAGTATTGGGCTCCCATACCTACATGACAATGATGTTTGTCAACACAAAATTACATACAAAGAAAAAATTGACCCGCATTACTTCATGACGACTCACATGTGATCCTTAACCCGTAGAGGATATGATGACCGCAAGTCATAGATCAGAACCTGTATATATCATGATACAGTAGAATCATATTTTATGGAGCACGATTTTTATTGTAAGTCTCACAGCTAATTGGCCATCATACCTTTCCTGCACTACCTCCCACAGCCATAAGGAAACCCCCATCTCCATCAAGCTGTATTGCAGTAACCTCCTGCATAAAAAGATAATTGGTAAGGGACCAAACTTATGCAAAAGGATATGATGATGAACATCATCAATAGTAAAATTTAGGATAGAGTTATTTATGTCATCATAAACAAATGAACAGATGGAGAATAAAAAATATTGCTGCAGATTTTTAGAATACACATTTCAAAAAAAGAAGAGGGGAAAAAGCTGATAGTTTTGAAATATTACAAGAGATATGTAAAGACTACCTCTAAATTATCAACAGTAAAAGGTAAATATTTTTTTATTATTATTACCGAATCTATGTCACCAGCAGGTGCAACAGCATCAATTCTACCAACTGAAGATTTCGTTCTCATGTCAAAACATTCCACGGCACCATCATCACCACCACAAGCAACTAGCCCATGAACCTTGCTGATATTGTAAGCAACACCTCAACAGCCTTAGATAGTTAACAGAGACAGATTTCCCAAATGATAATAGGCATAAATAAATATGATGACTAAGGAAGACAGCAGAATAAAATAGTAGAAGGATCCACTGAAAACCTTTGAGAAACTACATTAAGTGCAGGGGATTTTGTGTTAAGAGAAGAGAGAAATCGACCCTGCAAAGAAGTTAAATATATTAGGTTCAAACCTATCAAATACAGCAGGTCCAAAAATCCAACTGGAAGGGCTAAAACAAATATAAGAAGGGAACACATATCTGGGCCTCAAATTCATGTAGACTAGGAATTTATGTTCTATGTTAGTGATTTTACCTCTAATTTAGAAGATTTTATCACACATCTACAACCAAAGGAAAGTATTTAAAGATATCAGTTAAGCTAAAACCTGCTCTAAGTTAATTCTGTATAAATCTGGAGAGGAGGCAGCACAAAGCAAGTCACAAGACCAGCAATCATAGGCAAGATCCCTTCCCATTCTGTAACAATACATATGAACAAGCTTGAGAACTTCAGAAATAATCAATCTCAAACAAAACAAAAATGCACAATCCATCTGTTGTTTTGTTGTGTTCATTATAATTTGATATTTTGGATGTTTCTATTCTATTCTTGATATTTTGAAACTTCAAAGCTACTATTGAAGTGAACTACAACCAAGTAGCATTTCTGCACATCTCAAATGAGAACATCAATTTATCATGATTGAAAGTAGTATGCATGAATTATGAGGTCCCAATTTGAAAGGCAGATTTTCAATTAATGCAAAATGCTCCAGTTGCTAAGGTCCACAACTCCAGCAAGGATCAAAGAGCATATACTTTATGGCCTAAACCTAAATCCCTAAAGGATACAGACACCAAGTCACGTAATAATGAATACTTATATGCCACTAACTGACCTCATGGTAGAAAAACTAGGAAAAAGGAAAAAAAAGCTTAATTGAGTGAGAGCACTACTAGATACACAAGAAAATGCCAATCACATTATGAAATAAATAAGTTAAATGGTCTTTCTTTAATAACCAGTAACCACGTAGATAAACTTCTTTAGCCCCATTTCTGGATCATTTGAGAAATAAAAATGCAACATTAAAACATCAGGAAAAATTAACCACAAATCAAATTTACTCTAAGCTTACCAAAATAGAGGAAAAATATGGAGCACAACATAAAACTCCACAGATAGCAGAAAATGTTAAGAAAGCATAAAGAATAAACCTTGGAATACGCAAAGTGTAATGCTTTCCATATTTAGCATGTAGAGAAACAGAACGATCAGCACATAGAAATGCAAGCTTTGAATAGTCATCACCCAGGATCTAACCAAAGTAGCAAAAGAAAAAAGTCAGTATATTCCAACCATCATGAGAAAATTGTGAAAAAAAAATTATTTAGATAATCAAAGGCATATGAAGCAAACATATTGAAATAAATTTCAGAAGGGTAATATTACAACAGTGAGAAGAACATTCTAACTTGACAAGAAGACACTATAATTGTGAAATCATTTAAATATAAGCACTCAATTGTCATGTTATACAATACAATCTACTATCTACCAATAGTATTTAGAAAGCATACAAAGTACCTGAAAATCAATTATCTCCGAATCCAAGTGCCTTTCGAACTTCAGTGACAGGTCATCTAACATGTATACTTTCACTTGTGGTGGGTATATACCTGCATTTCAACATTTAATCATCATGGGAATGATTTTATTAGTTATTACACATTTTTTTTTCATTCTCTGCTTTCTTTTACTTTTATGTAATCAAGAATTACGTATTGAAGCACCTGATGCTATTAGAAATTCTCCATCAGGAGTTGCCTTGATCTTGCTTGTTGCAGTTTCAAACCTCAAGTCCTGGATCAACTCCTGGACCGGCTCCTCCCTTTGCAAGTATTCTAAAACATAAAGAATGAAAAAGGGACATGAAAAGAGAGAAAAATCAACTAAGTAGATTTTAGCATCAGATGATAACTTCCCTAAGGCATTATGAGGTAAAATTAAGGGGAAACGAAACAAATAAATTGACCTCCCACACAGTACAATTTAAGAGGAAACGAAACAAATAAATTGACCTCCCACACAGTACAATCAATATAGATAAATATTTCTAAGCACAATAGTAGTTTCAGGACAATGGTTATATTTAACTCATTAATTAGATATCATAATTCTTCAATTTTAAGCGACAGATTAACAAGGCTCCCTTTAAAGAACAGTTCAAAATATACTCTTGTATTGAAAGCACAGTTCAAGAATGTCAAAGCCATGCATTCTACTGAACCTGAAAGTAACCGGTTCTTGGCAAGCAGTGGAGTTGCAACCAACCAGTTCTGTGACTTGTAGATAGTTAGGGATAAGAAGAAAGAGAAACCAAAGTTTGAATAATAAAACTCGCAGACAACTTTCAAGTAACAAAATTTACAAGCAGTACTTAATCGTAAGGCTTTGTTTGATTGAAAAGGAAGTTCTAATATGCTATTAATTTAAATAACTTTACAAACTTCACAAGATAAACCGACTACAGAGAAATTGAAAACACTGCAGTAACTAGCACATGACCAAGGCTCCAAAATTTTTACCGTACTACTACTTTGTGTCATACATGTTAGCTTAGCAAGTCCCAGTACAGTATTAAGTATTATGGATGATACACTAACGCCCAAAACCCATATAAGAGTTGCAGCAGTAACCAGAAACATAAGATAAATACGAGGGTTTAAGCAATGAATAAAATTCTCATTTTTTTAAAAATAAATAAATTGTCAATAAATTCACGTCATAATCTCAGTAGAAATAAATTAAGGTAAAAACAGTTTAATCAAAACAAAAATAAACGAAGATAACAAGAAAATCAAGCAAAAGAGGAGGGGTATGGTATGGGACACCTACTTTTTTCCTTGCGATTCTTAGAGCTAAGCCAGGAGGCTACGGACCGTTGCTGGGAAGCAAAGGTATAAGTCTTCACGCCATTAATGGAGGTAGACTTTAGCTCTTTTCCTCGATACGCCATTGCTGCTAAATCCCGGAGAATAAGCGACAGCCAATGTTTCGGCGGCAGAGCTCTAAAGCCGCTTAAGTCGGGGAGGTTACGGGCCTTAAGGCTATGGCTTATGGTCGGCGGCAAAAAATGTTGGGCCCTTAATGGGCCTGGGTCATGGTCCAATATGGAAAGCCTATAATACAAGAAGCTCAAAAAAGCTAGACGTAGACCCTAATCTGTCTGATGACTGGTATCTGCTGCTAACTCCAGCCAGTGAAACTCCCGTCCTTTCCTCCAAGTTTCTCTCTTTGTACGTAAGCTTAGATGGTGCGGCATTATGCTGTAGAGGGAAAGAAGAGGGTAGAGAAATATGACAGGGAAGAAGAAGAAGTAAATGAGCAACCACTAGGAGCTGTTAAAAGGAACAAAACGAGTAATGGAGACGCAGAAGATAATGCTGAAAAGGGTGTTGATGTTGAGCTTGAGGGAATCCCTGTTGCCCATTGATCAAAAGGACGTTTTCAAAGCTGGGGTCGTCTTTATCCTCGAGAAATCTTCTTTGGAAGTTTCTAAAGTTTGAAAGGTACAATCTCCACTGCTATTTTTTATTTTTATTTTCGAACTTTGATTTTGGTTGGAGTTTTAGGCTCTCCAAGTGTCTGGGTTCAACTTTTTTTCTTTGAATATTTTTTGTTTTCCTGATTTTTTCTAAAACTTTGTTTTATGCTTATGCAGTCTTACCAGCTTAGCGCCATTTTTGGGGAGCAGGTTCGGCGAACGGAGGAAGTTGAGGACTCGAAGGAGAAACCTTGGAAGCCAAACTTTGCACCGAAACGACGTCGTCACTCTTGCTGCATTGGCCAAAGTCAAATCTTTCTTTGACTTTTTCGGGAAAAAAAAAAAGATTAATGAAGTTCTGGGTTTTGGATTTGGTTACACCCGGCCCAACTATTTCTTGGATTCGATCCACCATTTATGAAAGGTTATTTTATTATTATTTTTTTCTTCAATAGCTTATAACGGTGTTATGACCGTTAGACCTCACGTTCAAATATTTTCAATTCATCAATTAATTTTGCTTCGGTCTTCTTCGAATCTGCAAAATCTAGGTAATTCATTATCCAGTTTATCTGCCTCTTCATCAATTGTCTTCTTCAATCTTCAGAATCCAAAAGGCAAACGAAGCAACTCCAAAAGCCTTTCGAACAAGATTTTCAGACGATGAGGTAGTCCGAAACTCTTCCTCTATATGCCATCTCGTATTTATATTTTCTTTAGGTTAGTTTATTTCTTGCTCTGAATTAAAACCTTGCAAACCTACTCATTTTGAGAAAATTCTCTCTGAAATTTGGGTTTTTTTTTTTTTTGTATAATAATTTTCAAATTTGATAATAGTTGTGTGCCTCTGAGTTTATACAGTGTATTAATTGTTTTTCAAAATATTTTCTGTTGTACAAAATGCATTACCACTTGCTGTTAGGGTGGGCCTCGTTGTTTCAGATTTTAATGCTTGAATTTTGTCTTGGTCGAAAGGTTTTAATGCTTTGATTATTTGATAGAATTTATATTCGATTTCTGAGTTATTAAAGATTATATCGTTGGAGAAATTATTTTCACATTTGAAATGTGCTAGCATGAGTTTTCTTTGATCTTAGTTTTGAGTGATTTGGATTCTGGTAGAAGTTTGGTACGTTTTATACCTTGAAGCATTACCAGTGAGTTAGGTTTAGAGTTTAAACTTCAGGGTTTAAACCATCAAATTTTCAATTGCTGTTGGTGTTTAGTTACTCTGTTCTTAGCCATAATGGTGTTAAAAGCTTTTACGAAAATTCATCAAATTCATGCACATGAAAAATGGAATAATAAGGAAAGGTGCATGGAGCTGAAATTCAAGTTGTAATTAGGACAGTTATACTACTTACTGGGTATGTTTAACTTCAATAATTTAAATTAAATTTTTTAGGAAAATTTTCAACTGCCTAGCAAAACCTGGCATGCAATTCTTTATCTAAAATATTCCACATTCTTTCCACTATTTCCCCTTTTTCTTTAAATGCTGGATCATTTATAATCTATAATTGTTTCTTACAGGAATTTAGGCCTCAATTTGTTAAATTTTGGAATCTACAATTTGTTTATTATTTTTACTGGCTTGTGGAATCTAAGAAAGAAGTATGTTCTTTTTCGCACCTAGTCATTTAATACTTTACATATTGAACTTAGAAGTTGAAAAGAAGTATATGAATCAATCAACTTGACATTTAAAGTTATTGTGAATGACATCTGCCACTAAGTATAAACTAGTCAATAATCAAGGAAGTCGTGCAAATTTCTGATCTCTTTTCTTTTTTTGTTAGCCTTGATGCACAGTTTTGTTAGCAAAGTTCATATTATTTATGTGAAATCCCGTAAGTTGTTGGTATAGCATTTCAAACACTGAAAGCTGAATCTGCCACAAGTTTGTTTAAAGAAAATTCTAATTGAAAACTCTTGTTGATTGATTCTGCAGCCAGCAATCTGTCTACTAAGTGTTAACTGCTTGAAATTTAAATTTTTAAAAATTATTTTGGTCTTGATCCTAGAGTAATGCTAACTTATTAAGTTTAAACGTGGCATGCAACTCTTTATCCAAAATATTCCACATTCTTTGCCACTATTTTCCTTTTTTCTTTATATGCTGGGTCATTTGTAATCTATAATTGTTTCTTACAGGGATCTAAGCCACAATTTGTCAAATTTTGGAATCCACAATTTGTCAAATTTTGGAATCCACAATTTGTTATTTGTTTACTGGTTTGTGGAATCTGAGAGAGATGTATGTTCTTTTTACCACCTAGTCATTTAATACCTTACATATTGAACTTAGAAGTTGTAGATAAGTATATGAATCAATCAACTTTGATGTTTAAAGTAATTGCAAACGACATCTGCCACTAAGTATAAACTAGTCAATAATAAAGGGAAGTCATGCAAAGCCTTGATGCACAGTTTGTTGGCAAAGTTCATATTGTGTTATGTGAAAACTTGTAAGTAGTTAGCAGAGCATTTAAAACACTAAAGCCGCCAATTTTTTAAAGAAAATTCTAATTAAAAGTCTTGTAGTTTGTCTCTGCAGCCAGCTATCCATCTACTAAGAGTAAACTGCTTAAAATTTAAGTTTTCAAAAATTCTTTTGTCTTGACACTGAGCATATAGAGTAATGACTTGCCGAGTTACTCAAGTGTTGTTGTCCCCGGTGTTTGTGTCATTAAGTTGCACCATTACCAATGACTTTTGGCATTCCAAAAAAAAAAAAAAAAACACAGCTCTTTTACCTTTTCTACTCATCAAGTTGTGGTGTGCTTGACGGTTAGGTCTGTGGTAGTGATTTAGGAGAGGAGGCTATGAAAAGGAAGTGGTGGCTGCTATTATGTTAATTGTAGGAGAACTAATTAGGTCTGGAAGAAATAATGAACTAAGTTTGGGAGACGTATTTAAGCTAACCAAGCCCATAAACTATTTCGAGGTCACTACTCCATTTTCGAGTGGCACTCTGGTGAAAAACATCTCAAATCTCTCTGAGATGAATGTAAAGTTTCTTAAGCATAGTTCCTACCTAGTAACAACCTAGTTCTTCCATTTCTGTTCCTGTTGTTGCTCAATCAGGTGACCTTTGCTGCTTTTGAATCATCCTGTTGGATCATATTTGGTGCTGCCTCTCACATGACCAGTAAGTTCTTCTTTACATTCTTTAGTTATTCTTCCAGTCCTTTATTTGTTGTTCTTGATGATGGGTCTGCACCACATATGTTGGGTGACTAATAGATAATAACCCAAGTTATGCACAGGGACAGTGTCACAATAATATCACTACAAAGATAGGAGATGATAATTCTAACAAATCGCTTAAGTTTTATATACCAATATGAGTGTG
The DNA here is from genome assembly GCA_007844105.2 of Rhamnella rubrinervis. Lineage (NCBI taxonomy): Eukaryota > Viridiplantae > Streptophyta > Magnoliopsida > Rosales > Rhamnaceae > Rhamnella > Rhamnella rubrinervis. The sequence continues at coordinate 17,713,824 of CM017583.2, read as the reverse complement.
TTTTGGTAATGTTTTTGGTTTTTGTTCTTGTTTTTCGTTTATTATCTTTTTTGAAAACGAAATAAAGTGTTCTAATTTTCTTTCAATGTCTTCAAATTTGGGCCTGTTTTTGAAAACCATTTAAGACATTTCTCAGTTTTTCTTTTCTATTTTTTCCTTTCTTTATGAAGTTAGTCGGCTAGAGGTTCATGATAGAATTTGATACTAAAAAGTCATTTTTCACGTAGTACAAAACAAGTTTTCGTTTTTAACTTTCTTTTTTTTATTAAAATATATATATATATATATATATGAAACAGTGCATGATAGAATTTGATACTAAAAAGTCATTTCACGTAGTACAAAACAAGTTTTCGTTTTTAACTTTTTTTTATTAAAATATATATATATATATATATATATATATATGAAACAGTTCATGATAGAATTTGATAATAAAAAGTCATTTTTCACGTAGTACAAAACAAGTTTTCGTTTTTAACTTTCTTTTTTTTTATTAATGTATATATATATATATATATATATATGAAACAGTGCATGATAGAATTTGATACTAAAAAGTCATTTTTCACGTAGTACAAAACAAGTTTTCGTTTTTGACTTTCTTTTTTTTATTAAAATATATATATATATATATATATATGAAACAGTTCATGATAGAATTTGATAATAAAAAGTCATTTTTCACGTAGTACAAAACAAGTTTTCGTTTTTAACTTTCTTTTTTTTATTAAAAAAAAAGTATGAAACAGTTAACTTTTATTTTAAGAAACTGAAAACCAAAAACATTACCATTATACCTGAAAATTCTCAAAAAAAATAGATCAAAAAACTGTTTATGAACAATTATATGTGATATAAACAAGTTTAAATTATAAATTTCTTATTGAACTTGTGTGATTTGACTGTGAACAATTTAATAATTCTCTATGAACAATTTTTATCTAGAAGAATTTGAAATTGAAGATGGTCAAGTGGGATTTTTTAGCTGCCAATTTTAAGTCAAACTAAATTAAGAAGACATGATTACAGGAGTCAAATAAAGCTAATAAAATAACTTAATTGAAAAAGGAAAAGTGGTTTTTTTTTTCTTTTTTCATAAGATAGTAAAGTCCCTGAGTTGAATAATTATTTTTTTTCAAAAGTTAATTTTCTTTTTTATCGATGGAAAATGTTTATAAACTGAGAAGAGAAGAGTTATCATGATTAATCCTACCTAGTATATTGCATGCGAAAAGTATACGCAAGGATGAATAAAGAAGGAGTAATTTTTTTTGTCAATCAAATGAAACTTTTTTTTTTGTTTGTGTATGTGCAATCAAATGAAACTAACTTTCTTTTGTTTATGTGCAATCAAATGAAACTTAGAACTTAGAAATATATATTGAAGAAAAATACTTGAGTGACTTGGTGCCGCTTGAATCAATGAATTAAAAGACTGAAATTTGTTAGTTGGCTAATTAAATAAAATAATAACAAAAAAAAAAAAAAAACAATGACACTGTCCCTTCACCCAATACATGTGATTTTAGACTCATTATCAGAACAACTTGTAAAGGACTTAGATTGAATGACTTGAGGATGAGCTAGAAGGTACTTCATCATGTCATGTGGGTGCAAGCAACAAAATCAATGATTCCGATGTGGTACTCAGGAGCAAACAAGGCACATATGAGTAACACTACGTAACAGAAGTATAAGAGCCAAGTTCATGTTGCTGGGCTGGAAACCAACACTGAAAGAAACACACTATTCATTTTGAGTGGTTTGGATTTTTGTTTTTCACTTGTACGTGCCACTTGGTAAATTAGAGTAGCTAATCTTAGAAAAGTTTATGATGGCTCTTCAAACTGGGTCTGGCTAGCCCCAAATACATTCCCAAACTTATTTCAGAACTTTCTTTTTGGACTTGTTTAGTTTCTATCCCACGATGAACGCTAATAGCATCCTCCACCGACTATTCTACGGCCGCATACTCTCTTTGAATCACACAGCACATGGCTCTGCGTCGATCACACGGCAAACGGTGATGATTAGATTAGATAAGATAAGAGGTGGTGTTGTTTGAATGTCAAAGGTGATTAACGTGCCGTGGTGTTGCTTAATAATACAAAGCTGTAATTGGACAACAAACACAAATGGCTCAGCGTTTCACCATATAATACATGCTCAGAGTTAATAGACCGTGAGAATTTTGTCGACTTAAATTTTTCCAGCGGTTTACACAACCACCGAGGACCAAGCACGGAGGGGGGAGGTTTTGCTTCTTTTTTTTTGTTTTTTAATTCATGTTATAGTAAATGTATTGTATAGAATTTTCAAACAAAAAAAAGTGACTTAGTTTTGATAAATATATTCTTGGTTTGGTCGTTCTTTCAGGACCTGACAATCATAATGTGTGAACTGAGTGTAATATTATTCATTCCACCAGATTAAGTCTCACAAAAACAAAACCAAAAAACTGAACTTATACATATAATTCACCATTGTTAATCCATTGAGCTTATAAAAATTAACAAAATCCATAACAAATAAAAAGCGTTAAACTAATTAAAGAAAGTTAAAAGGCATACAAATCTGGTCGTCATTATTGTTTGCTGTTTATTTCGTTTGTTTTGGAAGATGGTTGTTTATTTTGACCAAGAATATAGACAAGCATAAACACAAATAAAATCCTATCCTATTGGGATGGCAAATTTATGAGCTTTCAAAGTTCTCTGAGGGTCGTTTGTAAACGAAGGGCATTTTATGCAAAATTTTTGAATTTTGTGGGCCATTATAGTCTTTCTAACAGTGTTTTAATTTGCTAATTAATACTCAATACAAGACTTATAAGTGGGAGAATAGTAGTAATAATGATCACTAACACAAATTCAGTCTCGTCCTCTTTCTCTTCCATTTTGGGCAAGTATTTTGCTTTTATTCAAGACCTTTGTAGTTGCAATATATTATTAATATGGGTTAGTGCTCCAAAGTCCTTTTCTTTGATTACTTAAATAATAGTATTTATAATACTAAGTTTCACTCTCTCTCTCTCTCTCAATAGAAATAATACACTTTTAGGGATTGGAAACAGACGTTTTAAATTTTATTTATTAATGCATTATTCCTTTTTTATTTTAGTCAAGATTCGTATTTGTAGCAAACAATCTTAGTTCGTAACTATTCTACGTTTAAACCAATGTACTGTTCGGTTCATGACAAAATTACTGTCAAATAAATAAAACATAAACGACAACGTGTTTGAGCTCGAAACATGTTGGCAAATGACCGATAAAAAAAAAAAAAAAAAAAAACCGATCAAACAAATTAAAAATCCATTTTTTAGTCAAAATTAATTTATTAAAAAAATGCAAAAAAAAAATTCAATTAATTAATTAGAGTTATTACGTCCACGGAATGGAAAGTCTCCACAAGGCCAATCGGCACAGCACACGTGTTCACTCAGGGTCCGTACCCACGGGGTCTTCTGCGCAATGTCCTGTTGGTTTAAACCGATTGAAACGACAAGCCGAACGTCAGCTCATCACCCACCTCCCCAGCCAAGGGTAGCAAGCTAGCCTTTTGCTTCATTCCTCAGTCTTCGCGCAGAGACAAATGAAGAAACAAAGCATCAAATTTTGATCTTTACGAACAAATACAAAAAAAAAGAAAAAAAAAAGAAAGCAGAGCTAAATGTCTGTGTTTCATTCTTCAATTTCGGTATTTGTTGCTCTTTTACCCTTTGCTTTGCTTCTTGTTTTCAGATTTTCACTTCCGAATTGTTATTTTTGTTCCTTTCCTCAACGTTTATTTACACCAAGATCTGATTTTTTAATGATTGGGTTTGTTTTTAGATACTGAAATTTGAAAAAAAAAAAAAATGTTGATTGCTGAGCATGTTTAGACGAAAATGAAATGTAATTTGCATTGGAACCTCTGGTTGGTTGCCAAGGAATCATAAGAAAATGAAATGAGTGTGTGATGAGTTTAATTGCATGTTGGATTGCCTTGTGAATGCTGATTAATTTGGCTACGACGTTGAGTTTGAGACACTCAGCGTTTTGAGATTCTGTTCCTTTTTTATGTTGTATCCTCTATCTAAAAAAGATGATGTTTGTTTGAAATGCCAAAGACTAGGAATTTATTTTCCTTGATTTCCATACGTTTTCATGGATAATCAAATAGCAGATCAAAGAATAGAATTGGGTTTGGTTCGATTTTTCATCTTGTTGCAATACATTGGATTTTGAGGAGGATCAAATTAAGTATGGCATTGTGTTTCTTCCTTAGTTCCTCAATTGTTTATAGGTTGTGTTACATTGGTTTGCAGTCCTTTGAAGTTTGATCTGAAGTGGACGAATGGAAGATCCCTTGGATATGGATTTTGTTAGCGATCTGCCTCAAAGCATTATAGAAACCATTCTCACAGGTCTGCCAATAAGAGATGCTGTAAGAACTAGCATTTTGTCTAGTAAATGGAGGTACAAATGGAGCACACTCACCCAACTTGTATTTGATGAAAAATGTGTTACTCTATCTGCTGACCGAAGTCTTGTTGAGAAAAATCTGGTAAACTTTATTACACGAGCTCTCTTTCTTCACCAAGGACCAATTCACAAGTTCCAGCTCTCTACTTCATACTTGCAGAGCTGCCCAGATATAGATCAGTGGGTACTTTTCCTCTCAAGAATTGTTTCTTGAACTAGGAGAAGGCGAGTGGTTTAGAGTACCTTCATGTCTTTTTAATTGTAAAAAGTTGACTCGTATGGAGCTATTTCGTTGTGAATTGGATCCATCCCCTTCTTTGACAGGATTTTTGTGCTTGAAGAGCCTCAATCTTCATCAAGTTATAGTCGACCCCGAGGCAATTGAAAGTCTTATTTCTAGTTGCCCTTTGCTTGGGAGTCTGGCATTGTCATACTTTGATAGTTTAGCTCTGAATATTTGCGTTCCAAATCTCAAATACTTGTGTCTTGAAGGTGAATTTAAGGACATATGTCTTGAAAATACTCCACTTTTGGTTGCGATATCTGTTGCTATGTATATGACGGAAGACATCGCTGAGCACTTTGAACAAAGTTCAAGTTGCAATTTCATTAAGTTTCTTGGTGACGTACCTTGTCTGGAGAGGCTCATTGGGCACATCTACTTTACAAAGGCCACATTACATAAGAAAAACTTAATTCATTTGATATTATTCTTTTTCCTCTTTCTTTAAAATTTCAATGGTATGTAACCAATGATAACTCAGAAAGATATATATTTACATATAGTTAAAATTTCAGCTTATTTGTTTATTTAATCATTTGGTTTCAAGTATTTGAGTATAGGGCATGATCTGGAACGACTTACAAGAACATATCGCCACTTAAAGGTTATTGAATTATATCAAGTAAATTTTGAGTATATGAAAGAGATACTTGTTGTTCTTCGCTTGATTATGAGCTCTCCTAACTTAGAGGAACTTCATATCTCAGTAAGTCTTGTCATTTCAGTTTTCATTCTTATTAATGCACTGGTAGGTGAAACTCAAATATGTTTTCATTCTTATATATTTTTGGTAAGCAGGGATCCTCAAATACTTTAGCTGCAATTGACCCGATGTGGATCTTTGGGAGAAACTTTCAAAATACACATTTCAAAGACTTAAACTTGTGAAGATGACAGAAATGTCTGGTGTGCCACATGAAATGGAGTTTATCAAATTTTTGCTTGACAGATCACCAGAGCTTGAGATAAGGAGTATTATGCCTTGCGGATATGTTATCGATGGACGATTGAATATGTTGATTGAGTTGGTGAGGTTTAAACGTGCATCTGCCCAAGCAGAAATTATATTCATCAAAGATTAGAACTATTTGTATATGTCATGTAAGCTTTCATTTGGTATCTGTTGTGTATGTAATTTTTCTGAAATGACAACATATACTACTTTTTTTAATTGTTTATTACAAATAAATCATAAACACCCAATTAATCTTTGGCTCCACCTTGGTAATGGTTGTTATTGAAGAGACGGATGATACAACATCTTAAACTCCACAATAATTGTACTTCAAGAAATGTCTTAGTTTGGGATGTCCTTTTCTTTCAGGCTTAAAACATATACCCCTTGCTTTGTATCTTAAACTTTCAAGTTTTTTGCATTTTTCATACAAACATGAATTTGAAAGCCATAACTCGGTTTCCTTTATCTTTTGAAAGCTATAATGATGAGAAACTTACAAAGCTTTTGAACTACAAAGCCCTGTCAAAATTTTCAATGACAACTGGATTATCCGTTAGTCTAGAAAATGAATTCGCAAGGCCTTTAATTTTCTTTTGAAGCAAAAAGAAGCCCTTTAATTACCAAGAAAAATGATAAGATTAGCTACTCTAAAAATCCACCAAGCAATAAACAATTTACAGAGCGATAAACAAAAAAAATAAATAATAATAAAACAATGAAAAATAAAGAGAACAAATACCGGCGGCCGCTGGTTGGCTTGGAAGTGGGAAGCAATGAGCGACGGTGTGCTGGACTAGATTGAGTAGGAGAGAGATGTAGCTAGATGACGGCGACAAAAAAAGAAAACGATGGCAGTGCCGGCGCGAGGTGAGCTTGAGCTTGGAGGAGAGAGCGGAGAGAATCGAGTAGGGAGAGAAGAGGAAACTATGACTGCATAACCTACAATCCACTCAACAATCACAAAAAATTTCACCAAAATTGAAAACCCTAAAAAATCCATATAAACGTTTCTTACCACGCGATTGAGAGATTGAAGTAGAGGGAAGGATCGGACGACGACGGCGTGGTGGATCGGCTTAAGGTGGGCCCTCGCTCACCCAACCGGGCCCACTACTAAAGTTTGGTCATAAACCCGGGTCCGGGTCCGGGTCTCAAGGTTTGGTAGGAGCCGTTTATGGTCTGTTTGGCAACTGTTACTCACCGAAACCAGATTTAACAGAAAAAGGCCCTCAAAGGTCCACCTTCACACCGGCCACAACACATGGATCGGCTGCTCAGAGCTGCCAGAACCTCTGGTTCCCTCAACCTATCGAATCGCTCTCTCAGGCGAGTCCTCTCTTTGCATTCTTATGGAAATGAGCACAGTTATTTTTTTCTTATTTATTATTTTTTTTTCTATTAAATTTTTGCATTCAAGTGTTCAGGTCTTTGTAAATTGGATAAGTGTTAAATGAGAAATTCAATTTGACGTGATCGCTGTGATTTAGAACTAATTTCTTTAAAGAATTTGTCTCAAGTGGCATGTCGATGGCTAAATTATCGAAAGCTGTCAACTTGTATTGTTTTTTTCTCTGTGTGCGTTGAGAAAAATATTTAGTGTGTTTAGATTGTCTTTATAAAGCACAGTAGTTGATTGCAGTGCATGGTGGGATACCTTACTTCAGTTTCTGATTTATAGGGATGTGCCGGATGAGGTTTATAAAAGTTTGGATGCAGTTGGGGATGGTGAGAAGTGGTGGGAGGTAAATTTTTTTTACAACTTTCCCTCCTTTTTTTTTTCTTTTTCTGAATATAATTTTCGGAGGTATAAATCATCATATAAATACATTCATGGAATTTTTAAAGATTTTTTAGAGAATGGGTGTCAATGTAACCTTATGTATATTTTCTTCATTTTTATTTTTTTTTCCTCAGTCTGTGGAGCTAACAAAGCTCATCCTAGCTCATAATAATATTCAATCTCTAAAGGAAGAACTGAAGAATTTAGCACAACTTACTGTATTAAATATTAGCCATAACAAGCTTTCCGAGCTTCCAGCTGCTATAGGAGAGTGAGTTGTTTGATACTTTATTTCCGTTCTCACTGGTCTTTTCCTTATGCTTTGGTATGATTAATCTGTATATTAGTTGTTGTAATGCTTTATGCTTTTTTGACAGGCTTTCTATGCTAAAATCATTAGATGTGTCTTTCAACTCAATACAACAGTTACCGGAGGAAATTGGGTCGGCAACTTCTCTTGTCAAGTATGTTTCCTTTCTTTCATTGTTTGTCTATTCTCCTCGCCTCCACCATTCATTTCTGTCAAATAAGAGTTAGGCTTTGTTACATACTTAATGCCTTATTTTTATGCAATGATTCTAGAATTGATTGTTCAAGCAATCGGCTTAAGGAAATCCCAAGTTCAATTGGAAGATGTGTAGGTTTATCAGACTTCAAGGTAATGCCTTACTGTGTTGAAATAATGACACTTTGGTGTTCGTGTGGTTAGTGTTTCCACTTTTAGCATTCTACTCATATTATCTTTGGCCATGGATAGTGTCGGTTGAGTTTTGTGTGCCAGGTTCTCATAAACATATTTGATCCCCAGTAAAGAGATAATTCAAAAATTTTAGTACTTTAACTGTGGCTTAAAAGCACATACAGATGGATTTTTGGTTTCAGTTGGGGAAGCTGCTTTGATTGGCGTGTTTAAGCTTGACTTCTTGTCCTGGTTATGGACTTAGGGTCAGTTTAACACCTTGTCCTCTGGCCAAACTTTAATAGATATGAATTGACCACAACTGTGACTTCTTCATTTTAGCATTTTATACCTACTCAATCTACTAAGTTCTTGTCACTGTGTTAGATCATTAGTTTCTCTTGGTTTTGTTATCATTTTTGTCTATGATGAAAGGCAGCTTCTGGAACTTCTTTGCAGTCATCAAACAATAACATCACTAGCTTTCCAGAAGATATGGCGAACTGTTCAAAGTTGATCAAATTAGATGTGGAGGTAAGCAAGATATGTTATTTTGTCACCTAATCATGGCTGCTTTGCTTGTTTTTATACTAGAAAGCAAGAGGAACTGTTATTGAGGATTCAAATGTGACTGTGCCATTTGCCTGTGCCAGGGAAACAAGCTAACAATGCTATCTGAGAGTTTGATTGCTTCATGGACCATGCTTACAGAGCTCAATGCATGTAATTGTCGAAAATTTTGCTGCTGAGTGATAATTTCTTCCTTTGATCTATAGATAAACATAAACAGTGTATTCTGTGCAGCAAAAAATTTGCTGAGTGTTATACCCGAGAACATTGGAAGTCTTTCACGTCTCATTCGTCTTGACCTCCATCAGAACAGTGGGTTCATTGGAAAATGAATTAGCTTCCTAAAGATCCATTCTTTCATATCATCTGAACCCATTTTCTAAACTCATCCTTCTTACTTTCTATTACGACTTCTGCAGGAATTTCGTCAATCCCATCATCGATTGTCAGCTGCTGTTCCCTTGTGGAGTTCTATATGGGGTATCTGCTATTACTTGATCTAAATTTGAGGGGATATTGCACATATTGATTTCTTTACACTTTCATGTCTTCAAAATTTATTTGGCATTTTCTGCATCAAATTTTAGGAATAATGCACTATTGACGTTACCAGCTGAGATGGGGGAGCTTTCACGTTTAGGGACATTAGATCTTCACTCAAACCAGGTAGGTAGAAGTTCAAATGACTTGACTCTTTATATAAATACTGAGCTTAAGGGAGAACAATTGGTTCATTGAGATATTGGTATGGTGATATCTTTTATATATATGCAGCTGAAGGAGTATCCAGTGGAGGCGTGCAAATTGCATCTCTCAGTCCTCGATCTTTCAAACAATTCATTGACTGGATTACCCCCTGAACTAGGTAAGATTTCCTAATTGTGAATCTATATCAGAATTGAATTTGGTACATTTTCTTGGGAATTCAAATTCCTGTGTGGCTCATATTTCACAAAACCGCCCAATGTTTTATAAAATGGCTCATGTTGCACAAAACCCCCCATGTTGTTTAAAATTGAAAGCTACTCATCTAAAGAATATTAATAAACTTCCTTTTTTGTTTTAACAAATGTTTAAGTTAATGAAAAAATTTCAAATGAATAAGATTGGTTGTAAATTGAAGGCTGATAATACTTCCATTCATTGGTTTGATTTATTATTATTGCCTTTTGTTATGCCTATTAATAAGTCAGGATATTATCTTAACTTAAAAATAAGTCATAGAGTGTGAGACAGAGACAAACTCTTTAGTAAAAGGCGAAAAAGCAGGACTTATCATATTTTTATCTCTTCTCTAGGCAATATGACTACCCTACGAAGACTTTTGCTTGCTGGAAATCCTTTACGGACTCTTCGAAGGTGCATAATATTTTACTGGCCCTTTATCTTAACGCTTATGTTTATTAATGATTTATCCAACTTATATTTATTTCTCAGCTCATTGGTTTCTGGACCTACACCAGCTTTGCTAAGGTATCTTCGAAGTAGGCTTTCTGGAAGTGAAGGTGCCGTTCATGCTTCTCTCTTCTTTTGCATTTTTAGTATGCTAATTCTAGGGTTTCATAGTCTTATAATAGTTACATTTTTCAAGACACTAAGGGAACACGATTTACAATTTTGAACTAATTTTTGCTTGGCATAATTAAGTTAGATTGTCATGTAGATTCTGAAGCTACAACTACAAGAAAGGAGGATGTGATTAGCATGGCAGCTCGAATGTCAATTACTTCAAAGGTGTTGCTCACAATAATCTTAATTTTTCTAAAGAGAATAAGCTTTTTTGTGAGTAGGTGTGGTTATTTATATCCTTTTTAAATTCATTATCTTGGGATTAAGAACTTACCTTTCAGTTTAAAAATCATCTTTATACTTCCAGGAACTTTGTCTGGAAGGGCTGGGTTTGACTGCTGTCCCATCAGAAGTATGGGAATCAGGTGAGGTCATAAAAGTTGATCTGTCAAAGAATTCGATCCAAGAGCTTCCAGTTGAACTTTCATCCTGTAGTACACTGGAGGTAAATTTCTTTGATCTAGTTATGTCTGTCTGCTCGGTAGCTATTAGGGGAAAAAGTAGTAAAAGAAGTGACAAAATTGTATTGCTGTTGTTTCCTGACTGGTTCAATAAAAATCTTTAATTCCACCACTGTCTCAAGATTTATTTGGCACAAAGGCTGGGGCCTGCTGTTCTGGGGCTGTGAATGGCACCCTGATGACAGTAAATTGACTGCTGAACATACTTAGGTGCTAATTGAAGGAAGAAATACTCATGCTTACTTCTTGCAAGATTACTTCGCTTTAAGTGTGAAGATTTCATATCTTTCATTTATATTTTCTAATATTCAGATCATAAACAACTCATTTCTGATTAGCTTTGGCTTGTTGCCAAGTGGACTGTTATTACTATCTCCTGATAAATAAGGTTATTTGAAATATGCAACTGACAGTTAATTCCTCTCTGAATTTATTCAATCGTGCAGACTTTGATTTTATCCAGGAACAAGATTCAAGACTGGCCAGGTGCAATTATCAAGTCACTTCCTAACCTTTTGTGTTTAAAGCTGGACAATAATCCACTAAGACAGGTTTAGCAAATAGTTTATGTTTTGCTTTTTTCCTACAGTTTAAGTGATGCAATAGAAATATGAAATAATTGGGATACTGGTTTGTGACAGTTTCTTATACCTGTCTTCTTGTTGCAGATCAATTATGAGCAATATGCTATGTTAAGAGTTTCTTAGTGGAACTTTTCTGTGATATCTTTTCCACTTTTTAGCTGATATAGGTCATTCATTTGATAGTCGTAATAAAATAAATTTCAAATGCATATTACCTAGGTGATTGATAGGTTCAACAAAACTAAGCACTTTTTTGTCTTTATCATTTGGAAGGCTCAGTCCCACATAATCCCTACTTTCCCTGTAATAACTGTATACGATATGATCCTAGATGGTAACTTATAGAAATTTATTAAGATAATAATAAAAAATCTTATGAATCTAAGAACTCTATAGGCTAATTATCATTAAAAACTTAAGTTGTTGTAAACCAGTTGCTAGGAATAAACAAAGGAGAGAAACAAAAGAGAATTCAGTTCATGCCTCTGTATATCAGGCTGCTTAACACTAATAACTACCATGTGATTAACTTTACAATTAAAAAACCCTTGCTGTCAGTTCTATATTACAGTATCTTTCTGGTTGTGTTTGTTAAAATTCTATCTGCACCTTGGGTCAAAAAGAGGTTAAAGCCCCATCTTTGAAGATGCTTTTTCCTTGTGGATGTATTTGTGTTGCGTTGTGCCTTTGCTTCTTAGTGGTTGTATGATCTAAATGAACTCTTATTTACTTGTAGCTTCCATTAGATGGATTTCAAGCAGCCCCTAAGCTTCAGGTTCTCGATCTAACTGGTAATGCACATTCATTACCAGACCATCCAGCATTTTCTTGCTTACCACATTTGCAAGAGCTTTACTTGCGGTCAGTTGACAGTCCTTAGGTGATTGTTCATGTTAGTATTGGCCGAATATCCATTCTGTTAGTTTTAAAGCCCTTTTCACTTGACAGACGAATGCAGCTACATGAAGTCCCATCAGAGATATTGTGCTTACAGAAATTGCGGATCCTTGATTTGAGCCAAAACTCCCTTCAATCAATATCAGTGGTAAGTGGAAACATATTTCTCTGAGAAGCAAATATGTGGCATGTATTTCCATTTTAGAATTAAGTTTAAATTGTTTCTATAAACACAGGTCAAGGTTTCAGGACAATGAGTAGTAGTTATAACACTGGCAAAAAAAATACGCTGAGTGAAGTGTCCATAAAATATAGGTTGGGAGAAATTACCAGGACCTTGGGGAAATAGGGAAGCTAGAGACTGGAATTTAATAGGGAATCTGGTTGCTGATAGCTTTCTTTTGTGTGCAAATTTTGTTTCGCTTCATATATTTTTCAGAACAACGGTGATGCATTTTACGTTTATGTGGTATAAAGTGTTTTCTTAAGAAGTGAATATGAGTTTTCTTGAAGCCTTTCAGCCTTGGCTTTTAATTTTCTTGGGAAAAAAAAAAATAGAACTTCCATATTCTTTTGATATGTTGCTATTTAAGATACAATTCTCCGATGATAAATCTTGTACCTGAAGCAGAATCCTTTTTCTTTCTTTGGTTCATCTATGAAAATTCAAGTTCTTAATTATCTTCATTGAAACTTTGGGATGCAGGGATTCAGAAATCTTACTTCTCTTACTGAGCTTGATCTATCTGACAATAACATATCAGCTCTTCCCCCGGAGTTGGTGAGTATAAGAAAACCTTTCCCTAATGCATTGATGGTATAATTCTTGGTGCATTAATAATCATACTGGTTTTTAAACTAAGAGAAACTGGATATCTTATTTTTTAACGTATATTCATGTAAACTCTGGGAGTCATAACAAATAAAAGTATCTATCTAATCTTGCAGTCTGTGAAGTTATTGTGTTCTCGTACAATAAATTAGGAGGATCCCAATTTGGGGAATCTAAGCATTGTTTGGATCCTATTCAGACAATGCATCTTGTGTTAACTAAAATGGTACATGGTGGTTGGCATTAGTCCACATGAAATGACAGCATAATTCTCATGCATAGTTTCCTAACACATTTACTAAATCCTTCCTTGTCGTACCAGAGGTTAAAAAGAATATATAGAAAAAAGAAGAAGAAGATAGAGAAGAACGTTTTCATGAATAGTTTTCCTCCTTGGTTCTGTAACTAAGAATCGTCCCTTTTTGCTTATGTTTATTGGTAACTGCAAACAAGAAAATTTATTCTTCAACTATAAATATCACACATTTATGCATAATATTCCATTAAGTCTTGGGAAGAGTTGTCTACTGGTCCTTGTCTGCATTTGTCTTAGCTAATATTTTTGTTAATCAGGGTTTGCTTGAGCCCAGCCTACAGGTCTTAAGGCTTGATGGAAATCCATTGAGAAGGTATGCATCTTTCTATTAGTTTGTTAAAAGGTTTGCTGAGATTCCTGTAATTCTGCGGTGCTATGATATAGAACTTTCTTCACATAGGAATTCACTCAAAGAAAATTAGGTCCTTCAAGTATGATAAGTAGTATCCCTGTCAAATTACTTAATTGATTGAAACTTATAGTAAATGTGTTTGTGAAATGCATCAATATTAGTTTTTCTTTACAATAGAAAGCTCATGAGGAAGCGAAAGTAGCAACTCCAACAAGACAAATGATAAAGTATGTGAAACAAAATATTCTGCTAGACGACTGATAGCATTTAATAGCTATTGGCTCACCAACTTATAAGTGCATGATTACATTGATGATTACCGGAGAACAATAGAAAGTGAAATATAAATGTTGCCATTCTCCGAACTTGTAAACTTAGCTCTTGCTTGGCGTAACTACTAACTAAAGTTGATGAGGTTTCCATGAATTCGGTTACCCTTTATCATTATTTCTGTTTCTAAGCAATGACACAGCAAGGGAAAACGACATATTGTAAACTATTTATATGCTTTAAGCATTCATTACTTTTTTTCATTTTTTGTTTTTCCTCTCATTTGCAGCATCCGGAGGACGATCTTAGATACAGGAACCAAAGCTGTTCTGAAATATTTGAAGGATAAAATTATGGATCCCTAGTGTGTTTGCATCTCTCTCTGGACAATACTGGAATCTTGATGGCATGTAACCATTTTTAATCTATGATGTTTCTTTGTTATAAACTTGCAAGTTTTTAATGTCCATATAAGGTCGTGGGAATTTTATTTTTTTTGGCTCCTCTCTCTTGAGAGACTGACGGGTGGTGGGTTTTGAGCCAAAATTTTATAGATATTGAATTACTGGAATCATTGTAATTGCAAGTTAATTCGTGGTTTTTATGTGGCAATCTAATTAATCTAAAACATCAAAATAGAACGAGATAGTTTTATTATTGGCACCTCTAAGGCATTAAACCAACTAGGCGAGACGAAAATTTTAGTACGTTCACGTATAGATATAAAATATACAAATTGGAATAGCATGAAAGTTAATTGTACAAATATATAATTTTTAGTGTTAAGGTAAACAAATTGTCAGAAATTACAAAAGAAACTGTTTAATTATTGAAAATTTTACATATATAAAATATGTTCAGGAATTTAGATCATCAGAGCAGAAATGTACTTTCAAAACTTTAGGCCTTTGAAATTATTGGATCAGTAAAAAGCTGGTCAAGCATCAGTTATGCGAGGGAACAGCTTTATAAGTATATTTTATAAATTCCTGTGCGATAATCTGTTTATAAATTATTTTTCAAAATTTTTATTTTATTTTTTAATGGCTCAAAATTTACTGTCTAAATTTAAACTTACAATAAATAATTTCCGTAGTACAAAATCAAGCTCCAAATATTATTACATAATCGAGTTCCAACTTCCAAGCGGCCACACCCAACGAAGCAAACTGCTAAGAGACAACAGAAAAAACAGACGCTTTCACCAAAAAAAAAAAAAAAAAAACAGAAAAAACAGACGCAAACCACACCCCAAAAAAATCAGAAGGAAAAAGAAGAGGATTTAATTATTAAACTCCTCCAACACCTATCTTTACTTACACACCCCTCTCTCTCACATCAGCTTCGGACAAACACTATTTATTTATTTATTTACATATTCAATTTTAATCATCTTTTTATTTTTATTTTTTCTTGTTTTTTTTTACCAAAAAAACAACCTTCATCTTCAGAGGAAAAAAAAATTAAAAAAGAAAAAGAAAAGGGGAAACCTATCGACTGAATTACGGTGCTTTCCCAATTGAATGACCAAAACACCCTCCGCTACATGACTCCCATTCCCGCCGGATCCTACTTCGAACTCGACGCATGTCGTCGTGATTTCATCACAACAGAGAGGGTATTTCCGTCAACTAAAACTAATAGATCGCTTCCTGTCCTTTCCTTGTCTCAAGCTTCCTCATCTGAAGCTTCTCTCTTACCCGCCACCGAACAGCTCCAATTTTTTAGTCCTCCATTAATGGACGACGAGTATTCCCAGAATGTCCTTCATCCCCACCACCACCAACCCCATGACCGTATCAAGCTCAACGTCGGCGGCAAGCTTTTCGAAACCACCGTCGCTACAATCCGGTCAGGCGGTCCTGACTCTCTCCTCGAAGCTCTTTCCAACCGCCCCACCCACGATCAGGACCCGGTTTTCATAGATCGCGACCCCGAGATCTTTTCGGTCCTCCTCTCTCTTCTCCGGTCCAATCGTCTACCTTCTACGGCTTCCAGATTCACAAAGCAAGAACTCGCCGATGAAGCGGTTTACTATGGAATTGAGTCGCAACTCAAGGCGGCGATGTCGCCTCCTCCGTTTACGGGAATCGACGCTTCCATCGTCACGACTATCCGACCCGCCTCCGATGGTTTCCCGTCGGCGTTTACCGCTGGAGAGGATGGCTCCATCTGGCTTGCACATGGCGGCCAAATCTCCAGCTACGATTGGAATCTCCTCCACGCAGGAAGCATTCGCACACACCTAGAGGTTATAACTTCGATTCGCCGAGTTTATCCAGAAATCGCAGCCGTAGGTTCCGAAACCGCTGCCGGTCTCCATTTTTACGACTTCTCCAGTGGCCGTAACATCGGTTCGATCCACTGGACCGACCCTTCCGATCCCCGGATCTACAAAGCTCGAGTGAACGCAATCGCCGACTCGTCGAGTTCAGTTTTTGCGTCGTTCGATTGCCCGCACAATGAGAACAGCATCCTGGTTATCGACAAATCGACGCTTCAAATCCAATCAGAGTTCGGCCGCCAACGTGGCAGCTCAGCGAAGAACTTAGTTCCGGGGAAGCTGACGTGGCTCCCGGAGACCGGTCTTCTGTTTGGGAGCTCGGTCAACTGCGGTGCGTTTGGGTACTCGGGTTACATCAGATTATGGGACAGCAGGTCCGGAAACGTGGTTTGGGAAGCGAACGAGCCAGGTTCTGGACGGAGTAGTAGGTTCGGGGACTCGTTCGCCGACGTGGACGTTGACGAAGAGGACTCGACGATGTTCAAGGTCTGCTCGAAGTCGGGGGATTTGGCAATGGCAGATTTGCGCAAATTAGGGGACGACCCGTGGGTTTATTTGCAAGACAAGAACCCAAGCATGATGAGCAACGAAAGCAGAGGTGGTGGTAACAGCGTGATACATTGTTACAGAAAGCAAGTGTTTGTAGGGAGAGAAGGTGGTTTGGAGGTTTGGTCCACAGTGCCAGATAGGAAAATGTGTACGGAAATAGAAAACGGTGTATCCGAGGGATTGTATAGAAAGAATTTTGTAGATAAAGTGGAGGATTCTGAGAGAGGTGTTATAGAGAAAATTGATGGTGGTGGGGATAGGCTCTTTGTTAGTAGACAAGATGTTGAAGGCATTGAGGTCTGGGAATGCTCAAATTCTTCAGGAGCTGTTTCAGTTTTATGACAACCCTTGTTTTTGGTATGATATATATGATTAATTTGGGTTTCAAAACAAGAGCCTTTTATTGAGTTCCAAAATTATTGTCAAATGCTATCATGGTTGGATGATTTTAACACCCTTTTTAGCGCATGTGAATGTTTTGGTCAAGTTTTCTCAAATACCTTAATGATAGCTGAACTAGTATACTGAACGAGCACCCATATTCTCCATTACTCTTACAAAATCTGCCTCACATAATATATGATGGTTGGTTGGATACATGTCATTTCTGTATATTCTATGCTGCATGATCACTTTAATGATGATCTGTGGGTTCTTACAGTGTTTATGGAAAGTTAGAGCACAGAATTTATGGAAATGACATATACCTTATGATAATTCTCTGGTAATCGTTAATTCATCACTTTCATACAAATACATCAGTCAGATCTTTAGTTGCTCCATCGGGGGGTGGGTGTAGTTGCTCCATCGGCCAAGAGGATGTTATGATTGATGTGAGAAGCTTAATCTCATGCTGGCTGCTGCTACTGTCAGTGTGTTTTGGGGCTTGGTGACCACAATACTAGTTACTACCTAGTACCTACGGAAGAACATGGGAAAAGCTTCTAGAAATGGGTGGGTTTGCTATTCTATCTAAAGTTATTGTGCTCTTCTTTTCCTTGTGCTGAAAATTCATACTTGTTTTCTAATATTTCTTACATGTTTGTTTGCTTATAGTAAACACATATTTGCTGATAATTCATACATTTTTTTCTGATAATTCATGCATGCTTACTGTTTTCTGTCATGGTGGAGACCCGACACGCAATGGTTGGCTGTCGTAGTAATAAGCTAAGAATCCTGACCTGGTTGTCAAGTCTTGACCTGTCCTTGTTTATCATTTCTCGAGTGGTTGGTTTTGAGTCATGATAAGTTACTTTGCTTGTATTAATGAAGAGAAAAACAATTAATTTGATTTCATCTGTTGATGGCTGTTTATTGCATGGAATCCAGATAAACTAATTCGTGTTTTGCATTGTTTTTTTGGTTTTATGAAGAAGCCTCAACAATTTAAAGTATTCAAATTGGGATCCTTTGAAAAAGTAATCTGATTTCTCATTTCCATTTTATATGCCTCACAAATTCACTATCATTTTACTTATTAATAGTTTTACATGAGTGCTTCATGATGTTACTCATATACTTTAATCATTTTGTGCAGGGATGATCTTCCTCTTATCATAGCTATTGATTTGCAGCACATGCTCTAATTAAAGGTGTATTTTAAGTGCAGATAATATGAAGACTGCTCGAACAGTTGTAGTGGTAAGGACAGTTAATAACATCATTGTTTCAGTTTGATTTGTATTAACCTTGTTCAAAATATTGAAAGCAGCTTTAACTTTGTTATTACTAGGACAGTTAATAACTGTTTGAATCTTGTCTTCCTTAACTACTCAAAGTCAGCTTCCAAGTCCTTAGAAAGGAGATTCAGTACGGTGATTTGTTGAATATATAGATTCAAATGGACGTAACATAATATCAAAAGAGAACTTATTTTGGTTTGTCACCCATGTGCTCTAAATCCCTGAATGAAAAAGCATAATATTTAAATGACAAATTATGCATATAGAAAACTATCCGGAGGTTCGGATTTGATGAACTTTGATACCGTGAATTGCTTGTTGCACATAACTGCTTTGCTGGAATATTATTGTAATCCTTGTCTCACTCTTTCTTCAGGTCATTCTAGACATTATAATGGTTGCACTGCCAAACTTTTGTGCCATAAAGCTCCTGATGGTATGCGGCATTAGTTTTTATTGGCCTTTTTGGAGAGGCAAACTAGAGTGGTAATCTTATGGAGGTTTACGGTACTGTTCCTTTGAAGGAGTGCTCAATGAAAATTTCAAGCCTCGCCCTAACTGGCTTAAAGGTTGTGACCAAGATTCTTTTCCCAGTCTCAACCAAGAAGTGTAGCCCCAGCTACGAGAAGCAGGCAATTTCTTGAAGGTGGGTATGCATTAGGCAATTTCCGATGATCAATATGTAAAATAGTAAAAACCCCTTTATTGCAACACAGAAGGATATATCTGTATTTTACAAGGTCTTGAATTAAAGCCTTAATTTAAATACTTTTTTTTTCCTCTTTTTTTTTTTTTAATTTGTTTTTCCCTTCTTAATTTATTTAAACAGATAATATGTATTCTGATAAGTAACCATCATAACTAACCACCATTATAGTTAAGTTTTCATTAATTAAATCATGAATTAGACTGAAAATTGAAGGCCATTGATATGAACCAAAAAATTAGATGACGGCTGATCATTTGGTCTAAACTAATTTATATAAACAAATAATTTTAAAAATCAGTTTCCAAAATATAATTTTAAAAGAAGTAAAAGGAAAAATAAATATATCTAATGATAATTCATTAAAACTTTACTGGCCGGTTGCCATTTTAAAGGAAATTAAACTATGTATAATAACGTTAAAATATTTACACAACAATTAATATAATTTATAGAAATTAATTAGATATTTTATTTGATTTTTGAAAAATAAAACAAGATTTCCATAAATTGTAAAGTAAATAGGAACTTTTCCAGAAATTATAAAGTAAATTGGAAGCTATATATTATACTCTGTTTTAATTATAAAAAAAAATACATATACTAGTTATTCTTTTATTTATATCTAATATTATACTAAGAAAAAATTGAATATAATCTAGAAGAGGGTATAGGTTTACGGATAATTATACAAATTATATATTATTATAGTATATCTGTTGTAATTAATAATATAAGATATATGTTTTTATCTCAACTGATCTTTAAACTTCTATATTCTTATTATTTATACGCCAAATTTTCCCACCCTTTTTTTCATATTCCAAATTCCCAAAAAAAAAATTCACACAAAAAAAAAATTCCCAAAATAAACCCTAAAATATTATCCATCACTTCCGGTGGCTGATCGGCTGTGTACCATCGTCTCTGTTTCTCTCTCTAGTCTTAGTATCGGCCAGTTCTCGCCCGTGCGTTCGCACGCCGTTGGCTTGTATTTGGAAGGTTAACCTCTCAATATGATTTTGTATTTTGTTCTTTCTCCTTCCGTGATTGAACGAAAGTTTTATAAGCTGAACGATGGGTTAATTTTTTTGAAAATGTGTGCCGATATAATATATATATATATATATATATATATATATATATATATGTGTGTGTGTGTGTGTGTGTGTTTGATAGAATGTTTTTGCTATTACACATGTTCAAGTAATTGTCTTTGTGCTAAATAATTACAGTTCTTTGGGGTAAAATATTCAGTGTAATTACATGCATGTTTCAAAAATTACATTATTTATTTATTTTGCGAATAGGCTATGGAGGCACACTCAGCGCACCATGACCCCCAAGATGAAGAAGAATATGTATTGCTTGATCTTGATGCTGTTTCTGGGCAGCTCGACATACCACCAAATGCCCCATATGTTCTATCTGTACGTTTCTAAAACCTTCAATACTCGTTTCTCGGATATTTTTCCTAAGTAAATTGTTTTCATTCTTGAAATTATATTTACACTTTAGCTTAATTCATCATGCTGCCCCTTTTAACGTGTTATAGTACTAACTTGATATGGTCTTCAAAGTACACAGAAGAGTTCAAGTTATGAGTTTATGTGTGTGTGAAATTGTGAATATACCATGATTAATGCAATACATTTTATTCAAATGAGTTATGGGTAATTAATTATGCTCTGTGAATGAATTGTAAATATGAATAGTTTTCTTAACTGCATTCTGTAATATGACTTTAGTGACTTTTTAGATAGTTTTCCAGATTAACTGTTTGATTGATGATTCAATTTGCTCAATCTTACTCTAAGAGCTCCTTTTGGGTACCAATACATGTTCATATACTTCTCATTGCATCTACATCAGTTTCAAATGAACTGGAGAATGGTGACTTCTGTCTCTTTCTCTAAGAATGGACCAAAGTTAATATCTTGTGTTGTGTTACTGTTCTGTTAATGGACTATTGTATGACACTCTTATTATCATCAATTTGTGTTAATTGCAGGGTTTGGACACGCTGAATCCAGTATTGGTCATAGATAACAGATTGAAGCTGGTGAGTTAGTCTCTTGCAAAATCCTGAATTGGCTTTCAATTTGACAGTCCGAAGTCTGCATAGATTCTAAAGTTCCAAAAATGTACTAGAAAGGCTGGAACCTGTTTTTCAGGTTGAGTTTATGAATAGTCCATATTTTACTTTCTTGCCATTATTTTGTTCAGCTTATTTAGTCAAGTTATTTTTGTTTGTGTAGTATTGATTTGTGATCAGATTGTCATGGGGGGCGTTTTGAATGATTTGATTTTGTTTGCTTAAAAATATATATGCGACTCAATCATATGTGCAATTGTTACTGCTGAGGATTTGGTTCTGCAACAACATTCTTTTTGGTGTCTACGATTACAAATATTGTAGAGAAGAAATAGTAATGTGATATATATAGGATGTTTTTGGCATGCATATGTCAGGGAAAATCTTTCCAATAGATGCTTTTATATTCTAACAACAATTACAAAGAAGTTTGTATACCAGTTACAGGTTTTATCTTGTTTAATAAATTTTAATCCAGTGAACAAACACTTATGGTTCATTTGAAATGCAGTTATTTATGGGAGTGATGTTTGAGCTTAATGTATTTTTTCATTTTGGTAATTGATGAACCATGAAAGATTAGGGAGGCAGTAAAGAACGATGAGAGTAAAGAATGTTATGTGAAATGAATCTAATTGAGAGGGAAGATGATAATTCTAGAAAATAAAAGCAATTATATGCTACAGTTTGGTAGAATGAATGGACAACTATTTTACATAAGCATAACGAAAGGAATAAAATGTATGAATTGGCATTGTCTTTTAACAGGTAAATAGATAATAAATGATTTCTTTGAAAAATAAGTCAAGATTGACATTCAGTAGGAAGTGACATTTGTGACAAAATAAACCAATCATCTTTTAAATTTTTTATTATCACATGTAATTTAAGAGTAATCATAAGATACGGATTAAATGCTAATGTAATGCTTTTATTTTATAGGAAACAAGTTAAATGTGTAGGCAGTGAATATATTATAGACATTTGTAGTTAGAATTTTTTTGTAAAATTGAACGATTAAATTGAAAAACTGAATGTCTGTCTTTTATATCATGAGTTGAAGTTTATACTGCATTTTATAGGGAAATATCCATTACAGTAATAAATCACTTCTGTCTATTATTTTCCTTCTCTTCCATTTTGATTTTCCCTGTAGAACTCTTGTTTTACTATGTTATGGAAATAGTTAATTTGCATGACACCACTTGGAATAAAAGACTCCTAATTTGATGAATTAATAGGATCGCTTGAATTGATTGGCATATGCTTCTTACTTGTTTTTCACAGATAGGGGATTACGAAGAAACAATTGGTACATGCCTTATGTTCACAGAAGAAGGTGAGTTTTATTTTTATCATACTCAAAATACTTGCACATAAAGAAACCATGCAACAGAAATTTTTTGTTTGTTTGTATGGTGTTTCAAAAATTTTCAAATGTATATTTCAGAGCAAGTCTTATTCTTCTTTTTGCAGATACTGGTCCTGTGGTTCATGAAGAAACAGGACCATCAGAGGCAAACCTGTTCTCAGGCAAATGCATAATAGATCAAAACCATGCTCCGAAAAAGCAAGTAAAACCAGTCGCCCGACTTCATAAGATTCTCCGGTTTAGGTTGAGTCGTGATGATGACACTCAAGATTCAACAAGTGACTAACCTCTTTGGCGGGAAAAAGACTTAAGAACTAGCAGCAGGATTACGAAAGTCAATGTGATGGACATATAGCTAAGTTGAATTTGCAATTAGATTGTTTTTATGCTCCCTTCTTTGTCTTTTTGAAAATATAAATATATTATACTTGGCATATGCATACAAATTAAACATATATTTGGGGATCGATGATGAAGTATTTTCATCAGCATTTTGTTGATGCTGAGATGCCTTTGCATAACTTTCTTGCATGTTAAGCCAACAAACTATGACCCATCTTGATTTGGTAGTATGAAAATTATGTTCTATATAAATGAATGAATCCTTTGTTTTCTTTCTTGTGTGTTGTTTTCAACTGCTTAGCCATTAAGGCTTGACCAGGCCAGAACTTTGGTTATTAGCTTTTTCTTGTATTTTTCTTTAATCAGGGACACTTTCTCGCCGTGTGGGTTGGTTATCTGCTTAGTCATTTTGGCATTAATTTCAGAAGGTGTGTTAGATTTGAGGATTTAGTGTAAATTCATTACATTAATTGTTACCTGGGGACTAAGTGAGAGACTAAGAATTTCAATACTAAAAAGTTTCAAAGTGGTATCTAATATCTATGGAACTTTTAGTTATTTAACTTATTTTTATGATTTAAAAGTAATGTTGTTTGCTGTTGCTCTGTATTTGTTTAAGTGTATCAACTATAATATTCATGGCCATATATTATTGTTTGTTATCTTAATTGATTTTAAACTTTGTTAAAATAGAATAATGTAAATGTATATATGGTTTTAACATTATTGTTTTTGCCACTAATGTAGTTAACTTCATGAATGGTATTAAATATAATATTCTATGTTTCGATCTTTTATTGTTAAGAGAGTAAACTAAACTCCACCATTGTCTTACTCAAATTGATTGCATAACTAACAGTATAAGGACCTTAACTATTCCAGATCATCCTCTATACCAACAATTATAAAATTATAATTACAACAATTATAAGCATTAACAAAATAAACAAATTTAAATTATTATTATTATTTTTTTTTATAGAAAATTTACAGATTTCACTTAATAAAAATTTGGTGACTAATAAAAAAAAAAATGTATTAGTGGAGGATTACGCGTTCCTTGAACATCGTGTGGTCATGGTGTCACCTACTTTTCTCAATCATCATCTCAGTCGTAGGCTTCCGACCAATAGTGGCATGTGACGCAAAAGACGCTGACGACATTTGCCAATGTGTCAATGTTTAGACACTCCACGTGTTGGACCGAGACGGCAAGACAAAGCATCGAAGAAGAAGGAGAAGAAGAATGAAGAGCAGGCGATCCACAAAGCTTTTGGCTCGTCCATTTCTTTTTTAATTAAATATTTTTCAATTCGATAGAAAACCCCCATGGAGACCCTACCATCTAGAGAGAGAAACAGAATGATAGCCAATAAGCTTTACAGAAGCTCAAAACCCTAAGCGCTCTCTCTCTCTCTGTTTTGCTGCTTCTATCTCTATCACTCTTCGTTCGCTGCAAAACTTTGCCACCTCTCTCTACTTTTCTCTTTTAACCTGTTTTCGTTGATAATTGTCAATGCTCGAAGCTTTGATTAGTTTTCTAATTCCGGATTTCGGTGAAAAGGTTAGAGATCGGCACCGAAAAGCTCCACCGAGATTCTAGTTTTCCTTCGTAAGGTTTTTGCTGATCGAGTGCCTTTTTCTGAGCACATTTTGATTGAGCTCGATACGTGGGTGTTTTGACAGTGAATTTACTTGCTTCCTTTTTCCATTTTCGTTGTTGATGCTGTTGTAGGTAAAAGCCTGGCATTTATTTGAATTTTCGATTAATAGAGGGAAACGGGTTTCTGATATTTGACCATCTGATGTTTTATTTCCAATCACTGTATCAACTTCCAGTGAATTTTTCATCTAGGCCCCCGTTTTTGTACTCCATTTCCTGCATTTTTCTTCCCTCCGATGTTTTCTTCATATGCTGCTTTAATTGCCTGAGATTTCGTTTAAAAATTTGACACTCAAGGTTAAGCTCACGAGCTTTGAATCACTTTGAATTACTGTCGGGAATTTTGGGTTTGTTTTTGTGGGATTTGAAAGAGCTTAAAAATTTGAGATATTTGTTTATAATGGCGGAGAGGTATAGACCGGTTTCGATAGAGGAATTGCCATCACATTTGATTTTGGAAATTTTGAGCTCTAGGCGGCTTAATGCTCTTGATCTCGTATGCTTAGAGTTGACTTCGAGGACTTTTGGAGGGAGTCATGCGTTATACCCTCACAAGTTTCGGTCTTTGGTGGACTTCGCGGCGTTTCAATTATGTATTGCTCATTCTATATATTCTCGAATGGAATGCAGTGCTCAAAAAGAACTCTTTGATCGGTGTGGCGGGAAATGGAAACGGATTTTGAGGTTCTTGCAGTCAGTGGAGCAATCGTCTGACATGGTTGAGACATCAGCAGGCAATGTACTATTTCTTTTATGTTTCAGTTGCTTGTTAACGCGTATATTTTTGGAGGTGTAGTTTAACGTGTAGTTCATTTTGTTTTTGCTGGTTTGGATAATGGATTGCTTTATCTAATGTTCTGCGCCAACAATGAAATAATTTTTGGAATTAGTTCTTTAGAACTTTAGTTATGCATATTCTAAAGGTGAAGTTAATCATATATTGTCGAAAAATCAGTGGGGGATATTAACTGTGTTACTATTATCTTAGAAGATTTATTTTGTTGATTCACAATATAAACTGCACTTTCAAATCATGTAACAATAATTTCTTTTTATTTATGCTTTTTGTCCCTATTCTGTTAGTATTATTTCATGTTCCAATAGATATTCGCAAAATTGTGGATATTTACTCTTAGTATATATATCAGCAGATGCAGATTACAACAGGAAGATTTCACACGTTCTTGATCAGCAATTCATCTGTGTACTCCTGTGGTTCTGGTTTGTGTGGTGTTCTTGGTCATGGCCCTGAAACTACACAATGTGTAACATTTACCCCGATTAATTTCCCATCTGTAGCATACGTGATCCAAGTTTCTGCTTCAAATAATCATGCTGCTTTTGTCATGCAATCTGGAGAGGTAAGTAACTGATAGTCCTAAATGAACTCTGCATAATTTAGAATAATTAACAATAACTTTGTAGACCTGATCTGGATTTCTCTCTCCTTTCACTCTCTTTTTGAAAACGAGAATTGATGTTGGAGGATGGAGTGAGGGGGACATATGGTAAGCAAGGTACTAGAGCAATGAATGATGTATGATTAGCAATACAGTTAAGGTTGGATCTTCCCTTAGTGATTGGCATGGGAGAAAAGGCAGTAACAAGTGGAATCTTTTTCATCAGTTAGAGATCCAGATTTCCACTCCTAATATCTTTTTATTTGGGACTTGGTTATGGATTTGATGCCCATAGGAGTGCAGGTTTGTAGAATCAAGAGGACTCAGGTCACTTGTAAAATTGGAAAGTGGTTGGTGAGTGATGAGTGATGACTATCATGAGAGCACTCAACGTGTGGGCTTCCAAGTGATGATGGCTCTTTCAATTGAGGGAGGGAGGGAGGGAGAGCACCTGGGGTTGGGGGGAGGGGGGTGGGTAGGTACTTGCTTTTGTTTTGCTTTCCTGTGTAAACCATTTGGTAATTTTTCTTGTTAGGGTTAAAAACGCTTGTACACATTGCTAAACTTCTATATGATGTAATTTTCTTGTCATGCTTATAGAGACTAATATATATTTCTAAACTTATATAAGTTCTTGACTGTCCCTGATTAATGAAATATTTATATGTGTACTCTGCTATTGTGTTCCAATCATGCATGATGTTTTAACTGTCAGATTAATCACATGATTGCTGATGACTGATAGGTTTTCACATGTGGGGATAATTCATCCTTTTGCTGTGGGCACAAAGATACAAGCCGTCCCATTTCTAGGCCTAGGCTTGTTGAAGCATTAATAGGAGTTCCTTGCAAGCAGGTAATATTTATTATGACTTTTCCAAAAGAGTGTTGATAGTTCTTCCAATTCTGAGGAAATATTGTGCTCGTCCATGTTTTTGTTTCAATGATTGTTTTCTGTGTATTGATTTGCCTACTTGACTTTGTTCTGAGATTTGTTGGATATTCAAAGGTTAGAAGTTGTTTCAGGTTGCTGCAGGTCTTAATTTTACAGTTTTCCTCTCAAGAAGAGGCCATGTTTATACCTGTGGAACCAACACACTTGGCCAACTTGGACATGGAGACACTGTAGACAGACCAACACCTAAAGTTGTTGAACTGCTTGAGGAAATTGGTTCTGTTGTTCAGATTTCTGCTGGTCCAAGTTATGTGTTGGCTGTAACTGACAATGGAGCAGTCTACTCTTTCGGCTCGGGGTCAAATTTCTGTCTTGGCCATGGAGAGCAGCATGGTGAGTTCCAGCCGCGTATAATCCAGACATTTAAGAGAAAGTGTATTCACGTGCTTCGTGTCTCAGCTGGTGATGAGCATGCGGTGGCACTCGATTCCAGTGGATGTGTTAGTCTACAAACTCAAGTTTATCTCTCTTTTACGTTGGATGTGCTTGGTAAAGCTTCTATAACTTATTGCTATTGTGTTGCAGGTATATACCTGGGGAAAAGGCTACTGTGGTGCATTAGGACATGGTGATGAAATTGATAAGACTACTCCAGAACTTCTGCACAGCCTAAAAAGCCACCTTGCTGTGCAGGTTTGCTTTGTTCAGTTATTTTATTATTTCTGATGGAGGTTCTGAAAGTAACACATTAATTTTCTTGATTTCCAATGTATCTATTTTGTTAATAGCTGATGCAATACTAAACAATATGAAAAAGAACTTTTTGGTATTTCAAAAAGGATAAGTTTTGGAGTTGGAGTTGACTCTGTTAATCCCTTTTGTTTCTCATTTTTATGAAACTTTTGGTTTCTGTCCCACAATTATCCTTGACTCTTGTTGTACTTTTTAGGTCTGTGCGAGAAAGAGGAAGACTTTTGTGCTGGTTGACGATGGTTCTGTGTATGGATTTGGTTGGATGAGTTTCGGTAGTCTCGGTTTTCCTGACAGGGGAGCTTCGGATAAAGTCTTGAAGCCTAGAGTCCTTGATAGCTTGAAGTCTCACCATGTCTCTCAAATTAGCACCGGGCTGTATCACACTGTTGCAGTTACAAACCGAGGACAAATATTTGGATTTGGAGACAACGAAAGGGCGCAACTAGGGCACGAAACTGTGCGTGGATGCCTTGAGCCAACCGAAATTTTTGTGCGAGAATTGGATCTTCCAGAAAGTGTGTTGTGAACCTCCGTGTGCTACCATATGCTTTCCCGCAGTCAGTTTCTAGTTTATGTTCAAAGCAATTTTTTATTTTTCCTTTGCTGCCGTCATTTTTATTATAATTGCATAAATTGTAACTGTAAAATCAAGATAGGTAGCTGTTGTCTTTACAATTAAAGCACGTGGTTGCTTGCTTTGTACTTTTGTGATAATTTTTCAGTTGTAAAATTACTAGAACTGCAGCAACTTCTGCACAAAATTATTTGAGATTTTTCCAATGTCACTCCTGTTTAATTTTATAAGACTATTTCATTAACTATTTGCATTTGATTATGGTATCTAATTAGATAGAAAGTGTTTCTATAACTGCTATTTAGTCCCTTTGACATTTTAGTGAACGACACGAGTGAAACACCTGGAAGCGGGCCAATTACGCTGACTTTTGATCACCGCATGGATGATGGTTGCAGAGGGAGACTGTCCCTACTTCAAAGCAATACAGTCCATATGCATACTTACCTACTCACTGAGCGATGACTAATATAAGCCTACTGGCATGAAAACCTTAGCAAGAGCGTAGCATAGCGGGGCTTGGGAAAAAGCGACGCAAACCAGTCACACTTGTTAAGCCGAAGATACATACATATACGAAAGGCGTCTGTGTAGTGGATGAATGTAGATAGATGTCTCTATCTATGACTATGGAAGTCCAAAAATGCAGTGTAGACCAAACTGGCAAGGCAAGTTGAATGATGGGATGTAATTCGAAAGTTCCCATCTTGTACGAAACACGTACAAACAACATATACAGATTACGTACGTTGTCTTTCTTTCTTGTAGTAAACCAGAAGGGATTCTATCAAAGTCTATATATTAATTAGAAAACACGTACTTTTCATTTAGATGTGGCCTGTGGGGATTTGTTTTAGAGTTGGAAATATATATCATCAATAAACGACTTGATTACGTGCTTTAATATATATTTACAAATCTCTTTCAACATTAATAAAGACATGACTCACTAGGGCCGACTTATTGAATTTGTCTTGTACTCCAGTTTTCAAGCAGCTATATAAGTTATGCATGTCCAGAAAAATTAGCAATTTCATTGAGGTATTTAACATGAGCATGTGGCCATGTGTTACTCATGCCAAAATATCAGATAAGGTGGTTGGATGTCATGAAGATGAATAGCACATTTATATCCTATAGCGATCCTACAAATATTGTTGATTTCTAAGCCTGTACTATATATATATATATATATATATATATATATGCAAATGGTGTTTATGAAGACCCTCAATTAAAGATGGGTTTGTGTGGTTATTAAATATGCATGTAATGGTCAAGAAAAAATCTTCATCAAATCTACGAAAAAAAGACAGCTTCCTCACATCACATAATCATCATCCACCTAATCCCCAATTAGCTGCCATTAATAGAAAGCACCATGTTTTTATGATATTTTGCAACAGGATTATAACCCTTAAACCATTTGAT
Organism: Rhamnella rubrinervis; assembly: GCA_007844105.2. Lineage (NCBI taxonomy): Eukaryota > Viridiplantae > Streptophyta > Magnoliopsida > Rosales > Rhamnaceae > Rhamnella > Rhamnella rubrinervis. The sequence goes on along the minus strand of CM017583.2, from coordinate 17,684,055 downwards.
TAATCATGCAAAAGCAAATTAAGTTTAGAGAAAATTCGATTTAGGACATAAAACCGGTACAATGACAAAAATAAAAAATTCACCACATAATGTGGTAATATTTAGTCGTGAAATTTTGTAGGACATAAGCATGCCAGCTTAACTCATTGTTTCTATACGTCTTATAGATTCCTTAGTACACTTGATCAGAGATTCCATGTACTAGAGCTAATATATGTCCAAGACTTTACATCACTAACATAAAACAGAAGAGAATAAGTTACGTATTGCTGGTGTTTACGTACAATTGACCACCTACTTTGCATTCGATATGACCACAAATTAAAAACTGAAACCCCTCCTTTTTTTCAATAGCTATGGAAGATGTTCAAAAAAGTTGCTACCTTTCCTTAAAGCAGAAACCACCATTTCTATCTGCTTAAGGAGAAATTTACTTGTAGAACTCATTTTAGTTTGCATTATGAGCTTTCATTTCCCAACTCAGTATATTAATAAATTTCACAAAAAAAGAAAAATCAGTTTATGAAAAGATGGTCATGTCTTGTCTACACCAACTCAATAGACAGGAAGGCAACATTCGGACTTTATAAAGGGATTAGACATATACTCGTATACATGTACAGTACTGTATTTGTGTGTATGTGTTAATGTTATATTATTTAGACAAGTGTACGAGTAATGCAGTCCAGCTTTGAGCTGTCATCATGAAGAGTCAACAAGTATCCTTCCTCAAATTGAGTCGGAAGCCATATTGCCCCATGTAATTGAATTACCAAAGTTTTTTTTTTTTTTTCTCTTTTTTCATTTAAAAGTTGTTATCGATAGAAAAAGCCAATTTTAAGAGCATGACATAATCATCTCAATAGAAACAATGAGTTAAAAAGGCAAAAATGTTTATACAAAGAGATTAAAAACTGCCTTTGCTGCTCAAATTAAGAAAACCCAAAAGAAAGCAAAATCACAAAAGCAAAAAAAAAGAAAAAGAAAAGAAAAAGACCCACAAATTATGCAAAAAAACAGACTTCAAACCCAAAATGAGATCTTGAGAACAAAGAAGTCTATCCCATTCACAACACATGTTTTTTATTATTGTTTGTGGTACCAGCACCCGAACCCACCACAGGATGAGCCTAAAAAACATTTTTTTTTTTTTTTCAACTCTCCGATGGACTTACCTAACATTTCTATGTCAAAAAGTTACAAATGTTCCCGGAAAACTTTTAACATATCGGAAAACGTCACAATTCCGACCAAGCTACAATCGTCCTCTATAACCCATACGTAATTCACACGGTGAGCTATTGCCTGTATCATCACTGCCACCAGTGAGCTCTTCGGGTGACAAACTATGGCTTCAGCCCTCCTCACCATCCTCGCTGAGTAGCTAGTTGACCTACTGTACCTTCCCGACCTCGGCAATGTCGTCGTCGGAGACAACGAAGGCTCCTCGTCCGACGAAGACGACAGTGGGTTTCCACTTGCCGGCGATGACATGATGCTAAACTCCTCCAACATCCCTTCTAAATTCCTCTCCCTCAACCTCTGCTTCACCACCCTGACTAGATCCTCCGGTGGGCCTCCACAGTCAATGTAGGCCATCAGGTCGCCGGAGGAGAGGGTCGCGATGGCTGCAGCCACCGTTTCGTCGCAGCAAGCCAAGGTGAAGGGTGAGATCTCGCCGATCAAGATTCCGTCGGCATCGACTACAGCGACGGAAGTTTGGTCGGCGAGGGAGCGGGAGATGTATTGCAGAGCAGAGCTCGCCGGAGAGTGGTAGTCAGTTGCTAAGACGTCGGTGCTGATGATTCCGAGTGCGTCAATGGAGAGAGCAGGGATTGGGGAGAAGAGTCCGATGGAACTTAGAAGAAATCGGACTACGTCTTCTTGGGTTAGCCAACAGAATTCACGGCCGTTGTGGACTGTGATGGTGGTGGTTGAAGCTTTTGGGTGCTGTTTTCTTCTTGAGCTAAGCCTTGTTTGGATTGGAACCACCAGGTTCTGTGCTCCTTGGAGGATCAGATCAATGGCTTCCAATAAGCTGAGAGCAATGCATAATCAGAGAGAGTGGGAGTCAGCACATTTAATTTTATCAAACAGAGTCTCTGCTTTTTTAAGTTTTGGTTTCTGAGTCCAAGGAGCAAAATTATTGGAAAGAGTGGCCAAATTTAACCAAGAAAGTAAATAGTTGTACTCGTAGGTTCGTAGGAAATTTAGAAGAATATTAAAATCTATCATCTTTTATACAAAGAATTACAGATAAGCAAATGGAATATACAAAAACATTTATACTGATTCTGAGAATTCAATCAAAATATGAAAATATACACTACTAAAGAGCAAACAAGGCCAGCCAAGAGCCTAACATGTACAAAACCCAGATCCAAATTTCAATGGAACAACATAGTTAAGCAAAACCCAGATGCAGATTTCAATACAACAACATAATTATTAATTTATAAGTCAAAATCTGATTGAAAAACCCAAAAAGATTAGAAATTTTACCTGGAAGAAGGTTCCAAATGCACGACGAGGCCAGGAATCTTAGGCAAGAGATCAGAGACAGGTGCCTTGAGAGCAACAGAAGGAGACAACAAATTCTGGTCCTGGCAGAGAAAGCATATGACATCCACCATGCAGACCTTCCCAACACACCGGCACTGATCACCTCCACCGTTGTTACCGGCAGCTTTCGAAGTGTGGTTGCAATCCCATACACTGATGGTGGTTTCGTCAGAGTTCTTGAGAGCTGACAAGGCGTCGGCGACGGTTGCAGAGACGGAAAGGGACCTCAGTGCCGGCTTGGCGAGACAGAGGTCGGATACCTCGTGTGCCAGAAAGCTCACTGCCATGCAAAAATGAGAAGAAGACAGAGAAATTGAGGCGGTGGTGCCAAGAGGAAGAAGATAGTATTGGCGATTGAAGAAGAGGCTGTGATCAGCAAGAGACAGAGAGAGAAGTTAAGCTTTAAGCTTTTGGGTAAACACTAAACAGCATTGAGGGCTTTATTTATAAGAGAACGTTACTGTGATGAGTCTCGGACACTTGTTTGGAGAACTTGCAGGTACACCGTATGGTACCGAAAACCTGTGGGTCCATTCCCTTTGGTTGTCCTTTTTTTTTTTAAGAACTAGCATTTTTTTAAGAATCTTTGTCGGCTTTCCTATGCATTCGTTTATGAAAATTATATTGAAAGTCATAGTTTTAGACTTAATAAATTTTATTGTTGTCTTAAAGGTATATTCAATAAACATCTACTAAAAATATAGATTAACTGTTTTAAATTTTGAATTATAAAATTAAAACAACAGGCTATATTCACTATATAATATAATTGATAAGATCCACATTTATACTTTTTTTAAAAAAAAATTGAGAAAAAGATACTAATCTTTATAGCTTTAAGAAATCCCAAGATCATAGGATTAATGGCATTTCATCATAGTATGAACTCGAAATGAGACACAGGGGTGTGGCTGCGGAAAAGGAATTTAGTCCATCACACTTGCAAGTTGTGGTTCAGTCTTGGTAAGCGTTATTCTCCGGTGTCTTCGGCTTAATCTGGTGGAGGATCTGTTAGGGGTGTGAGCCTACTCAGACTCTATCGGGTTGCTTTGGAGTATGAGGCTCTATCTCCTAATAGAATCCTGGGCCGATGAGATCCACATCGAGGTCCTTTTTTATTCATCAAAAAAAAAAAAAAAACTCGAAATGAGACAAAGAGTTTTTTTTTTTTTTCTTTACCTCTTATAGTTATAATTATAAACTACCTTTGTTACATATTGAAAATTAACAATTATTGTAAGCTTAGTTGTATTGTTTTGTGACTTCAAATATTGTGGAAGTAACTCCTCACAATTAACAATTATTGACTTAGTGGTGAGGTTATAGGAATTATATAGACTATATATAAACTTATACGCCCTTGTTTGGACAAATATTTTAGTATTTTACTAAACAAGTTCAAAAAAAAAAAAAGTTTGATTACTACACATCCCAAGACTTTTGTCCATGTTTCACGTTTACGAAAACCGTATTAACATTAATCTATCAAATTAATCTAATACTTTAATGTCATTGGAAGTAAAATCAGCGATTGAACTGATAAATATTTAATTTCTACGATTTCTTGATGTTGTCCCTGTAGAAGATATAGTATCTTCTCCATATATAATTATGTTTATTAAACACTCCAGCCAAAAGAAAAATGTTTATTAAATACCAAGTTCGAGCACAAGGTTCATGGTAAAGTTATGGAATCCAGGAAACATAGAAAAGAAGAACAAGTGCAACTTCTCCTATTTTCTTTTCTACAAGTTGTAAAACAATTTTGATTTTTGAAATTTACCTCGACCCTTGCCTTAAGGTCAATCACTTATTATACATGTCCAAACCTTTTTCTTTTTGGTTATTTTATATATTTTTCTTTAATTATTTCCATCTGCTTCCTAAAGCAATAGAAAGAAAAACAATTTATATTATCCAAAGTCTATTCAGGTCCTTTTCGCTTTTGAAAGTCTTTTTTAAAGCTTGTTTTCAAGAAGTACATGCAATGTTTATATTTTATTATATCCCTCTTTCAAACACAGATTTTAGTCGAACCAAAGCATCCCCTGACATAACGCGTTTCCTTGTGTGTAGAATATCACACACTGTTTGTATATATATATATATATATATATATATATATATATATATATATATATGTATCATAACTAATTCAATGATCAAAATGAAAGCATCCATCAATATTGGTATGTTTGAGCCCCACTCTTGGATTGTCATCCAAGTCCTCCAAGTTGTCATCATCTCTTTGGCTGTTAGATTGACGATGATATAATGTGGATGATGTGAAGGGAATATAAGATATGAGTGCACCAAATTGTATGATAGACATTCACTAATTTTTTAATGGTGTACTAGCTTAATTTTTAACCACATGGTTTTTTTTTTTGTTTTTTTTTTCATAAATAATTATTTAATATAAAAAGGTCATTGATAGAACAATTAAGATAACGAGGTCCGCTAATGAAGGAAATGGAGATAACTCAAAAAGATCGTCTTTAAGATGTTGAATTTTCTACTTGTATGAATTGTCTAGATAGGTCGGTTCACATGCATTAATTTGCTCCACAAAGCAGAGAGCCAATTGTGAGGCACCACTTGAAGGAAGCAATATTAAGTTAATTGGTAGCCTTAAGAGCTCGACGAGAAAGCTAACCTATAACCTTAAAAGTACGTGTATGAAATACAAATTATGGAGCCAACCTCGCTCATCTTTCAAATTCATTCGATGCCAATGTAAAATGGAAAAATGTTACAGTGCAATGTTGGCCAGACAAACAATGTCTTTCCATATATTTTTCTTGAGTTTTGAGTTTGGATCAAAGCTTGTGTATGATTGAGACATTTAGAGAGAAACTCTTTGCCACAGAGTTTGATCAAGCTTTTAGATATTATCATGAAGATGTCCTTTTGTGGCTGGATCCTGTCCTCCAAAGTATAAACGTCGCTGCATCAACCATGCGCGCTCACATGCTATCTTGGAAGGCCTATCATGCAAATGCACATCACATAATGCTCTACTTTATATCAACATGCACTACTGAATAGCTTTAGTACTTTCTGCGTTTTTTAGATGCAATTTATATAATTTCAGTTTTCCATGAATTCAATAATGTACAGGCGTCCTACACGCGCATTTTACATAATATAATCCCCTCGTTTGAGAAATTAAAGGTGGTATTTAATCCACATTTATAGTTTTAACATATTAATTAATAATTATGTTCAATTCTTCTGTTCACATGGATATTAAATAATGAGCACAAAATTGAAGGTTAACGCATGCTTATAATTCTTTGTTTAAAAAATGTAAAGGATGATTAATTAGGCTTTATAATAATAATATCAACTTGTTGGGGGATCACTAATAAAAGGTGTAGGTTTTATAAAAAAAAAAAAGGGAGTAATTAAGAACACAAAACACATTCGAAACATACAAAATGCATAGCCACGTGATATAATCATCCAGTGGATCCCTCATCAGGCTGCCAATTTATGAACGCCTCCTTCCTGAACGCTGATCCAGCAGTGGGGGTGGGGTCCACCAATTGATGTGTGGTGGGGATCCCACGTGTTTACATATATATATCTATCTGTAAATTGGCTATTTTTCAATTTTGTATTTCTTACAGGGTCTTGATCCATACAAGTCCATTGCACGCACAAAATCCGCTTATGCTTTTATAACCACCTAATTAATTTAATTAATTACAAGGAAAAGCATACTTTTTTTCCTTTTTGTTCTTTTTTTGAAATCAAGGAAGATCATTATCTCTCTGTATAACCATCATGTAATATTGGACTGCACTCAATTATTTATCCGGTCCACAGGCCCTCATTTAAAAACAATGAGAACGTCCTCATATATATATATATATATATATTTTGTTTTAATCAAAACCAGGAGAAGATCTTAAACTCATTTGAAAGATAATTCTGAGTATATAATTTGAAAATTTAAAAATAGGAAAGAGAATTAGGAGTTTAGGATATTAATGTGGTATTGATCAAGACACTTTTATATTAAAATGTGATCAAAATATAAAAAATAAAATTATAAGATCAGAGAATGACATATCTAAACTCAGTGTCTTTTAAAGTATACATAAGGAGTGAATATATACTCTAACTTTCTATTGGTATTTAATAATCATGAATATTCATAGGCGGTTTCACCTATTATCGTACACGGCGTATGAAATGCGGCCGTCATACTCTCAATATAAAGTACTCAAATATATATTAGTTATATACATATATATAAGTATATATTTATATCGTTAGAGCTTTATTTTTTTAAAAAAAAATATTTCTCTTCTAAGTTAAAAGATATAGAAAATTAGAAATAATAAACATAAAAAATTTTCAAAATAAAAAGGATACCCTTTTAAATTTTGCACACCTTAAATCTCAAGACCGGCCCTGCCTATTATATAATCACTATGAATATGATTAGGAATTACGTTCGTTGCCTAGAAATATGGTGAGGTTACCATAGATGAGCCTACTACAACAGACTTCCTAAAAATAGGCTTCCTAAAAATAAATTCTTTTAAAAAAAAGCTACCGGCAAGGTTACATGCCACGGGACTAGAGTTACTGGTGGGCTTTTGATTAAAACCCCATATATATATATATATATATATGTATATATGTATATATGTCTATTTGTATATCAATTTAAGATGAATTACAAGGTCGTTTTATCTATTCGTTAAACATTCCAAATCTCAAATCTTTAATTTAAAAAAAAAAAAACACATATACACACACACATTTATAATATGCTGATGTTAGTTCTAACTGCTACTGTTCCTTGCTGTTGGCTCATAACGACCTCCTCCTTTACATTAACAAAAATATAAATAATTACGATGTTATTTTCCAACGCAGCCACATGTCTTGATGGACATCCAGAGTCTGTCATCCCAGGTGGCATGCAAAAAGCCCATTCTTATGTTTATTTATTAATTTTTAATTAGTTTTGCTCACTAAAGCCAGTGGCTAATCCACTTGCTAATTTTTTAGAAAATTAAAAGTTTAAAACATAATAATTGTAATAAGTGCATGTCTTTATCATGTGGAGCCATCATTAGTAACGCAATTAATTGTCATCAAAGTGTACATTTTAGTTTCTTAGATTTCTATATGATCCATATTTTCTTGATGCTCAATAATTATAAAGTTAGTGCATTTTTTTTCTTCTAAAAGACGAAATGCTTTTACTTGGTCTGCTTCAACTTCTTTCTCTCTCTCTCTCTCTCTCTCTCTCTACGATACTCCTGCGTACATAAAATACATTTCTTGAGAGATAGTTATCGCAAACTTAATAATCAATTAATTAATTTAAACTACTACCAGAAATTTTTTTAAAACTAATTCAAACCAAATATTTTTTTGGTAAAAATTCAAACAAAAAATATTTAATAATTAGTAAAATCACAAATCAAGGGAATATTAATTTGTTGGCTAGCTCCATCTATTTTGGAGTAATTATGCTGTGAGTCCATGATATATATGTTATATAAATATTATTTTATAAGCAACGAAGGTATTTATATTATTTTTTTAATATTATATCTGAAATCAGTCTTAATTAATTTAAAAAACAGACATATATATATATATATTCACAATTAATTATTATCCTTAAACTACTTAAAAAATAAACACACCCTATTGGATTAACGTCGACCTCCTAACCTACTTCTAGGAAAAGCTAGTCTTTCCTTTCTTAATTAATTGCTACTTTTTTCTTGTGTCCAGCTAATTACCTAATTACCTATATTATATGGGTATATATATATATATATATATATATATATATGCAGCCTAATTACCTATATTATATAGCAAGTTACCAAAGACGATCTTTGAATATCTTCTTGCTGGTAATGATCGATACCGCAGCTAGCCAAATTATTCTAATTAAAAAGCTACAAATTAACATTTCTTCTAAATACAAGTGGTAGGTCTTCGAATATATTAATTCAACAACTATCTCATTTTGTAATTCAATATTTGTATCCTCAAGGGAAAAGTAAAATTTTTAAGACATAAGAAAGTGAAAAAGGGTTATCAAAAAGCAACCATTAATTTGCCAAAGGTGTTTCTGTATGCGTGTGTGTGTGTGTGTATATATATCTGCAGCCTACACTTTACAGTTTACATAGGGCAAGTGGGAAAAAAAAAAGGCTATGGATCTTCTTGGCGACAATGATATGAACGCCACACGACCCATACACACTACACAAAACTTAATTATGTATTTTTAATTTAATATTTTTAAAGTAAATTAATGATACTTTTATCAAATTGAGAAACAAACAATTCAAAAAAGTTTATCTGTATGTAAATAAAGGCAACTATGTGCCAAGTTGCATGTTCATTTTATTATTTGTCCTTTTTATTCTTTTGAGTCAAGGTAATTAATAATAATATCTTAGAGCTAAGTTTCTACGGAATTAAATAATTTACAATATATCTTTATGATCGATCACGCCAAAATATTTACTCATCAAGAAGATCAATGAACCTGTATAGCTTGTAGTTTTTGGCGTTATTATTCCCAGTAAGTGTGGTGGTACAATTACCACATTTTGCCTTCAATGATATAGTCAAACATGGAAAGGCATGCAATTTAATTAGGTCCCATATACATTACGATATTGTACCCTACCAATGTCAAACAGAGAAATATCAAACCACTGTCTAGGCTAATTTGGTATTTGCAGCTTTATATATAATTTAGGGTTTGTATTTGATAACTAGAAAAGGAGGGTAGGGGACCCTTAAATCAATAAAGACACAATAAAAAAAAGAGATTAGAAACAAGAGAGCCACTGTTGGATTCCCACTATTGGATTCCTTTTTGAATAGTGGTTGTCTTGTTTGATTTACATAATTGGCGATGCGTGCTCATTTCAGCCATCTCTTTCTGGCCTTGTGTGGCATTGGGGGCTTTAATTTGAGCCATTCACGGATAACACGTACATTCTTCAACTTCAGAAAATTGCTTGCTAAATATGAAAAATTCCAATTAATTTTCACCCATATGTTAATGTGGGCGTGGTGTCTTTAATCATGTTCACCAACCTGCTAATTAATGACGTTTTAGGTATATTTGTAAATAAGAGTACGACCACTTTCATGATGTGCTTAATTTGTGTCCACATTTTATTAATATATAATCCAAGGAGGACGGGAGCGTATTGGTTGTAAACTTGAAGGTGATTGAAGGAGTTATATTACAATCTATATATAGCATTAACTAATTAATTAATTAGATTTGTTTGCCCTACAAATTTTGATATCCGAATTTGTAAATGTAAGAAATAGAAAATTCCATTCCTCATTATGCTAGAATATTTGAATGGAATATATTCGACCATGTGATGTTAATTTGACTCCAACTATCTGTATTTGTTCACCTTTATTAAAATAGCATCCAATAAACTAATCTTTGATAATTAAATTCCGCATACAATGACCTCGTCTAATTATAACTCTACGGCAAATTAATTCGACAAAATTTGTGAGATCTAAACCAAAATTTTTAATGTAGAATAGAAACCAATTACAATGAACACTCAAATAGAAACAGAACATTTTTGTAATTTTCCTTTTTATTTTTTCTTACTTCCTGGAGAATATCCCACTAAAATGACAAATAAAAGAAAAAATGAAAACCAAAATATATTTTAAGATCATCATACATAGCTAGAGAGAATCAATTATGATGAGAAGTGTAAACTATATATTTAAAAAAGTAAGATGATTTACCAGCGACAATTTACATAATGACAGAAAAAAATCAACAGGAGAGGTACAGTTGGTGCCCATTAACTACGTACGATGCTTCTACCAAAAAAAAAAAAAAAAACTACGTACGATGCCTAATGGTAGCCAAGCCATACATACACACATATTATATATATATATATATGCATGTCTATTAGTTTTTTTTTTTAACAGTTAATTTAATATGAAATATTAGAAACTAAAAACCCAAGCATAACTTCAAAACAAGTCGTTTTATTCAGGGCTAAAGGAAAATTCAAAATTAAATCGAATAATTCTAGTATTCTCTATATGTTTCTAATTTTCTGTAGAAGAAGCAGATATATATTTGGCAAGATTTTAGGCAGATAATCCATGTGGCATATTAACAGAACATGCATCCCTCTATATATATTTTATGCATATATCTAGGTTATATGTCCCTATCCACACATTTGAAGTGTAAGCTTAGCATAGAAGATTCTTTGGAAGATTTTTGTTTTTGTTGATTGGTAAGTGCGGCCTCTGTTTAGTAACATATCATTATCACCTCCGACACCAATATAGATTTTAGTCAAATTCATCTATAACCATAAAACAAAAAAAATAAATAAAAGTTACAAAACTGACAAAGCCAGTTCATTGTGTTCTTTTTCAACGTACACAACAAAAGCATATTCGTTCGTACAAACCGAATCAGGGAAAACAAACAATAAAAAGAAAAGAAAAGCATAGTTATGGCTGATAATCGCACCCAGAGATCATCAAATGCTCAACTTGTAGGTGCTTAATTTGTCATTTTGTTAATTAGCTTAATTTATTATTTGTGCGGATAAAATTGACCATTTGCACATGCATGATCAATATTGATCATGATCACGAAGAAAAAGACACGAGCCTACTTACTTGACCGTAAGAGTTACAGATCATATACAAACAGACTGAGAAATTAACACATGCATGGTTACATTTAACAAATATCTGTGTATGAAAGATAGTTTCAGGTGATACAAATGCTTTCATTTTCAATTTATGACGAAAATTGTACCATTTGGTCCATTTACATTATACAAGACATATAGATACATAATCTTAAAGCTTGATCCAAAATAAAAATAAGATAAGGTTGAAGACTTATTTACTTAGGAAGCAAGCAAGTAGAAGATAGTGGAATCTTTGGAAATGAAAAAAAAAAAGTCCAGGGAAAGAGGAGGAGAAAAAGAAGAAGAGGACAGAAACGCACATGATTAGATGCTATGAACTTAGAAGCTATGAATAGGACTGGACATTCATGAGCTGTCATGTCCGTACGTCTCACATGTGACAGATAAGTAGACAAAACACAGCCGAAGAAGAAGAGGGAAGGAAAATGAAAAAGAGAGGAAATATCAAGTGGTGAGCATGCATTTGTGTGCGCGTGACAGTGTTGCTAGTGATGAGGACGGCGACGACGATATGGGCTCAATGGCAAAATGACAACCATCGAAGTGGTGAGATGAGACTTGGCTTATCTCTGTGTCACTTCCACAGCGCTTTCACATGATCATTAAAGCTGATGAGGTACGGCTCCTTTTGTCTCCTGCTTCATCAATTTTAAATTCTTTTTTTTTTTTTCAAATTGGGGTTTCTTTTTTTTGTTCGCTTGTCTGATTTGAGTGAATCGATACTGTGGGGTTTTAATTCATGGACAGTCTGTCTTTCATTGGGTACAAAAGTTGAAAACTCTGTTAAAAGCTGTACAATACAATTTTCCCACTTTTTAAATCAAGAGTGAAAACTGAAAACTCTATTAATATTATGTATAAGATTCAATGTTGTACACTACAGCCATGAATTTTAGATTCAAAGCATGTTTTTAATAAAACAAATTATTATGATTTTCATGTTCCCCGCCCCCTCCTTTTTCTTCGAAATAAGTTGAAGCGTTAAACTTCTTTAAAAAATAAAAATGAGAAAAGTCATATTCAAAAGGTTGATATTATATAAAAGGCAGAGCCTATGATTTATTGTATGGTGTACGGTTGGTAGGTATAGGGTGTAGGGTTGGTCAGATTATTCTCTGAAGACTCTCTTTTTTCTCTTTTAAATGCTCCTCACTCCCAATGCCCAATTACTGAGGAATTCTATGATCTTGGTTGGTGCCACTGCCTGCTGGCTCATAAATAAATATTAAAAAGTTGCCACCTATAATTTTTCTGCTTATACATGTATATGTGTGTGTATATGTAAGTCGTATACTTTATAAATACTATTTCTGTCTATCAAAACAATATGAATTAAACAATAAGTTTACAATTGAAAATTCGTCTGTTAATTTAAGAGAATAGGAAAAAAATATTTATAAATCAAGATAATGAATATCTTTTCTTTGTGTGAACGTTTAGAATACAATTATATATATATATATATATATATATATTTTAATCTGAGACGATATTTGGTTTATTGGGCCTGACTTGCCTGAGTCGTTGAGACAGACTCCATATCCATCTGAATCTCACCAATCCCAAACCTACCTTGGGCCGTACTATCCTAGTCTATTAACATGGGCCATTCACCAGCTTCACACTTTCGGGCCTCTGGCCCTTCTTCAATTCCCTTCACTGCAGTTTTTTGTTATTTACCAATTTCTACTTCAATTATTGTTTGTCGTCATCAAGTATACACACACACATACACACATACATATATATATATATATATATATATATATATATATATATTATAATGTGAAACCTATTTTAGGCTCAAAATTTTTGCTTTATAATAATCCGTCAACGTTACGTTAATTTGAAGAGTGGGTAGTAGGAGACCAGACCATGCCACTCTCTTCCCTTCTTAAGCAAACAATAATTCTATTACTTAATATTTGGAAATATACATAATAATTGTTACAAGTTCAACATGTTTCTTAATTATTAGAATGATCTTGTACATAGCTAGGATGACCAATATTAATACAGCCATCCCAATGGCAGTTTATTTACCAAGTTTGAAGGCGGTGGCTTGAGGGAAAGTTTAGGGTGGTGATGAGTGCAGGGCAAGGATTGTGTTGAAGATATGATCATATGAAGAGTGATCAGGTTTATTGTGGTCCATACAGATAAGGTGAGGATACAAACCAATCTCAATCAGCTTTCAAAACCAAAGAAAAATACATACATATATATATATATATATATACATACAAAAAACAGAGTAGTGCTTTTTCAAGCCCACAGGATTGACTGAGCTTGCAATACTACTTATTCGTCATCATTACATTCGCAATATATTGGTTTTGGATAAGCTCTGGCTCAGCTGACCACCATTGCCCCAGTTCTACCAGACACAATAATCATAAAAAAAAAGTTTATCCACGGAAATGGAAAAAGAGGGTCCATTTGCACGTGGTCTGACTTTAATCCACATGAGTAGATGATCATGTATTGCCTTCGATTACTTGGATAATCTCCCATGTTTTGATTTGCTGCTTATCAGTTTATGGACCAATGAGTAAAATTACATGTTAATTAATTTCATGGAACATGCTGATTATCCTTAAAATTAACTTCGTTATTTTTATATTCACCAAAAAAAAAAAAAAAAGCTGCCTTCCTATGGGGGTAGTACGAAAAAAGCACGCAATTAGTCCACTCGGTGAATTGTAATTCGTAGCGAATAAATAAATACAGGGAAGGTTGGCTGGAGACTTGGCGGTCCCCTCATTTTCCTTCGTTTTTGTTTTGGAAAATAAATGCCAACAGATTGCTCAGGTAGTATTTGAAAATTCATAGGCAACATGCGGAAGCGAAAAAGAAAAACGATAAGAATACATTGGAGTACGAGCATCCTTATCCATCGCACTGACATCCAATCCAAAGCTCAGTACTTACCAGATAACATCGCCACCTTAACACCTACTTACTCAAACTGCGCTGCTACTTCTGTGTCACAACATTACAAAACCCTTTATATATTTAAATACCCACTTTCCCATCCCATATCCGAACAATTATTCACGAAAAAATTGACGGCTAATAAGTTTTTTGATTGAAAATGTTGGCAATCTTCCACAAAGCTTTTGCTCATCCGCCGGAGGAGCTCAACAGCCCTGCGTCTTACAATGGTTCTAAGAAGCCTAAGCTCCCTGAAGAGACTCTCAAAGATTTCCTTGCTCGCAACCCTCTTCAAACCTTCTCTATGACCTTTGGCTCTGCTGCTGTGCTTGCCAACGTGCCAAACCACCACCCTTCCTCACACCAGAGGTACAATATTTCTCTGTCTCTTAATTTCTTTTCAGAAACTGCTACTATATTATGTGCTTTTGTGAGTGGATATATCATATATAGAGGAATCCATTTTCTGGGTTTGCGTGGTTTCAGGATGTTCTGTGGCTATGATGATATATACTGCATCTTCTTAGGGAGCTTGAACAATCTCTGCATACTCAATAAGCAGTATGGTCTATCAAAGTGCACCAACGAGTCCATGTTCGTCATCGAAGCTTATCGTACCCTACGTGATCGTGGTCCGTATCCAGCTGACCAGGTTATCAAGGATCTCGATGGAAGCTTTGCATTTGTTGTGTACGACAGCAAGGCTGGTACCGTTTTTGCTGCGCTGGTATGTGTCATATATTTGTCTCCTTAATTAAGCAAATAATTGCTTGTTTGGATGCATCACCATTCCGATTCCAAATTAACTTGGAGTTATTACAAACACTAAACAGGGTTCGGATGGCGGAGTGAAACTGTACTGGGGAATAGCAGGGGATGGTTCAGTGGTAATATCTGATGATTTGGAGGTCATAAAAGAAGGCTGTGCTAAATCCTTTGCTCCCTTCCCAACAGGTAATTAAGCAGCTCAATTAGTTAATTACCATTTTTAGAGCAATTTAATTAACTATACTACGAGTAGTCGATGGTGGTTGATTAGATTGGCATGTGTGAGGGTGCAGGGTGCATGTTCCACAGTGGAGGAGGATTGATGAGCTTTGAGCATCCAATGAACAAGCTCAAGGCGATGCCCAGGGTCGACAGTGAAGGTGCCATGTGTGGGGCCAACTTCAAAGTCGATAAATACACCAGGGTCAACAGCATTCCGCGTGTTGGAAGCGAAGCCAACTGGAGTGAATGGGCCTCACATTAATCGCCTTACGTGGCGCCGTGCCGTGTGATCACAGCTCTCTGTAAATCACTTGCTAGACCCTTGTTTTCATGTTCTTCTTCCAAGCTTGTAATTTGTCTTTACTAATTTAATTTGTTCCCTTTCGACAAAGTATATAACTATGGCTAATAATCCTTGACATATGAGTTTCTCACTAAGCTTTTTTTCATTTTCCAAGTTTGAAAATACAACAGCTTTATAGAGGGGCATCTCATATAACTTGGATAGAAAATGTTGTGATAAAGCTCTATTTAACCACTCTCTTATGCAGTGCATGGTTTTGGCCACAGAATAAAATTTAACCGTTCAAAATTACTACTTCAAAAGAAAACTACTGAGTAGTCGTTTAAATCCAATCCAATGCATAGTGTTCATTGCCATTGGCCAGGTTCTTGGAATTGACACAGGTATTTATCAACTGGGCAAGAGGTGACTACTTGAAATAGCTCTCCATACAATTTTATCCTCCATTCCCACTTCCCTAATCTTAAGAACCATATCATATGACCTTTTCACGGTAATTTTTTCCTCACAAAAACAGTGTGTGTAATTATCTAAATATCATTAAAGACAAGGTTAGAGTAAAAACCGTCTGAAGTAAATGACAATAAGTTGAAAAAATATATATCAAAACTTGCATAATATAAAGTGACTGGTACACTCGGCAAACAAAATTTTAATTGGAAGGCTAACAAAAACCTTTTCCATTCTCAGCTTAAATGCAACTGCACTTCCAGACTGGAGGTGTTCTTCAGACCCAATTGGAAGGCTAACAAAAACCTTTTCCATTCTCAGCTTAAATGCAACTGCACTTCCAGACCGGAGGTGTTCTTCAGACCCTCATTCCTTCCACATATCTGCAAATTCATTAGGCTCCAACGGATTTGACAGCTCATGCATCTTCCTCCTCGTCTTTGCCTTGACTTTCTTCGCATACTTCCCAGCCTTTTTCCGTTTCTCCAGTGCCCGAATCTGTTTATGTTAACAGAGAAGCATATATCATTATCACATCCATACATCATTTTTTTATCATAGAAATTGCTACAAATTTAGGTTAATGAGACACTTGAAATAAAAGGAAAAACCTCAATCCAAACACATTAGCAATCCTCTAACC
This sequence comes from Rhamnella rubrinervis, assembly GCA_007844105.2. Taxonomy (NCBI): domain Eukaryota; kingdom Viridiplantae; phylum Streptophyta; class Magnoliopsida; order Rosales; family Rhamnaceae; genus Rhamnella; species Rhamnella rubrinervis. The sequence goes on along the minus strand of CM017583.2, from coordinate 17,667,449 downwards.
TGGTTTGGTGATATGTAAAGTGGATTCTCATACAGTGTTGGGCCTCCGAAGCTGCCCCCAAAAATCTTGATAGGATTCAAACAAAATCGTGGACCAACCTATAGATGAACAATTCTCAAGTTAAAAAACAATGAAAATTATCCAATAACATAATTATATGAGTTTCGCTACAAACCTCAACTAGGGTCATGTCATCAAGGCCACCTCGAGCTACTTTGTTTGATTCATTGTGGGGAACTAATATCTGCATTAGAAACATGTAAAACAACCAACTTCAAGAGCAACATTTTTTTATTGTTTGAAAGGAAGCGCCAGGCCATTACAATAACTAGATGACAAACGTAATATCATGTTAAGGAATGTTAAAGACAGAGTAATTCCAGAAACTTGAACTGCCATTATCTTTTGTAAGCAAAGAGGTGATTTAACATATATTGCCTACTAGAATGATGAAAGGGTTTTACCACCAGTTGTTAAATTATTATTGTCCAATTAAGATATGGAATGAAAATGACCCAACTAAGCCAAAATAAGATTACTCTAGGACATCATAGAGGCCAACAGAACAAAAAATGTAGGCGTAGTGACAATTTTCATCAGAAAAAGGGTCAGATTCAGAGTTGGAAGGTGTTAGAGTTGTATATGCAGAGTATAGACCAATTACGACATAAAACACATGAGACTAAGTTAGCCAGACATAATTCCTAGAACCTATTTCTTAGAAACAAATTCCATACCTAACACTTCATACATTCCTAGCTTGTATTCCTTCCAGAAAGAAAAAATCACTTCTTCACATTTTGCATGTTAAAGACCTTGATCAATAATCATATCTGAACATTCTCTAACTAGACTGCATCTGAATATGCCAACGCAAAGTGACTTCTAGTAACAAAACTTTTAAGCTTTCACATTCCTACAAATGAAACTTTTAAAGACTCCATACTACAATGATTTCTAACAAACTACATGTTATTAAAACAACAAAAAAGTTACAATTATAAGAATTTCCTCTATCACGCACCTGATAATTCCGGAACCATATATGATCATCAACAATGGAGAAAACAAATACGTGATCATGATAAGGTTTAGATTTCCTGTGCTCCTTTGGAATTCCAAATACCTGACAAAAGAGGGGGTAAAAAGAATAAGAAACACAAAGTACCAGAAATAATTATACAAATATAAAGATTGATTCAAGACAGCCTAGCCATAGTTATTACATTCCACATTCAGAAACCATCACATCCAAGGAGCACACTCCAATGTCTTCTCGACTTAACTCAGATCCCAAGCAATACCCAGTAAAACAAGTAAAATCCTTTTCTTAGAAAACATTGCCCAGACCATAACAAAGTGAAACGCCAAAATTCAAGTGACTATTCTGCCCAAATTGTTAATGAGATATCAACCAGTTATGCATGAATATGTGCATATTGTTTCCCAAAAGGCCCATGTAGAACAAAGAAGTCAGTTAAAGGAACCCTCTATGAATGGGAGGATAAAAAATGAAGAAAGTTAGGATGGCCATAAAAGGTAAATATACCTGAATGAGCATCTCCTTCAAAAGTTTCCAGTGAGCATCCTTATCAAAATTGGATGAGAATGTCAAAATAGGTCGTGAACCTTTTAGGTGATTTCCAGTAAGCTTCAATTCCTCCATAGTGTGGACTGAAAAGAGCACAAATAAAACTTTACCAACCCATTTTGTAAAGGCAAAAGAAAAACTATTCACTTGACAAAAAAATTAAAAAGGACCAAAATTTCTAATGGTAAGAAATATTATACTGAAAATGTAGAATCTTGCAATATAATTAATAAGCAAAACCAGAAAAAAAAAATTACCAGCATTAACTAAGAATTTAACAGATGGGCCATTGGGGCATTTTGCCATCCACAGATAAAGATCTTTATGTTTCCTGCACTGAAATTAAAACACCAAAAAAAAAAAAAAGTATAAGTCAGCTAAAAAACTTAAGAAACTTATTTATTCATAACTAAATCTCAGACACATTCCATTCTCTAATCACCGTAAATACAACTAACCTTTGTATACATACAAAACCAACACCACACGCCAGACAAGAAATACTCTACCAAATATCAATAACCACTAATAGTTTTCACCAAGTCATGGGATTATTTCATCTCCGATATAAGCATAAAGGGCCAAAAGCTTACCTCGAAAAACAGGCAGGAAGAACAGCTCTTAAGCTCCACAAGCTCATTTAGTGTAGCGCCTTTACTTGCCACAGACTCAACCTTGTTATCCTTCTTACCATGAGGCAAAAGTGACACAACATTCAACATCAAATGCCGATACCTATATGCCACAGCACAGATTATACACCCAATTTCAACAAATTAGCAAAGAGAGATACTTAAAAAATAATAATTTAAAAAAAAAATTGAAATTTTGATTTTTCGTTTCACCTGTAATTAATTCGGCGGGAACAAGTGACCAAAACCTTCTCTTTGTTCCTGAAGACAGTCATGGAATCAGCTTCTTGGACTTCATTCTTTTTCTCCTTCCAACCCATAAGCGTCCGCTGGGGCCTCTCAGTAGCCGGCTCATCCTTCTTTTCCGGAGCCACAGCCACGGTCTCACTGAGTTTTCGTTTCTTTCCCATCAAAATCTAATTTTGATAACAACCCAAAGCTGCAAAAATAAAAAAAAACAATCACTCCGATGAAAATAGCGGAAAGTCGTTCACGCTAAGTAACAACTTTTTCTTTTAGGTCTTGCTTTGCTGTTTTCCGAGAAAATCAATTGGTAGGTTTAGGGTTTCATTGGCTTTTGGTTCATTTGGGAAAGGAAGAAAAAAAAAAACTCACCGTTGAAATAAACGACGATAATCTATCGGCCACTGGTTTTTGGGGCCGCCCAAGCGATGTCTGTTAGGGTTTTGAGGGCTTTAGCAGCAGAGATTAAGAGACAACGACGCCGTTTTACATACTTTTTCTTTTAAGGGTAAACTTGTAAACAGCCATCTGCATTTTGATGTAATTGCAGGATAACTCCCTATTTTCAGAAATTGCAGTTATTGCCCTCTCACATTTCATTTTTGTTTCTATTTAAGTTAAATTTTAGTGACTTCTGGTTAATGTGATATATACATATAGTTTATTATTTTATTATTGTAAGAATAATTTTATATTGTATGCATAAATAATTTCTGCGTAGCACAGCAGCAATATTATATTATATTTACGTATTTTGTTGTAAAAATCAGGTATGACAAGCTCTCTTTGAGTAAGAGTAAACAGAGTCAAATTTCCGTACCAATTTTGCAGCTTTCCAGTGGTTGTTTCCAGAGAGCTGGAGAGCTTACACTTACGTGGGTGTTGTGATTTGTTCGTGTGTGTTTGAGATGGCTGACCGGTTCTTTCCAAATGAAATGCCGGACTTTGTGGCAGAGGCACCGCTAGAGGAGTCGTCCTCCTCTAAAAGACCCGAAATCTCTCTCCCAAAGCTCCTCTCCATTCCATCCAAAGCACTCTTCGATATACTCAAAAGCTCGGCTATCGACCTCAAAGAAAGGGTACCTCCTCAATTTTTATGCGGTTCCTAGTTTTTCACCCAAAAAGCTGTCTCTTTGTTTTTCAATTTTTGTGTTCTTTTAGATTTTAGGAAGGTCCACTAATAAAGGTTATGCTTTTCTGGTTTTATTTTTTATTGTTATTATGGGATTTGAGAAGTGCCCATAAATTGTTTCTGCTTTATTTTTCGATTTCAGGTGGTGAGAGAAACATGGGGATTAAGGGGAAAGCGTGTGCAAGATTACACAGTGTATACTGGAGCGCTAGGAACTGCTTACTTGGCTTTCAAAGCTTACCAAGTTACCAAGAATGCTGATGATCTTAAATTATGCTCGGAAATTGTTATGGCTTGTGATTCTGCTTCCAGAGAGTCTAGGTGATGTTCTCTCTTGGCACACTTTAGGGACTGTTTGCTTGGTTTTCGAAGCTTACCAAGTTACTTTGCTGTTTAATTACTAGCTTGCCTGCCTTTTAAAACTAGAATTTTGGCTGGAGTTCTCAGTAACATGGTGCATTGGCTTGCAGCCGTGTGACATTCCTTTGTGGGCGAGCTGGTGTTTGTGCACTTGGTGCTGTTGCAGCAAAGCATGCTGGTGATGAAAGCCTGCTTGACTACTACTTGAAACAGTTTAAAGAGGTAGTTTGCTTATAAATTTTTTCTTTACCTTGATGACATATTTCCTTTCGTAAGTTGGTATCCAGTTTCTAGTCCTGATCTTCCGTTTTTTCTCTTATTAACAGATCAAACTGTCTAGTGATTTACCAAATGAATTGTTATATGGGAGGATTGGGTTCTTATGGGCCTCTTCGTTTCTAAACAATCATATTGGCAATAACACAATTTCTAATACCCGCATGGTACGACAACTTTCTCTTTCATGTCTTGTCAGCTTGATTGTTGTTAAGAGGATTGATAAATTCTCTAAAACTTGGAAATAAAATTTGCATAGAGAACAGTTGTGGATGAGATCATAAAGGCTGGTAAAAAACTGGCCAAGAAAGGAAGATGCCCATTGATGTATGAGTGGCATGGGAAGAAGTACTGGGGTGCTGCCCATGGACTGGCAGGGATTATGCATGTGTTGATGGACATGGAACTGAAACCAGATGAAGTGGAGGATGTCAAGGGTACACTACGGTACATGATCAAGAATCGTTTCCCTAGTGGCAACTATCCTTCAAGTGAAGGAAGTGAATCAGACCGTCTTGTGCACTGGTGCCATGGTGCTCCAGGAGTAGCTCTTACGCTTGTGAAGGCAGCTGAGGTAATTCTCATCAGGCTTATTGTTTCATAAGAACTTATTGGAAATGTTTATGCACATATCACATTCTCTTTCTTGTGATCCGAAGTCTTAAAATGGGATTGGCTTAGTTCTATTGTTCCATGTCTGAAATGGCTGCTTCGGTTAAATAACAAGCTCAGCTACTGTATTTTCTAATAGCCTTTCTATTTAGAGGGAACAACACTCTCAGGATTTCGATATTCTGTTTTTGTCACTATTTTAAATGATTAGGTTTTTGGAGATGAGGGCTTTCTGCAAGCAGCTAAGGATGCAGGGGCTGTGGTTTGGAGACGGGGTTTGCTAAAGCGAGTTGGTATATGTCATGGCATCAGTGGAAACACCTATGTGTTTCTTGCACTCTACCGGTTAACAGGTAATGAGGAATACTTATACAGGGCTAAAGCATTTGCTTGCTTTCTACATGATAGAGCACTAAACTTCATTTCGGAGGGGAGGATGCATGGCGGTGATCGGCCCTATTCACTCTTTGAAGGTGTCGGAGGAATGGCTTATCTCTTTCTGGACATGATTGAACCATCTAAGGCTCGGTTTCCTGCTTATGAACTTTAAGTTTCTTTCTGGTACAACAAGGCTATATAGTTTTGTTGGCATGTTGTATGAAACTCTCGACACTTTTGGTTGTATATAAATGGAATAACTGCTATTAGAATAACTATTGGCCATGAATTTCTGGTACACAATGCATGATAGAAAAGATCATGTCGATAGAACCATTAACATGAGACACACGTGCTTATATTTATTGTGTACGAGAGAGGACTGTTTTATGCATGACTTGAACTCTTGAAGTGATTCATATAATCTGAAGCAAAGAACAGTGTACAGATGAGTCCTATGATGAATCACTAGTGTTGAAAATACTTGCATTTATAAAAATTTTACGCCTTGCCCTTCAGTTGTGAATTACCGTTGACGAGTCCTCGACAATATGTACTCTCTTCCTTTTCTCTAACAAAAAGGTCTGTTACAACTTCTCTTTTTATTAAAGTTTTTCACCAAAACAACTCTCTTTAAAAGTGCCCCGGCCTTCTTAGTTTACTTGAATTTCTCGCTTAGGTGCCAAGGACCTGTGGTTGAATCCCTCTTTTACAGCGGATGTGGGGTACATGCAGTGTCGGCCAACCTCCTTATTCACGTTTGATGAAAGTAAGCGTCTTTTTAAGAAAGTAGATGTTATGCTAGTGCAACTCCCCCGAATTTTGCTTCAAAAATGTCATTTTTTGCAGTTAAAACCTCCATTATTGAGATAGTAGCGTATTAAAAGGAAAGAGTCAGCAAAGGGGTGAGTGGTTTTATTGACAGCTGACATAAACACCTACACATCTACAAAGAGAAAATTTGTTTACAAAAGCACACCGAATCTGAAACAAAACCCCGCACACAACAATAGACACTGGTCTCTGGTTACACCGATCCTTAATCAGTAGACAGGAAATGCAATCAAGCCGCTCCAATTAGGCCAAACCCACAAGCTTCTCACTGACTTCCCACACCTTGCGAGCCTTTTCTACATCACTAGCTTCTTGAGACAATTGGTTCTCAAATGAAGCAGAGTCCTTGTTCCAGCTCCAGTAAACACCTGACTTTGTCAAGCTTGGATCACTCACAACCTGTTCCAAAACCAGCACATTAAAATTTCAAGCACTGGAAAGATCACAAAACATTTGCACCATATCAGAATCCGAAAAGGGTATTTTGTTCTTACCTGAGCAAGTCTTTTTCCAGCTTCTGCTTCAGATACAAAGCCCTTGGTGATGTACTTTTGGAATGGAGGGAATAGAAGCCTGAACAATGGGATGTGCTCTCTAAACAAGCCAGTTGTGGCAATGCAGCCAGGGTAAAGGGAAGCAAACGCGATCCCTGTTTCCTCGTGGTATCGCCTGTGGAATTCTTGCATGGTGAGCATGTTGCAGACTTTGCTGTCCTTGTAGGCCTTGGCACCATCGAAGTCTCCACCATCAATCATGGCAGAACTGTTTAGCCCATTTAAGCCCCCTGAAAGTCCCCTCAAGTCTCCAAGGTTGGCCTTTGGAGGTACATTCCCAGCCAAAGTGTTTGTGTTCCCTGAAACATAAAAATTGCCATTAGATAAGCATTGACTGCCAAAGTGTTCACAACATACTGTTAAAGAATATTTGATATAATTCATACCTGTTATGGAGCCCACAATGATGAGTCGCCTTGATGGGTAATCAGATTTGTTCAAGTCATCAAGGAGCAACCTGGAAAGGAGGAAGTGGCCGAGATGGTTGGTGCCAACACTGAGTTCAAATCCTTCAGCAGTGAATGAAGGCTCCTTAGCAGTCGGCTGATAGACAGCAGCATTGCAAACCAGCACATCAAGTGGTCGGCTCGACCGTCTGAAGTTATCGACGAATTGCCGGACACTGTCGAGGGAGGCAAGGTCTAAATGCATAATGGTGTAGTTTTCTTTGGGAATGCCGGCAGATTTTGCTGCTCTTTCTGCCTTGAGGAAATCCCTGCAGGCCATAATTACGTGCCATTTGCCAGTTTCAGCCAAGGATTTTGCAGTGGCTAGACCCAATCCGGAGGAGGCACCAGTGACAATAACACTGCCCTTCCTAAGAGTTTTCTTCCCCTCTGGTGCAGCCTTGTTAACAGCAGGGGTTGTGGCCATTGTCTGAGCTCTGACAGACCCGGTTCTTAAGTTGAATTCTCTCTGTAATCAAAGCCACTTTATGTAATACAAAACCGAAAAATACCCAATCCAACTGGAAAAGGAAAGAATCAAAATGTTTTACAGTTTCATTAACATTAATGACTCCATTCAAGCTAAGATATCCATAATGCCTACCTACTTTTGACCTGCTAATAATTCATACCAGAAACTTTAATACCAACCCCAAAATTTTAAATTCACTATTCCCGTTAACGGCATGTAGAAACACAATGCATTGTTTGTACAATGGTGTAAACATTATCTAAGAAAAGCACATCATTTTACAACAAAATGGAAGAGAGACAAGAATCAGATAGTCTCTCTACCTTGCTCCTCAGTGCAGCGGAGTAGAGTTCAGCTTTGAGATGGTCTGAGAATGAAACTCCAAACAGACTTGAATCTTTGAAAGATGCATTAGACTTGCCCTGCAGGAAAAAGAAAACAAAAGACAAAAAAACATCACCCACAAAATCAATCCCACTCCTCCATTTGATGATAAATATCAATTACAAGAAATAGATTGATACCCAAAACAAATTAACTGGTAACCAACCTCTTTTGGGACAGAGAAACCAGAAGGAACCAAAGCAGCAGCCTGTAGAGCCATTGGCACTCCTTAGCTGTTTAAGTCAAGAAAGACAGTTTGAAGCGACCGAAGTGAAACTGAGCCTGAAGATTCTGAAAGAGCCTAGCAAAGCAGTATTTATATAGTAGTGGCGGTGTTGGCAGATTTATGACAGAGAAAGGGATGAATAGTTCATTGGATATGAGTGGCAGAGTGGATAAGATAATTTGCAGCATGTAAGTCTGCCACTTCAATTTCAAGCAACCAATAAAACCCTGAGTTTTAGATTTCCTCTGATATTTTTTATTATTCTATTTCTCGCTAAAGAGGAAGGGATATTTTGGTCCGCTTCCCAAAACGTACCCCCACCCCCCTAACCTACAGTTATGGGCTGGTCATTAAAATTTTGTAAGGGATTGAGAGGGAAGGAGGCACTACTGTGGATTAGGGAGATTTTGGCACCTTCTCTATCAAAAGTTCGGCTATATTTTCCATTATTATTATTATTATTATTCTTCTTCTTTTTGTTATTATTATTATTATCTTTTTTTTTTTGGCTGGTAAGAAGGTAATATGATTCATATTCTTTGAAGGTAGTAAATCCTTTGCCATTATATCATAACAATTGGTATGATGCCTCATGACCTACAATCCCCACAAAACCATAACCATTTGATGGTCTCTATTCCATAGAACGAAAAGAATATGGTACAAAGATTATAGTTCTGCCTCCAAATAATGCATGTATCTATACAGGACCAAGTGCTAATAAATCGTAAAAGAATTTCCACTGTAAATTCAATAAGCTTTTTCAATGCTCATAACTCTACAATTTCCCGATAACAGAAATCCATCGGTTTCTAAATTCATGGTGTAGTTTTTATGTTTCTTTTTTTTTTTTGGTTAACAAATCTATTTTTCTTTCTTGATGCACAATCGGAGTGTTCCATCCCAACTACCACATCCGACAGGCACAAGCAGAAAGGAAAGAAATGGAACTCCGCTAATATTACAAACCTCACCCAATGGCTCTCTGTACACAATCGGCCAACTACCAGGGGAAAATGAATTGTGGTTACCTTTGTAGTATTAACTCCTTTTCCCCACTCAAAGCTCAAGGGTCCAGTGTTCGTCAGCCCCCCCTTAAAATCGAATCGGCAATCCAAAATTTTGAAAAGTTCTAATTTCCCCTCGCAGACCAGCAGCTACGATCACCATACCCCAGGCTGACATGTTCTGGCTTACCCCATTGCTAAAATCAACACTAACACGAGGGCTTCGATTCCTAGTTGCTAAAAGAAGCTTCTCCTCCGGCCATGTCGCCGTGATTCGGTCAAAGAAGTAATTGTTGGAAGCACTAGAAATGGTTCCATGAAGAGGGCTGTTAGTACAGCCAGACAATGATCGTGAACCCTCATTATCGATGGCCTCTTCAACAGGTGTAGGGGGATGATTGGCAGTGGGGACCTCGTCAAGACTGTTGCCAAGCCCAGTTTGTACTTCATCTTGTAAACACCACGAATCACCCATCCCAGGCCAAGGGATGGCCACAGATACATCTTGACAGTGGAAGTGCTCATAGCAGTGCGTGATGGTTACACCTTTGCTTCTGCTAGGTCGGGATTCAGCTTCATGTTTCCATATATATACATGAGAGTCCTCGCTAGCAGAGACCACAAATTTGCCATTTGCTGTGAGGGAGGCTGAAATTTGGCTGTTTGTGTTTCGAAACCCTGTCACAATATCAGGAACAACTTACCCCTATAAAATTGTAAAACTTTTGAAGGAATATGCTAAAATCTGTTCATGGACCCAAAAAGCTAGTAAAATAACAAATACTACTAGGGAAACATATCCTTTCTGCAAGAAGAATCGAGAAGGCAGAATATAAGGTCCGAAAGTAGAATTGTATTCTTTATATAAGAATTAAATATGAGGACTGAACAACATGGCAAGATGACAACCAACAACTCATGGGCAAAGCAAGACACCGAACACAATAAGTCTGGAAGCAACTGTAACCAACAAGTCAAGACTGAAGCGATTTAACAACTGTACACACAATTTGTGAAACTCAAAAGACAACAAAAGAAAACACATGCACCAACTTAATTCACCACATCAGGCTTCAAGAGTAAAGAAATTGAAGCATCATGCATTTTGTTGCTGTTAAATATGACAAATGATTATATGCTTCAAAAGATATTCACATGTCATGCAATTTCTTTTCTTTACTTTTATCTTCATTTTTTTTTTTTGGTGAAAACATATCATGCCTCTTGTAGCTAAAAATGATGAATGATGATATCTTATGCTTACCTTTGAACTTGTGAACCAGATCAACACCATCAACAACCCTGATTCGCGAATCTGCTGAAGTGATAAGTACTTCTGATGAACTCCCTGGTGCAAACTGTTCACTGAAACTGATCAGCAACTGAAAAGAATCAAGCAATCTTGTTGCTCAAAGTTCACATAGAACAAACAAAGCAATGGGGGGAATACTTCTTGTTACATGTATCCTTTAGTAAAAGTGCTGAGCCAATAAATTACCTGGAAACCAGTGATTTTCTTGTGATGAGATTTCTTTTTCTTGTTCTGCAGATTAATTTGACTCTTTTGTTGCAATTTGTTCTCTGAAACATTAAAGAAAAGATCATGAGTTAACTGTCAGGGGTACAACACAGAGAGAGAGAGAAATATACTCATGCACAGAGAGAGAGAGAGAGTAACTTGTACCAGATGTATTATATAGCCGGCAGCTTCCTTTATATGAACCAACCAGTGCACCCTTCAAATCAAGAAAATTCATAAGCTAAAAATTTAACTTAATTTATCATATAATTACAATGGGTCAATTTTGGCCCAACCTGACCATCTGGAGTGTAGCAAGCAGCAGTGACCATCTCATGTAGATCATTCCAATCAACCACTTGACGATCAGGGATGCTCCATATGCGAACTTTAGCATCAAGTGATCCGCTAATGAAGTATCTATCATCAACAGGATTAAACTGGATGCAAGTTACTGCATCAATGCGCACACAAATAAACGTTCATTAGAAACTAATGTGGGAGATAATGAAGAAATTGTTTCCTGCAATTACAGACAAACCATATTATAGATGGAGGGAATCTGGCAGTAGATTATGGAAACTAGAAGAAATATGGAACCAAGAAGAAATATGGAACCAGCAATTAAATAAATAGGTATTAAACTTAGTTTAAGCTTCTATAAATTATTAAGAAACAAACTCCTTTTAAATGCAATTGACTGTAAAGTCCGATTTTATACCATTTTAACAAATAAAGTCCCACTATCATGAAAAGTGTCCAAATCAATCTTTTATGCAATATCTGATGAAGTTTAAGACCGAACAAATAGATTAAAGCTTAAAAGAAATGCAAGTTGTATATACTAACCATAGTCACTGTGCGAAAAAATCTTCAAACAAGACTTGCTAGACAAATGCCACAGCCGCACTGTTTTGTCCATTGATGATGAGAGCAGATGCTAAAGAAAAGGATAGAAACAGAAAAAGAATCTTAGACATTCTGTATTCAGCACATGATTAAAAAATAACCTATGTGTACCCACTACCCACAAACAGTTGATGTTCTAAAAAGACATGTAATTCATTACACAGTCAGCTTTCATGAACCATATGAATAAAAATATAAAGCATTTCAGAAAACTGATGACCTGCTAAATCCTCTGTAGGCTTTGGATTAATTCAATTTTCTTAAATCTCTATAACAGCCTCTAGCATCTGCATTATTGAGAATATCAAAATTTTGAAAGTGTATAATCAGGTCATTGCAATTACTCACTTCTTAAAGATTTATAACATATGGGAGGACTTAATACAGAACATAATACCATATCCAACTACAGATATAAGGCCTAAAGCAAACTAAATCACCTTAAAACTGCATGTCAAAAGGCAAATCCCCATACTCAATGATGGGGCCATTAACATGTCCTCGCCAAGAGGCAAACAACAACTTGTTAATTCCACTTACGCCTCAAAAACATTCCTCACAAGATCCTCCCACTCTCCTCCTTTTTTCACACCCACAAGTTTAAGAATACGACCAACCTCAATACACTCCTTCAAAGACATAAACCTCACTTGTACAGAAAGAAAACACAGTTGTTACATTCCAATCATCCTTTCTTGTATGTCTAAAATTATAAATAAGCATTTTAATAGAAATAAATTGTTATAGTAAATAATTCTCTAACTAGCCCACAAGCAATAGTGTGGAAGGTCAAAGACCATTTTATTATGAGGAAGAAGTCAAATACAATGGATTTCTTGATTAAAACAAGACTGAACTGGCAGTCACATGATTGTAGGTTTAATCAGACATGCCTGCACTCCTCTAAAGAGGCGCTCTCACACATCAAGGGGTGTATTTATGTCAATAAACAGGGCACAAACTCGAAAACATAGAACTTCCACCCAAAAAGGTGTCAAGCAAATACTCTTCAAACACATAAACTTGTATAAGGAAAACACAAGCCTACTGAACCAAGAATCAGAATAGTAACTGACCTGGGACTTGGACCATGAGAGGTCTAGCACATCATCAAGATGTCCTTGAAATGAACATATGGGTTTTTCTGAGAGTGCAAACACCGTCTCTGGCACCGCAACATGGTCCAAACTCACTGATTTACGACTTATGGATGACCTTCCTCTTCTTTTCTTTTCTGGATGGTTGTCAACATTTGGAGACATCGAAGTTGGTTCTGGTGATCCGTTGGCAATAAACAAGAAATTAAAATTATCTTCTGTTTTCTCCATCAGCAGGTCCCCCTTCCTCTCCGATTCCACAACCTCCCAAACATGAATGACACAGTCCTCTCCCGCACTTGCTAGATACTTTCCATCCAAACTAAACTTAATACTCCATATAGACCCATTATGAGCCTGAATCTCTTGACTTTTGTAAAGAGCTGTGACTTCCTTGGATGATTTTCCATACTGCCGCACCCTCACTTTCTCGGGTCCATGAAATGAAACATCTTGACTATCATCAGTGGCAGAGCTCGATCTTCTCCCACCTTTCTCAGATGAGGTATCTCTCTCGTCACTGCTTCGTCTCTCTTTATGACCCGTCATGGTGCTCGCAACAATCTTTATACTTTTCAACCAACTCCCTCTCTTCTTCAACTTCAAATTGCCACCACTTCCACCATTGACATTAGAGTCCAAACAATCCTTGTTACCCTCTTCCACATTCTGCCGCCGCATCAGTTCTTGAACAATCGGCGAATGTCCCACTACAGACATCTGAAACTCCTCCATGGTCAACTGCCTCCCAGTTCCGACTTCCTTAAGCTTGTTCCATGTACCATCTTCCTTAATCTCATTCACCACAAACTCTTTCCCATTATCAAGATTCCTAATAGTACACGCTTGAGAGTCTTCTACCTTATCAATCCCATTGCAATCCAAATCCTCTACAACCTCCCCACCGCCCGTATTCCCCGACTCACGATTCAAATTCGAATTGGAATTGGAAACCATGGAATTACTTCGAATCTCATCCACCCTCTTGCTATTCTTCCCGGAAGGTGGCTTATTCGGCGAAGAGGCATCAGCAACAGGAGATCCATTGCTTTTACCACTTCGCGACTTATAAACAAAGTTCTGGTTTTTGTGAATATTTACAAACGAACTGGTCTCGGTAGAGACAGAATGAATTGAAAGAATTGAAGGAGAACAAACAGAAGAAGAACAATTACACTGATCACCACCGTCGGATTTGGACCGGACCATGCCGGAAACGCCTCCGCCGCCCTGTTCTTGATGGGTCAAGTGATCCGAAGACACTGATCTTCCGAACTCCCCACAGCCCTTAAGTCCATGATCGTCATCGGGTTTGGCCCGGGACAGTGCCGGGTCTCCACTGAGACCCATTTCGCGGAGTAGCCGGGAACGGCGTTCGTGCACAGAGGAAGGCTCGGAGATCCAAATATCATACTTGGAAACGCCCATTGGGAATTTGGGTATTGGGAAAGGGTGGTCGGAAGCATAATTCGGAGATGTGATGTTGGAGCTTGGGTTCAGGTTCGGGTCGTTGTCATTGTCCTCAGAGTCGGAGTTGGAAGTAGAGCAAGAACAAGATGATGAGACAATGCGATCGAGGGACTCGTAGAAGCACTCGTCTTCGTCCTCTTCGTCCCCTGTTTTGCTCATGGTTTACTGGGCATTCCCATTTCAGAATGAAAATGCCCAAGAATACATCGATCCGATCAGACCCCCTTGCTCGGTTTCTGAGATAAACTTTTCCCCTCCGGGTTTGATCTGATTGGGGGTGACGGAGCGGTGGTTCGCGGAGAGAGAGAGAGAAAGCAGTTAAATTTTGGGGGGATCGGATGAAGAAGGCCACGGAACTATTTTGGTTTCGGTTTGTGAATCAGATCCGATAATGGGTTCGCAGAGAGAGAGAGGGGTTGGAGGGGAACGAAGCCCTATGCTGCTGGGGTTGTGTGTAAGGGAGTTTGGGTTTGGGGTCTGAGCGATGCCGTTGTGTAGAGTGAGATAGACACGGCGAGAGGGAGAGAGAGAGAGAGAGATTTTCTATAGAAAATATGTAAGAAAGTGGGAAGGAAAATTTTGGACAATGGAAATTTAAGAGTGATTTTGAAAAATAGAAAAAAAAAATTCGGAGGAGGATTGGAGGGGAAAAGTTGAGATTTTTATAAACAAACTCCTCCAAATTTTCTTTCTAAATTGTAAAAAAAAAAAACTCCTTCAAATTTCTTTTTTTTTTTAAGTAATTTTCTTATTTTGTTGATATAATTCCAACCAACCCTATTTTTTGGTGAATCCAACCAACCCCATTTGCCACAGCCTTTGGTTGACATAATAATAACATTTGTTTTATTAAGGTAATAGCATTTGTAGGCATTAGTTTTGAGAAAACAAAAAAATAAAAATAAAGAAATGCATAAAATGATTACACACATCTTTTAACAAAAACCTTTGTCATGGTTCATGTGTGATCATATAGTAATGTGTGTGTGTGTGTTTTTTTTCTGTTTCTTTAATTGACTTGTTGCTGGTTGTTGTGGTGACTTAAAAAGATTAACCATCAAAATGTCATGGACCATCCCTCCCTCAATAAACACTCTTTTTATATTTGCTTCAACTTTCATTTTCTTAATCATTATGTCTCTTGTCAAAACTAGCAGCAGTAGTAGTAGTTTTTGCAACATGTCTCTTCTTCTATTAACACATCTGCCCTTTTACATTTAATTAAGGAAACTTTAGAAAAATAAATAAGTAAAGGATAAAGAATATGTAATAGTAACTCATCCATACTTGCCCTTGAATCCCCTTACTCCATGGGTGTTGAATTTGAAACATTCCCATTTTGAAATGCAATAGATACTTGATGGCATAGAACATTTTTAAGCCTCTATATATTGTTCTGAAACACACAGAAAAGTCTTCTAATCTAATATTTTTAATCAAATTAATATAACAACTATATAAAATGAAACCTCCACTTCCAAACGAAGAAAAAGATGCTAGTTGACCTCCAATTTTGTGCATATTTTTACCATGTGGGATTAAAGAATTTCATTATCTGAGACATAATTGACTAAGGCAACGCCTCATGCACTTGATCTGAAATTATAATAATCAAAATCATGTTTATTTTGGTTAAATAATTTTAAAATTTTAGTTTGAGAAGATGTGTGATGTGAGAAAACATGACGATCCCAAGTATATATTTTGAGCAACATTGAATGCATCTTTAAAGGTGTTTGAAAAAGATCCTTCCTTTTTCTTACACCTTCTAAAACTTATTTTGGGTTTATTAAACATAAATATT
Organism: Rhamnella rubrinervis; assembly: GCA_007844105.2. Lineage (NCBI taxonomy): Eukaryota > Viridiplantae > Streptophyta > Magnoliopsida > Rosales > Rhamnaceae > Rhamnella > Rhamnella rubrinervis. Next base: position 17,651,503 of record CM017583.2, on the reverse strand, counting down.
AAATATTTTCAATTGAAAATAAATGACCCTCTATCATTTACGAAATAAGCTGACAAAAATCGAGCAAGGTGTTTAGGATATGCTTGTTATTGAACACAGGCAGAGTCAGGAAAGTGATAGGGTTCAGCATAATTATAACTTAAAATACCCCCAATTGACAACACATATTTAGCTGCTTCCATGATAAGACATATAATTAAATTACAAAAGCATAGGATTCCTGTAATTAAACAAGCTTAGCTACCAAACTAGTGTTCTACAAACCTATTGTTTGGCTTTTTCTTTTTGGAGGCCAAGAGACAGCAATTGCTTTTGACTACTTAGATTGAGGGTTTTTGGGTTTCGAAAGCCTAACATAAATTACCAAAGTCAAATGTAGTAGACACTGGGGGACTTCAAAACTTATTGACTACTAATTACTCTAAAACTCCAACTTATAGTTTAAGCATGCATGGTTTAGATGCTACAGACAATAATAATTTAAAATTTTATTTACACATAAACACAACTTTGTTTGATTAAAAAGAAGAAAACCCAATATTTATTGCATACACAGCCAATAGAGACGAGAGTGTGACTGAGTAGTACGAGAAGTAAGCAATGTGGGTATTGAAGTAGGTAGGAACAAACAATAAACTCCTTTTGAGGACTAACCACACTCATTACAGCTTCTCAGATTGTAAGTTAAAGCCGCCTCATTTTAGGTTCTCTTTGTTGCCGTCTGTTACAAAAATCTTCAATATTACTGTATGTATGTGCAGGGCAATTTGAGGTTCATTGTGTTAATTTATATAGAGAAAGTTACTTGGCATGCATGTGGAATGGTGGTAGCTGGATTGGTCATGTGAGAGGATGTGTTACCATTCTTTTTTTTTTTAAGTTTTACAAGCTTTTTAAATTAAACTTGAAAGGGAAAAACAACAAATGAAGTGAAGCCTTTGGATCCAAAAAAGAACATAAGAAAGAATGGTTATGAATAATATATATGATTTTATTTATAATTTTGACGAAGGAATTAATATTAAAAAAAATAAAAATAAAAAGGGGCTGCTATGGTATATGGGCCTAAAAGTATAAGATGACAAGACTAGGCCCAGGAAAGTCAATAGCAGATAAGTACAGCCTACTCTGGCAAACTACTAACTATACTCTTCACAACTGCACATGCTGTCCAGCCCATTACTGTTATGTGAGGCTGACACCCCAATGCTGTCACCAACTGCTTTTGGGACCGGTTCATTACTCCTCTTGTTATTACTCTCTCTCTCTCTCTCTCTCCCTCCTGTTTTTTCTTTCTTATTTTATTTTATTTTTCATATGGACCAGCTTATTAATGCCTGCCAGTTTATATTATTAGAGAAACTCAACTCTCTTTCTTTTATGTCTATAGAATATAATACATTGCTTCCTTCCTCCATTGGCTATATGGGTCCTACACAGATCTCAAGAAATATCAACGGCTAGGATTTGGGATACTGGTTCTGGTTGGATGATCACCACAGTCGAAGGGCCATTAATATTACTCCAATAAAGGTCATCAAATGATTCAAAATCATGTTATTATATATGTATTTTGCTTTTGGACTTTTAGCCGAAAGGGGATGGTGATTGGGAAGTAGGGGTGTGATTTAGCAAACTAACCAAATATTTACCAAATAAAAGAAAAAAGTAAACTGACCAAATTGTTTAGGTCATAGTCGTTTGAAGACGGGCTTCCAATCCAAATAGGGTAAAGAAGCTAATAAGTCTAAGCGTAGCAGGAGATGAAGATTTGGATATTAGATTATATATATATATAAGGCAAGCTAAGTCAAAGAAAGACATTATTCTATTTCTAAGTTTGGTTATCAGTAAGTCCATACATTGAACCTTAATATGTCGGTCTTGTTCCTTTGCCCAGCATACGTTGCACTCCTGCAATAAATTAGCAGTACTCTTTTCATTATACTGTAGTTGACATTTATCTACTGCATTAAAAGTGCACCATTATCCACCAACGTCCCCATGATTCAGTACAAAATTACTCACGAAGAGTAGCTTTAATTTGTTTTGTTATGAAAAGGGTATCATATTCACAGACAAAAGAAAAAGAAAAAGAAGACATGTATGTTTGTTTGTGTGTCGTTTTAAGTGCATGCATGGTTGAGGTGGATAGAAGACAGATCTGCATTTTGTTTTGTCGGAAAAAAAAAATCCACGTTTAAATTTTTAAACTGAGTAAGAAAATCGAGGCATGATGGCCGAGCTTTACATCCAAACATGCTTATGGTTTCCTAGTGATATTTGCCTGCCTATTAATTTTATTATCATTAATTAAAGATTGTATATAATAAAGTTACTTACCTATACAATTCTCCATCTAAAAGTGACATGGACCCTGTTACAAAAAATGCATTACAACTCATTCTCGCACATGAAGTTTGGAGCTCGTGTGATGGGTTTCAAAAGCAATATTACAAGAGGAAATTACGAAAAAATTAAGATTAGGACGGTGTTGGCGGCGGAGTTAGCCTGCCGTGGGAAAGTCAAATTTCAAGTGCCTACTCATCAAGTTTATGCTGCATTGCTCACTATATATATATATATATATATGACTCTGTCTTTCACTCTAAAACCCTAGATTATACATACTCAGGAATATGCAATAAAAGAGGAAAATCAAATGTTTCCATCTTGATGGAGATTTTGAAATTTAATTGTCAAGTTTATTCTGGTTTCCCTTATTAATTTGAGAAATTTATATTTAAAAATATTAATAATATTCTATTTCTCATTCTCTTATAAAATATAATATACATATTAAATTAATTTTTTAATAATTTAAAATTTTAAAATCAATAATAATTTAACATAAGAATTATCATGTCACAATTTAAAGAAAAATTAAAAGTTCAATAAGGTAATTAACTAGCCAAAGAAACGAAACCTATTTTCAAGGGAAAGATTTCCAATTTAATTACACCCCATAATTTAATTAAAAATTGAAATAATTTATAAGTGAGGGTGGGTCGGTCCAACGCAAAGGCATAGTTTGGTGTTTGGCTAGGGATGACAGAGATTTGATTGCAAACTGGGCAAAGACGAATTAGTCAACCAGACGATCATATGGTTGACTCGATTTGAAAGAAGAAAAATATATATTCCAATTTTTATATAACTGTGATACATAAATAGATAATAATGTTATTTTGTATGGAAGTGCGGAAAAGACGTACGTAAAACTTTAAAAAGTGAGTGTGCATGGTCATGTGAAGGGTTCGGTCTTGTCAAAGATGAAAGAGAAGGTAGGTGGTGTTTTTTTTTACATTACATAGACGTACGTATAATGCCAAACAAAAAAAGGCAAAAGCCACATATGCTAGTTCGGCCAAGGTCAAGATCGGTCCCATTATTGTACGTACAGTTTGCTCTTGATCTTTCTCTGTAAACAAGAGCTTCGGTAGCAAACCCTATGTTCCTTTTCAAAGCTTTTAGGTTTCATTCAAATTGATAAAAAACAAGGAATGGTAGCCTCAAGATCTACGTACATATGTTATTTATGTGGTATTAGGGACACCAAGTCTCTCAAGTCAAGACCTACATATATGTTCATCTATATATTGTGAGAATTGTTAACAGTCACTTAACGCTAAAAGAATAATGTTTTTGTAATTAAACTTGGAAAAAAAAGAAGATATTGTCAATGGATCTATATAGAAAAAATGCAAGAGAAAAGGGCCACATGAAGTTGTTGAGTACATCATCAATGGATCTATATAGAAAGGAGGCATGTACATGTAATGAACAAATCAAAGACACATCCATGCCTCACATGGCCTTCAATCTGTGCCCTTCTATTTCTAATGCCCATGGCTGATCACTCCCTTTTAATCATTTCACATGATACTTCTTGATGGTGGTCGGACTGACCAAATGTTGCAATTTATTATTTATTTCTATCCCTAAAAGCATGCTAGCTTTTGAGAAATGTACATTAGCACTAATTAATTAAAGAAATATATAGGCTAGCTAGCTTGCATTTTTTTAGTTTGTTCTTTCAAGTTTCAAGAATACATGAGTGTTACATGGGAGTACTGTGTATGTTGAGTATTAATTTTTGATATAATGGCAGATAAAGCTAACATTAATTTCATCTTTACATGACTGCTATATATATACACATATGTTATAACTTCAAGATGATCAAAATTATTTACTTTTACCTAATATTTTGATAGATTTTTTAATTTATGCCCTCAAATGTTAATTGTGAGCATAACTCGCGTGCTATGGCGCATTATCAAATTAATAAAAATTTAGAAAAAGAAAAAAACCATACCATTTTGGAAAAATACAATTTAAAAAGAAAGAAAAAGCCAAAAAATCTACATGTTGGGAGTTTATACAGCCATATTGCAACTGTACATATGAATATTGTTTAAACTAAAAAGCAGCCCAATCGGGCAGGCTTATATTTCATATTAATATGCCAAATCAATCATATAATTGAACTAAAAAAAACACCAATGTCATAAGTTCTGCTTTTAATTACAAATAATAAATATATATTTTTAAATACACATTCATGAATCTCTCTCTCTCTCTCTCTCTCTCTCTCTCTCTCTTGTGGTATTAGATAAATAAATACCACTTTTTGGGGTCTAATTAAAATGGAAGGGTGCAAATTAATAATGCCCGGCTTCTTTCACAAACAAAGGGAGGTCAAACACGGTGAGTGGCACAATGCTCCCACTTCTCTTTTGAATCAGAATATTACAATTAGATAAATATTAATTAGTGGGTGTTTCTTATTGACATTCTATTGAGGATATGATGAAGGAAACCCTCCTGCCCAATACCTTGCCCCTATTATATATGCTTTTGCTTTTAATTCTTAATTTATACACACACACTACGTACTTATTGGTTCCCCACCATCTAATACATATATGTTAAATTGTATATTAATTATTAATAACTAATCTAATATAAAAAAAAAACAAACTATACCTTCATTAGACATATATTTATTTAACACATAGAAACAGACCACGTGCCTTAATTCGTAACAGGCTGTTTGAGCTTGGAAAAGGGATTCTTTTTCATACAAATAACACAGAGAAAAAGAATGAAAAAACTTTCAAATTAATATATATATATATATATATATATATATATATGCTATATTAGTTATGCATTATAACATACTTTGCATTTAAGTTTAATCATGTTTCTGTTTATGTTTATATATATTGAGCAATAATGTGTGAGAGAGATCGATAACACTAATATTTTATCATTTGAACAACTGGGCTTCGAGCTAAATTGTATAATTTAATCATCTCCCACATGTGTTTCCAAAAACAGACAAATTATAACAATTAAATCCAACTATGTTGTTATTTATCAAAAAAAAAAAATCCAACTACGTTGTTAGCATAGAGACCTTGTAATTTTTTTTGCTTCTATATAAATATAGATACGGACAGCAGGTGATGATCAGGTAATGAATTTTTCAGTGCTCGACATATCACCGCAAAATGTCGACATTAATTTATTATTGATTTACAATTTTATTTTGTCTCTTTTTCTTTTCTAATCATAATCTCATATTTATAGCACCACCACCGGGGTGTGATTTAGCGGTAAAGAAGCCGATTAAATTATCATACTCACTTACAATAATTACAATTTGAGTTTTAACAAGTCTCCGTCAATACTCCAGATGTATTCAGTCTTATTAAATATTAGATGGAGGAAACTGTTTGAGAAGTGAACCTAAACTCTACTGAGTTCTGTGAAATAATAATAAAATTTTATCTCCAATAAAATTTTGAATAATAATTTTCATATTAAAATTCTTTTTTATTTATAAAAAATAATAATAATAATCTCATATCTACAACTTAATTTTACAACTTAATTTTAGGTGTATTTATACCTCATCTGCATGTTTTGCAAGCCCAAGGTCATGATTAACAAGAATGAGATGTTTCGGAGAAAGCTGATGTGGTGACAAATTACTGGCTACCACACAATCCTATCTGGACATGTACACATATTTCTCCTCGTAAGGCTCTACCTTTTTATTAATTAATTTACCTGCTCGCTTGTCTGGCTTATTATAATAATAAAACATCTCATACTTAACTAATTTACCAATATATGTGTATATATATATATATGTGTGTGTGTGTGTGTGTGTGTGTGTGTTTGTGTGTCATTAACATAACAGATCACCATAGGTAACCTCTAATTAGTGATCGCCATGGTGTCTTGCAACTTCGGCAGGCACAGCACATTGACGTACTGACCTTCTTGATTGTTCTAATATTACGTATGCTTCTCGCATGATAAATTTCTATCTTAAAAAAAAGAAGAAAGGCTCATTAATTCTCCTTATATTATATGCAATGCATGGCTTTATTTTTACATAGAGAAGAAGATTTGGTCACTTTCTTGGCTTAATATACTTAAATATGCAGACTAATTAGAGGGTGGATAGATTAATTAAGCAGAATTAATATTGAATTTGTTGTTACTAATTAACTTAATTAATATTGTACGAGTCCTTGAATATAATTCCATTGTTTTACAAATTATATTAATGTAAAAATGAAATTTGCTGAGAGGTTGAATCTTGCCCTACTTTATAATTCCATTGCTTTAACAAATTGAAGTCAAACTTTCGGTGCTCATTTCCGCGTAAACAAGGCAAGTCCATACATTATTGCTTAAATTGCGACTTTGAAACTTTTCAAACCTATCTTATTATTTTCAATATAAATTTTTTTTTGGTAAATATTTTCAATATAAATTTAATAACTGATCCGGATTCTATTTTGCTTTTCTTCTTTTCTTTATACTATTTATTTATTTATTTTTACAAGTGATGTTACTGATCAGTCCATGTTAAGCTTTTTTTTTTGTTTTTGTTGAATACAATTAGTGGTGAAGAGACAAATATTGTTCTTTGATGAATTGTGTATGTAGTACTATTACAATTTAAAACACAAGAAGTAAACAAAGATGAGAAAATTAAGAGTGAGAGATCCAATTCTATATGAACAAGCCAATGATGAAGTCCCCATTTACGAGCATCGCAATTCACACCACCTCATTCAAGAAAAAGACGTAGCTATACACAAGATTAATGTCCCAACAAGGTGCTCTTATATATATATGAACAATAAATTTTCATAATAAAGAAAAAAGGCCAAGACTGTAAAAAGGCCGATAGCATGTGGCAGCTATAATCAAGCTATGTGAGGGGACATGACGATATTACATATAATATATATATTTTGATTTCTTTGATGGGTTTATATATTTAAAGCTAGCATGTGCACTGTACTTTTCATAATTAAATTAATACCCCATTGGTGATTAAAAAGAAGCAGCAACATATCAGAAACATCATGTAGTGGTTGCGTTTTGACAATCTCAGATGAATCTCAGCTCACCATATATCAACCATATACATGTCCTTGTTTGACATGAACAAAGTATCAAATCATGTTTGCATATATTATTTTTTGTGTTTTTATATCTATGCTCCAAGCATGAAAAGCATAATTGCTGTTCAGGTTCAATGGCATGGTTTTTTTTCTTGATGTTTAGACAATAATTAGACAGATCAACAAAGCGTGTATAGTTTCTGGTTACTAGAATCTGGACAGGTGGATCTACCATTATTCTGAAATGAATTTGTGTGCGCACATACACTTCGATCTTGTTTTTAACAAAGTGACACTTGTAGGAAAGTAAAACAAAGGGTTTGTAAATAACTTGATTCTAATGGCTTATATGTGATTTTCAAAGGTGATAGGAAATTCTACGAGGTTATGGATCCCTCAGAGCTTTTAAAGTTGGGGGGATATGGGGGTGCAGAAGACTTTCACAAAGTGAAGCCATGCATGCTATCACCCAAGTACTGCGGACTATGACTGTACAATTTGGGCCAAGGACCAATGCGCATGGTAGCTTAATAGAACTTATTGGTACATCTTCCGAGAAAGCCTGCACTCATAAAATAAAAGAAAGGACTTGTACTGTCATTTTTTGCCCCTTCAATTTACATGCTGACCACTTAAAATGGTGACGGAAATTCTTACATAGAAATAGCAGAGCAAGATGATATGGGATCACTTTGGGTGCATATTTTGTGGCAAATTCAATACGGGTCTGGTTTTTTTGTCAACAATACTGAATTGCTAAAGGCCAAACCTATAATTTGGGTATAGCTAGGTAGAAGATGTAGGAGCTAAACTAAAGGGGCTTAAGCCAGACTTATATTCATAAGCTCACATAGTAATTTGGTTGTTGTGAAACTGCCTTTATGTGGTGCTTTTAAAATACAGCAAGTACTACTTGATATAGATATATAGACCATGTTTTTACCATGTGAGATGGAATCTTGATAAGACTAAAAATGAAGGTAAATTACAGGGCAACTGAACCAGTTGAAGTGTAAATTGTTTAATTGTAATGCAGTATCCTTGGTAGTGATAATAAGTGGTCATTGAATTGGCTTTGCTCTCTGTGAGGCCAGACTGAAAGCAAAATAGAGGTTTCAAGCAATTGAGACTGACAGAGTAGGGGACTAGCTAGGTATTGCCAGGGTTGGTGTGTAAGTTATGGGCCTATTAAGAATTTTTAGAGTGGCAAATAATTGGCTTGGTTGACGCTGGGGTTTATTAACTCCCTCCAGAGGCTGAATTGAGCGTATTGGAGTGGAGGCGATCTGTGAGAACGTCTCACTCTAGTCTCTATATAGAGTTTGATTGCGGAGGCAGCTTTGCTAATATGGTTCACTTATTATCATCTAATAGTTTAGCCCACAATAACAGAACAGAGATTGATGGGTGCATAAGCAGAGGAGACGCAAGGTTTTCAAAGGTTGGGAGCTTTCAAAACTGGCTTCTTTGTTGCCTTTCTTTCCTGAAACACATTGTATTTTATCGTCAGCTAAATTACAAATATGGTATAATCTAGTCATCATTCAATTTCATCTTGTTGGGTTCAGGTTACTTCACTTCCTATCTATTTTTTCGTATTACTTGAGATCACTAACGAGTAAGAAAGGGTCAATTATGTATCTTATATACTCGTATGAAGAGTTGAAGCTGGAGTTCTCTTTTAGTAAAATCAAGTTGTGATATAAAATACAGGGAAAGGAAACTAGATTAGAGGAAAGAGAGAGTGGTAGCTCCACAATAAAATGCCAAGTAAACTAACTAAATGAGATATCAGGAAAAATACATGTTTTATTGTCGTTCGTTTCCGAACTCAAGCAATGGTTCTTCTATTATCGTATAACAATTAGAAAGAAAGAAAAAATCACACTAGCGTGAAAGGAATGAAAAAACTTACAACAACATTTTATAATACAGACTATTACCAACTAAATTTAACCCTTAACCCATGAAATGCAACTCAAATATTCAATGGAGTAGGCAAAAATAGACACAGAGAATCCAAACAGTCACATCTATAACAGAGTATTGGTCACGGTCATATCAATGAAACTCACTTATAGGCTCCCATACCCACACCAGTTTCTCCACCATATGGTTGGAACTTTTCCCTGGCACTAGAATAGCAGACATAGTAGAACTGGGAGACGATGGCGGTGAGAAAAACAAAAGCTGCCCCAGCCCCAAATACTCCCTTCCTCAAAATCTGGCAATGCTGAGGGGTGTCACTGTAAAAGGGGATGGACTTGGTATGGTAGGCATTCCTCACTGCACCAGCTAGTAAGCATACCTCAGCAATGAGGAAAAATACCCTGACAGAAGTTTCATAAAGTTTATGAGAAACAACCATATTAGAGTTTATTTGCGACTGTGATAATTGATTTAGATAATTTTGAATATAGAAATCAATAAAACATGTTTGTATTCAAGAAAGTTCTCTTTGGTATGTAACCGTACCAGCAGGTTATGAATAGGATAACTGCCCAGGCCCTTGAACCTCCAGGACTCAATGGTTTCCCACAGCAAAAGCATCGGCTTGCCACCATTATAATACCCTGACTTGCCAATAGAAACAACAATGCACCAACCCCAAAGCCAGTTGAAATGTCTGAGTCATAGACACAATAGTTGTAATTCCCTTCAGAATCCGGCTGAACATGTGCCTGTCATTGCGGCCACACTGAAAGTGTAAGGAACATTTGCCAACTAATACAGAAAGCAAACCATCTTTTTTTCTCTCAGATTATACATGGAAACTCTTAATATTGATCACCTAATCCTTGTGAATTACGATTATATTGATATCAGCAATCTTTAGTGCCTTTTCCCCTCCTTTCCTCTTTTACCTTTTTCCTTGCTTCTTTTACTAAGATGAATATTTCACGAGGTTAACATTCATATCCAAGTAGCAAATACATAATAATACAAACAAAAATATTGACTGTATAGACTTCCACTTTTATGTATAATTTATCGTTCTCTTACGATCAAGTCATTCATAAAACACCTTGTTTTCTAACTTGGCAGCTGGGTAAATGCATAAGAAGAAAGAAAATTTGTTATTTTATTATGTAGATCTTCCATGGTAGGGACATGATCATAAGCTCAATACAAATGCATCGCTTAACTACATTATCGTTTTCTTATTTTTTTGGGGACCAATGCCTTAGCTCCTTGTGAACCAGTAACCATAAATAACTTTATCTTCCTTTTTCAGGGACAAAAACGAAGAGGAAAAGCAAAAGCTTTCAGTTTGTTTGGTTAAACTTCATTTCAGAAATGAATCAAATAAGATGGCAGAGCACACTAGAAATCAAAGAAGGCAAAATAGTTTAATATAATTGTTTGATTATAATGAATGAATCATGTGCAGAATCTTTTTGTTTATCTAGATCTTATTACATTAATATTCTTCTGCAAACCAATCACAAAAGGGTAGATCACCCATAACACTTCTATAATCTCTTGTACAATATTGTATATATATTTATATTAGATAGTAAAATAAGCCCAAGCTGATTTCTAAACTTCAAGTTTTAGATGCCTAATCTAATTGTTAGAGTGTGCCTCTATGATGGTTTTTCTATGACATGTGCATCCGAGAAACATCAAGTTTGAACAGATCTAGCGCTCATTTCATTGATAGCAAATACACAATTTTCTATCCTCTTGTTATTAGCAGAGGGAAAACTTAATAGTTTTAATTTAGAGTTGCTTAGAAGAAGTGATCCAAAACAACCGAAATAGTCAAAAGGAGGTCTTGTTTAGGAGGTTTTCAATTTTTCTTAGTCCCATATATTGTACATGCAAAATTAAATTTTGCAGCTTTAGTTACATTTTCTCAGCAAGCAATCAAGCAGAACCCATCAATTAACTTACATATAGTAAAGAAGAGAAATTCGGAGCAAAGGACTTCCATAGGTTAGTAAGGCAAGCAAAAACAGCAAAGAGCTTGTGTTAGGAAGAGAGATAGAAGTACTTACAGTGCTTCTCCTCTGCTCAGCACCGACAGCCAAGCCAAAAGCAATGAGATCAAGGATGAAGATTGTGATCATAACCAGCTTCGAAGCCATGGTTATGCAGCTTCAGAGCTCCAAACCCAGATCTACTTCTCTCTCTCTGCCAATTCTATTCAACTCTTTCTCCCTCTAAATACAGAAAGCAAGGTGAGTGTGAAATCCTGAAAGCGAATAAATTATAAACTACTCAAAAAAAAAAAAAAAGTAGAGAAATTATAAATTACGTGGGAAAATATTTCTACCAAAATAGAAAAGCACGTCCCACCAATTGACAGAAATAGACTACCTTACCTGCAGCGTTAATTTTGCCAAATAAATAAATATAAGTAGACAAATAATAATGAATATTAGTTTATTATTAATATAATTACAATAAATTGTTTCCAAAGTTTTCATTGTCTATGTGGGGGTAATATTATGTTAGAAATAAATACGAGGATAGGGAAGGGAACGTGAAGGAGGGTAATTTGGGGAATTGGCATTGTCGGACTCTAACCGCGAAAAAATGATTGTGACGTGGCGCGCTGTCGGTGGAAGACACAGAGTGTGGGAATCGATGCGTCCTTAGCGTAAACATCACCTGCTTTCTTTCTTCTTCTTTTTTTGTTTGTAAAATTTAAAATTAAAATAATAAAAAAAATTATGAGGTGGAAAGAGGTGATATCTAACCACCCAGCGTGGAAAGGACGGCAAATCTCATTCAAGTGTCTGGTTGTCTTTCGTTGTCCGCTCCACTCCACTTCATCCACTCTCTTGCTGACCGCGTGATCGCCACTCGCGACTCGCTCACGTCATTCCCCATTGCCGCAGCAAAATCTGGACGCTCGGGATTATTAATAATTTTTAATTTTCATAGAATCTGGATCGTCCGTCTGAGAATGAGCGAATAGGAACCCCAAAAAGGCTCGATTCTAACTCTGGACTCTGTTGAAGGAGATGGGCGATGAGCAGAAAATCCACGGGATGAGCAGGCAGCTGATTTGAAGGCGACGATGGAGTGAAAGCGTAGTTGAAAATTTCAACTTCCCTGACATAATAAGATGATTGAATCTTGTGGTTGGAGTTTAATAATATAGAAGAGGTAGTCGCTCAGCAAAGTTTCAAGAAGATGATCAGAACGCGTTGATGAGGACACAGTTTCTGTTCAAACAAAGGAACACAGAATCAAGCAATTAGAAATCTAAGCTCTCGCTGCCTCTCATGACGATCACATTTTAGACTTAATGGAAAGCATTCATCCTCAACATATTATTTAGGAATAGAGTTTTATTTTTAGTTTCAGTACTCATTGTTGGCTCGCCAGGGAGTCGTATAATGTATGAATGAATGTAATGTTAATAAATTAAAAATTTTAAAATGGAAATAAAAATAAAAATAATGATTAAAATTATGAGGTGGAATTAAACGAAATCCAACCACCAGGAGAGGCCAAGCGTGGAACGGAGGGCAAGTCGCATAATATTTGGCATTGTCCACTACACGTCATCTGCTTACTGGGTGATCTTCACGCACAGTTATAATCACTACAAAATGTATTAATTTTGGATTTTATTAATTTTTATTTTTTCATAGAATCTGGATCGTCCGTCGAAGAAAGAATGAATGATATTGTGTAACTCAACCCAACCCTAACTCTGGACTTATTTGAAGGAGATGGACGATCAGAAAATCCATGAAAAGTAGAATGTGATAATTAGAAAAATCTGTGATGAGCAGCCAGTTCAAGCTGATGAGGAGTGAGAGCGTAGATTTCAACTTGACGTAAGAAAATTGAATCTTCTTCTTGCTTGCCTGGTTGGAGTTTCTTGGACAGCACGCTAGTACATGCTCGCTCAACAAATTTTCGAGAAAAAAGTTTCATGAAAACCATGTTTACAAACAAATAATAATTATAATAAAAAATATATATATATTTTATAATTTATTCATTTTATACGTGCAATATTGATGACATTATACCTTCATGATCTCTTTTATATATGCAGCATTGGTGATATGATACCTTTGTTTCAACAGTATTAGTGTGCTGGAGCACACATACACCGCTGAAACAAAGGTTTAATATCTATCAATTTTTGCAGCACGATACACCACTAGTTGGTCGATGGAAGAGACCACTGCGAAGATTTTCAATTGTATAGCTTTAATATTTGCATGTATAGTGATTTAATCTATGAAGTATTTATATATATATATACGTGTTTAATTAGGAGACTAACTACATTAAGCAGTTTAATCCAAAATTGAACTCTATTCCTAATAATAGTGTCTTGACGGTGAACAGTTCCATAATCCTGACATTAACTGTAGTTCTGTGTGTCCTACCAGGAAACGGGTACTTTCACTCTTTCGCGCCTTAAAGAATTTGCATTTTGAAAGAATTTCAGATTGTTCTTAACCTCTCCTCACTTTGGGGAAAGGAATATAGATAAGATGCATGCGGAGAAGAAGATGAAAACCAGGGACGCAGTAGTTCCTGAAGCTCACACTCACAGACCATTTCACTGCAAGAAAGTCATCCAAGAAATTCAAAGAAGTGATCAAGAAGATGACAAAATCCATAAAATTAGAAATAGGCTTCAAATTCAATCGTTCCAACTGACTCGGAGTTGAAGAAACTTCAACAAGAGAAGGAAGAAGATTCACTTTTCTTGTGTCACACAACCGATAAATACTTTCCTAATTAAACACGTATATATATATATATATATATATATATATATATATATATATATTGATATCGATATAATGATCACAGAGACGTACAAATTTCCCGGAGAGAGGACGATGCATTTTTTCTCCAAAAAGACGACGTCGCGGGCGCGTTCTGTGGTGTGGGATTCGGTTGAGGTAGGTCAAAGGAATCATTTAGATTCTTTCAACGATCAGAGGGACCCACAAAGTGGTTCATGGAAGAATTCACCATCGTTTTTATAGAAAAATTGTCTGTCATGTCTGCACCTCAAGGAGATGACAGTAGTAGTAGTGAAAACATTTTCACCGCTACTACTGTGATCTCCTGGAGCAGACATGGAAGACGATTCTGCTACAAAACTGATGGTGAATTCTTGCACGAACCACTTCGTGGATTCTGCTCTGCTTTGTCCCTCTGATCGTTGAAAGAATCTAAATGATTCGTTAGACCCACTCCAACCAAACCCCACACCATCGTTAAGTGTAATCCCTCTTCCGTTTTTTTTTCCAAAAACCGGAATTCTCTGTCACAGAACGCGGCTGCGACGTCGTTTTTCCGCAAGATATCAACCGCAAATAATGGGCGATGGAAGAGATCGGTAAAGATTCTCAATTGTATAGTCTTAAAGGCTTCCACACTTGTATATATAGTGGTTTAATGTAAGAAATATTTATATAGGAAACTAAGTACATTAAGGAGTTTAAAACAAAATTGAACTCTAATCCTAATAATAATGTGTTGAGGGGTGAACAGTTTCCATTCTCCTAATATAATATTAAGCGTAGTACTTTGTGTTCTACCAGGAAACGGGTACTTTCACTCTTTCACGCCTTAAATCTCCTTAATTAGCAGCTCATTCTGTAATACTTCGTCTTCCTATCTCTTATTTTATTCTTTTCAATAACATGTGACTGTATAACAATCTAGACCACTCAATCATGTCCAAACACGCACATATATATTATATTAGCAAAGCTGTCAAAAGAATACATCAGAACCATAGGTCACGGCAAGGTTTATGAAAATAAAGAATACATACAAACAATTTTTTTTTTTTTGAAAATAAAGAATACAAATAGATACAGGTAAAAGAATACACAATGTACATCAATACACATGCACAAATCACACCAGATTAAGATATACCTGTGTTTATACCTCCCCTATAATGCATGCCAAAAAAATCAAAGAAAACTACGTAATGCTCCACGTATGGAAGCAATAACCAAAAGGCTTATCGAGAGCTATCCATGTTTCTACAGTTGACAACCTTATGGCTTACGGTATCAGCTGCATGGCCAAAACAATTCTACTGGTAGGCCCATCTCTTTTCGACTTGAACAAAAACAAAACCCAAAATCCAAGTGGAAAATTTATGAAACCAAAACAAGCCGCTAGCAAAGAAATAACTTGAGAGCCTCACGGTATCAATTTGCAATAGAGCTTCGACTTTTCCGACCAAACAAAAGAAGCTTTCTAAACCCTTTGGTGGCTTTAGGAGAGTTTGCATCACTGTTCCATTTCTTCCTGGAGTGGATTCCTTCTGGTGTCATTCCGTCACTTGGTGGTGGGGTAGAGATTTCTATCTCTGAAATTTCAGAAGAGGCTGGTACGTAATCAGTTGTCGCACCATTCTCTTCAATATTCACAGCAGAAACAATTGAATATTTGTTGGGTGATGGTGGGCTAGGATTGGGACTAATTTGAGAAACCTGTTTCGAGTTGTGTTCAATGAAAACTGGAGATTCCTTGTCTAATCCATGATCAGCATTACCCTCTAAGTGATCCTTTTGTGCAGAGAGATCATTGGTGCGCATAGAGCTGAACGAACTTGCATCCAAATTTCCTTCATTCTTCTCAGTTAAAGATGCAGTGTGGAACACCTTAATGTCTTGTAACTCATCACTTGTATGACTAGGCTGAGTTACATGCACAGCTGTAGATTCCTTGGACAATGCTTCCGTGGCTTCAATGCAATCTTTTACCTGCACATCAGATTCAGGAGAAAGTGCCTGATTTAAACTCTTTGGGTAATTCTCTGAATTTTTGGCTTTGTTCATACTTGGTTTCTTATTCATAGCACGAGGAGTCTTCTGCGATAAGGTAGTTGGGACTATACCATTTGCCTTGACAGATTGCTTTTCTGATTGGCCTACATTTGATTGAGTTGTTGACACCTTTGGAGCAGTCCTTGCAGTTGCGAGGCGTTCTATGGTGGAACTCCGAAGCACAGGGGCAGGCTTATTTGATTTTTTAGTGTCTTGGTCCTTCACACTTGCAATAGAAGGTACAACAGTTTTGCTTTCTGCTGAGATTCTCTTAGATGCTGCTGTATTAGATCCTCTGGAAGCACTTCTTTCAGCAATCCTCTTCTGGCGTTCAATTCGCAACTCCTCCATCTTTTTCCTATTCTCTTCCTCCTGGGAAAAAAAAAAAAAAGTGAACCAGTTCAGTGCAAGAACAGGGAAGGAGATGAAGTGTGGGTCAGTGGGTGACTGAGAACCAATTAGAGATTAAAAGTAAGATAACTTACAATCTCAAATTTGCTCTTATGAACTGTGCTTTTGCTTACAGAAGCTGGTTTCTTGCTTCTTGATATAATATCAGATCTATTCTTCCCTAAAGGTCCATTTACAACTCTAGACCTTGCTTCTTTACCCAGAACCTTTTCCCCAATATTCTTACCGTTCCTGCCCTTGGAATTAGAAGACCGCATAATACCCACAGAGCCGGTTGTTTCATTGTCAAGGTTCTTTGCATTGACATCAATTGATGAAATGTTGTTATCACAATCCATTTCTGGAGTCCATGGTGCCACTGCTTGTTCCACAGCTGAATCACGTTCAAGAACCATGTAAAGGTCATCTGGCTCATACGCACTAAAAGCTTCAGGCTTGTGATTCAAAACTTCTGGCATGCCATTTACATATTGAGCAGCTCCAAGAATTTCAGGAACAATGCTTATGTCAGTCCTTAACTGGGAGTCAAATTGATCTCCTCCTAATCGATCTTGAACCATGAAAGAGTCATCAACTAGAACATCTTTCTTATTTTTCTCCGCATGAAAAGAGTCAACAGCTAAAGATGAAGAATAAACACCATCAAACAAATTGGGATCTTTGATTTCATCCGGATTCACTGATATATCTTGTTGCTTGCTGACAAACCAATCCCCTTCTTTGGAACATTTGATTTTGGAAGATTCAACAGTACAATCAGATAGAGTAGCACGTGAGTTGTTCCCCAATCCTTCAGTTCTCTCTGAAAACAGTAACTCCTCATATGTACTTTCCTTTTTCCTCATAACTGGGGCAACAGTATCACCATCATTGAAGTATTCAATTTGAGTTTTACTCTCATTACCCATATCCCTCCCCGTCACAACAAAAGAATCACTTGAAACTGGTCGTTGCATTGTTACCTTCTCTTGTTCCAGGTTAAGTGAAGATAGATTTCCCTCCTCAAAGTTCTTGGAAAAAAATTTTTCCTCTTGATTCTTAGAAGAGTGATGTTCTACACCTAAAGTACTTGGTTCTTCGTCTCTCAAGAGAAGATTTTGGAAAGCATCCCAGTTGTCATTTCTTCTCTCTCCTTTGGAGTTACTTACATCTGCATCCTTAGTTTCATGTTCCAGACCTTTTTTCTTGTGACGGTGTGAAGTTGTTTTATGTCTCCTCTCCAAGGACTCAACAGCTTCCTCCACCTGCTGTTTGAGGGAATTCCCATCAATGAATCCATCCTCATCATCAGAAGTTCCCTCAGAGACACTTCCTTCATCTCTCTTAGAAGTTATATAATTGATATTGCGAATGACAACCTTTCTTGAGGATTTCCTCCCGTGCTTTTTCTTATGCAGATTCTCAGTTGAAGAGTACTTTTTCCCATTCTGCATTTCCTCATCTGATTCACTCTCATAACTCGACTCACTTTTCTCAGTGGATCCATCCTGCTCTGACGTTCCAAGCACTTTTCCATGAGAATATTTCTTTTTACTCCTATGAGACTTATGATTCTGACGATCATCAGGATCTCGATCAGCAAGAGGACCAGACTCTTCCCCATTAGAAGGCCATTTCATATTCCCTGCATAGTATGAGGGAGGAACCTGCATACCAGGAAAAAGGTAACCCTGATATGGGTGCATATGTTGAAAAACAGGTCCCTGAAAGTTGTGCATGTATGGAGGAAGATGGTTTGGCCATGACATTGGTAATTGAGCCTTCCCATCTACAGATGTCGCCTGAGATGGTGTTGGTAAGCTATCTGCACATTTTTAATATCAAAGATGTGTCACTCAATAGTTCAAGATATATGATGTGGTTCATATATAGCAAAATTTGAGAATCTGTGTACTTAAACCCATATTAAACATGGGGTTACTAGTTGAGAAGTTTCCCAAATTTTCAGCTAGGAAGAGTGATGCAATATTGAAACATACCTTGGTTCACATCTGAACTTCCGTGACTTGTAGTAGAGTCAGAAAGAGTATTTCGGTTAACATTTATTGTGATATTTGGATTCGGTTCATTATCTTCTCCAGCCAGTATGATTCCTGATGTTCCCATGTATGGAAGTTCTGGTTGAGGGTAGGTCTGCATTGCTGCTATTTCATCCATCCAAAGCCTATCTTCATTCTTTTTCTTGCATAGCTCCACAAAATTTATGCACGCTTCCCTAAAAGGAACCAAAAAGTGATTAGCCTGAAACAAAGATCCATGAAATCCAATAAAACAAAGACATACAAGATCCATAACAAAAAGAACAAAGAAAAAAGCTGTGTTGTAAACATATATAGCTATAATAAACAAATACTCTCCTTTAATTTTTAGCCCAACACCTATAAAAGAAAATGATTTTAAAGAGTCTTTTACTACCTTAAACGTGAAGCGCCAAAATCATCAGCAAAATATATAAGATCATCAATATAGTCTGCAAATCCAGCAACGAAAGCACGAGCATAAGCCATTGCTTGCTCTTTACAGAGCACAGCCCTTCGAGTTTCCAAAACACGTTGAAGACGAACCCTGTCCATTTACCCGCAGCTGAACAATCAATGAATGAGAATATAGATGTGTTGTGACCAATTCTATATAATAGTCACATATGAGCAATTGAAAAATAAGATAGATTACTTGGAATTCTCTTCTGGTACAGCATCAACCATGGTTCCATTGGTTTCACCTTTTAACTAAATTCACCATCATAGCAGAAATGTCTACATTATGTCAAGAACTTAAAAAAAAAAAAACTATCATTATAATACAGTCTACTTTACAATAAAGTAGCAAAAAGCAGACATACCTTGAAAGAGGCTGTTGTCTTAGTGGAGTTCCCATCAAGAGCTGGAAAAATTTTGTTTTACAAGAAGACAGAAAATTACTTTACTTGAGCTGTTAAAGGTGTACAATTCAAAGATCCAAAATTTTTTATTAAAATTTTGCTCTATTAATATCTGGCTTAATCACAAACAATACAAAGATATTTGGTAAGTCACTGATATAGGAATTGTTAACTTCATCCAAAATTGATCTTTAAAAGTTACCAAATCCAGTCTTAAGGCAAAATTCATTTTCAAATTGATTTTATAATACCGAGAACAAATTGAGAACATAATTAATACAAGGGATATGTGTGATCGCAAGCAAATGACTTTATTAATATAGTACAAGAGATCCAAAGTAGAGTACTTTTTAAAGAATACCTTCAGCTTCTATTGCCCCAGTTGATTCATTAGATTGAATAGAATTCTCTATCTGCACAATCTCTTTCTCTATGGTTACAAATCTCTCAAGAAGTTCAGGTGTGGTAACAAATCTCACAAACCTGCAAGCAATTACTCCTATCAAATTTTTTACCCCCCAAAAAAATTACTCCAATCAGATGCTGTCAACTACGCACATTATCAATAAAAAAATATCATACTTATCTTAGCTACAGACCTATTCTAGACTTACATGGTAGTGAATAGTTGTTCAAATCCAAGTTCATGGGAGGAAAAAAAGATTGCATCTAGATCTAAAAGTCACCCTCTTTTCACTAATTTTGCCAGTAATACTAAGGAGCCATTGGAGCTTGAACCAACAATGAGTAAGCTAAGCTTAGTTAAAGAAAAACCCAACAAAAAGCACATACAGATTTACCTTTGCAGAGTGGCTTTCGTGAACCAGGACGCATTTGAGCTCGAGGGACGAAGAATTATGGAGTACCCGCCTTTGGAAATCTGATCCTTGGCCGATTTAAGGTGCGAGAGAAACGGTTCCAGAAGCCCCGAGGCCAATTTCTCCTTCGCACCACCAGGAGCAAAGATCACCAGGTCACATCTAAATACAAATGAGGCACAATTCAATCACAAAGCTCTAACAAAAACACTCATTTTTAAAAGAAACCCAGAAATAAACACATAGAGAAGACAGTACCTGGTTCTGGTTGGAGTGAGTTGGAACAGAACATGATCAAGATGAGTCCTTGAGTCCATTATCAGTACAAGAGATACAGAGAGTAAGACCGTGACAAAGAGAGAGATGCAGAGAGAATTTCAGAAGCTCATGATCTCATCTGAAACATTGGTCTTGGAGCCATTCCCATCAAGATGTTTTCTTGAAATGTGTCTCTCTACTTGGAACGGAATCAAAGAGATAGAAAAGTGCCAGCAGTAGATGATGAAGCTGGGCACATGGACACGGGGGAGGTTGGCTCGGGTAAGAGAGATTATTTTAGAAGGGTTTTTTTTTTCTTTTTCTTTCTGATGGTGGGTCCCGCGTGAAAATGCCGACAAGACAAACACATACAGCTCAGTTCGCTCCCTTAACTTTTTTAGAAGGAGATATGATTCAAAGGCGTTTGATTGATGTAATGCTTAGTAAGAGAGTGATGACGGAGATGAATGAGTGAGTGGTAGCAGAGCATTGGGTGTGTGGTTGAGAAGTCATTTCCCTTCCTTCATTTTTCTTGTAAGCTTGTTATTGAAGAGAGCAGTGAGTGAGCAAAGAAAGACAGTGAGATAGGTCCTCTGTTTCTGTCCCACACATTGCATTTTCTTACACATTAGGTGTGTGAGTGAGTGAGTGAAAAGCATTGGCTTTTTTGCTTTGTGGGTGTGATTGAGACTGTCACACTTCAACTGTAATGGAGTGAATGAGAGGGCAAAGAATAATCACAGTGCCATTGCCGCCCAAACATTAATTTCCAACTCACATTCTCTGACATTCCTATTTTTCTTTCTTTTTTCTTTTTTATTATTATCTTTCTTTTGTTGTTGAGAACGGAAGGTGGATTAACCATAGGCATATATGCTAGATCCTCATCTTTATTCAACCACATTTGTTGAAGTGAAGAGAAAAGTTTAAACAGAAAAATAAGGTTTCTAAAGCCTTCTCACAAATGTGATTGACAATTGCTCTCTTTTAATTTTGAGATGGGGAAGTCCGAACTGTACTAAATCTTTCCATTTATAGGTTATCTCTTAGTAATTTTAGTTTGGAATTAGAAGAAATTTTGGCATTCAACACATTATAAAATATATATTTTATAAAATTTTTGATATAGAGTGATGTGCAAGTCATTTTATTGTTGGCCTTGCTTGTTTATTTTTATATTTACTATTGAGTATTGACGAAGATAATATTATATTAATTGAGTCCAAAATTCAATAAATTAATTTGATGAATCTGTTTTTTCATCTCTATGTATATAACAAAATAAATATGAATAACCAATACACATTTGGAATTGCCCATTCAGAGTTTCATATCGAAAATATAAAAATCAAACACACATGAAATAGATGGCAGCCAAAAACTATTCAGAAACAAATGGATTGCCAAAAAGAAAGAAATCCCTTTGGTTACTTTCTAAATCAAGTTGTGATTAGACAAAATATATTTTAAAATAAACACTTATTAGACTCCATAAATTTTGGATTTTCAATTGTTGTATTATAAAATGTTGCAATGATTGCATCTGCCTAAAAAGTCATGATAATAAGCTTGACCTTTTCTGGTTTCTTGCATATACCATATGTAGAAATTAAGTAAACAATTCGAAGCCTCTCTTACCACTTTGAAAGAGGGTCTCAATGATTGAGCTTGATTGATTTAGAGGCTTTACTTCTCACTTTCATGGATGTACTTGTAGTTTTATCCATCTTCTCACTTTAATTGATGTACATGTAGTTTTGTCCATCATTAAACCAAGAAGTTTTGTCCATCATTAAACCAAGAATTTGATTGAAAATTCGAATCAAATATATCAACCATCATGTGTATAATGGAATTTTCGTCAAGAATATGTCAAACAGACAAATCATTAGTAGCAATAATCACATGGCCAGCTTCTATTACATTATCCATAACACCTTTTTAATTTAATATAGTTTAGTTTCTTTAACTTGAAACTTCGGATATGACCTACAAATTTGGTATCAAACACCATCCGGACATAGTTGGTTAGTAAAAATAAATAAATAATAAATAATTTTAGTGAAAAGTTTTTAATTTGTGTAGTTAATTTTCTCCAACATTATTCTCTTCTGAGGATCTTACTAAAGGAAAATAACAAATATTGTAAAAGTAAAAAAAATAAAATAAAAATTAATCTGTAAGGCTAGCTTAAGCATACATGTTACATTGAATGAAAGTGGTTGGATTTTCAAATAAGTAAAATTAAATTATAAATTATGAAAAAAAATGTATCTTATACTTTAGCTGGATATAATTTGACACTTTGTCTTTGATGATTATGACTAAACACCCATTTCTCACAAGGGACTGGGGTCCATTTTCTGCTGTCCCTATATTGTATTCTTTTAATCAACCATTTGATTTGAATATCCTAACCACCATCACCGCCACAAGACAAACCTAAACCTAGCTCCTCAGATCTACACCCACAGTATTAATCTCATTTTAATCCTCGAGGATCCTAAGTTGTGGAGTCTTGAGCATTATGTACCCCTTTATTGCTTTTATTATTATTATTATTATTATTATTATTATTATTATTATTATTATTATTATTATTATTATTATTATTATTATTATTATTTCATTTTCCCATGATCAGAATGTGGCAATGTACAAGATGATCCCCATAATGTAAATTGGATTTAATTCATTATTATTATTATTTTATAGTTTGACGTAGCTGTTCATGTGATGTGAACATTGTTCGAATCATAAAGATCCAAAATATTCCAAAAGTTTTAATTTGCTCTCGTTGACTCGTTTTGTGGCTATCTTGTGTCTTCATGTTTAATTTGCCACCATAAATCTTACTTTCAATTTAATCAATGGGATATTGACTATACAACAAGATTTAAATAAATATTAATCTGTGGCGGGGTCCAAACAAGAACCACCAAAATTCTAAGTCATATTCTGAACATTTACCAACACAGGATTCCAAAATAATTAATGTTACAATTTGATTTTGAATCTGGGTAGGATTTGCATATAATTTTAACTAAAACGTTGAATTGAAATCGTATTTTGTCTCACAATTAGCTATATGTTGATGTTAAATTAATGAATAAAATGTCGTGCATTATATCCCCAGTAATACAAGGTAAACATATATCAGTGTTGGGGATGTTAATTAGTAATATGTATCACTGATATTCTTATTATCTCTCGTCACAAGTTGCCAAGGAGCACAACATTACCAAGCTCTGATCATGTGGGTAGAGTTGATGGAATTAGGAAGGTTAAACATACATGATATATCTAATCTAGTGGAGCCCATAATTTCGACAATATTTCTTTAATTTATTTTATAAGAATTTCATTTTATTAATACTAAAAATGGAACAGCATGCAATTTGAATGGACCAAGTTATAAAATTGGATCTCTCTGGACCTGGACCGCATTCAGTAAGCCCAAGATCCCTTTACAGCAGCAGCCCAAAAGGCTGGTTCCTTCCTTCTTTGTATTTTCCTGAGAGAGATTAAAGTTGAGAGATTGTCATTTCAGCTTTTAATTCATTTGCATGCATTGCATGGCTCAGAAAAAAATAAAGATGATCAGCATTATCAGTCACCATGTACGTGCGTGCATGTGATACTAATAAGTAATAGCAAATTGCGAAACGTCTATATATAATAGAAATGATCCAAAAATAACAGCGCAATTAATTGTGAAAGACTAAAGCTTGTGAGCTGTTTCTCACCACTAATTTCCCTTCTCACTCTCTCTCTCTGCATTTTCATGTGAGCCCCGGTCATTCCCATATACGGCCTGTGATACACTTGAATATCTTCCATATATGTATCTCTTTCCTTCCTGGACCTCCTAGTTTTATATAACACCAAATTATTGCCTACAACGTACGTACACCCTTATCTATCTATATAGGCATGTTATAATCTAGCTAGCAAGTAGCTCCTACAACTCTCTCGGCCGCCTATATACAGACATAGATATATACAACAACACCATGGGGATTTCCTTTATTGCGGCATTGTTTTCTATTCTCATCCTCACTCCTACAATCATCTTTGCCCAGCAACTCCACACTTGTAAGCTCCAATATATTTAATAGCACTATTAACTATATATGTGCGTATATATATGTTGCATTAACTTAGTTTAATTTGATGTACTACGTACTTACTATATGGAGGGTTTCATATATATAATTTTGTGCACTTAACATAGCCTATTAATTCTAGTTGCTCATTATATAATAACAAATCACTGGCCATGAATATCTAATTTTATTTAGTTAAGTAGCTAGTGATTTTGATGTTTTTTACAGTCCATGGAATGCAAGATAAGGATGAAGGTGAAAATACAACAATGCTAGAGAACAAAGTGAGGCAAGAAAATTCAAGCAGCAACATAAAGAATAGTAGTGGACAAATTGAAGTGATGAAGACTATCAGAGGTGGACATACATTGCCAGTTGCAGGGTCAAAATTACCGGATTGCTCACATGCATGTGGGTCATGCACACCATGCAGATTAGTCCTGGTTAGGTTTGTGTGTGGCTCACTTACTGAAGCTGAAAGCTGCCCTATTTCCTATAGATGTATGTGTAATGGTAAATCTTACCCCGTTCCATGAACTCATGATCACTACCTAATATACTAATACTACTCTCTTGATAATTAAGAA
Source organism: Rhamnella rubrinervis (assembly GCA_007844105.2). NCBI lineage: Eukaryota > Viridiplantae > Streptophyta > Magnoliopsida > Rosales > Rhamnaceae > Rhamnella > Rhamnella rubrinervis. Next base: position 17,626,226 of record CM017583.2, on the reverse strand, counting down.
GCAGTTCAATTTCGTAATGACTAAACCGTATTATTGTGTCATTGAAGATAATTAAGATGTTTAATTGTCTTCTACTACATGAAATAGCGGCGGAAAAAGTTCAGACTGCAACAGAGCATTGTCGTACGGTCAGAATTAATTAATATAATTAAGGTCTACTTGCACCGTTGAACGATTAAATAGCCACATTTTTTAGTTCATACCAGACGGTGGATATATATCCAATAATTAATTAATATTTGGAATTATTCAAATCAGCATACTTTAAACGACTTTAATGTCCGGTGAAAATATATATATATATATATATATATATATTTACCTACGTGCGGAAAGGAGCAACAATTTATTTATTTTACAGTACATAATTATGCAAATTAGAGGAGAGGAGATCAGACGGTCCATGACAAAAATCAAAGGACGCGTAAAATACACAAATCTAAAAACAAGTTAAAGTAGATTTTCTACGACCATTTTAAGGCTTCCTATTGGCCTTGGAATAATTCCAAGATTCCATCATGTGACTCAACTATGGAGTACTAACTAATTAAAGGTATATATTCTCATGAACTTATGTTTCTTTAATGCTTTGATTATGTATAATTAAAGCCATTTATTACAGTATTATATGCATGCATGTGATTGTTATATATATATATAAATATTTACCTTAAATATTTTATAATATCTTAGAGACTTGCTGCTTGGATCGATTCCGAGAAAATTCTGCTAGCAACGTAGCATGTATGTTTGAATTGCTTTAAGTTTTAAACCGATATTTTAATAACAATTAATATATTTAATTTATGTATGGAATATAGTTAAGAACATTCTTTCCCATTATATTAATTTTTATTAGTTTTACTTTTGTGGGCTAGGTGTGTACATATATGTGTGTCTTGTTTGCGAGGGTCTTTCGAAGTTACCAAAAATAAGATAAAGAGACAAAAAGAATTCAAAAATCTGATTATTAGTCACAACGTACTGCCAGGAGGAATTCCTCCCTGGTGCAAGGAAATTAACTTTCAATTTTCCACACTTTTCATTAATTTATTTATATGTTCAAAACGTGAACTATGTATATATATATATATTATAATGAACTCGGCAATGGAGTATTTTTCTACTTTTAATTTATTATTATTTAGGAAATTTCTTTGAAATTGAACCTCAAATTCAAATGAGGGAGTCAGCATATATAAGGCATGTGCGAATATATAAGGTCATTCCACATGCGCATTTTACAAGTCCAGGACATTCAGGTGGAATATTAGTTAGAAACTTGTCATCCAAAAAAGAGAGTCATGCATGAGCATACTACTACTATTTATATTTGGTAAATAAAAAAGTTGGATTAATACCATAAAAGAAAAAAACCCACTAAACAGGAAAAACAAACAACTAAGGTTATAAGAGAAATGTTTAGTAATAATATTCACCATACTATATTAGCTTCTCTAGAAGTATAAGTGAACTCCTACTTTACATATATATCTGTATATGATATTAATTAATGATCATATTTGCTCCGAGAGGCAACAAAATGAAAAACCACATGCGTCTTCTACATGTATCTTCCATAATTCTGAAAGAGACAAAAGTGAATAATAATTAATTACAAATTATACACTTTTTGAAAGTGTTTTTTTTTTCCCCAAAGGTACATTTAACGTGAAGGGAAAGGAAGTCTCAGATATAGATTAATAATTAGGACACCATAATTAAAAAGCTACATTTTCATCAATATCTAATTTTGTTTTTTAGTTTGCTTTAGGTATACTCGATTGTAGTAATTAAAGAATGAGTTGAATGCATAATAATATAAACAAATAAATTAACAACGGTTTCTTTCAAGAGCACTTATTTTTTGGGTTTCTTCTCAGCTAATTGGTGTTTACTTATTCAGTATCTATATTAATGCTTATTTTTGCATGCATTTGTAGCCACAATATGGAAAATAATATGTAAAGGTTGCGTCCGAGAGCACTATTTTTCCGGTTCTTGGTTAATTTGGTGTTAAATTGCTCAGAACTAACGCGCGTTTGCATACGTACAAGAGAGAGAGAGAGAGAGCAATGCGGGCGTGTTTGAAGGGTCAGCAGTAGTGCATTATTTTGTCTGGACTAATTAGCTTAGAAGTGGTCAAAAAAACTAATATATATATATATATATATATATGTATGATACTATTTAAAATTGTCTCCTGTCAAATCAAAGAAACCGTTAGATTTTGTTGATTTTCAAATATATTTCCTGGAGCAGTCTCTTCTTCAAACTTGAATTATACTTTCAAAGTAAAAATATTCCATTGAAAATATTGAACATTCTGCATGTAATAGACTTATGAGGAAAGAGAGCAATGGAAAATATAGAATTCATACCCTCTATATAAGGCAGGGCCTGTCAATCGACAAAATGGTAACAAAAAAAAAAAATACTCTCAGAAAAAAAAGAAAAGAAAAAAAGAGATCAAAAATCAAAAGGGATCTATTGAGATCTAGTGAGCAAATTAGGGTTATTAATTAACCATAACATCATGTATCGCTCACCAGCCAATTACTATGCCATGAACTTCCAACGCTACCTTTTGAACCACCAAAACCCAGCCTCCCAACTTATTAAACGGCGCGTTTCCAAACCCTGCGACGTGTTCATCAACCACAGAGGAACCGACACGAAGCGAACCATAGCCACTTTGCTCTACGACCATCTAAGTTGGATGAATATTAGGTCTTTCTTGGACAACAAGACGATGAAGCCCGGTGACAAGCTGTTTGATAAAATTGACAGCGGAATTAGGGGTTGTAAGGTCGGTGTGGCAATGTTCTCGCCGCGTTACTGCGAGTCCTATTTTTGTCTTCATGAACTTGCTCTTATGATAGAGTCCAAGAAGAAGGTCATTCCCATCTTCTGCGACATTAAACCCTCGCAACTTCGAGTTGAGAGAAATGCACAGTGTTCCATGGAGGACATCAGGAGGTTCAGTTACGCTCTTGAGGAGGCCAAGAACACCGTCGGACTCACGTTTGACTCCTCTAGAGGGTACGTACTAATTTTTTTTTTATAATTAATTTAGATATGAATTCATGGCCTTGTATAATAATTTCTTTTTATTAGCTGTTTGTTAATAAGGGTATTTAATTTAATTTTCATAAATAACATGTTATGTAATCTTTCTTTCTTTCTTTTTTCCCTTTAATTCATATGCATGAAGTGGAGAGCTCTATTTAGTTTGGAAGACAATATTTAAAAATTAATATATTTTTGTTGTTTTTCTTTATGAGATTTAACTCTTGCATACATTATTAATTAGTTGTTTTCCTTTGGGTTATTATAGGAATCTTTCAGAAGTTGTCCAAAATGCATCGGATATTATAATACACAGCTTGATGGAGATTGAGAATGAGAAGCAGATGCAGCGTCAGAAGACCTCCAATCCCTTCATTACAAAGTAAATGATACCACCGACTTGATTGCATGCACCACGTACACGTACACGTACGTTAACAATAAAGGATTACCATCTAACGGATACACATATTCCATCACTACTGCCTCTGCATATTAATTACTACGTACTTAAATTTTTTTATATGTGAATAAACTATGTAGATGATCGATCACTGTTTATTCTTTTTAATTCCAATTGTTTCATTGTTTAATACTTCTCTGTAACAAGTTAGTTCCTCTATTAATTAAGCTCCACTTTGCTAACCAACAACGCAACAGTGTCAATTATTGTAAAGGACGGTTGAATAAGAATGCAGAGCTTTCTCTCTCTCTCACTATATATGTATCTTTCTTTATTGTGTTAATTAATTACTTTCGACACCCCTTTTCTTTTTTTCTTTTTTTTGCTGAAATTAATTTCTTTACCCTGTTAATATTATAGTGAGAGTTAAATATTTTGCATGTCATATATCAATGCAAAAATGTTGAATAATAAATTTGAAAGGTTTCATTAATTTCTATAAGCAATTTTTCATAGTCATCCAAAGAACATGAATAATAATAATAATTTTAATACAATTTCTGAGCTATTTTTAACAGTTCAATTTTTCATAGCCAGCGATTTTATTAAAAATTTGTATTATACTATCTCTTTTTTTTTTTTTTTGAATAATTGTATTATACAATTAGATCATATGCCATATTCAGTTTCACACATACGTATATAGGATTACACATATACATATATAATCTGATATAGTTTTACTATCAGATATACGCTCAGAACATCTGACTTATAATTACTATTATATGTTATATATAAAATTATTTGTATGTCTTCTATTATTTAATTTGTCAAAAAGCATATTACTTTCTCTTCATTAATTCATTGTGTATGAAAATTTGGCAAAACTGGTTTCTGGCATACATATATTTGAATAACCTTCAAACATATATATATATATATATATATATATATATATATATATATATGAGTATCCGACTGATCATCGATTGTACGTCTGATCATATCCTCAATATAACAGTTGCAAATTAATCCAATGGTCGATGATTAATGCTTCTTATTTATAATAATAATAATAATAATAATAATAATAATAATGCCTTTATCTGTTTAATTGCCTTGCCATTTAAAATTCCGATATGAGTGTGTAAATTTTTGCATTTGAAAGAGATTCAAATGACAGAGGATTATATGTAACTACTATGATCTATTCTCTTATCTTGTTCAGTTACTTACAAAAAAGTTAATTATTCACATGGTAATACCGTAATATGGAGCACCAACTTATACATATAAATTTTTTAAAATTCTCATCCATGTTATGTAAATTTTTCGTAGAGAAAGTTGCAACACCTGGTTGGTAATCTTAATTTATTTGGATTCTCTACTGCTTTTGGACTTAATACGTACACATAAACCATATACTTGGATGAATTTTCATATACAACTGGGAACATAGTAATTAATAATTATTCAATCAAGATTGAAAGTAGATGGAATATTTTATCAAATTATAGTTATGTGATCAATATTTAATGAATTTTGAAATATATTTTAGAAGTCAAAAGCTGATTTATTACTCCTATTAATCAGAAAGAATGTTCCCAATATGACACCTGGAAAAATCTTTCATATTTATTCACAACTAATTTTATGTTTTAGTCAAATTGAAAAGCTGGGACTAATTTTTATATAGATATGCAAAAATTAAATAAAAAGCTCCATTGATATGAGAAACACATGTCATATTATATGTGTGAAATAAAATAGATGATACTCAAAAAATTCCACATGCATGCACACAGATATTTTATTATTCTAATTCATGTACTGAAACATGCACCCTCTTGCATATATAATAATATTCGCCGACAAGTTGTAGGAAAAGTCACTGCATGAATCTGTCACATTAATTTCTTCAAAATTAGGTTTAGAAAAGGAGAAAATTAATTAGTCAATTAAAACAGTAATTAGTGCAAGATTTATATATATATATATATATATATATATATATATATATATATATATATATAGGACCATGGTTGATTAAAAATTAATCCTATTTCGACCCTATTTCGACCTCTTTCAAGTGTAGTTTCCCACCTAATTTCTTAACAACTTCTCGCACATTTTGTATTAATAACTATTCGTACGTTTCAAATATTCATAAGCATATATACCAAGCTTGATCAATGCACAATATTACAAACAATAAATGCCTTAATTCCCATCATAATCTTTACTTCTTATATATATATATATATATATTTGCATTATCTATAAATATATATTCTAAATTTTTGATGGGCAGCGGGGCTGGGGCTGGGGTTGGTAAGGACATATATAAGTACCAATTTCATTTCATATCGACATATATACACCCTTTAATTACAACATGCATGTACCTAACAATTTATGCTATACCTACCAGCCAGATTTTATAGATTTTTGTCAGCTTTTTTCTTTAACTTCTAAGGTTTTCCTTTTAAGGGGAAAAAACAGAAAAAAGGAAGAAAAAAAAAATCTTCTGTTTGCTGGGAAAGATTAATTGCAGGCGCTATAGCCTTGTAAAAAGACTTATGCCGCCAACATCAACACACAGTGGCCACTACTGCTTTTAATCAAGAAATTTCCATAAAATGTATATATATATATATATATATATATATAACTCATTGCTGGTATATCCATATATATACTGAACAACAATTATATTTATGTAATGGAAAAGGGTACTGCTGAAAACTAAAAGAATACACCCGAGTTATAAACATATATAGGCAGTAACTAATTAAAAACTAAGTGCAATTTATAATTATTTCTTTCTTGACGCTCGTAAATTCAATACAAGCTATAATACCAGATTTAATGGAGAAAAGAAACTGAGTAAGATGGAAGTTACGTAGAGTGAAGTAAAGAAGGAGAAGTGCCTCTGAAAATCTGGTGCATGGAGTGACCCATCATTGTCAACATCTGTGCAGCATATCTCATCAGCAATGGCCGCAACCATATTCCCCAGAGCCCCGCCATTGCCATCATCACTATTGTTTCTGCTCCCAACCCCATTTATAAAGCTTCCTTCTTTAATTTCACTTTTTTGCCTTTGCATTTTACAATCTCTTACTACTGTTCAGTAAGAGATTACATTTGAAAGCTAGCTAGCTAGCTAGGTTAATGAAATATTGTAAAGACCGGAGATTATTATATATATACTATTGTCGATTTATAGGACTGTATTAGATGCAAGCTATCGGATTGACCTGGCCACCGGTCTAAACTAGCTAACAGTCTTCTACTGGGGGTTAGGTAGCTAATTCCTACCTCAATAATTCACTAGTAATCATTTTTCACTTGATAGATAAGAACAACATGTAGAGAGAATCATGTAGAAAAGAGATAAGGGACAACATATAAATTAATCGAATGTAATAAATATATATTTATTTGTTTGGTAAAAATCTTCTTAATTGAAAACAATTTCACATTCGGTTATAATCAAAACGATGTTAAGCAGTATAGTATAAAAAAGTGAAAGAAAAAAAAAACCAAAATTGTCACAACATGTCATAAAAATAAATCCTGTGAAAATGACTAATATACTCTATGTAATCATATTTATAAATATTATATTATTCTGTTTATTAGCAATTCGACTAATCTCTTTGGAGTTGAAAATGAGATTTGAACAAGGCCATTCCAAAATTAATCTCAGTAATTTTATTCAAAATATAGAATATACATATGCATACAAACTCCAAGTCACGTGAGCGTATATTAGGATGCATATACCAACAACAAAGTGTGAATATATATATAGTCTCGATATAAATATATATATTAATAAAAATGATGATTAATTATATTATTTTTGTTGGCAGGGTTTAATATGATGATTAATTCCAATCTGGATTCATGTACCATTGCAATTAAGTTATGGGTTGTGGTACTGAATAATAATATTTATCATAAAGAGTTATAAAGTGGTACGTATGGTTGACAGGTAGTGTTGGTGAGAAAAACATTGAGCCACTTTGCAGAAAGCTTAGGAGTTCTTTGAAGAGAATTGGTAAAGCGATCAACATGGAAGAGCCCAAATCTAACAGTGTATCCAAGTGTCCATTCAAAGTTATCAAGCAACGACCATATGAAATATCCACGTACATCTGCTCCATCCCTGTCATTTTCATACATATATCAGGAATTAATTAACAGCAACAATTTAATTTACTTGTTTCATTTATTGTTTGTGCATGCATTATAGGAAAAGAAAATAAAAATGGGCTTCTATGAGAAATTTCAAAAGTTCGGATTACTCTTTTTATTGAAGAAAAATATACCTAGAAAAGTTTGATTACACTAAATTTTTATAATTTTACAAATCCTTCAAACATTTACAAAAATTTTCAGTATATATGAACTAAGTTCTTTATACCAAAACTTCTAACCAAGCAACAGTTTTGTGGAAACTGAAGGCATTAGCTTGCTAGAGTGGTATCATAAATTGTATAGCTTTTATATATTCAATACTGGGTTATTAATTTCTTTCAAAAAAAAAAAAATACTGGGTTATTAATATAAACTTTTACCTTATTGCACTGGCTAAAGCAGCAAGGTAAGCTTTGTGGTATTCTACGCGATTCACATCTTCTAGCAAGTCCTCTACTTGTTCATTCTCATGTTGTTTTGAAGAATATCCTGGGAAATTAGTTGTAAATTGGTAAATTTCTTTTCATATGTATGATGTAAAATATTAAGATTATATACAAGAATGGATAGAATGAAAGCACAATATATAGCAGTGCCCATTCCAGTACTAACCATTTTCAGTAACAAAGATGGGAATGTTATTATATCGGTGCTTAAGATAGTCTATGACCTTCTCCAAGGCACTTGGAACTACAAAGAACCTTTTCATTCCAGTCTGAAAACAACACCATAAACCATCGAAAACGTATAAAAGATTAAGGGAAATTAAATTAAGACAGAGCATTCAAGAAAGAAAAAAAGGAACAAAAACAAAAGGAAAAGTAAAGAGATTAGATGGCCATGAGGTTAATTAATTGCATATATAAAATTGTACCGGTTCTCCAATTGGAACGCCATCTCGTTCAGGGAGTTTACTCAGGAAGCCTCGAATAGGGTGGTCGTCGCCAACGGAGCAAGCAGAGTAAATGCAGTCCTTGACATATAGAGCTGAATAGTGGTTTAGGCCAATGAAATCCATACTTCCTTTTATAAGCTCTGTGTCCCTATCAGAAAACCATGGCAATTCCGAACCAAGGCAGTCACGCATTTCAGCAGGGTAATCTCCATATACTAGAGGATCTAGCATCCTGTCATACAGATGACAAATTTTCACTTAAATTACTCAAAATCCTGAAACAAAATATCAATAGAAATGGAAATTAATTGATAAACTCACCAGGCTGCATTGAAGGCCAAGGCTCTTTTAACAGCTTGTCGATCCACTTCTTCATCTCTAAGTGGTTCATACATAAATATATTTGCAACAATTCCAATAAACCCACCTTGTTTCTTCTACATTATCAACATCAAATTAATTCCTTCATTGAAAAATACAATCTCACCAACTACTATATTTATTGGCGCCGACTACCACCATGGTCCATGGATGACCACTAGTGACAAATAGTAGTTAATTAATTACTCTTGTTTATCCATTAATTGTACCTGAAAGTGCTTACGGTATATATCAACAGCCTTGGCATGTGCCATCAACATGTTGTGCATTGCGACGAGAGGCTCTATATCAGAATTGCCAACGGAACAGTTTCCAAAAGGTGGTGAACAGCGCCCAGGTGCGAGCTGTCCAGTTAAGTAGGCAAACTCTGCTACATGGTTTGGTTCGTTGAGGGTCATCCAGTACTTCACTCTATCTCCAAATTCATTGAAACATATTGTGGCCAAATGTGCAAAATCTTCCCTACAAAAATATTAATTAATTGGGATTTCAGAAATTTAGAAAGAAAATAACTACATCTCCTATAAAGAAAGAAAAGGAATTATTACTGTATTAAATGACTAAGCCAACCACCATAACTGTCTTCTAGTATTTGAGGAAGTTCATGGTGGTAAATTGTCACAAATGGCTCAATTCCTGCAATGTGCAGACATTTTCTGAATTCGATTGAACACTCTTCTTCTAGTTCCAAAAATTAATTAGGCTAAAAGAAATACCTCTGAGCACCAGGTTGTCTATGATTTTGTTGTAAAACAAAATTCCCTTTGGATTAACATTGCCAAATCTCCCTCCTATTATATTCTTATACAAGAATATTTAATTGATTAATTACCATATATAACCGATAAGTGTAATTTTAATTTAACAGAGATAATATAACAGACTTACTAGGTAGTACTCTAGCCCACGAGATTGAGAACCGATATGCATTAACCCCAAGAGAATGCATTATTTCAATGTCTTCCTATATATTTAGAAAAACCAAATAAAAACAAACACTTTAATAGCTGAATTTATGTTCATAATTATTTATGGTGGCTAGAAAGTGTGTATATATACTATATATATATATATATATATATATATATATATATATATATATATATATAGGTGAAATCAAAGTAATACCAAGTAGCGATGGTAATGATCATCTGCAACGTCTCCATTCTCGTTATTTACTATGTTTCCTGATAATATATATAGGCTCAAATATTAATAATTTATGCAAAAAAAAAAATTGTATAAATTCATGTTTAGTTCTCTATATGCAAAACTAATTAATAGCGAACAGGCAGTGGAAATTTAACAAACTAAAGCAAAATTTCAATGACTACCTGGAATGTGACTGTAAACATCCCAGTTGCTAAGACCCCCACCATCTTCAAGATAAGCACCTTCAATCTGAATGCAATGGTTGAACCATTATGGTTCAGCAAACAAAAGAATCTCTAAAAAATTAGAGAAGAAGAACCAAGTACCTGGTATGATGAAGTGCTGGTTCCAAAGAAGAAATTTTGTGGGAAATCAGATCTTTGGATTTGTTGTTGACCATCATCTTCGATGGAGATCTGAGCTAAACAAGGGCCAACAAAGAAGAAGAAGAGGAGGAGGAGGAGGAGAACAAACAACGGCGAGAAACAGAGATGGGATTTCATGACTTCCATTTTTTATTTAATTTCTGTAAAACAGAGCTGAGTTTGAGTGGGTATGAGTGTATGTGTCAGCGACTCTCACATAACGTTCTTATAAGATCACACGGGGCATTGGGTGCAATAATTTTGGAGCTTCGGGCAGAAGGAAGTCAACCTGTAGACTTTTCAAACTGAATCTATCCCAACAGTGATTCAACGGTTATGGAAATTCTATTACCAAAAAAAAAAAAAACGATTATGGAAATTCTACAATCAGAAATACTTTACGATTATGGAAATTCTATAATCAGAAATACTTTTTTCTGGGTACGTAAGGTAATGCTCCATTTTATCCAAAAACTAGGAGGTAGATATTAGACAGCATTATTTAGCCAAAAATATAAAATAATATACATTTTTAATTAATAACTCAAACGATTTTGTTTTGATTTTTAGCTTTATTTTTTTTCTCTTTAATTGTAATTTGTTAAATTTAAAAATTAATTAAAATTTATTATTATTATTAGTTAGAATTGAACATAAATATCATACCAAAAATATTTTTTATTTGAAATTTATATTTTTTTTTCTTTCATATTTATATTAAAATGAGAAGATTGATAAATTTTAAGTACTTTTAAAATTAAATAAACTACACACAGTTTAAAAGAAATAAATAAAAAGATACTCAAATGCACTAAGTAATTTTAATTAATTTTAAAAAATTACTGAAATATAATAGTTAATAAACCAAGTTGTAAAATTACTACTATTTACTTGCTTTTTAGTTCTGTCTCTGAAAATAACTAAGCTCTTTAATGCATGTACTGACAATAATTAATTAATTTATCTATATCTAATTCAATTTGACAATAAAATCTTTTATTATTTATTTATGTTGTTATTTTTAGAAAAATAAAAAAATGGGGCCATAAAGAGTGCACGTATACGCAAATATTTACTATACTTGGGCAAAAAAGACGTATCAACTATTGTGGGCCCATAGCATTTATTTAAGCCCAATTAGATGGCAGGGCCCCTATCCACCGACAGCGCGCAGCACGTGCCCATATGAAATGTCCACATTTGCCCACACCCGATCATCAAATTAAGCCCGCCCACAAACCTAACTCTATATATTACCACAATTTTATTATTTGTTTCAATTTTTATTTCCACTTCTGCCTTTATATGATTAAGTTGTATCATTTTATAGAGGACAAAGAAACAATGAATATTCAGAGACAAATTTCATTTTTTATATGTCACACCCAATTGATTTTTACAAATCCTTGAAACATAGAAATGACATCTTTGAATTTGCTGTTGTTACAAAGGCCAACAACAAGAAGAAGATGAAGACAACAAAATGGGGCAAAAACACACAGAACATGGCAACTCATTGCTTCCATTTTTATTTTTTTTTTATCTAATTTCTGCATTTAAACAAGAAAAAAAGAAAAAAGAGAGAGACAGAGCTGAGTCTGAGTGGGTGTGTCCTGTGAGTGTCAGTGACCCTCTCATTGCACAAAGCGAACGCAATAATTTTGGAGCTTTGGAAAAAGTCCAATTTGCGAGCTTTTCCTTTGGGGCTGGTGTTGCCCACGTGACGTTATTTTTAATGGGTTTGGAGTGAGCTCGAAAAATAAGGGATGACATTATTTAGCAAATAATTATCCACGTTCCACCAAGAAATTTATAATTAAATAATTTTATATATTATATGTAAAATAGTTGATTTACCAAGTAAAGTTACTGTAATTTCTGCCCTTCTAAGAATAATTGAATTTTATTTTATTTTATAAAATAAAATAATTAAAGCTCTTTAATTCATGTCCCGGACAAAGTATTTATCACCCACAATTAAAAGACGACAAAAAATGAATAAGACCAAATGTTAATAGGTAGGGCCATAAGCATGTGCTCTTGTTCAGAAACATAAACATCAAATTAAATTATTATAACCCATACGCCTAACTTTTTATGTAGGCATTATATTCATAAAAATAAATAAAATTCATTCGCTAATAAATTAAATAAATTGGGCCTAAACCTTTTAAAGTTGAATCTAGAAGTCCAAGTATATTGGGCCGATTTGCTGGTTTCATCAACCTATTAGCCACAAGGCCTGTACAGATTAACTTCAAAATATTTGGGCTTAATATAGCCCTATCATCATGTGAAAGCCCAAGGTCAAATATCCCACTAGTATGTATAATATATTTATAAAATTGCATATCCACCCAGACTCTATGTTAATTTTCTTTAATAACATAAATTGTATATATAGAAAAATGGAATATTTTAATTTCATGACAACTTATGGATTCTCTCCACACAACATTTCTTTTATAGAATTTGAATGATTAATCTCTACAAGCTACTCCCCTATTTTTTTTTTATTTTTTTTTAAATTTCATTTTCAAAACCTAATAAACATTCTTAATGTGTTTGCCCAAATATACATACAATACACATATATACCAAAATCCGCCCTAAAAATGCATTATATTCTACATATACTAATTACACATTTTAAATTATTTTAATTATTAATACTTAACAGTATTTTGTGCTTGAATTTGCTAAAAGTTTGGGGCCCACAAAGCGTACACATATACGTAAATATTTACTATATTTTGGGCGAAAGACGTATCAGCTATTTTGGGCCCATACCATTTTCTTTTAAGAACCGATTAATTAGATGGCAGAGCCCCTATCCATCTACTACACACAGCATGTACCCATATTTTGTATCCACGTCTGCCCCATGCCCGATATATCTTCAAACATACATAGCAAATTAAACCCATATACCTAACTTTATATATTACCACAATTTTATTATTTGTTTCAATTTTTATTCTCGCTTTTGTCTCTATACGATTAATTTGTATCATTATAGAGGACAAAGAAACAATGAATTTCAGAGACAAATTTCAATTCTTTATATGTCACACTCAATTGTTTTTTACAAATCCTTGAAACATATAAACAATGAATTAATATAATTAATTAGTCCAATGAGAAAGATAAAATAAAAGTATGAGAAATTATGTTAGACATTTATATATATATATATATATATATATATATATATATATATAAATGTAACAGAAAATGAGAAAGAAGGGTGGTTTGACGGGACTGTAATTAAGTATACAAGGCTAAAGAGTTTGAAGCATCTCAAACCCTCCTCTCATCTCTCTCACTTCATCACATGAGCTGGCAATTTCTTATATTTCTTTCTCCTTTCTATCAAAATCATTGATATATATATATATATATATAAATTACAGCTTTTTATATAAATAGACACTCCCAAGTCACTAAGTCTCAGTAGTATACCAACAGTTTATATTTGGAGAAAAAAAAATTCAAAAATTAGATCTTTGATCCTCTTTCTTTCCTTGATTTAAGGAAGATTGGTTTTATTTGTTTCATTTTTTATTTTTTTTATGAAATTATTTTAATTCATCAATACTGAGAGCTCAAACACAACCTAATCATGGAGATCGATGTTGAAGCTCAATCCAATCCGGATTCCACCATCTTCAAAAATGCAAATCGACTCGTTATATTGGAGGTACATTATATTCTACATATAGTAATTGCACATTTTAAATTATTTTTATTATTAGTATTTAACAGTATTTTGTGCTAGAATTTACCAAAAGTCTGCATCATTACTAATTCAAACCAATTTATATAACGTTATGAATTAATTAAACAATGTGGTAATTGAGTATTCGACATTTACAATAACCTAATTCGGTACGAGAGTATTTTTATTGTTTTAGGAACTTGGTTCCCAATATTTCTATTTTGGGTCACTAATTTGAATCAATATGATAGTTTACAAAATTTTAATTTCTTTGGAGTCGTTGAATATTTTTAACAGAATATTTGCATGAATATATACTATACAGTTTGAGGATGTGGTTTACAAGATTAAAACCAACAATGGAGGATTGATAAAGAAAGATAGCAAGTGTGAGGAGAAAATGATCTTGAAGGGGTTAACAGGTGTGATAAAACCTGGGGAAATGCTAGCCATGTTAGGCCCATCTGGCAGCGGCAAAACCACCCTACTAACTACACTCGGAGGAAGGCATGGTGGTGGTGGTCGACTTTCTGGAAACATAACGTACAATGGGAAGCCATTGTCGAACGCAATGAAGCGCAATATTGGATTCGTTACGCAAGACGATGTTCTTTGTTCGTTCTTGACTGTGGCTGAAACGCTTGCTTTCACAGCTCTTCTCCGACTGCCTAACAATCTCACCAAAGACCAAAAGATATTGCAAGCCGAAGCCGTTGTAGATCAACTAGGGTTAACAAAGTGCAAGAATAGCATTATCGGAGGTCCATTCTTAAGAGGAATTTCTGGAGGGGAGAGAAAAAGGGTTAGCATAGGACAAGAAATGCTTACAAACCCAAGTTTGCTTTTGTTGGATGAACCAACTTCAGGGCTTGACTCAACAACAGCTCAGAAGATTGTTTGCACATTGTGGCAGCTAGCGAGCAGAGGAAGGACGGTTGTGATGACTATACATCAACCTTCGAGTAGAGTGTTTTATATGTTTCAGAAAGTTTTGTTGTTATCCGAAGGTAACACTTTGTATTTTGGAAACGGAGCTGAAGTTATGGATTACTTTGCCAGGATCGGATTTGCTCCGTCTGTTGCCATGAATCCCTCAGATTTTCTGCTTGATCTTGCAAACGGTAAGTAGTTTTGAGAATTTTATAAGGATGCTGCTACTCTATCAAATTCATTTCAACAATTGAATTCCCACTATACACTATCTACTAATTTAACACGTAGACCATTGTTAAATTTTTTTCTCATGTAGGGTGACATATTAGTATGCATAATTCATGACTAATTCTTGTAATCTTCTGTAAGTTGTTGTTAATTGCATGAAGTTTAAGTTGAAAACTTTACCAGAACATATAATGATCAAATAGCTTTTTTGGACATTCATGTAATGATCAAATACTTGGGATTCATACAACATTAGTTTATAACTTTGTTGACCAAGGGAGCAGAGCTAATTAGTAATTATGCAAAATACGAAGTGGGTTTTAAATTTTGCATACCAACTTCACATGTGTGCTTTGACTTCTTTAGTGCATGCATCATTTGAATTTGCAACTTGAAGTTATTTCTTTCTTTTTTGAACCATATATATCTTGAAGTTCGCTCGATTAGTTCATATTTTATACATGATGTTGCTTATGTGGTTTCCTATTTTACCATCATAATTAATCTATAAAACACACGAGATTAAGTACAAGAATTGATTTTAATACAATATATATATATATATATATATGATGTGGATATAATGTCGCCTCAATGTTCTAATTAAGATGAAAAACATGTTTTCAGGTTTGACACCTGGTGATTCACATGAAGATCAAAACTTGGTTAAGCAGGGTTTGATTACAGCCTACAAGCGCAATCTAGCTGACAACGTAAAGGCTGAGCTTCAAGAAATCAACCTTCATCAACCTCATGATGAGCCAGAAGACAAAACCATTGGGGAATGGCCCACAACTTGGTTTCAACAATTCTCTGTGTTGCTTAAAAGAGGTGTAAAAGAGAGAAGGTTTCAGGCATTCTCTGGCCTTAAAATTGGTCAGGTCCTAACAATAGCTGTTCTTTCGGGATTATTATGGTGGCAAAGTTCCCACTTACAAGACAAGGTAATATCTATATATACAAATAGATATATAGATATACAGATATATATACTCCATCTTTGCAAATTTGCAAACCCTTTGAAAATCTATCTGGACATGTAATGCAGATTGGTCTTCTATTCTTCATGTCAGGATTCTGGGGCTTCTTCCCAGTCTCACAAGCAGTCTTCACATTCCCACAAGAGCGCAAGATCCTGGCCAAGGAACGAGCTTCGGGCATGTATAGGCTCTCAGCCTACTTTATCTCTAGGATCGCTGCCGACCTACCAATGGAACTATCTCTTCCCACAGTTTTCCTCACCATAGCCTATTGGATGGCAGGGCTCAAAGCCACAGCAGGACACTTCTTCCTCACCTTGTTCGTCTTATTGCTTAGCGTCTTAGTGTCTCAAGGCTTGGGACTTGCTCTTGGTGCCGTTGTTATGGACCAAAGGTCAGCCACAACGCTTGGAGCTGTTATCATGATGGCCTTCCTTCTTTCGGGAGGATTCTACGTTCAAAATGTACCTGGCTTCATAGCTTGGATCAAATACGTTTCTATTAGTCATTATACTTACAAGCTTTTTCTTGGCTCCCAATACTCCGAAAATGAGACCTATCTATGCTATGACAGAGGTGGTAGTAGAATGTGCATGGTTGGCGAATACCCGGCAATAAAGCAAGTAGGGCTTGGTGGACAAGCTATTTCTATGGTGGCCATGTTCCTGATGCTTGTGGGTTATAGGATGATTGCTTATATTGCGCTTATGAGGATTGGGGTAACAAAAGTATAATGTAGCTAGATTTGTCTATTTTTGCTTATCATGAAAATTTCGAACTGAATTTTGGTCTTTTGGATATTGCTTGTGTGCGGCTTATGTTTTAGGTCATATGAGTTAAAGGCGAGCATATTATGATGAACATTTTCACTATATATATATATATATATTATGATGAACATCTCTAGTCTATTTATTTAATTTTCCTTTTTGTTCATAATGCAATTAAATACGCCCTTTTTTTGTATACTGAGTTTGATTGTTGTTTATTTACTTTCTAAAGGTATAAATTGTATGCTTGCAAAATTTTCTAATGCTGAATAATGAAAACACCTTAGCTTATATTATTGGTTTTGGGGCACAGAGTCGACGATTTGTATCATGCCTAATTGTTTAATTAGGAGTGATCACAATCCATCTCTGAAAAATTAAGAAAATTGTAATGCAAAAATTTCTTAAATTCAAATTCTGAAAGTTCTAGTGGACCTAAGGGACGGCCCACCAACCAAAGGCCTAAGGTGAAGTCCATTGGGCCTGAAACAGTCTCGTGTCCAAGTTGATATCCATTTCATTTTTATATAATTATATCTTGCGTGTGTCAATTAAGTGGATGCACATTTTGTTCAATGACAGAACTTAGAATTGCACTACTTATTTTACTTCATTTTTTTATTTTAATGATTTTATAATAACATGCATACCAAATACTTGACAACTGGGGAACCAGTTGCTTACTTGCTTGTTGGTGGTGTTACTAAGTAATATTTAATTTATATGTAGATTACAAAATATATATTCTTACTTTATACCCTCCATTATTAATTCCAACATAGTAGATAAGGTCTTGTTGTTCGTGCAGATGGAAACAGGGTCAGGGACCAACTATGGCCCTCCATTCTTTTATTTGTTTCCTTCTCACTCTTCAATTGAATTAAAACACGACAAAAACTTTATCTCTCAGTGCTTTCTGGTTTCATCTTCTATACCATCAAATTAACGCACAGTCCCACAAATAGTTGAGAATTACCACACGGAGTCTATTCAACTAAGAAATTAGCTCTATGCTCACCGACAGCTTTCAAAATTTTAATTATTTCAAGTCCTATTTAAAACAATGGGAAATGAAATGAAGTTTATATTAAATTTCTATACATACAGTGCATATAGTGGGCTGAAAAAGAAGAAGTAGAAATTAAATTTTTCAGTCACGCCTGAAAAAAATAATGGCACCAATGACCAAGACTTTTGGAGGCAACATTGACTATTGGGAGGCAGCCCCATATGTGAGACTATATGACCCCAAATCTAAACCTGGTCTGGAACTGGATTCACACATATATTTGGTAATTTTAGGTACGACAGTAGTGTTGAACGGACCCTCCAAAGGCAAACAATGACATGGGCATCATAAGCTTCCAATTAAGACCGATATTTTTACACCATAAAAAAGGTAACTCTTGGCTATAGTTACCAAAGTTGAATTAAGGTTTTTCAAAAATTTCAATGCGTAGACTGAGTGTGAAAGCTTAGAAATTTGGAAACCATTGGCTTACCAAGTCCAATATATACTGTTCCTCAATTTAACCATAATTTTCAGCGCCGCATTGCAGTCATTGGACCGAGACTCAAAAGCAGATTCACAATACCAGGTTGCATTCTACAAAGTCCGAACAAATTTTAATATTTTATTTAAATCCATTTTTTTTTTCTAACAATTTGTTCTTTTTTCTTTTAAATAATCATAAGCTGTCGGCGCATGTCATGAATTGAGCGAGCACTTCAAGAACTTACTGCCTAGGCTTTCACCACGCACGTTTTTATACATGCTCGTATTAGTAACTTTCTCAAAAGCACAGGCAACAAATATTTTTAAAGTGAGTCGGCAATGATACACAGAATACAGCCGCAAATTGTGGACCAAAAGTTAGTGGATCGCCCGCCTAATTTTGTCCAACCAAAAATGAAAAACGAGATATGCTTAATATACATATATATATATATATATATAAATAGAAATATTCTGGTGCACTGAATTATTTAACAAATAACACGTACATATTATTTTATTAAAAATAAATAAAAATATATATTTATATTATTTATTAATTTTTATATATATATTTTATTGAATCCCTATAAATTAATCAACCATATTTTTATTATATAAGCTAGGCAATATAATAAAATATTTCTCATATATATATATATATATATATATATATATATAAGCTGCTCAACCCTGCGCTTTTACTCCACCTTTGTTTTTCCCCCACCAAAAAAGGACGGTAAAAGTGGCTGTCAAATGTTTTCTTCTGGCCTCCATATATAATAATTTAAAAAATGGTGCAGTGGAAATTTGTCTGTCTGTGAGAAGATGTTAAAACCTTTTCGGCCATTAAAGAGCATCTAAATTATATACCAATGCATGAACCAAAACCCATTTTGCTCATGCTCATTCCCTGTCAACAAGTAGTATGTTCTATTTATGCTTTTTAATTTTAAAGCTTTTTATTTCAGTTGATTAATATATTATACATAATCAAAATCAATGATTAGTAAGCAAATTCTTAATGATTTTCTTCTCTTTGCTTTTTTATTTTTATTTTTCCTTTCTTTTATATTAAGACAACCAAGAATCTCCTTTTTCACTTTATTTCGTAAATGGAAATGGAAATGAAAAGACGACAAAATTCATGTCAGACAAATATTTGTTCAAAAAAGTTAATAGTATCTGTACCATTACCATAGGTGACACTGCCAACAAGAGCTATAGCATGCATCATTAAAGCAAGGATTAAAATTTTAATTGAACTTCTTCTTTTTTTTTCTTTCTAAGTTTGGTTTTTAAATTGACAATTAACGAATTAAATTAAAGCATGTATAATCACAAATCGATTATGAGTTATCAATTTCCTTAGTTACAATTAATTCAAATCTGTTTTACTTGTACATGGAGATCATTTAGTTCCCTTGGCGGTTAAGAAACAATTTACGTAACCCCTGAAATTTGATAAATAAATATAGAAGTTCAATTATTGTGTGAGTAAGAATGATGTAATAAAGAAAGAAAAACAGACAACAATCATATATATATATATATACAGCATACACAATCAAACATGGGAAATGATTTGTTTTGTTATCTGATTTTCTAATCCATATGTTGAGACTTTAAGCTCTGATTCAAAATCAAACCCAAATTCAAAGGTCTCGGTGGCACCAAAAGTAGGTGCTCGGATCTTGGTTTTTTCCATGACAGGTGTACACGCAGCGTCATTTTCAAACTTTTGTTAATTTTTATTTTGTCAAAATCCAAAGGCCGTCCAAGTGCCACACACAACCACACAGGCGCTGCCACCTAGCATATCCACAGTATGCACGTGTCAGAAAACAAATTATCACGGAATTCTTCAAAGCTAATTTAACACCCAATTGACTCACATTTGCTAATACATTAGATTTTCTAACACTTTGACAAATACACTAAAAACTAAACATTGTAACATTTCATTTGTCAATGTCTTTGATTCCTTTCTACGTGCAATTTTTGACGCCTCCAATGTAATTACCCTCTAACATTTTTTGGACGTGACCCAAATTTTTTCCACGCACACAAAATTCTAAAAACAAAACCAATCAATCAAACCGGAACTATCTAGTGCTTTCCACCTTATCAAACCATTGACCAACCAAAGCATTTTAAAATATATATATATATATTTTTGTAACAAAACAATAAAAGGTCCAAAAAACCTATCTATAAAATTATACTTGGAAGCTAACCCATGGTTGATGAGTGAAAGAAACACCTAATTCCTAAGATACACCTTCAAAACTTTTAAGTAGTAAATAATTGGATAAATAAGATGCGCACACACTTGGTGCTAACGTGTCACTGAATTTGGGCATTTCTTTATTATACCTTTTTCTTTTCTTTCCCTTTCACTCTCCAATCCTTTTGACAAAATTCCGGCCTAACTATCATCTCAACCAGTCCACGTGTTGGCACGTGTCCGATGCTCCTCGCCGACGTCGTTTGCCCCCACGCGTGAAAAACGCCTCCCGCACAAACAATATGCGCTCTCTCCCTCTCTCAAAATGCACACACTTGTTTTTCAGCTCCCAGCTAGCAAAAAAAGCTTCTGGAAGTTTTTATTGTCATCCTGGGACACGTGTCCCTCCTCCTCGAGATGAGTCACCGCTGCATTCTTTCGTGCGGTTCATGCACCGAAGCGAAGGACCGTACCTCGTCTCGGATAAGGTCGGCTGCACGATAACTTCGAGCTTGTGCACGTGGCGCTTCCTGAACGGTGATTAACTTCTGCGGGTCCCAGTAAGCCAACAGTAAGACAAGGACGACCGTACTTATCCCCCGGCCTTTACCCTATATAAATAACGGCCAATCTGCGTAGTTAAAAAAAAAAAAAAGAAAGAAATAGAGGTTTAGATATTTGAAATTCCAGTTCTTTCCTCTCTCTCTCTAGATTTCTCTCAGTTCAAGCTCCAGAACATCGTAGTTTTTCCTCTCTCTCTCTCTCTCTATATATATATATATTTCTCTCATATATATATATATATATTTCTCTCAGTTCAAGCTCTCGAAAATCGTAGTCGGAAAATGGGTGTGGCAGATATAGACCCGCTTTCTCAGCTAAGCTTGCCTCCGGGATTTCGGTTCTATCCCACCGATGAGGAGCTTTTGGTTCAGTATTTATGCCGGAAAGTCGCCGGACACCAATTTAATCTGCAGATTATTGGTGAAATTGATTTGTACAAGTTTGACCCTTGGGTTTTACCAAGTAAGGATTGAAAGTAGTTAGCTTTTTTTAGTATTGGTTTTTAATTAAGTAAGGATTGAAAGTAATTAATCTTTTAGTATTGGTTTTTAATTATGTACCATGTATATTTGTACTGAAGTCTATGGATGTTTGTGATTTTTCAGGTAAAGCGATATTTGGTGAAAAAGAATGGTACTTTTTTAGTCCAAGAGACCGTAAATACCCGAATGGTTCTCGACCCAATAGAGTAGCTGGCTCCGGCTACTGGAAAGCCACTGGAACTGATAAAGTAATCACCAACGAAGGTCGAAAAGTTGGCATCAAGAAAGCTCTTGTTTTTTATGTTGGAAAAGCTCCCAAAGGAACCAAAACTAATTGGATTATGCACGAGTACCGCCTAATTGAATCCTCACGAAAAAATGGCAGCACCAAGGTACTATAATTATCTCTGCTGTATTTGGATACGCTTGCTCTCCGACTCTTTGATTTTTTCCTGGTAAAGCTATATTTTTTAAACTAATTTCATTTCCCATTTCACAGTTGGACGATTGGGTCTTGTGCCGGATTTACAAGAAGAACTCAAGCTCACAGAAGCCCATGTCGAGTTTATTAAGCAAAGAACATAGCAACAATGGTTCGTCGTCTTCATCCTCTTCTCACCTGGACGACGTGCTCGACTCGTTGCCGGAGATCGACCACAGGTTTTTCTCTTTGCCGCGTATGAATTCGCTGAAGACACTGCAACAGGACGACAAGCTAAATTTTCAGAACCTGGGTTCTGGGAATTTCGACTGGGCGAGTCTCGCGGGGCTGAACCCTGTGGCAGAGCTGGTTTCTGGTAATCAAACTCAGGCTCAATGTCAAGAACCTATTAGTTTCAACAATAATGACATGTATGTCCCTTCAATCCCACCCGTTTGTCACGGGGAATCACCATTGAAGAGGCTTGCTAACTCGATGGATGAGGAGGTTCAGAGTGGACTCAGAGCTCAGCGGGTCGACAACTCGGGGTTCTTTCCGGCTAACTTGAACGTCTTAACTCAGAACTACTCGAACTCGCTGGACCCGTACGGGTTTAGGTACCCGACTCATACTACAGCCGGGTTCGGATTTCGACATTGAACAATATCAAAATATGACAAGGCCATTTTCAGTTAGAGCAAGCAATGGAAATTGAAGTGCATTCCTGTAAATACTTGGGATTCTTTGGGCAAACATTTTGGCATTAGACTCCAAACGCGGAGGAAAGTAGGGAAGTTTGAAAATTATTATTTGGGGCTGGCGATAACTAGGAGGAAAGGAAAACTAGGGGCAGACAAAATTTGCTCTCTGTTTTTCATAATGTTAGTGCACAAAAATTCAAAGTGTTTGTAAAATTCAATTGGAGATATATTGGATAAGACTTTCCAATTTAGGAATTCAAAGTTTGGCATATGTCATTTTGGGGAATTGGATCGGAATTTGGTTACAACCTTTGATTGAAAATGAAAATCTTGTAATGTAATAAGTTATTTGGTTAATGCAGAAAATTAAATGTTTTCAGTTGCAGTAATAATTTGTTTTTTAGGGGATAAAGAATTGAGTATTTCATATAACTCATTATCCTTCCATATAAGTAGCCTAAATTATTTTGATAAAACTTTATAAGTTCCCAAATTTGATTGAGCTTAATTGGGTTTTCATATGAGGTGGTTAATTGAACAAACTTGAAATTCTATTTTATCCACAACTTACTTTTTACAAGGAAAAAGAAACAACGTTCAAATATTAATTTTGATTAAATAATAAAAAAGTGGATCAATTGGAAGACGAAACAATTAAGAGATAGTAAAACCAAGAGATAAGTACTAGGTTTTTTTTGGGTGATGAAGATAAGTACTAGGTTTGGAAATTAAAAGGGATTGGAGAGAGGAAGAGAGAACCAAAAAAAAAAAAAGATGGGATAATTCAAAAATAGATGCCAGTCATGCATGCAATGCACTAGCTGCTACTTTTTTTTTTTTTTTTGGTAAATTGCACGAACCACTTCTTAATTTGCACAGCAGCCGCCTCTCGTCTGTCTCTCTGCCCAACCTTTGTTCAAGATATGTATTGACCGTTGATTCTTTAATTTTGATTCTTAGCTTGCTTGCACGTGTGGTCAACATGACTGATTTCTCTATCTCCCTAATGCCACCTGTATTTTTTTTTTTGCTTGTCTTTATCTTTTTCTTTTTGTGTTCTAATTTTAAAATAAAAATCCTCTCTACACAATATGAACCGTATAAGTTTCCCACCATTTGGAATATGCTTCTCTTTTTTTTTTTTTTTTCTTTTTGTTTTGTTTTGTTTTCTTTACTTTGGACTTTGAAGGCTATTGGGACTTTTTATGTGACTTTTAATTGCGAACTTTGCGTGCATGCAACTGGGATTTGGATTTGCTGATCAACTACGCTATCAGATTTTGATATTAATGATTTTGATCTTTCAAGAATATCCTAAGACTCTATACTCAAAAAAATAAAAAAAAAGGGAAAAAAATGGAAATTATACTAGAAATAATACCATTATTGAGTTTTAAAAAATATGAATTGAATTTTTAATTTACTGGTATATGTCTATTTTCTCATAAAGGGCTAGTCTAATTGAGTCGTCTACACCCAACCATCACACATGGCAATCAAAATCAAGAGATGTAGATGATGTTAGCGTCCAAAGTCTTTAAGGGTTGATTTTATAGAATCATGAATGTTAATGGGAAATTTGTCTTATTTTTTCATATTATATATGAACAGCTAATAATAACAGCTCATAAAGACAAAGTACCTTAATGTCTTCTCTCTGTCTAGTCGGCATCTCAACATAATTAGAAGTACGTAGCATTTATTATTATATCAAACCAAAAAATATTCCACAACTATTACAATATTAACAGTAATACATATATATATATATATTGTAATATATTAAGTCTAACAATTAATAAACCATGTAGTCTAACTTGTAATTATAATTTGAAATAAAAGAAAAGAAGTTACACTATAGAGAAGCAAAAGCATTATTTTTTTAATGTAACCTCAATATATTATGAAATACATATGGAGGTAGGACCGTTTCCTCATGAAACATACTTGAAACACATGCAACAAAAATATGTGATTAGTTTAATATCTGAAAGATTAACACAAAATGAATTTTTGCCATGAAGTACGTAGCAAGCACGTGCATACCTGCCTAACGATTGGGACTAGCGAATCAAACAAACTTAGTGCGTCAACTACTTAAGGGCATGCATATTTATCTAATCATTTGTTAATAAGAAACATGTTCAACAGCTCGTCCGCTCTGATTGGACTAAGTCAGTAAATTAAATTAAGTATTTTTGTATTCTTTACTAAAACTCTTTTACTTTCCATCACAGGGAACTTTCATTGAAGACCATTTCAATTTAATTATCCTAATTTCTTATAAAAATAATTCTGCTAATTTTAGTAGTTTAGTTTGGGGAGTTTTTGAATTGCCCATCCACTATGCCCAACTAATATCAATGATTTTTTTTTGAAGTAATTTTATTTATTTATTATATTAAAAAAGCGACTTCATATTCAATGGAAAGAAAAAATTATGAAACACATGAAAAATATTGAATGTATTCACATGGGAAGAAAGTGGATAAAGACATTTAACAAGAAGAAAAGAAAATGCTACAGCTGCCTTAATTTGTAAGCACTTGTATACATATATATATATATTCTCGTTAATTTAATTTGAAGATTTCGGGATATTTTCATGAAATATCCTTGAATTATTTAACTAGCGCTAGTGCTGCTGTTACCCTTTTTATTGACTACTATTAATTTCACAAATTTCCCAAGTCTATGATCAGCTTTGGTTTTGGGTTGGGAATTTGTAGCTTTAATTTTCAAACAAAGAAAAGTCGAGTTTGAATTGAGCACAATCAGAAGTAAAATAAAAATAAAAATATAGCTTTATTTATTAAAGATCATGTTCTAAATTCAATTTTCTGATAGGACCAAAAAAATTAAAAATGGTAAAAGAGAGAGAGAGAGAGATGAAATCTGAATGTTGTTGGTGATTAAATAGTAAATACTGGTAGTTAAGCATGAGTTGCACGAGGGGGATATTATGAGATGCCTTGGAGGGTTGATGTTGAAACTAAAAAAAAAAAAAAAAAACGATTTTTAGGCAGCTGTGTCTGACCAACTACGTACGCATGCACTGACGTCAACTGCTCAGATGTCGCCACCTATAATCAAAGGCTGTTCCGCAGTATTTTCTTTTACGAGTCGTCCCCATTTCCAAACATGATCTTAATCGGCTTCATTTCGCTTCAAATTCTATTAAATACAAAGCCGTTATTAATATTAGTCAAAACTTAATTACTTTTCTCTGAAAACTGTTCACTATCATGAGAAATAATCAAAAAAAGAAAAGAAAAAATTAAACTTAATTTGTCTTTCTCTTTCAGAGTACATATCTATTATAAATTAATAAACATCAACAAAATAAACGAGGCATTAATCTTTATTATTATTATTATTATTATTATTTATTGTTATTTACTTTTAATTAGCTTGCATGTAAGTTTTGGTTCACGGCCAAATTACAGGAAAAAGTCACTTATAAAGGATACATGTATATATGGTGAAAAACGGAGACCAAATATATGGTATAATGACCAATTAATATTCATTTTCAGTATGAACGGATATTGTTAATGGAGGCAATCTTGGAACTAAAAAAAGAAATTAAAATTCATACTCTACATGTTGGTACTTGAGCTCATCAATGGGTTGACACGTTGTCTCTTTTGTTTTCTCCTCTATTATCCAATATAAATATTGAATGCATTTGATAAATATTGAATGCATTTGATTAAAATCTTCCTTTGTTCATGGTAATTCAGTAAAAACCAACCACCTTAATTACTAGTTTTAAGTGACAAAACAGCGAGTGGCATTGTATAATTAAACTTATCTATAACAAAATTTCTAAAATTTTGAGTGTCACCTCAAAACCTAATGAGGCTTTATAAACCCAATAAAAATAAATATTAGTGCCATATATAATATAATATTACTCTTTTTTTTTTTTTCCTTTTTCTTTTTAGTGATGTATATGTGTAACAAACTGTGTAAAAGAAAGAGATCAGTCTGCATGTTCATGTATATGTATGAGAATGAAGCCACCAGTGAGAGTACATGGTAGGACCGCGGGGGGCGTGGGGGTGGGGGGGCCGGTGCAGGCTGGGGCTGAGGAGCCTACACAACACATCTTTGCATTTTTATTGGTTCTCTTATTTCATTTTCAGGGGATGAGACTTGTGTGCAAGGCTGTGAGCTATAACTTTCTTTCATTTTCTCTTCTACTGTTTTGGATAAGAACTGAGTTCTCTGATCTTTTTTGACTAAGTAAAGAATTAATTAAAAGGTTTACCAAAAAAAAGAATTAATTAAAAGATTGAAAAAAAGAAAAACTGTATGAATTTTGTAAATTTATGACCATATGTTTATTTATGTTGGTTTCTCTTTTCGTTTAAATACTGTTTAAAAACCAAAATCTTCCTCTTTACTTTAATTTTTTGGTCAATATATGTATATATTGAGAGTGAGGGGTGGATTCCATACCTCAAGACATTTACTTTGAGGGCCTGAGCTTTTACTTAAAATCAATGTTTAAGAATTATATACATTTACATTTCCTTTCTAATAATATAGAAATTTATTTGCTAATTATTGCTAATAAATCCTTTTCTGTTCATAAAATACGATTGTAGATATCATAAAGAACTTGGTTCGATCAAATTATGCCAGAAAAGAAGGTCCATTTGGTTTAAGGAGGCCCAAAATCTGTGAGGACCATTTTGGGATGATAGCTTCTCTTTACACGCCTAATACTCTTTGATTTTAAAATACCCAAATGACCCTACAATTATATATATATTTTTGGATTTAAAATTTTTTTTTTTCAATCGCCTAAGAAAGTCATGGTGGAGATTTTGTAAAACTTCTGCTGTCCCAATTTCCACTTTAAACCATGCTTTCCATTTCATACACTCTGTTGAATATGCTGAATGGTTTTATACGAGTCCATATAAACATATATATATATATATATATATATATAGTTTAATAATTCATAATTATACTTAACTGTTTTATACATACTATTGCATTCATTATTAAAGTAACACAAATCACCTTCAAATATGGGTCAAGGGAATTCATATGAACATGAAAAGTAGCCTAGTGGAAGAGCTACAATGTTAAAGATGTGACTGAATGAATGGGGAAGAAAACAAAAAAAGGAAAAGGAAGAAAAATGAGAGAGAGAGAGAGTGAAACAGCACCGAAAAGCAAAGAAGCAAAGGGTCGCCATATGGGGAAAACTCGAGGACCAGAGGCAAACCACCATCAATGGCAAAGCTCTTCTCTGACAAGATCAAAGGTCCCTACCATTACTGTCTTTTACAACATCCAAAACCATATAAATACAAGGCTTGTTTTTTTTTTGGGTCGTAAAGTGCGAATGGAATTTCTGGGCTTTTCGGTCATTTTAGAGTAAAAGAGCCTGCGAAAGGTAATATTTGCCGTGTAAAGAGAATCACTCTAGGCACATCATAGGGAAGAGCCCAAGTAATAGGCAAGGCCACGATGGAGAAGGCCCAAGTAATTTATTTAATATTAAATTCATACTACTCTTTTAAAAAATCGAGTATATATATATATATATATATATATATATATATTTATATGGAAGTCATTAATGCTAAATTTTAATATCTTTTGTATCAAATTTATGAAGGTAATAGTATAATATTTTAAAAATAATATGATATATATATTTTGGTCGAAAAAAATAATATGATATGATATTTCGAAGATATAGATATTCTAGAAACCGCATCCATGAGCCAGCTTATCTTCAAGGACATTATTTCCGTCTCTGTATCTAAAACTAACATACTCATAATAGTAATTAAACCACACTTAACTACCAAATCAATGAATCATTTTTTTTGTTAGTGTAGTTTCAATTTATTTTACTTTTTTTAAAAAATTATTAAACCGATATGAAAAAAACTTTATCTATAATGAGTACTAATTGAATCTTCTTTGCTTCAAGATTTTTTTTTTTTTTTTGATATATAAAAAATAGTTATGGAAGGGAAGAAGAGCCATTTAATAAAACAAGGACATGTAAACCCACAACCAAATTAGAATTGATTAATTGGCCATACACGTACGTCGAGAGAAAAAGAAAGAAAAGAGAGATATGCAAGGGGCTAGATTTTTAAGGAAATATATGAATTAAAGAAGTTAACATTTATGGTTAGCTCTGAAAGGACCATGAATGTGGGGGTGATTACATTTGAATCTTTTGCTACCAGCTGCTAAGGTCAAGAAAATGTGGCCTAACGTTTTGTCCTCTTGTTTAAAATTGGTAAGTGATTGGATTTCGCAACACCAATTCCAAATTTTGGCTTTAATACAAATGCTGCTGAAAGAAACCCATAACTCATACATTATCTCTAATATTCTGAATAAAGCTAAACAAAGCCTGCCCACTAAACCCACCTCGATTGCTTTTTTAAGCTCTAATTCTTTGAGTGACCAATCACTATTTTGCTTTTGTTTATATGTAACTTTCTTATATGAAAGTGAGTTATGCATTAGCTTCATAAAATACATTGAACTTGGGATATTTGGAGTCAGTTTTCGATCCATGTATTGAGCTGTCACTGAGATATAGTACTATTCATCCAAGCCAAAAATTAATCACAGACAAATTGTGTTTAATTACAAAGAAAGCATGTCAGATCACTTCTTGAGATGGCATTAGGTCATTAGGTCAATTGTAGTTTTACAACTAAAATGGTAGTTTTGATGCCACAAGTTTTTCCTTTTGGTATTTGATCCTATAAGAATTAAATCAAACCGGCTCGATGCAATTAGTTGTTACATCTGGATCAAGCCAAAATAGAAGTTGATTAAAATGATCTTAGCAAAAATAGAAAGAACTTTATTTAAGAAAATTAAATAATGCTACATTCCAATTAAATGAACGACAAATTTTTTTTCAAATCTTCAAATTTGAAAAGAATATTCTAAAAGATTCATTTTAATATATATTTTCAGTAGTCAGAAATAAAACACTTATAATGTCCCTCAGGAGACAACCAATAGTATTATCTACTGTCCTCTTATGAGATATCTCAGATTCGAGTAGTCCATCAAATATTTCAGTAGCATTTATCTGTTATTCCCATAAGAGAATTTAACTTCAAAAATAATAATAATAATAATAAAGCACTTGTAAATATTCAAATTCGCTTAATTAATTGTTCTAGGTAAATGCTTGCCTACCGCAATTCCCGTAGGGGAATTTAACTTCAATAATAATAATAATAATAATAATAATAATAATAATAAAGCACTTGTAAATATTCAAATTTGCTTAATTAATTGTTCTAGGTAAATGCTTGCCCACTGCTAGCTTGTAGAAAAAGAAAAGGCATGCATTTGATAGCCCATGCATGCACACGTACTCAGCAAATAGGGATTTGTGATAGACATGGATGACTGGCAAAATACGATTAGGGCTGCTTATAATGAGCAAGATTATATATGTATGTGTGTGTATATATATATGAGTGAGATAAAATAGTTAAAAATGTGTTGAATTAAGACTAACTAATTACCATCAAGATCATAAATGCGAACATCAAGCATAAACCATGCATCCCTTAACATTTGGAGTACGTTCATAGCCCATCATGTATTATGACATTTGCTTTACCGTGTAAGCATCAATTTGCGGCTTTATCCATACAAGAATCACGTGTGGAAATGGATTAAAAAGAAAAAAAAAAACTCAGGTATATATGTCTTTAGAAGCAATCGGATAAGCACGAAGAGTTCTCAGTTTTGGTATTACTTAGATCAACCATATCTTTGACTATTAGTTGATGATGATTTTGGTTCAATCACAAGCACTATCTAGCTATAGCTTGCACATGTGTTACAAGCAATCCTCCAAAACTATCCAACTAACTATAATATTTACCACCGACATGTATAGAAAATGTTCTGAAATTTATACATTCTCCGAAAGCTTCTTTAAAGTTGGTCATTACAAGTCATTTAGATCAGAAAAGTATCATGCCAGCTACCCATAACAGAATTCACTTATTATACTTTGAAACACAAGCTAGCAAGCTAGCTCAGGGTAGAATAAAACTATATAAATTAGTACGAAATAATTTTTCAATTTTTAAGATTAAGATATCGGATCGATATAATAATAAAAAAGGAATTAATGTGATTAATCAAGGAGAGAGTTTTGACTCACGTTGTTAAATTGGAGCTATGAAATCAGCATGAACATTTTGGTTTTACAAATTATAAAAATTTGGTGTGGTCTTATATTTTATAATTTATACCCAACTTGTTAAAAAAAGAATAAGTGCGAAAAATGAGTAATACTCTCCTAATTATAACAGAAAGAGACCAAAGAAGGGTATGGTTCACATGCTAAAGGGTCATGCCAATTGTGACTTTGACCAAATGTGTTGCAGTGGGGAGAGGAGAGAATTTAGTGCCTTTGTTTTTGGCAGAATGCCCGGCCTTTTTCTCATAAAGATTCTTTGGGGATCATGATCTTAAATAAATGGTGGACACAAGGGAAATTATAAAGAGGTTATGCCACAAACACTTTGATATTGGTATTCCATTTGGGAAAACAAATGTGCAGGTCGTGGAAATTGCCTAACAATTATAAGGGCCCGAGACATTAGAAGGAAAAAAAGAGAGCTGCCATGAAAAGTAAAGTAGTACATCTATGACAAAACTACATCCATATCCCATTGAAAGTAATAAAATATAAAATTGTCAATATCAAACACCTGCTTTTATTTTTGTACAAGATTTTATACCTAGCTAAATTCATTTAATTATTTAAATTAGCCAAAACCCTATTATCATGCTAAAACCCAAAAGAGTAAGGCACACACCAAAACATTATGGATTCGTCAAAATGGTCTTAATTAGGAGATCTCACGAGGGGTACGTTGGTTTTGTCCTATAGCTCTCTACATGACTCGCATTTTCGATTGAAAATTGACTCATCGTAACAAGACAATAGAAGATCACGGGTTATATATGGTCAAAACAAGGAAAATTTGCTTAGCCAAATATTCTATTTTTTTTAGATCTTAGCAAGAGATAAAGAGCGAGTTAGGTTTACTATGAGAGATAAAGGCATGTCCCCAAACATATATTTTTATACATTTACTGAAGGCTTTACCTTATGCAACTCACATGGCTACTATCATAATCACCCAATGTTGCCCAAAAATCTTCATGATTCACATTTTCTGAAATAAAATATGACACAGAATATACACAATTTATTATTTCAATTTTGCTTTTGTTGTATCCCTTTCGATCACTTTTAACTTTAAGCTCTGTATCTTCCATGGTGTCATAAAGAAAATAGTTTAAAACTACTTGTGCTTTTTTTTGGTAAATTTAAAACTACTTGTGTTAAACATGGAACAATATTGGTTTTGGAGTTACTTTCATGATCTGCTGAGATCTTTCTCAAATACATTTGAGAGAGATCAGCTAGCATTCACCAATCAAGTCGCTTACACGTTGTGCTCAATGCATTTTTTGAACTAGTTGTCAAGTGGGATCCACGGAATCACAAAAAGGAATATAAATTAAAAAAAGTAGGTTTGACACAGATCTTCTATGGGTCCTCAGCAAAGACTGCATGACAATTCATGTAGGATGGCACTGTTTTTACGTAAGTAGTACGTAGTGACAAGGTTCTTTTCAAATTTTAGCTGCATATTTGTTTTATGATAATAATATGGACACAATTAAGAATGTGTTGTTTTTTTGTTTTGTTTTGATAATTGGATTGCATTAAAAATATGTTGTTGGTGGTGGGAAATAATTCCTTTGCTTGGCAACAAATGCTTGGAGAGAAACAAAAATGTTGGCTTATAATTTGCAACATCTTTTGCAAGCAACACAGATTTGGATTTTTGTCAAGATTTTTCTATGAAGATGTAGATTCTCAATCCTTAGCTAGGGCTTCACCTAAAGTACTGACTAACAAGAAAGATATATATATATATATATATATATATATATATATATATATATATATATAGTTATATACAACTCGTACATTTCTTCACATCCCCATGTTACCTTGTAGAAGAAAGAGATAAAAGAGATTTGATATTTTAGTTATGCGATATATGTATATATATATATATAATGTCGGCAAACCATGTGGTTGGGCTAAGTAATTTTTCATGGGTTTAGCTGAACTGGTTTAATGAAGGTGATAGAGGAGATACTTTTTTTTTTTTTTTTTTCCGTTCAATTCATAACAATGTTCTTTATTAATTAAAATAAACTAAAAAAATTGAAAAATAAAACTTAAGTTGAAAAGAATAAAAGTACAAACTGAATGCATGTTTTGTGGACTCCAGAGTTGAAAACGTACCAATTTCTTGTTTAGTTTTCGTCCTAATGTAATTATGCCAGTAGTTGACATATTAATCATCTCCTACATGGACTGATCTAGTACTGCAGCTCATAACAACCGTCCGATTTAATTCGTCTCCCCCTAAATGGAAAGCGCTAAGAGTGGGTTGGGGACAAATGAGTGTACCAAAAGGGCCCACGTGATCAATAGATGCACATCAACGTCTAATCAAGCTGTTGTTGATTAATTAATTGAATAGGGAATCAAGACGAAGAAGCTTTTTAGTTGGTGAGAGGAGGCGCGCGCATGGGCCACACGGATGGTGAAATGTGATTGGGAGTATTTTTTTTTTTTTTTGGTAATAATGTGATTGGGAGTATTGGTGGTTAATCTGAAAATGATGATGATAATTAAAGCAATGGACTACAAAGAATAGACACCCCCTAAAAATGGGACCCTTCGGTCTATAGTGGAACCAGCATTTTGGACCCACACCCTTCCTATATTAACACTTTCTTCCCTGTAGATTTTTGGCCCAACGGTTCTCGAACCAGTCCTTCTTCTACATAATAACGTCACTATTGATTCTTCCCCCAGAGCCCTTAACCTGGTTGGTGTTCAAAACTCATCACTTAATTCTGCTCCTTCACTACCTTTGCTTTGCTCTAATATTACATTTTTAAAGCAAAATAATTAAGGTCACTTGTAAAGTCAAATGAATGCAGACACTTAGACCCTATCTAGTAAAAAAATTTCTATGACCAAATTAACAATATATAGATCAAAAAATCTAAATGAATATGAACTCTAAATGGAAGCAGCTAATTAAAAAGCAATTGGTAAATAAGTTGATTGCACTGGCTACATGTATTATTGAAGTGTATATATGTTATGGTGGAAATTAATTATGGTGGGAATGGTTGGGGTTGAGAATAAAAGAGGGACCAACCAGACCAAGCCAAAGAGGTCAACAAGTCTAATAAGTGGAGGTAGGGAGTGTCATTAGTCCCATAATTTGGTGGTAAATGCGTGACATGAGAAAGCGTAAAGCTCTGTTGCCACACGGACCCACCACCCTCCTCTCTCTCTCTATCTCTCTTCTTATGTCCTTTTGTTGCCTTCTGGTGGCCTGTGGACCCTACCCACTCCCCTCTTTACGTGTCGCTCCCTCTTTGCTTTGCCATTTCCACGTTTCGATCTATCAACGGGTCCATACTCCAGTTAACGTCGTCACTTGGTTCCTATCGTCTCCATCTTACTCTCTTCTGTGCCGTAACCACACCCAGTCTTTTTCCACCCATGCACTCCGTACATGGTTAGTTATGTAATTGTAGATTATCAGAATGACTAATCAGCCCCTGCATTGTCATGTCGTGGTCATCCACAATTCCTAGTTTGTCTAGTCTACACTACCATGCAATATACATTCGACCGTACCCGATCATACCCTTACCCCACCCACTCGGTGGTATATATCCCACTGCCCGTTTATAACAAGGGCTGTGCCAACTCCATACAAACATTTTGAGCTTCTTAAACTTCTCCTTCTCTCTAACGTGTTCTTCCATGGAAAGCTCCCAAAAGCCCAAGTAGAACACCTTCATATATAGCCAAAAGCTAGGCTTGTCGCCGGCCAGAGTAGCTCTTTCTCTCTCTGTCTCTCTCAAATGGAGAGCACAGACTCCTCCACGGGCTCCCAGCAGCAGCAGCCAAACCTACCGCCCGGGTTCCGATTCCACCCTACCGACGAAGAGCTGGTGATTCACTACCTGAAGAAGAAGGCATCGTCAGCACCCCTTCCGGTGGCCATCATCGCTGAAGTTGATCTCTACAAGTTCGATCCCTGGGAGCTTCCAGGTACGTGCAGCATACATATACCAAAATATCAACAGAAAACGTTAATTATTAATATTCCAAATATATATATTTATCTTATTAGATTTGTGTGTAATTTTGTCTTTTATTTCATTTGCAGCTAAGGCTACGTTTGGAGAGCAGGAATGGTACTTTTTTAGTCCTAGAGATCGGAAGTACCCGAACGGAGCTCGGCCGAATCGGGCGGCGACGTCGGGGTATTGGAAGGCTACCGGAACTGATAAACCGGTGTTAGCATCAGGCGGTACTCAAAAGGTTGGCGTGAAGAAAGCACTGGTTTTCTATGGAGGTAAGCCACCAAAAGGGATTAAAACCAATTGGATTATGCACGAGTATCGTCTGGCTGAAAACAAAGTTAATAATAGACCTCCTGGGTTCGACTTGGCCAACAAGAAAAACTCCTTAAGGGTACACATACAAAATTTCATTTCTATTCGATTTGGTTTGTTGTATTTTTTTATTTGAAAAAGAAAAACTGAGTACTGGAATTGATATATATATATATATATATACAGCTTGATGATTGGGTATTATGTCGGATTTACAAGAAGAACAACACTCATAGGCCATTGGATCACGAAAGGGAGGACTCAATGGATGACATGATGGGACCCAATATGCCACCACCCATGAGCATGGGCTTATTAACTCACCACCAGAATGCTGCTTCCAAACTGCTGCAATTTCCAAACGATCAGAATTGCGTCGAAGGGATGTTGAACAATGATTCCAATATGTGTCATCAATTTGTGTCTTCCTCAAGTTCAAAATCTCCAGAGCTTTCTGGAGTAGTTGCTGCAGCCTCAGGCAATAATGCTATGTCCAACACATTATTTGCTCCTCTAAAACGGGTTCTTCCAGGGCTGTTCTGGAACGATGATGATGATGATGAAGCTGGACCTTCTCCTAGCAAGAGACTGCAATTAGATAACGGTATGACGTCGTCCGCGGATGGAAATGGGTCGAATTCAATTGCTACTCTGCTTAGCCAGCTTCCACAAACTAGTACTCCATCGTTGCACCAGCAATCATTGTTGGGCTCTTTGGGAGATGGGTTATTCCGAGCACCAACCTATTCACTGCCCGGAATGAATTGGTATTCTTAGCTTGGACAATTATTAATTAATATTGGGTTTGTCAATATTGTTTATGCCGCTCTATCCGAAATAGTAAGTAATATACTCACAAGTACTTGCAGCAAGAAGATTGTCACAAGGCCAATATATACTCTGTGAAAAGAGCTAGTCTTCATGATTAAGTTTGTAAAGTGAGATTTAGATTGGGTACGCACTTTAAGAGCTTTTGGTTTGCTTAGGGAATCAACTATTTAAAACACACAACGCCGGTGAGTTCAATTGCCTCTCTCAATAATTTCTTAATTCCGAGCTCAGCTGTGTTAAAAAGGTAGCAGCTGCCACCCTTCGATCTTGATCGGTGAGGCTATCCATCTCCATGTAATTTCACACATAATTAATTTTTTTTGGTTTCGTGTAGAAATGCAAACAGGAGATTTTTACATCTTAATTCGGTGTAGAAAAAATAAAACGGATTAAGTTGCTAATTTACCACACAATTAAATCTTGTATATATATAAATATAGCCCTATGTTATTGTTGATATTTATTATTTCACACACACACACACACACACACACACATATATAATATTGAAAGATCGCAGTATGCTTGTTATGGTTAATTTGTGTATGACATTTTGTTAACTTATTAATTGGCTCCTATTCTTCAAAGATGTATATGCTTTTCTGATGTTCATCATATGGTTATTGGGTTATATGCATGCTTTTTTAATATATTCCATCAAGTATTCTGAGATTTGCCTTTGATATGAACCCTAGAACGTAAGAGATTATTTTTAATTTCCTTCTTTGAATACATATCAATGTAAAGGCAGAATATATATAGAATGTAGTAATCAAAATGACAAATTAACTGAATACATAGATCCATTTTTTTTTCAAATATTTCTCAAGCTTTACTAGAATTAATGTGTTTTAATTTATACAGAAGAAATTAAACTCCCGGATACATACATACATACATACATATATATATATATATATATATATATATATATATATATATATATAACAATGTGATGTCTAATTTACGGGTTAGCTAGTTACACTATGAAATAACATCCATATAGATGTTTGAATTGAGAACTAGGAAGAATGATTAAATAAATGATTACGACATCTCTCTCATTAATAATTAATGTTACCATTTTGTTTTTTCGAAAGATTTCAAAAAATTATTTAATTTGGAACCAATTTTCAATTATTGGTAAGGAGAATATAAACATGTCCATTGAAATGAATTATGATGAAACTGGGGCCATATACGTAACCTTAGAGTGACGAATAATTGTTATTTTCTTCATCATCATAAATGTAATTTAATTAATTTTGTTTTATTTAATTATTCCTAATAACAGTGTTTACAGCTATACATGTCGGCCATGAAAGCCATATATATATATATATACCAAAAAAATAAAAATGCATGGATACCTTTTCTTTCATGGTCATATACTTATAAGCTATAATAACTAGTAGTTTTAAAGAGAAACCAAGCAAAAAATTCTTTTCTTTTTTGTTATTGTTCTTCTTTTTTTATTTATTTATTTTTATTTTTAATCTTCAATGATTCGTTCATAATTTGAGCTGAAAGCTATTGACATTTTCATTATGTTTTAAGAGCGATCGACTACGTTGCCATAAAGAAATATAAAAAACAATTTATGGACACAAACAGTTAACTTTCAAATTCTTTTTCTGACTCAGTAGGATTGAATGTGTCGATGCATGTAATGGGGACATATTTAATTTCTTTTCCCCTACGAAAATGAAGTCGAGGACTTTTTAAATCTCCTCCTTTAGATAGAGGTGATAACTAAGTTCATAAAAGAATAAAAGAAAAAAGAAAATACTACCTGGCAATCAATAATAATTAATAAATTTAATTAGATGTAGATAAACCTGAAATTAATATTTTCTAACTAATATCAAACCAGTGATAGTGATCAGAGGTTGTCCGCATGCACCTCTATCATGACAGATTACACAAATAGTAGCAAGTGAAGAAACACTTTTGGGATAGCAACTTGTGGAAAAAAAAAAGAATATTAAGTCATGGATCTTCAAAAAGCAATTTTAAGCTGATTATTTATTTATTTCAGTTTTGACCTTAAGAACTTGATCAGATAAATTAGTATGAAACCCAAAACCAAGATTGATTTAATCTTAAAAATATCTCCAAAGTAAAAAGCTTTTACTTTAACAAAGATATTTGAGCTATAGCTAGCGTGGGTGTCATTGTCTTTGATTAGAGTGATAACACATATGTAGCTAAGTATATTCCATGACCTTTGAGCCTGAGGTCACATAAAACTTACAACAAGAGGCCACCTCACAAATGGCTTTAATTTCTCTTCTGCTGTCTATACGTTCATATATATATATATATATATATATATATATGGGGACCAGTCTTTTGCAATTATCTAAAGGAATCATTATCTTAAAACCACACAAATTAAATACCCTTTTAATTACATTCCTTTCCGAGGAAAGAGTACAAAACTACTTTTTAAAATTCAGCATAATTACCCACTTAATTTTGGTAACCATAATATTGCTATCATCAAAACGCGCAATTTTTGTTCTTTGCTAATTTGCTTTCCTAAAAGCCTAGAAACCTCTATACAAACTCTCACATATATCACATTGAAATTTTTTAAAAAATATCTTTTCGTTTATGATCTCATATCTTGGCTAGCTTTGAGTATGTATAATTACAAGAATACGTATACTACTACACAAATGTACTCTTCTAAGTGCTACGTGTACCTAGTTCCAACAGAAATGAATACTCTCTCATTTCCATGGCTACTTTAATTTTTCCATAAACTCTCTAAAAGGGAAAAAAAAACTTTATAAAGAAACAAAAAGATAAATGAAGTTTAAATACTTAGAGAGATTTGGTTGCTGAATTTAACATCTGGGACGATGGTTGGATTGAAATTACGTTGTTGAAGTCTCAAACAGCCAAAAGAGAAGGTCTGGGTGATGCTAGAACTAAGTTATAGGATAGCTAGGTGGGGTCCTCATTGTTTTCATAATTTCTTAAATGATGGAGGGTGGGGGTGGTTTAATTGATAATAAATTCTATCCAAGAGTTTTAGACCCTTTATGTATATACTGAAAGGGCAAAATCAGGTATGTGGCACAAAAGTCTTTTGGCTACATTTCTCTTTGTGAACTATAAATTAACATATTAGTTAGTGGTCACCAAGGCATTAAATTTTTAATCCATGACCCACAAAAATTGACAAATGCTAATTAATCATGGAGGCCCATGTGTGGTCTTAAGCCCATATTTAAAGTCTAGCTACGGCTACACAACTAGTTTAGTGTTGCCTATATAATTATTCTATTTAAAGTCTCATATTCTGAATTTTATAGTAATAATAATAGCAATATATGATAGAAACTATAAATTAGGAACCCAAAAATGAAATTGAAGGTTGAAGCTTCTTTTTGGGTCAAATTTTGAAGCTATGAAAATCATAGCAGGCCAATACTCTCTTGTAAGAGAGGTCATATCCAGCGTGCAACCTTGATTTTTTTTTTGTTGTTATTTAATTTTCTCCTTTGATGCTAACTAAGAAAAAATAATGTTAGGAATTTTACTTTTCATTCTTTGTAGTTTGTTGTAAAGAAAATTATGAAATATATATATATATATATAAATGTAGTACGAACACAATGAGATAGAAATATAACCCAATTTCTAATAAAAATATACAAAATGAATTTACTTTCTTTTTCTAAAAGTGTGTAATTATCAGCCTTTTACACGTCAATTAATTCACAGCTGATTTGATCATTAAAATCAAAATTTTCATAAATGATACAAATCAAATTGAAAATGAATGATGTAAAATATACGAAGGTGCTGAGAAGTAGTACGCAGCACAGAGCTAGTCAAGTCTCGCGGCTCTTAACAACAAAAACAGTCAATAAAATGAGGACCAAGCCATGAATTGGTCAAAAAGTCAAAGGGCATAACATGACCTTTCTGAATCTGAAAGTCAATGATTATATTGTAAACCCTATAAAAGAAGAAGAATCACTCAGACCACACCCAAAACGCAAACCCACTCAACCAGAAACGAGTAATAATACAAACTTTGACGATATGCAAACATCAATGCCTAGGAAACAAAGTGGATGTGACCAGAGGCTACAAGTTCCGGGCAGGCCATGGACAGGTGTGTATAACCAGAGACCATCATCGTCTCCTAGGTCTCGGGTGGTCTGCGCCAGACATCATGGTTATCCCGTGCAGGCGGGAGAGAAGTTGAAGACGAGGCCCTTGAAGCATGCAAACAAGGAGATTCTAAAGAGAGCATTGTCACCACCGAGTCGTCGCTTAAACCTTCGCTGGTTGAATTTCCGGCCAACCCCTAGTCGTCTCTCTAACATGTCCACCGCTTAATTCTTGTCATTCAAATTAAAATTCCATTTTCTTCTATTTTATTAGTGTCTTTTTTTTGGATATATTGTTGGAATATTCCTTAGCTCATCAATTGGGCCATTTTTTGTAGAATGGAAATCTATATATATAATGCAAATTGTATGTAATTAAATCGGTATGATTGGAACCAATTTGTATATATCTATGTTGGGTAAGACTTGTTTTGATCCAACAAAATTGTGATTGCGAGTATGATTGATATGACTAGGTAGGTTTGAGGTACGTATAGTTCACTGGAAAACTAGTGCTCATGATAGACGACTAGTGAGCTGTGGTTAATTTATGCAGAGAGGTGTTTTTGTTTGTTGTATCTGATCTCATGTATAGATAGCCTTAATAATTAATCACTACTACTTCTTCCACAAACTAAACCATGCAAGGAGACAAGATTAATCCTAAATTGAACTCACTTATGAGTTCGGAACATGGGTTTAGAATATGGATCCTAAGCTGGCACACCTAGCTTCATGGAACATATGGTCTACGGACTCGAGCCCTATACTACCCAAAAATTATTGCGCAAACGGACATATGCTTGACCATAAAACAATCCTTTTTAAGTTTGAATTTCAACAAAATATGGTCAACTTACACTATTGTATGAAACCAAGTAGTTGCAAAATTTTGAATTACAAATTTCCGTAATTTGTACCTTCTTCCCTTGTACCTTCTTTTTCAATCTACTTTTCAGCAATTCTTTTTCAATCTACTTTTCAGCAATTGAGAGCAGCAAATACATTTAACGGGTTGGGTCAAATTGGGAAGTTTTGAATTATTGTGCTTGTTTGTATTGTTGGCATAAACATGTATACCTATAAGTGTTGGTTAATTTGTGCATGGAAAATTGTTTTATATATATATATAGAAAGCACGAGTCAGTCCCAACGGGCTGCATTTTGCAAATATACGACTTAATCTTTCCCTCTTAATAATAATAATTTTTTTTGATGAATTTAATAATAATAATTATACCATACACAATGCTTCCCTTCATTAATAAATAATACATAATACTATACAATGCAATCGTCAAACTCCTCATGTGGACCCGGCTGTCTTCATCTCAATGACATCAATTTTTTGAATTCCTCGTCTTTGGAAGTACCCGGTCTTTTCTGAATTAAATAATGTCCAATTCTCAAGCATCAAAATTTTTTACTACTCAGTCGTATTGGAATAAATTAATTATCAAGAAAACCACGTTTTGAGTGCTCTTACGGCCAAATTAAAGCACCATCAAGATCTGATTATACATAAGTTTATTCGTTTGTCTTTACTTTAATTATAGTACTATATAATTCTATAGAGGGGTTTTGAATTAGTCAAATTTTGAATTAGTCAGATGTGGAAATTTCACAATGATAATAAATGACTAGGTATGCGCATACTTTGTCATGTTCCTAATTTTGTCAATATAATGTGGCCTGCAAAGGAGCAATAATTAGTAAAATAATCAGAACTAGGTTAAGACATATATATAGATATGTATTTATGTATTTCTAATTCTCAAGCCATTTAAATGTTGCTTTTTTCAAGTTTATACTCTACATTAAACAAAAGAGGGTTAGAATGTGTCTCAACCCTAGTAATGCGCGTACGTTGAAATCAAAACATATAGTAGCTTGCATAAAACTAATGTGAAAAGCTTTAATTTTTCTGTGAAATAGGATTTCTTTTTCTCTACAAAATGTCGTTCACCATCCAAATCATTGACCAAATAAAGATATATATATATATATATATATATGTAATTAAGATTACTCTCTATTATAGAAAACTAGATGGATAGAGAACATTAAACTTAATTATAAAGTTACAGGGCGAGAAAATTCATATGTACCTTGAAAAGTAAGATGGAAATTGATTAAAATTATGTGAACTTCTTGGCTGTTTCTGTTCATCCATATAGATAGACACCTGCTCATAATTTTCAACTCTTGGCTCCTCCGCAGATGTAAATGGCTGTTATATAGTTAAAAAATTTATAAAAATAAATAATTAAATTAAATTTATTTATTGAATATTATTATCACTTATATGTCATTCACAAATTCAAAGAAAGAGAGAGAGAGAGTTGAATCTCTCCTAGTCCAAACCACTTTGAAGCAAAAATGAAGTTGTAATGGAGGGCAAAAAAGTTCACATAATCTCAGTTTCCTCAGTCGGAGCACTTATCATCCTCATCGTCGTTGCACGTATCACTCTCAAGCTCTCTAAGGCCTTCTTTCTCATTTGTGGGGCAGGAATAGCAGTGATCATTGCCATCTTTGCATTCCTATTAATCCGACGTCGTTACAATCAGAGAAGAAAGTTATTAGAATCAAAATGGGTTTCAGAAGGACGAGAGCTTCGTATCGAGTACAGTTTCCTGCGAAAAGTTGCCGGAGTTCCCACAAAATTCCGTTTCAAAGAAATAGAAGAAGCAACGGACAAGTTTCAGGCGTTGCTGGGTCAAGGAGCTTCAGCTTCGGTGTTCAAAGGCATTCTCAGCGACGGAACTTGTGTAGCAGTGAAAAGGATATCGGGAGAGGAACGTGGAGAGAAAGAGTTCAGATCAGAAGTCTCCGCCATTGCTAGCGTTCAACATGTCAACCTCGTTCGCTTGCTCGGCTATTGCTGCGTCCCTTCAGGTCCTCGTTACCTTGTCTACGATTTTATCCCAAATGGGTCTCTGGATTGTTGGATTTTCCCCAAAAAGCCGGAGAGCCGGAACCGGCGATGGGGGTGTCTGTCGTGGGCTTTGAGGTACAAAGTCGCCATTGATGTAGCC
Source organism: Rhamnella rubrinervis (assembly GCA_007844105.2). Lineage (NCBI taxonomy): Eukaryota > Viridiplantae > Streptophyta > Magnoliopsida > Rosales > Rhamnaceae > Rhamnella > Rhamnella rubrinervis. The sequence goes on along the minus strand of CM017583.2, from coordinate 17,582,688 downwards.
AAAGCAATTTCTTACCTCCACCATGATTGCAGATCCAGAATCTTACACCTGGACGTCAAGCCCGAGAATATACTTCTGGACGAGAATTACAGAGCAATTGTTGCTGACTTTGGTCTGTCAAAGCTGATGGGAAAAGACGAGAGTAAAATCATGACGACAATCAGAGGGACTAGAGGTTATTTGGCTCCTGAATGGCTTTTAGAACATGGGGTTTCAGAGAAAACGGATATTTATAGTTATGGCATGGTTCTTTTGGAGATGGTGGGAGGAAAAAGAAATGTGACCTGCATTGAAAATGGTGGCCACCATTTAAATAATGTGGACAACAAGTCGAAGAAAAAGAAATGGCTGTATTTTCCCAAGATTGTGAATGAGAAAATGAGGGAAGGGAAATTAATGGAAGTTGTTGATCAGAGGCTCATAGACAGTGGAGGTATTGATGAGAGGGAGGTGCAGAAGTTGGTTTACGTAGCTTTGTGGTGTATACAAGAGAAGGCTAGGATTAGACCCAACATGAGAGTTGTGGTGGAGATGCTTGAAGGCCGTGTGACTGTGGAAGAACCACCTGATACGCAGATGGTGATCGTTGATTTACTGTCCATAGATGAAGATACACCAGCTGGTCGCCATGAGAGGCCAAGGAGGAAGCTTGGTAATGCATTGAATTGCGATGACCTAGATCATAGCAATGAAGCTACCTCATCCACTTCTTACTCTTTGGCAATGTCTGTACTATCTGCGAGATAGCTCCAATTAGTTTATATATTTGTTACTCGCTTTGCCTTTTGGATTTTTTTTCTTGGCTTAGGATCCCTTCAAATCCTTATGGGGATATTCAAGTGCTTACTAGTGCTAGTGTTAATTTAAATTTTTTGTTTTTGATTGCCTAATTGTCTAGGACATAATAAAGAAGATCTAGTTGAATATTGATAATGTACTGCATCACAAATTTTTCGTTGTATGTTTGGAAGCTAATTCTAATTTTATATCAATGTATGTAAATCCATGAAATTAACTAAAAACTACATGTGTTTAAATGGACATATATGAATGTATATACATATTGCGTCCCTAATATTGCTAAGTTATGATTTTTCTCTCTTTTTTAGAAAATATTTTTTAAAGAAGAAGATTAATTGTTATGTTTGCAGATGGAAATTGGAGAGTCATTTGTTAGCTTCAGGAATTAAGTCATTAATTGGAAGACTTTTTTAGTCAAAGTCAACGTTAGAACTTATAAGATATTTATTCCCTTTGTCCTTCTTATTATATTATTTCAGAGCAACGCAGGGTGTGTACGACTTTTGTATGTTTATATTACACAAAACAATAGCATATTTTCCATATAAGGTTGATTTTTCATTGATCTTCCTACACATACGAAAGTCTATTATCCTGTATTAAGGTTGTTTTAAAAAAAAAAAAAATTCATATCAAAGTTAATTTTTTCCATACATAGAGATCAATATTTCCTTGTTATAGTCCTTTTTTTTTTAACAACAAAGTTGATTTTTGTAAATATAGAAGTTGATTTTTCTCACCTATTTGAGGTCAATTTTCTCATCACACACATTTATATCGATTTTCCATATCATGTTCTATTTCTTTTTTCATATCAAAATCTTATGATCATATCAAAATCAATTTTCTCATATAGAGATTAATTTTTTCATAAGAAATTTTATTTTCCTATAATATTGATTTTTTCATACATGAAAATTTCAATTTTTCCACAACAAAATTAACTTTTTTAACGTTGGGATCTATTTTTTCATTTTGAGATGGTTTATTATTATTATTTTCAAGTTGAAGTTTATTTTTTCCACATAGAAGTGGCTTTTCCCCCTATGGAAGTTGGTTTTTTTTAAATTTTTTAAATATATATATATATATATATATAGAATTTGTTTCACATAAAGTCAATTTTTCATATTGAAGATCGATCCTTTCATATTAAATTTTTTTAATTTTTTTCAACATTGATATTGATTATCCATATTTATGTACATCAAAGTCATTTTCTCACACACAGGGGTGTGGCAATGAAAAGAAGCGACCGCTCCATCACACTCGCCATGATCGAAGTCTTAGTTCCTATCGCCTGTGTAACTCAACCTACTGAATCTCCGTGGAGGGATCTGTTAGGGTCGAACCAACTCCTACATTGCAAAGTCGACAAATAATTCTGACCGATGAGATCCACATCAAACTCTTTTTATTCATAAAAAAAGTCATTTTCACACATGAATATTAGTATTATTCCCACTTAAATGTTGAATTTTTGGCATCAAGATCATTATCCCACATATCCTTCGATCTTCCAACAAATGAAGGTCTATGATAAGACTTTGATTCTTAAGTAAAGAGAGGATCTTTAAGGGAGGGTTAAACAAGTTCGACTCAACCTTAAATTGGAGGATAAAGGAACCAACTCCTACAAGATTACAAAGTGACAAATAATTCTGACCGAGATCCACATCGAAACTCTTTTTTATTCATAAAAAAAAAAAGTCATTTTCTCACACATGAATATTAGTATTATTCCCACTTAAATGTTGAATTTTTGGCATCAAGATCATTATCCCACATATCCTTCGATCTTCCAACAAATGAAGGTCTATGATAAGACTTTGATTCTTAAGACAACCACTCAAAACCCATAAAGAGAGGATCTTTAATTTGTCTAAGACCAAGGGAGGCACAGAACCGGAAACAAGTTCTTTCGATGACTTGCTTATCAAAATAAATAATGAAAGATTGAAGAAAAAGAAAGTGATTTGGAATCATATCACATATAACATCTAAGTGCATTCAATATTATTAAACATCAAATGTAGAAAAAAATTATTAAAAAAGTAAATTTGTTGTTCTAAACTTTTATAAGATTGTAAATTAATAAGATTCTATCTTTTAATAAAATTCCGAACTAATAATTTTCACATTAGAATCCTTTTTTATTTATAAAAAAAAAATTATCACATACAACCCCCTCCAAATTTATTATATATGATATTTAATTCAAGTAAATATTGTCTATTACTCAATATTCTTCATGTATATTGTAAACATCAAATGGCTAATTTCTATGTAATTTTATAATTATACACATAATACTAATCAAAACGAAGTCTCTACATCATATCCCATATGCAACAATATATTGAATATTTTAAGTCTTTCTAAATGTCAATACTTGAGAATTTCGAAAGGAATCACAACTCAGAAGGGTAATTTGGTCAAGAAGATTGATGAGTTCAGTAAGGTGGGACCGGGATAAAGATAGGACCAACCAGCTAGCTTCCTCGCGTGTCTGGTGTCTGAAGACTCGTGCGGAATTGTTAAGTCCGTTACACTTTACATCTACACGTGGCATGCATCTAGTGTGATACTATTGGGCCCGCCCTCATAAAAGATCCAATGCTTGAGATAAATGATCCAGATTCACCAATTGTGTACCACCTCATCGCACGTAGAGATACACAATGCTGGCCTTTCTCGTAGACAATCAAAATAGTCAATTAGCAGTGTAAACGACAAGGTTTTAAGGCATCTGCGAAATTTGGAGAAGAAGGAAACAGTGACCGTGTGTGTGTGTCTGTCTGTGTGGTAGAAAGAGAGAGGAGAGTGGCAAGCAGGGAACAGAGCCCGTGGAGCTTCTCGGAGCCCCTGCAAGTAATTTTGAGGTTTGTAGTAATGGTGGCATGAAACCATAAATCCCACTTGTTAATTTATTCCTTGATTTGTTTAACACAGAATTATGAGTAGAAAGACTCGTGCTTTCTGTATTTTGTTTTTGGATTCTAGGAATTGGCCGTACAATTATAAATTTTGGAATCTTTTTCCCATCCATGAAGGAGTTATTATGATATCGTTTTATTTTTGCAATCTATACCATGTGAATTTCGTTAATGGTGGTGATATGCTAGCAAATTTATCATTTTTTTTCCCTTTTAATTTTGTTATTATAGGAGGGCGTAGGATGTCGAATGCAATTAACTAATTTAGGATCGAAATATTTTGGGTTCTTTTTTTTTCTTTTTTCTTTTTTTGAATGAAGTTGTCATACAGCCTGCCAATCTCAAATGCTCATAGTAAATTAGGTTGTGCAGGAGATCTACCAAGGTCTTTTAATCGCTAGTTGGATCTGTATAACATTTGGGTAATTGTGGAACTTAATGACTAAGCTGTTTTAGTTGTCGTCATAAGCCTAATTAACGTGGATATTGATTTTACTGTAAAGCATTGTGTGATTGCAGCTTATACGATGTGAATAAATACAGATGGTGAATTCCTATTACAATATAAGTTTAGAAGTAAAGAGTAAAGTTCTTCCTTCTGTATGAGAACGATTCCTTCTTTATATTATTTGCTTTGGTTTTTGGATCTCTGTGGTAACATATATTGTGCGTGGTGTCTCATTGCATGCCCTAAGCCCACATGTGGTTTATTTTGGCAAACAAGAAGATCTTTTGATGTCTTAGGATGTACATGCACATAGAAAAACAATGAATGTGAACAATCCGTATTTGAGTTTGATCTTAGGAGAACTTGTACGTTTCAACTTGTGGTAATGTAGACAGTAGGTCTCCTAGCTTTTCCATGGTGCCTAAATCATTGAGGACCCTAGGTGGACACCAAGGTGCTCCTTCATAATTACTCTGATTTAGTCCAAAACAAATGGATTTAGATGAAAAATCTAAATTTTGGTTTTTCTTCCTTGCAGGATCCGTGCTTGTTTCAATCACTGCAGTAGGAATTTCGTTAGTGCTATACTTTTTGCGGCATAATATGAGCTTTACTGGCCCTTCTGTGGGTTCCGGTTAGTTATTCCTTTAACCTCGTTGCTACTTTTAAGTAAAGTTGGTACCAATTGTATGTTCTTTTTCAAAGTTCAGAAATGCTCCTATGGGGTGAGGACTGTTATGTTTATGCTTTGTGTGTCAATTTTTCTGGCATGGATGAACACATTACATTTCCATTGAAACAAATCTTAATGTAGCCATTGCAGGTGGAAGAACTGTTAGAAGGGCATTTGAGTTTGGGAGGACCTATGTAGTCAGACCCAAAGGTAGACACCAAGCCACTGTAGTTTGGCTACATGGCCTAGGTGATAATGGCTCAAGGTATAACTTTATTTCATAGCTTATTTTATTGATTTTGAAGATGGTTCACCCAATACTGGTGTAGTATGCCACTGCCCTTAAATTTTGGGTGTTTTTTCTGCTTAACTTTGTTTCATATTGGTTTCTAAGTTAATGGTAACCTTAGAAATAATAACAATAGATATATGAAGAATTGATTTGATTCATTTCTCTTCCATTGAAGGTTAAATTTTAAATTTAAAAAAAAATAAAAAAATCATGTTCTTGCCACTTGATGGACACGAATCAAACTACTTGTATTCTTCATGGCAACCTAACAGATTTTCTAGGTTAAAATCAATTATAAAGGTTTAATTTTTCCTGTTTTCTCATGCTTTGATGCTTGTCCATGATTTGTGTTGTAATACAGAAATTTTAAACAGCTTAAAGCTCTTGCTTCTCTTGCTGTTCTTCTTTGTTTGTACAAGTATTTCCAGTCTAGCACTTGTATTTTTTTACTTCTCTACATATACTATGTCTGAAATCTGGATGATTATTTTTATAAGAATGTTCAAGGAGCCCATGATATGTTCTTTCATAGGTGTTTAATATCATGATTTAGTGAAGCTGTTGGGCCTACAAAAAATTGCTTAGGATATTTGAGTATATAGGGAGAGATAGTGGAGAACATTGTGAAACAAATAGAATACATCTTCTATGTCCTCCCTCCAATGCCTGCCCCCCTACCAAAACCCCACAACACCAAAAGTAAAGAAATCAAGGAGAAAGAAAAAGAGGAGTAGAAAGTCAGCGATATCAAAAGTAAAGTAATTTTTGTTCAAGCTTCGCCATTATTTGTTGTCTATGACATTTACGTGCTTTCACACAGTTATGAAAAATATGCTGAATTAATTACATTGGTCAAATTGTAGTAGTAGTAGTGGTAACTGAAATATTAAAATTTCATTGTTAACCTTTTTCTTTTCTCACTGGCAGCTGGTCCCAGCTCTTGGAAACCCTTCCTCTTCCAAATGTAAGGCCATTTGCATCTAAATTACTTAGAAGTTTACATCACATGTGGCACTTTGTTTTTATTTTTATTTTTTGCCTCGATTGCAACCATTGAAAGTTAAGTATTTCTTTGACGCATTAACAAGTACTTTTTTTTTTTTTGGTGAATGATGCAATAACAAGTATTGTTAAAATAATATGATGCAGATTAAATGGATATGCCCAACTGCTCCTACTCAACCAATTTCTGTATTTGGTGGCTTTCCTTCCACCGCTTGTAAGTCTGTTAGCTTATCTGGCTACGTGAAATGAACATGTTGTTTTGATTTGATATGAAATCACCATGTCATTTATATTCTACTATGACTAGTTGAACAGTAAAGTTCAACTAATAACTTCTTACATTAAGATCTAATCCTGAGACAGTCATTGAAAAAGAGAAAATTTCCTTTCGGGGTGCAACTTTGTAAAAGGATGTTCAATTGATTGTTGTAATGTGATTCAGCTGGTTTTGTACTACTAAATTGATTGTCTTATGATTCAGGGTTTGATGTGGGAGACCTGTCAGAAGATGCTCCAGATGATTTAGATGGTTTGGATGCTTCAGCAGCGCATGTTGCAAATTTGTTGTCCACAGAGCCTGCTGACAGTAGGTCTTCACTTGCAGAGTTTTGTATATGATGATTGTATTCTGCGTGTTTATGATGTTGAAGCAGATTCTAATGTTCTCCTGGTTAGAAGAAAAAATAACAGAAGAAACAGAAATCACCTTGGATTAACATATGTTCTAATATCTATAGCGGGAAGATTATATATACATATTTGTATGCGGATGCATTTTATGAGGATAAAGACTTCAGAAATTTAACAATTAACTAAGAGTTCATATCAAAATTCCATTGGTCTATGAAATGATTAGACTAGAACAGGTTGGAGGTAGATGATATCCATTTGGGTGGTTGACTGCATATTGTGTAATCACTACATTCTATGTTCTAATTTTAAGAACTGCCTTGCTTTGGAAACTTTTTTTTGTTGACCTGAGTGTGGATTTCTCTTTTGCAGTTAAACTTGGAGTAGGAGGTTTCAGTATGGGTGCAGCTACAGCACTGTACTCTGCTACCTGCTTTACAATGGGAAAATATGGGAACAATAATCCATACCCGGCCAATCTGAGTGCAGTTGTTGGACTAAGTGGATGGCTTCCATGTTCAAAGTTGACTTCTTACGTTTTCCTCCTCTCTTGTCAATAGTGTACTTTATTTTGCAAATTCTGCTATCTTTTGGTAACAAGTTTTATTCTTTTCCAGGACCTTGCGTAACAAGTTAGAAGGGGTGGATGAAGCAAGGAGGCGTGCTGCATCATTGCCCATTTTGTTGTGCCATGGCAAAGGTACTCACAAGTATCTACTCTTGGTTCTCTTGTCTACGGAAAAAGTTACTCTTCTAGCTAACACAGCCATTGTCAGGAAAAATTAAAATTTTCTGTACATGTTAATCTAGTGGTCGGCAAATCCAATTACAGACTCTTGTATTGTGAAATACTTTCCACAGTATCTTCCTGAGCATTAACTCTTGTAGGTGATGATGTGGTTCCTTACAAATTTGGTGAGAAATCTTCACGGGCTCTGAATTCAACTGGATTTCAAGATATGTCATTCAAATCCTATGATGGGTATGTATAGAGCTATTGCTTGCATTTTAATTTTTTGTCTCCGAGGAATTTGAAAATCATGTCTTTCGTTTTAAATTTGCAGACTGGGCCACTTTACAATTCCTCAAGAGATGGATGAGGTCTGTGCTTGGCTAACTTCAAAGTTGGGGCTTGATAGGAGTTCATAATGATTCCATGTTAATCCTTAAGCAACTGGTGGAGGAACAAGAAAATGTTTCCGAAAGTAAGACTAGACTATGCAAGGTACAAGGATGAATCACTGAAAAAATGGCAGTGGATGCAACATAACAATTTAGATTGACATTCGACTACGTATACTATTATTCCTATTGTAACTATATATTGTTTGGTTGGTTGGTAATATACCTTATTGGTGGATCTTTAATACATTCATAATTACCCTCGTCAAAATGTTTGAAATTCAATACTTCGGTGGCTATAAAATACAAGAATTTCAAAAGGTGAAATTGAGAAAAGACTAATTAAAAACAGCCTTGTACATATGGAAATCAATGATTACAATAAATAACAATCTAGCTTCAGATTCGTCTATTCCAACAAATGAATGAAAAAGTAATTGCAACATGGTGGCTTGTGAAGAGAAAAACAAAAAATGAACAAAAGCAAATCAAATGAATTTTTTGCACTACAAAGTTAAGATACAAGCGGCTTTAACTCTTAATATGAGAACACGTTGGTGTTCTTTCAACGTAGACAATAGACACAAACAGTAGGTTTTTGCATTCTTCAAGAGTAGGAGGCACTGCGTTTTCACCTGTGAGTCTCTTTAACAAAAGCCACTTCCCCACTTCCAGATGTTGGCGACAGTCCAGATAACGGTGACAGCAGTCGCTTTTCTTGATCATCATCAATCTCTGTTGACTCACGTGGAGTAGTGCTTGACAGAGACTCGGTACAATCTTCTTCTGATGAAAACCAACGAATTAGGGTACAAATGCTAATTGTAAAACAGATCACATGTATGAATGTATGCATGCATATATACTACAAAAAGCACACAATGCTACAAAGAAAAAACTCACCAGAACATTCATGGTATTCAGGCAGCTGTTTAACAGTAGATACTTGAAGGCTTTCAGGAAGCAGACAACTGCAAAAAGCACCTGAGATTTCCAATAAAAAGGATGATTTAGTAACAGAGTATGAGACAATGAAGAGAAAAATCTGAAAGAGTATGTTACACACAAAATAAACCAAGTAGGAAGAGGGTGAGGCTGTATTTAATATGGAAAGAACCAGAATAAGAAAACGAAGTTCATATACACGGAATTGGGGACTAAATTTTGAAAATCATCACAACAATGATGTTCTCCTGCAGATGCAAAAGTTATCTCTAAATCTGACCCAAACATACACAAATAACTAATTGGACTCGTCTTAAAAGCAAAGAGGTAATTGAAATGTCATTTACAGATGAACAATTTTTAATTTCATGGGAAACAAATCACTGATCCTCAAGTAAATGAAACCCTCACTAAACTAGTTTAATCAGCCATGAAGCATTTGAGCCCATCATAAAATATTCAGTTCATTACAGATGAAAATAAGATTAGTCAATTTGAAAGTTCTTTATACCTAGCCGAGCTAGCCGATTCACCCAACCAGGTATCCGTTTTCCCATTAACCTCGATGACATGTCATCTGTGAAGTGGTTGCAATTCTTGGAGATCAGGTGATATGTATCCCCATGATACTCTGAAGCAACGTTCTCAATAAATGTCCGAAATTCAGAGGGTGACATATTTATGTAGCCCAGGGAGATAGAACATCGGAAAACAAAGCCTGGGCAGTTCCTTGGTTCTACTTCAAACACTCCACTAGCTGGGAAGTCATGGGCTCCAAAACCATACTCCTTTCCATGAACTGTTCATATACAATTAACAGATGCTTTAGCTCAACACATTACCTTTATCTTATACGAAGAACAACAATGAGACATCTAGTTCACTTCAAATCAATTTATTTCTCAGTTCTTTAAAACAGAATTTTCCAGATTTCACTTGATTTCATTAACTCTAATAAAAAGTTCAATAACACAGAGATCTAAAAGGTTAATATAGTATGCTAGCTTCATCATAATTGGATGAGACCATCTACATGTAACTCAAAACAACCAGAAAATGGTCTGTCTCTCTCTTCCCAACACACACATACGCACCACTTACAAAAATGGATTGTAATATCATTATTCTAGATTTTAAATACATAGATATGCAGGAAATTGAACAGTGCAGAGGATACTTTTTGTAATATGGTATCAAAATGAACCTAATTAAACCCAAAAAATATCAACCTAGAAAGTAAACATAGGAACATCTAAGATTCTATGAAATTCTGTGTCACTTGAAACACTAAAAATCAAATGAATGCATGAAGCAGCGAACAAATTATACACTTCAGAATCAGCTCTTGTTCAAACATCATATTCGAAGTGAAACAACCAACTCCTTTTTGGTTAACTTGTTTTAGCCTGCAGTAGTTAAACTTGAGGAAAATTTCTCTCACAAAAGCCAATGATTTAAAAAAAAAGGGTCTTTTAAGTAATCTTCCTATACCGTATTGTTATATTCGTGTCATTTATATTGGTCTTAGCTGACTAAAAAACCCTCCTTTAAACCAACGCAACCCATAGAAGCAAGGGCCTGCCAGCAAAGCGGGTTCTTACTTTGCAGTACTTTAACCTTTTCTATTTTTCCCTAACCAGTCCTAAATGCTGATTACTGATTTATATTGCTCCGGCACATCAAGATCGCTAGAATGAAAAACAATAACTGAGTATTAAATGCAAAAGTTTTGATTCATAGCCTCCCCGTATTTAAGTTTCTAAATTACTACGCTTCGAGTCTATATTAACTAAATCTTAAAAATCAAAGCTTTTTCGCGAGGGGTGCCAAGATAAAATACACCTAACTAAAACGAAACCACAAGACATCAGCCATCATTATCATTTATCAATGTAAAGGTAGTTCCTCAAATGAATTTTTTTAGTGAAATTATCATTTCCAAGTGTACGAAACATAACGCCAAGCAGCCAACAAAAATCCAGAAAACCTCCAGCACCCATATCAAAAAAGGAAAAAAGGAACATCCAGGAAAATATGAGACATGGGGAATTTCCCAAACCTTCAATGCCCGAATGAAAGATTCCGAAACCGAACCAAAACATGTAATTGTTGAGAGGGGTGAGATCGTAGACATTCAACACCAATTCTGTCTCAAGGTTCTTGGCCACCTCATTTGCACGACCACGTTGGGAGTTGGAGTTGGAGTTGGAGGTGATGTCGACCCCCATTTATTACAATATCTGGAATTCCAACAGAACCCCTTAAAGCCCCTACAGATTTGTTTCCTTCTCAGTCCATCGGAGAGAGAGAATATGAGCCATAGAGATCCATCTCCGGTCCGGGCAGAGAGGAAAAGGCAGAAAGGCAGAGAGCTTTGGGACTTTTGAGGAATTAAAATAAAGCAAATATTAAAAGTCACAAATATGGCTCGTGACAAGGTGGCTGCCCCAAATCTGGTCCTACTATTACAAAACAAATCTTTTGTCAAAACAAAATTAATAATAATAATTTAAAAAATCAGTGTCTTTTTCTACTTTTATTATTATTATTATTTTCTTCAAAAATTGTTGTTTTACTTGTGTTTTAATGCATCATAAACTACTACTATTTTTATTTTTTGAAAAATTCTTATTTCACTTAATAAAATTAAATGATATACGAACATTGATCGAATAAGAATAAATGGATTATCATAATTTGAAAATAATTTAAATTTTTTTAGGAAAATAAAAATATATAAATTTTTGAACTTAATTCTTTTGAAAAACAATAATGTAAAAGCACCATGGTGTGGAAGTTATTAAATATAACTATTTTTTGGTTCATTTATTAGGTTGATTATATAAAAACAATATAATATTGTACTTATTAAAAAAATGTGGAAATCTATAGAAGGGCATTCAATAATATTGAAGCTGTATTATTAATCCAGAAGTAAAAAGAAAAATGAAGAAGAAGGCCAAAGAGCTTGTGGTAAATTTAGCAACATTAATAAAAAGCCAATTAGGGAATTATAACCAAATCCACACTGCACGCAACCTAATTAAGGTTTTAGATTACATAACATATATATATATATATATATATATATATATATATATATATTAAAGGAAATATAACCTAGCGATGCTGTTCCTCGATCGCCATTGAACCTAATAAGGCTGTTACTTTGTATTTGTTCTTTATTTTCAAAAACCTTGCCGTGACCTGTCGTTCTAATGTATTCTTTTGACAACTTTGCTAACATAATATATATGTGTGTGTTTGGACATGATTGAATGGTCTAGATTGTTATCCAGTCACATATTATTGAAAAGAATAAATTAAGTAAGAGATAGGAAGACGAAGTATTACAGAATGTGCCGCTAATTAAGATGGTATCTCTGAAACATATATGCAGTCAGAATTGGTAAAGGGGGTGGGTAGTTAAACACCTTTCTTGTCAAGTAATTATAATATTGGACTACCAGTTTCTACCAAAAAAAATATATTGGACCACCTGTTCTTTTTCAGATGGACGTACAGAGAAGTCATGACCAGTAGTGGTACAACTAGATGTTCAAATTAATAATGATCTTATTGAACCCAGAATTTATGATTTGAAATTAAAGAATTTGCATTTTGAAAGAATTTCAGGGTTGTTCTTAACCCCGAAACCACCAGAACCTCTCCTCCTCTCTCTTCATAAAAGTTTACCACTGTTTGGAGATTGTTTATGGATATCCCCAGCAGCAGTAGTGAAACGTGGCCATTGGAAACGTGGAAGGGTCCAGAAAATGGTAAACTTCAATGAAGAGAGAGCAGGAGAGGTTAAAAACAACTCTGACTTTCTTTAAAAATGCAATTTCTTTCAATCTTAACAAAGTTGGTGGAGAAAATGCTAAAATTAAGGAGGTTTAAGGCGTGAAAGAGTCAAAATATCCGTTTTCTAATAGAACACAGAGAACTACACTTAATATTATATTAGGAGAATGGAACTGTTCACCCCTCGACACATTATTATTACGAATAGAGTTCAATTTTGGTTTAAACTCCTTAATGTTCTTAGTTTCCTAATTAAACACGTATATATATAAATATTTCTTACATTAAACCACTATATATACAAGTGTGAAGCCATTAAGACTATACAATTGAGAATCTATACCGATCTCTTCCGTCGCCCATTATTGCGTATATACTGCTTAATTACTTGCGGTTGATATCTTGCAGACAAACGACGTCGAATGCGCGTTCTGTGGCGGGGAATTCCGGTTCTGCTGCAGGGACGTGACGTAGAGTAATTCTTGAAGCTCAAACTCAGAAGTCCAAGAAAGTCAAAGAAGTTTCGAAGAAGATGATTATAACAGTATAATGCGTTCAGGACAGAGTTCCTGTAGGCTTCAAATTCATTCCAACTGAAGACGATGCATTTTTTCTCGAAAAGAAAGATGACGTCGCGGGGCGTTCGGCGGTGGGAAATTCCGGTTTTGGAAAATAAAAACCGGAGCTAGGAATAATATTGACGATGGTGTGGAATTAGGATGGACTGGGTTCAAGGAATCATTCAGATTCTTTCAACGATCAGAGGGACCCACAAGGTGGTTCATAGAAGAATTCACCATCGTTTTTATAGAAAAATTGTCCGCCATGTTTGCTCCAGGAGATCACAGTGATCTCCTGGAGAAGACATGGCAGACAATTTTTCTATAAAAACGAGTCCATCCTAATCCAACTCGGAATCAGTTGGAATGAATTTGAAGCCTGCCGGAACTCTGTCTTGAACGCATTCTACTGTTATACTCATCTTCTTGGAAACTTCTTTGACTGAAATGGTTTCTGAGTTTGAGCTTCAAGAATTACTCTACGTCACTTCCCTGGTTTTCGTCTTCTTCTCCGCACGCAACTTATTTATACTACTTTGCTTAATTGATAAAACGGTCACTTTTTTTAAATTTAGGGGATAATTATAATTACATCCCCTAACCTGTTTTCAATTAAATATTAGACACGCTTATATATTTTATCATGCGCCACTTCCAATTTTAATTTTTTATCATAAAATATTTCATTGAATATTGTTAACTTATGCAAAAATATAATAACTATTATCAAATAGTTCCAAGTTTTTTTTTTTTTTTGGTGAATATAGTTCTAAGTTAATTATTGCATGGATGGTCAATTTTTGGTGGATGTTGATTCCTAAACCATATAATTTGCTACATATTTGTTGTAGTCTCGTAATAAATAAATTAAATTAATTAGGAATAGTTATGCTCACTCTTTCACATTTAGACGCTCATTTAAAATATTAAAAAAGGCTGTAATCTGACTAAAATACCCTTTAAAATTTAAAAAATGTACATAATAGAAAAATAACAATTTTTATATTCATCATGTAAGAAAATATGATAATTTTTTTTTTGTTTAATTGATAACTATATATACATAAATATAATCATCATTAAATTATAAGTTTTTAGACATATTTAATGCAAAGATATGTGTGTATATATATAATATTTATTTTGGTTTAATATAAGAAATATTTAGGTGTTTAGAAATATTTGTGTCTCGGTTTAATATAAGAAATATTTAGAAATATTTATGTCTCGTGTTTAATTAGGAAACTAACTACATCAACTAGTTTAAACCAAAATTGAACTCTATTCTCCTAATATAATTCTGAGTGTGGTACTGTGTATTCTACTAGGATACAGGTACTTTCACACCTTAAACCTCCTTAATTTTTGAGTTTTCTCCACCAACTTTGTACCTCACTATATATATAAATACTGTATCCTAGTAGAACACACGGTACCACACTCAGTATTATATTAGGAGAATTAAAAACATTATATTTAAGGAGAAAGAGGAACCAGCATTTTGAAAGAATTTCAGGGTTGTTCTTAACTTTTATGAAGAGAGAGGAGGAGAGGTTAAGAATTTCAAGGCTGTTCCATCTACCAACTAATGGTGTATTCTGATACAAAAGTTAATTGACAGATACTAAACCTTCGTTTTGGCAGTATCAGTGTGCTCTAAAGCACCACTTTTTTTCCTTTTTTTTTTGATAATATGCTCTGGAGCACACTGATACTGCTGAAATGAATGGTATAATATCATCAATATTGCATATATAAAGGAAATTACGAAGGTATAATGTCATCAATATTGCACATCTAAAATGAATAACTTATAAAAAAATAATTTAATATATTTTATTATTATAATTATTATTTGTTTGTAAACATTGTCTTCGTGAAACTTTCTCCTCAAAACTTTATTGAGCATGTACTGGCGTGCTGTTCAAGAATCTCCAACCAGACAAGGAAGAAGAAGATTCAATTTTCTTATGTCAAAGTTGAAATCTGCGCTTTCACTCCTCATCAGCTTGAACTGGCTGCTTATCACCGATTTTTCTGATTATCACATTCTACTTTTCATGGATTTTCTGATCATCTCCTTCAACAAAGTCCAGATTTAGGGATGGTGTTGATGGATGCAGTCAGAATTGGTAAAGGAGTAGGTAGTTAAACACCTTTCTTCTCAAGTAATATTGGACTACCAGTGATCTTTTGCAGATGGACAGAGAAGTCATCACCAGTGGTATCGAACCCAGAATTAATGATTCGAATATCATTCACTGGGTCTTTTCTAGTGCCTTCCATATTTGTATATATAGTGGTTTAATGTAAGAAAAATTTATATATATACGTGTTTAATTAGGAGACTAACAACATTAAGTAGTTTAAACCAAAATTGAACTCTATTCCTAATAATAATGTGTTGAGGGTGAACAGTTTCCATCCTCCTAATATAATATTTAGTACTGTGTTCTACTAGGATACGGGTACTTTCCCTGTTCCCAGTAGTGAAAAGATTAATACCAGGTATCATCACCTCTTTTAGGCTTATAGAACTACTGGTACTGGGTATATGCAAAAACAATCTATAGGTGGTATTCACAAGGTAAAGGCTGGTCAAAGATGTTTGTTTCTCTAGTACTGGACTACCAATTCCTTATCCGATGGACAGAAGCGGAAACCGGCTGGTAGTGAACCCAGGTATTCTTTAATAGAGGCAGTGCTACAACCGGTGATCTTTCCCAATTATTGAATTCAATATCTGGGTCTTCATCAGTATTTGTGGTGATACCAATCTCATATATTTCAGATATTACCCATTTCTGTGTATATAAGACATGCATATATATATTATTATCATAAAAAATATATATTAAGAGTCTGTTTGATAATATAATTTTTTTTTTTATAACTTCATCGATTCTGTGACGCAAGAAAAGTGAATCTTCTTCCTTTTCTTGTTGAAGTTTCTTCAACTCCGAGTCAGTTGGAATGATCGAATTTGAAGCCTATAGGAACTCTGCCCGGAACGCATTCTACTTTTATGGGTTTTGTCATCTTCTTGGTCACTTCTTTGAATTTCTTAAATGACTTTCTTGGAGTGGAATGGTTTGTGAGTATGAGCTTCAAGAACTACTACGTCCCTGGTTTTCATCTTCTTCTCTGCATGCATCTTGTCTATACTCCTTCCCAAAGTTTCTTTTTTATAAAAAAAAATAACAATTTTTATATTCACGATCTATTAATATGCAAGAAAATATGTTAATTTTCATTTTTGAATTAATAACTAGATATACATAAATATAAATATAATTATCATTGATTATAATTAGTTTTTGGACACACTTAATGCAAAGACTTTGTTAAGCTTCAAGAACCACAGAGTCCATTGACACCAAATTAATTAAACATATTAACAATGTAACATTAACAAATTTGATCTCAATAAAATTTGTCTTTCAGTTCAAAAAAATAAAATAAAAAAAGTTGTATTGCACATTTTGTATAGATACTAGTAAAAAATTATTAACATGAATATTAAAAAAATATATATTTTATTAATAAACCATAGATAAATGTTCAAAGAGCAAAAAACAAAACCCGTACATTCCTTAAAGAGACATATCTAATTTCTAAATACGCTCAAAGATACTTTTAATTTATCAAACATGATGATGACGATTGACGACGTAGGAGAGATGAAATATATATATAATTAACGGAACTCATGTGCCCATATCCATAAACAAAATCAATCAAGCACGTTGATGGAAATCGTACGTACAAATCCTTCAGCAGCTAATTAATTATGAACCATGGGAGCTGAGGGCTTCTAGAGTAGATATAATGAAGAAATATACCATTAATTGGCTGCAACTACACACCTACAACCACAGCTTATATATGTCCCAGTGAAACATGCAGGTTACGTATTCGATGTATGTCTTCTTCAACCATTAATATTTTTTTCCTACTCTCTGTGTTTCCTGTATATCTATATATACATATATATACATATATATCCATATATTTGTTTTTCAAAGTATTGTATTAAGATTATGCATGACTGATATGATTAATTAGAAGAAAAATTAGCAGAGCACGTATATATAATTATACACATACACACAAAGAAGATACCTGATGAAGCTAACTCTGTGCAGTCAAATTAACACTACTCTTACTCTCCATCTCATATTAATCACAACACTCTAATATTTTCGTCATATCATTCTAAATTTGCTCATTAGCCTATCTAGCTACTAATTAATTACATAAATCTGTGTCTGAAACTATGTATATGTGCAATCTGCATACATCGTTCTGTCTGAAGCTATATATGTTTGTATCATATCAGCAACAAAATGAAAACTACTAGCTTGCTAGTGCGACTACAGCTTCATTAATTAGGCATCTACAACTATGTACATAATATTAATGGTGAGAGTAGAAGTAATCTGGGAATCTACTGAATGCTGAGTGGCCTGATGATGATCTGCTTCCTGAATCCTGATCTTTACTCTTGGAATATTTTGCACAAGACCCAGCGGTTGTACTACATTAATTAAACAATGCGGAACATGAAAAGAATATTAGTCAACTAAACATTATAATTGAATTCGAAACTGATATATATGAATGTACAGAGGAATCGGAAATCATAACATACTTTGTTTCTATCCATTGGATGAACAATAGAAAACTGATGCATTTTCCAGTTTGCATTGTTTTCATTTTCAAAGAATGTCAGGGTTGTTCTTAACCCCGAAACCACAACCATCTCTCCTCCGCTTTCCTCATTGAAGTTT
The DNA here is from genome assembly GCA_007844105.2 of Rhamnella rubrinervis. NCBI lineage: Eukaryota > Viridiplantae > Streptophyta > Magnoliopsida > Rosales > Rhamnaceae > Rhamnella > Rhamnella rubrinervis. The sequence continues at coordinate 17,564,682 of CM017583.2, read as the reverse complement.
ACCACTGTTTGGACCCTTCCACGTTTCCAGTGGCAACATCCCAGAGATTGTTTTAGCATATCTCCATTAGCAGTAGTGAAGAAATACCAGCAGGTCTCACCTCTTTTAGGCTTATAGAATTCTGGATCTGCATATATATATATATAGACACAAATGTCAAACTCTACTTTAGGTTACAAAATTCTCTCACCTCACCTCATGAAATAAGTATATGCAATCACACTAGGAGGAAGATGATAAATGTATATTGTATTGTATACGTACCTACGAGCTGCTTGGGGTGGTATCTGTAAACATGGTCTTCATGGATCAAGTCACAAGGTAAAGGCTGGTTGAAGACCTTTCTTCTCAAGTAGTCCACTACCAATTCCTTGTCAGATGGAGAGAAGCGGAAGCCAGCTGGCAATGAATCCAGGTACTCATCAACAGATGTCGCCGGCTGTACAATTGGATGTTCAAATATATTGAATCCAGAGTTGATGAATTGAATATCTTTCAGTGGATCTTCATCAATATTTCTGTTGTTACCAATCTCATAAATCTTATGTATGACCCATTCCTGTGGATATGACACATGCATATATATATATATTTATATATCAATAGTTATAACAAAATAAATAAATTAAATTTTCTTATAACTTAAGTCATTTTATATATGCATTAATATTGATGATGTTATACCTTCGTTTTGGCAGTAGCAGTCTGATCTCCTGGACCTGAGATGGCAGACAATTTTTCTATAAAAACAATGGTGCATTCTTCCATGAGCCACGTTGTGGGTCCCTCTGATCGCTGGAAGAATCTAAATGATTCCTTGAACCCGGTCCATCCGGAACCCACCCCATCGTAAATATTAGCACTAGCTCCGGTTTTTTTCCAAAAGCCGGAATTTCCCGCCACGAAACGCAGCCGCGACGTCATCTTTCTTTTCGAGAAAAAATGCGTCATCTTCTCTCCGGGAACTTTGTACGTCGCTGTGATCATTACGTCGATATCAAAATTTGGAACGCGTCCCACATGCAATATATATATATATATATATATATATATATATCCATAACTAATTAAGCTACTGTACGTACCCAATACAAATCAACATGAAAACTGATTAAGAAATTAAACGAATATTAAAATAAATTAACCATGTTAAAAATCACGTTCATAAGTATAGAGACATATAGTAATACGGAAAAGAAAAAAAACAATTACCCATCAGGTACGTATATATGAAATGCAGAAACAAGAAATGAGAAAAACAATTACCCATCACGTACATATGAGAATTACAGAAACAAGAAATGCCAAAGAATAAAAGTGATGGAGACCCACCTTCGAGTTGAGCAGGAGTGTAATCATAGAATTCAATTTCCTTTATTCTGTGGCACAGGAAAATTGAGTCTTCTGCCTTTTCTTGTTGAAGTTTCTTCAGGAGGTACTGGGTCACCAACTCGGAATCAGTTGGAATGAATTTGAAGCCTACAGGAACTCTGTCTTGAACGCATTCTACTGTTATACTCATCTTCTTGGAAACTTCTTTGACTTTCTTGGACTGAAATGGTTTCTGAGTTTGAGCTTCAAGAATTACTCTACGTCACTTCCCTGGTTTTCGTCTTCTTCTCCGCACGCAACTTATTTATACTACTTTGCTTAACTGATAAAACGGTCACTTTTTTTTTAAATTTAGGGGATAATTATAATTACATCCCCTAACCTGTTTCCAATTAAATATTAGACATGCTTATATATTTTATCTTGCGCCCCTTCCAATTTTAATTTTTTTATCATAAAATATTTCATTGAATATTGCTAACTTATGCAGAGATATAATAACTATTAAATAGTTCTAAGTTTTTTTTTTTTGTTTAATTGATAACTACATATACATAAATATACTTATCATTAAATTATAAGTTTTTAGACATATTTAATGCAAAGATTTTGTTAGAGCTCCAAGAACCACGCAGTCCATCCGCACCAAATTAAATAGCATATTAACACTATAACATTAAAAAATGTATTTCACATTTTGTATTGATATTAATAAAAAAATTATTAACATGAATCCTACACTTTGAGCAATACGACCCAATTAGAAGCCAATTTCAATATGCTAATATATATGTGTATATATATATAATATTTATTTTGGTTTAATATAAGAAATATTTACGTGTTTAGAAATATTTATGTCTCCGTTTAATATATGAAATATTTACAAATATTTATGTCTCGTGTTTAATTAGGAAACAAACTACATCAAGTTGTTTAAACTAAAATTGAACTCTATTCCTAATAATAATGTTTTCCATTCTCCCAATATAATACTGTGGTACTGTGTGTTCTACTAGGATACGGATACTTCCACTCTTTCATACCTTAAACCTCCTTAATTTTAGCGTTTTCTCCACCAACTTTGTACCTCATATATATATATATATATATATATATATATATATATATATATATTTAAGGCGTGAAAGAATTTGCATTTTGAAAGAATTTCGGGGTGGATCTTAACCCCAAAACCACCGCAACCTCTCCTCCTCTCTACCACTGTCTGGAGATTGTTTATTGTTGATGGTAAACTTTTACAAAGAGAGAGGAAAGGTTAAAAATTTCAAGATTAAAGCTAACGGTGTATTCTACTGCAAAAATTGATAGATATTAGACTTTCGTTTTAGCGATGTTAGTGTGCTCTCCATAGTATAGAGCACACTAATACTGTTGAAACGGAGGTATAATATCATCAATATTCTACATATAAAGGAGATCATGAAGGTATAATGTCATCAATATTGCACATATAAAATGAATAAGTTATTAAAAAAATTTAATATATTTATTTATTATAATTATTATTTGTTTGTAAACATGGTCTTCATGAAACTTTCTTCTCGAAACCTTGTTGAGCGAGTATGTATTAGCGTACTGTTCAAGAAACTCCAACCAGACAAGGAAGAAGAAGAAGATTCAATTTTCTAATGACAAAGTTCAAATCTACGCTTTCAGGCAAGGTATCATCACGTCTTCTAGGCTTACAGTAATCTGCATACAAGCTGCTTAGGCTGGTATTTGTAAACATAGTCTTGATGGATGCATTCACAAGGTAAAGGCTGGTCAAAGATCTTTCTTCTCAATTTTTTCGCTAGTGGTGCTGGAGATACGCAAAAACAGTCTCAAGCTAGGTGGCCATTGGAAACGTGGAAGGGTCCAGAGAGTGATTAAACTTTTATGAAGAGAAAGGAGGAGAGGTTAAGAACAACTCTGAAATTATTTCAAAATGTAAATTCTTTCACGCCTTAAAATTAAGTAGGCGCCTTAAAATTAGGGAGGTTTAAGGCATGAAAGAGTGTAAGTACCCGTTTCTTAGTAGAACACAGTACTAAATATTATATTAGGATTATGGAAACTGTTCATCCTCAAGGGATTATTCTTAGGAATACAGAGTTCAATTTTGGTTTAAATTACTTAATGTAGTTAGTCTCCTAATTAAACACGGATATATATAAAATACCTCTTCCATTAAACCACTATATAGCAAATATTGAAGCTATACAATTGAGAATTTTCACAAATGTCTCTTCCATTAATTACCTAATGGTGTATTATGCTATAAAAATTGATAGATATTAGACCATCGTTTAAGTAGTATTGATGTGCTCTGGAGCACACTAATACTATTGAAACAGATATAAAATGAATAAGTTATAATAAAAAATTAATATATTTTTTTATTATAATTATTATGTGTCTGGCATGGTCTTCATGAAACCTTCTTTTCGAAACTTTATTGAGCGACTATGTAATAGCGCGCTGTTCAAGAAACTCCAACCAGACAAGGAAGAAGAAGATCCAATTTTCTTATGTAAAAGTTGAAATCTACGCTCTCACTCCTCATCAGCTCAAACTGGCTGCTCATCACAGATTTTTCTGATTATCACATTCTACTTTTCATGGATTTTCTTAACTCCTTCAGCAAAGTCCAGAGTCAGGGTTGGGTTATATTATTCATTCTTTCTTACACGGACGATCCAGTTTCTATGAAAAAATAAAAATTAATACATTTTTGAGTGATTATAAATGTTCGTGAAGATCACCCAGTCAGCAGATGACGGACAATGCAAAATATTATGCGGCTTGCCCTACGTTCTACGCTTGGCCTCTCCTGGTGGATAGATTTCGTTTATTTCCACCTCATAATTTTAATCATTATTTCTACTTTCATTTTCATTTTAAAATTTGTAATTTATAAAAATAAAACCAAATTTATTAACATTGCATTCATTCATGCATTACATGACTCTAAGTAAAAAAACTTTACCCGTTAATAAAATTCTGAATCGATGAGATTCACGTCCAAACCTTTTTAAAAAAAAAAAAAATTTAAAAAGAAACGTTCACAACCAAATTTTATTTAATACTAATTTATTTTATTTGAAAATAAGTTGACAGCACGACAGTGTTAATTCAGAAAATCATATTATGGCGCGGCGTGCATTGGACAGGAGACGACTAAGCTATTATAGTTTATAACTACCAGCACCATCAATATAATACATGAAATAATATTACAATACATACAGCAACAAAATACTTAATTTAACTCGGTGTTTATTTAAAAATCAAATTTTAAAATAAAATATACTAACTCATCATAGTGTGCCTGGATTCATCTCCCGCATCCACAACTAATTAACCATGTGTGTTTTACATAGCCACGTCTGGGTCCAACCTTCTCTGAATAGCAGCTGCGGCCTACACAAACCGTAAGAAATAGTTCAAGTGGTGATGCATCAATTAGAAGAAGGCCATAAGAGCATTGAGAGTTGCACTTTTAAAAATATATGCTTGAGTTGCATGAAAATGCTCACCTCAAAGTTTCCAACCTTGTACTGGTAAGCCATCTCCTCTCTGAGTTGAGCTTGCTCTTTCATTGCTTGTGCCTGACAAACCAAATTGATATTATGTGTGAGACAAAACAAGCAATCGTTCACTATGCATAAATGGATTATGACTAAACTCTGGAATTACTATTAAGAAACCATGCTATTATAATAGACTGACCATTCCACTTTGCATAGAGCGCTTCAAAGCTTTCACCTCTTCCTCCTTTTGCTTCTCACGTGCTACTGCCAGTTCTTGCCTGGTAAAGATAAAAAAAAAATCACTTACCGAGCTATGAATGTTAACAGTTACGACCATTTGGCCAACAGAGGCAAACTTCATTAAAAAAAATTCAACTAATAGCTGACGCTAGGCAATATTTTCACTCAACCGCTTAAGTCAGTTGCAATTACATGAACTATTACTTATCCATAATCGAACATGCCCTTTTAAATAAAGTTCAGTCTCATGCTATTAAGTGTAAACAGGAAAGCAACAAGCCAGTAAGCAAAGAGATCAGCCATTAATCCAGAGTCAAAAGGCAAATGAACAAGTGGGGCAATGAAACACATAGGTCAAAGAGCCACACATATGGTAAATTTAGCAACATTAAAGCCGACAAGGGAATTAAACTTAACACACACTGCAAGAAAACTAAGGTACTAGATTATGATAACAGTAAAGGAAATACAACATACCGACGCTGTTCCTCATCATTGAACACAGTACGTTCCTTCTCCAAAACCTTTAAACCTCGTTTTATTTCTTTTTCCCTTTTATGCTGGTGATAAGCATCAAGGTTATAATACCTGTGATAATATATATATATATTACTTGTCAAATTGCATTTCATAATTGTTCAATACAAATTATCCAATCACGTCATGTGCATTCTATAAAACTGAGAAGGTAAAAAATTTCTCTAAAATAATATCATAACATTAAAAAGGATGCGATATTTTTGTTTTTGGCAAACTTAAAAGGACGCTATATGTGTTATATTAGACTATATTAACTCCCTTAGTTTCATTCCCCATTTACTGAAAGTGTATACACAGGCAAAACTTCTTCCAGAATCACACCACAAGCATTTAAAGCGGAAGGGAAGTAAGATAAAGGTACATAACTAACAGAACAGAAGATTACTTTTTGGAAGGAAAGGTCGCAGTGTTGTGGTCCTCCATGAATCTGTGCAAAATATCATAGAAGAAATTTAAATAGAATTTACACTACTCTTACTCAAATTAAAAGATTAAGAGCAGTTAAACATATTCTAGTTATTCCTTTAATGAGGAAAAACAATGCATGCAACCAAGGAATCAATACACTTACTGTTTAAACATCTGCTTCTCTTCCCAATTAGGTAAGCTTTCCAGATTCACCTATAAAGAAGATCCAAAAAAATATAGTTAAAGTAAAAGCCTCAACAAGATAAGTGCAATTTGAAAACAGCTTGACATAACAGAAATGCTACTTTCACTATACAGATACATCTTAAATCTAATTTGTTAAGTAGCGATTTTAATGACAGGATCCTACCATCAACAATTACAACTAAAATGCAAAGAGAAATTTAGTTCTACCCTTCAAGTAATTTCATCATTCCATCAATTTATACATGAAAGAACACACATTGCATCTCAATCTCAAGTGTTGTTTTACTGACAGATAAAATAGCAATAATAAGAAAGTAATAGAACATAATTTAGGCTATTAGGTATTGGTGGGTGGTAAAACACTGGGAAATGAAGTACCTGTTTAACCTCTGCCAACCACGCAGTGAACTCAGGTCGTTTAGTCCTATAAAGAACCAATCTTCATGTGAATAAAAAGACGATAATTATTGCATAATGAGGCAGTAAAAATAGTCCCAAAACCAAAAAATAACTCAATTAATAAAATCAAAAGTTCAACCATTGGCAAGAACAGTGGCAGTACATATATATTCATCATCGATGTTTGTAATTCTGAAAGGTAACATGTATTGGCTTTTATGGCATAAAGATGCAAAGCAACAAAAAATGAGGCAGTAATTATAAAACACTCTTTAGATAACAGAACGTGTTAAAAACTGTTCTAATGGTTTTAGTCCTTTAGTTAGCCAAAAATTGTTCGCAGCTCACTTGCTTCAGGTTAGTACTCAGTATAAGAACCTTGAAATTCACAATTCATTCAATCTCATTTCTTCCTTACATATCTTACGTAATGGTAAACAGAAACTCTTGTGAATAATAAAACCACATAAAGTGAGTTATAAACTGTGGACGACCTATTATATGTCTTAGCCTTCTTTACAAATAGTATAACAACCTCTACAAGCTTCTTCTCTTTTCCTACAGTTTCTCAGCAACCAAACAGAAACCTAGTGAGATAATAAAGTTAAAGAAAGAAAGGGGAAAAAATAAAAAATAAAAGATAGCTTACCACATATCAGTTTCTCTGATAATCCCATACTTCCCCCATAGATTCGTCACAGCTCCTTTCTTTCCTTTTTCCTTTTTCTCCTTCTTCTTTCTCTCCTTTTTCCTCTCTTCCTCTTTCTCTCTTCTCCTCCTCTTCTTCTCCTTCTCCCTCTTCCTCCTCTTCCTCTCTCTCTCTTCCTCTTTCTCTTTCCTCCTCCTCCGCTCTTTCCTCTTCCTCCTCCTCCTCCTCTCAGTCTCACTATCCTCGGAGCCAGAACTGTTCGAGTCGGACTCTGAATCCGAACCACTACCTTCCGAGTCCGAGCTTTCGGACTCAGAAAACGAACTTGAATCCTCCTCACTGCTATACCGTCTTCTCGTCCTCCTCCTTCTCCTCCTTCTACCTTTCCCGTGGCTTATCTCTTCTCTGTCTTCCGAATCAGAACTCTCCCGCGCTTTCCTTCTGGATTTACTTCGTCTCCCGTCTTCATCGATAACAGAGCATGAGCTTTCTCGCGCTTTCCCGGATCTTCCTCCATTTTCTTCTTCTTTCTCGGAATCGTATCCTGATTTCTCCGGTGGTGCTCCGTTCCGATCCTTAGCCATTTTGCTTTCTCAGAGAGTGACAACTAAAACAAACGAGACCAGGCAAAAAAAAAAAAGGAGAAATACGAGAGGAGAGAAGACTACCTTCGTAATTTCACCTATAGTGGATTTGGGCTGCACTTTAAAGTGTGACCCGAATCCAGTACGAAGGTTGTGGGTCAACTTCGATCCAACTAATGCTGACCCATCGTCTCGTGCCATTTCAAGAGTGTTCTAAATACAGGCCTAATTAACTGTATACACCTCTCCGTGTTATTAAATGGGTAATTACCCCAAATACCCATGTGATCAATAATTTATGCCAAAATACTCATTCATCCATAATTCCGTTTAAAATGCCCATATATTTTATTAAATACCTAAAATACCCCTGCTTTAATTGTAAGTGTAGATTGATGGTAGAATTTACTTGCAAGTAGTCTCATTGCCTAATGAGTAAATCAGAAAAATTAATGGTGAATATGTATACAATAGTGGTAAGTAGCTTACTTGTCACTTGGTGGCGAGTCTCGCTGGCTAGTGGCGAGTCTCACAGCCTAATGGCGAGTAAATCAAACAAACTAGTGGTGAGTATGTATACAATAGTGGTAAGTAGCTTACTTGCCACTTAGTGATGAGTCTCGCTGACTGGTGGTGAGTTTCACAACCTAGTGGCGAGTTTCATAGTCTGGTGGCGAGTCTCGCTGTCTAATGGCAAGTCTCGTGAGTAGAAGAAAAACAGAGTTTAAAATAAGAGTATTTTGTATAAAAAATGATAAATATGACAGAAGTATAGATATATGGGTATTTTGAAACAAATTATTGGCCACGTGGACATTTGAGGCAATTACCCTTATTAAATTCTGAAAAATCTCAACTAATTAATCATGGCTGTAGTTAAACTCAATCATACAAAAAGCGATTATAGGCTAACTACCCCTGATAAAGCGTCTGTAAGAATTGAATTGTAGTCATATTTTAATACATTTCTACCTACATATATTAATCTTGTATTTACTTTCTTTTAATTTCTAACGTTGGTATACTATTTCCAATCATACATGTTCCTCAACAGTTCCATCAACTTAATATGAACGTGCATGGGAAGTTGGGAACTATAATATATCATAGGAAGAGTAATTGACATGGTGGGGACATGATCATTCCAAAGGTTTCAAAAAATAAAAATAAAAACCAATCACGAGCCTAAAGCAAAGATGGTAAGAAACATATTTTTCTTGTTCACCAACTTTTACTCATCTCCAACATGTAATTGTTTGTGGTACAGAAAATTGCACTCTGATAATTTCAAGATCAAGCATAACAAGCAAGAAAAATCTGCCATTACCATACCAGTTTTACTTCTGTGTTAAGCTTAGGATCTTTTCTGTTTCCTCATCTGCATCTATTTTGTCACTATTCATGCTCTGTAGGAGACAATCCACTTCTTTTCCCACTCTAACGTATGCCTTGATCAACGAGTGGTACATCTCCCTATTCACTGGAATCACACTCTTCAGTGAGCTTACAAAAGCTTCCAACTCTTCTATGTCTCCACTATCACTGAGCGAATTCAACATGCTCGAAATCACTTCAGGTTTCGGCCTCCATCCTTTGTTTTGTTCCCGAACAGTTAGAGCTTTCTTCATGCAATCAAAAGCCTTCTCCATGTTCTGTCTTTCTAAATACCCTGCTGCTACAATACCCCAACTATTTGGGTTGGAGTCTTCCCTTTCCTGACGAATTCTTCAACCATTGCTTCTGCTTTCTCAATCAATCCCTTCTGAGTATACCCGATAAGGAGGATGTTTGGCACGCGGAAATCATAACATTGACAGCATGACTCCCACTCCTTAAGCAGTTTTTCAGTTTCTTCAAGGTCACCAATCTTCACAAGACTACCCAGCATTGTAATATAATCCCTGTTAACTTGTTTCGTACACATGGTTTTTTGGAGTGTCCATAACCTCATCATCTCATCTTTGTTACCAAGACTTGCATAATGTGAAATCAGATGGTTGTAGCCAAGTGCATCTTTGTTAACCTTTTCTTCACATTTCTTCAGGTATACCAATGATTTTTCACGATCAGCTGCTTTTATGTAGAAATTGGCCACCATGGAATAAGTTGTCCAGTCCATAAAGATGAAGGGTTCGCTCTCCATTTCTTCCAGGACTTTCTCCACGCTATTTAGATCAGATCTGGCCCCATGAGAGTTTATGCAAATTCTGTAGCTGAAATTATCAGGGGAGACACCATTCTTCTTCATCTCTAACAACACATCAGGGATTTTTTCAAGCTGGCCAGAACGTGTGTAAAGGCACATGATGTCATTGTAGCTGAGGGGAGAAGAAGCAAAGCCCAGCTCTATCATCCTCTGCATAAGTGCAAGAGACTTATCAACGAGGCCTTCTCTAACATAACAATTTAAAAGAGCACCATAAATTTTGTCATTATTTTGTTGATCACTTAAGTTATTGAAGTAACTCTCTGCAGCATCCAGACCACGAACCCTACCAATCAGATCTAGCTGCACAGCACTATCAGCTGGTGAAAATGGGCAGAGTTCCTTGCTCCTCATCCATTCAGAAACCTTATAAATAATAATGCAAATACAGAAAGTAAGTAATACGGTAACTTATAAGAATTTGGAACATGGAAGAACCAATAGAACAAACTTTTTAAAGTTTGCAAGCCAAAATGAAGCAGTAAAAAATAATGGTTGTCAAAACATCAACATATTAAAGCTCTTCGGAAGGTTCAAAGCAAAACAATAAGTCTGTGAGTGGACATGTAAATCGAAAGTATTAGGGTGGGAACAATCAGTCTGGAACCTGGGACATGATGCACAAGCATTGAGCCAGCAAGGAAATCAGGTTATAACAGTTATATCAAAAGGTTAGTAGCTCCATTCGTATCTAAACTGACACTGAAGAAGGATTAATATATGGTTCATGTTAAGTATACCATTCTTTCTTTGAATTTGGAGAACCGAGCTTATAGTAATTTCAAGCAATTCTGAATCTTATTTATGCCTCAAAAGTTTTCATGCTATCATATATTGCTCTAACTAGGAACGCGATGAAAATGATAGCATATCACAACTTATATGAGATGAAATTGAAGATTTCACCAATTAAAAGACCATGGTGAACAATGAAAGCACATATGTTGATCTATTTTAAACCCAGAACAAATAGTAAAATGATAAGTGAGGTTTGGTACTTGGAAGGAAGCGAGCACTAAAAAAGGAACAAAGCATATCTTGTTAGTACGCACATAAAGGAATTGTTAATATCTCATTCCCAACCAAATATCCGATATACCGTTAGCATAAAGCAATCATATCATAGATAACACATTCACCCAGCATTTGTTCTCTCCATGTTCCAGCTAAAAACAAGTTGAACTTAAAAGGTAAAAGAAACGTAAGCAAGAAGTCCATTCTCAAAAATAGTTAGAAGAAAGTACATGCCTCGCAGATGAAATCGTTAAATAAGGGGTAGGGGATTTTATACATCATTATATGCACATCAAGACCTATATTTTAAGTCTTGTCTCTTTCATCTCCTTTACTGTAACTACAAAACAAGTCACTTCTACATTGTCTATAAAAAATAAAAACTTCAATCTTAACAGAAACATTTAATGTTCAAACTTCTAGAAGCTCAATGCCTAGAATTCACAAAGCTTTTTCTGAAATTGATTAAAGGACGGCTTTAATTCATTAGATTGATTTTAGCTCAAAATTCTATTATTCCAATAAAGTGACTTCCCAAACATTTTTCTGGATCAGACAAGAAAAAAACAGAACCAAAAACAAATTAGAAAATGGATAAACCGAGCAATTTATGTCACGATGCAAGCACTATAAGATTTTTAAACTCATAAAAAGAAATTAACATTATCTTAAATGATGTGATACGCCAAAAATCAAAACATTGAAGTTGGATACTAAAAAAGCCGCGCATTTAGACGATACAAATACATTTCAGTCACAAATCTCAACTCTTGCAACCAGAGAAACAAAATCCTTCACACAAACTAAACTACCGAAAAACTTGCTCAAGGTTTAGCTTCTCCCTTTCCCAACAAACTGAAACTACATAGTAGGACAAACCCACAGCTTGTTTTAGTAAAATTTCTCAGAACAAACAACAATGGCCTTCCTATGTACCCAAAATTAATTTAGAAAAAGGAAACTGACCTCAAGAGCATGACTATATCGCCTGCGACGACGGAGGTCACGTATGATATTGCGAAGCTCGACGAACTTAACTTTCATACCATCTCCGACCCACTGATCAAGGACGGGAGCTAGGCTTAGGGAAGGGTCCCCAAGAGGACTGATTCTCGAATACAAGTTCACTGAGGCGAACGACCTCGCCAACAAAGCATTTGCTGTGAGGTTCGGGAATCTCTTCAAGGCTCTGAACACTACTGAAGCCATGGCTTGCAGATTTACTGCTGGGCTGTTGGCGGTGTTCAATGACGAAGAAGACTGTACTTGAGCACCTCACTTCACTCGGTCATCGAAACGAAATTGCATTTAATAAACCATTAATTTATTTATTTATTTTTATTTTTTTTTTGGGTAAAGAAGAAATATAATTAAAATTGGAAAAACAAAATTATTGTATTTTATATTTAGGATGTCCAATATTTGACCTTTACCAATTTGCTCCCCTCTTTTTCATTTCTCTTTATTAGAATTGATTATTTAAATTATTGATGAAAACAAAATTTTAAAATTTAGAATATTGTATGTTAAATTTGTGTTATTATTATTTGTATATTTAATAAGAGGGAGAACAAGCAAAATCTCTGTATGTGGGCTTCGGTGCTATAAGAAACTTCTTAATAGCTCTAATCTATGGGGCTTGGGGCTCCAAACATCGATTAATCTACTAAAATATTCTAAATTAGTAAATAATGAACAATATCAGTTTTAACAGAACCATTTTTCTGGTCAACGTAGTATTGTATTTTGCATCGCTCATTCGACGACGTTATATGTCTCTTCAGCTATCCTTCATGGTGCACTGTTTGTACGAGATTTTTTGTATCTTTTTATTTGTTTATTTTGTTTAGATCTCTCTCATGATTTTTGTAACACATAAAAAGGAACAATGGTACCGATTTAATTAATTAGCTTTTTTGGATTTTAAGGCTAAAAAGAGACAGATGATGAATTCATTTATATCTTTCCAAAATTTGCAAGATTGTACTGTATAAATATGACCAATATTAATCAACGTTCTCTCTTTTCAGAAAAAAAAAAATATATATATATATATATACACACACATTTACGTACTCGATTGAGTGCACATATTTGTGCGTGTGAATATATATAAAAGTATAATAAAATTTAAATTTTAAAACGGAAAGTTATAGTAGTCATTCATACATAAAACTGAAGCACAGGTAAAATCCTTACGAGGCACCCACAAAACCCTTTTATTGTTGACTTTAATCAAATTACAAGCATACACTGCCTCCCAAACCTTTTAGAAACAAAATGGCATACGTATTCATAATTAATTGTAATCATATATGTTCCTTAACATACGGAGCTAGTTAGCTAGTATAAATACATAAACATGAATCCAATTAAAACCAGTTAATTAATTAAAGTAATATATCGGCCCCTGAACCATATTTAACCACAAAAAAAAAAAAAAATGTTTTCAGTGGCCAGCGAACTGATATGGGGAAGAAAAGGTTTGTCCAAACCTCCAAGAAGACGGAACAACATTGAAAAACTCAAGTGTTTGACCATCAACAAGAGTGAGCTTAAAAGACAGTGTTTGTCTTCGAACATCGACATTGCTCTGCCAATTAGCACCCCAATTCCTATGCATGCCCACCCACGTCCTCATCATTGACCCCTTCAACCATGCAGCTTTCACGTCCCCACTCCCTCCAACATTGGAAATCACCACCATGTTGAAATTCCCTTGTCCTTTCAACGTAAAACGTACTCCGCCTCTTCTTTTGCAGCTCACCCTTAGTTAATAATAATAATTAGAACAGATTTAATTTACACTCTATTTGATAAACTCATTATAATTAAAATATATATAATTTTTTACCTTTCATAAAGCACGGGAACGATGCCTTCGTTGCCTTGTCTTGCAATGCGAAGAAAAGCGGGAGTGGACATGTCGAAGTGTTGGCGAGGTGGATCACACCACCCTCCATTGTTGTTTTGAGGGCAAAAGTTGGTGGCCGTGACAGTCACAATACGTCCCCGGAGGCACCACTTTGGATCCAACTTGTAGTTGCATATTACCTGGTAGCAAGCACCGCATGCCTCGCCCTCCCTGAAAAGTGAGCCGCTCACCGCCGCTGTGTGGACTCCGAATCCGGCGTGGAAGGTATTGTCGTAACCACATGCTCCTCCTGTACGTGTACGACAACAAAATGATTTATTTATTTTCAAATTAATAACTAATGCTGACATGTTTGTACAAACACTAGTCTCATTTTCAACGTCACGTATCATGCATAAACCTAGCTAGTTATTAGTTAACAGTATAATGTACTATCTACTAATAATCTAATCTGTTTGAAACGATAATAAGTGTTTCAAAACTATTAATTAAATTTGTAAATTATACAAATATATTTTTTCACTTTTGAAGATCAGTGTACTCTTACCAAGGGTGGTGGGGTTTTGGCTGGATCCATAGAAAGTTGCGTGACCACTGAGCCAGCGATTAGCTTGACCATTGGTTCCCACCAAAAGTAGACAAAAAAACAAGAACATTTGCCAAAGAAATGGCCAAGAAATAAGATTACTACATAACCGCCCCATTTACTTCCCAGCACAAAACAACTTGTTGTATAACGTTTATATATATTATTCTAGCTTCTCCCAACTCAAGCTTTAATGCAAGTAGTGTTGCGATTCATGAACAAAATGCCTCCATTTTATAGGCTCAGAACGCCGTTGTCGGTGACAAAAATGGGATCAAGCATTAATATTTTCGAAAGAAATGTTTAATTAATATGAGAAAAGATAAAATAAGATTGGGAATTTAGTTTGTAAAACGCGTTACTATATATTTCATGTCGATCATATACTATAAAAGTCTATAATGTACGAAACATATGTACGGTTGGGGATGAGAGATCAGTTTCCCTCAGACATTGAAAGAGCAAGTCCATGTGATGGCTTATGCGATCTGTTTTAAAGTCTCTCTGTCGGTGATTTCTTTCAAAATTATTAATGTATTGCAGTGCTATACATGTTAATAATTTCTTTATCTTTTCTTTTTTTTCAAAAGGTTCTTTTTTCCTCTTTATTTTCGATAATATTGTATATATCTATCTAATTTCATCTTCAGTATGGATTACATGCATATTAATAATAATATATCGATCAATCCAGCATGAATTTCTAAGTAACAATTTTTTTTTTCAATTTAGAAAAAAAAAAATCTTTCTCTCATTCTTTTTACACTAGTCGAACCAAAAATAAGTGAGCATTGGCTATATATAAATTATATTGGAGTTTTAATTTTATATATGTATATATAATTAAAGGGAAAAAAACTATAATTATAAATTAAAGAAAATTGTTTCCTAGGGGACACAATATATACTTTAGTGAAATTAATTCAAGTAGATATGAATAATATTAGTTACTTGATGGATTCTCATAGATAGGTGCATGCCATTTAGACAACAAAAACGGTAATACTATATATATATAGACTAGTGGAATAATTTGTTTAATACGTGCATTTAGCAATCAAAGCATAAATATGCTTAAGCTTTATATCAATAGAATATTAATTGGATCTAATCAATTAAGCCTTTCACTCAGGGAAAAAATAATAAATAAATAAAGAGTGGTGGATATAATTTACTAATATATATATATATTCTTTTCTCATCAAGGGTGTACTAAAAAAATGCAAGAACGAATTGTGTAGCTGGATTCGTTGTTGCATATGTATATATGTAATATAGTGCATGCCTAAAGAAGAAAAAAAATGAAAATATTAAAAACTAGGAGAATTCATTTATTTAGGATATGCGGAATTTGTTTAACTTGACAAGACAATTACAATCTGAGCTCTCTTCTTGAGAGACAATATTTCACGTTCAATAGCTTATCGAATTCTCAAAAAGATGGAGAACAAGCCGGTGAAAGTGAGACACAATGATCCCAAATATCTTCACTCTTAGCCAAAGTTTCAGATTCATTTCCACCAAAACCAGGTTTGGAAAGAAGATACTTAACCAATTGGTCGTGGCATGATTTTCCGGTAAACACAAGTTTAGTGCAACATTTGTCACTAACACTTCCATGTTCAAATACACTTGTGTATATTTCAGACCCGCACGCTCCAATCTTAGTTGCACAATCTTCCAAGAACTTGTAATTTGTTGGTGCGGGAGCTGGTGCTTGGAATATTGCAAGCCCTGGTAAGACCATAACCCCCATTAACAATATCACCAAAAACAATATTGGAGAAATAATGTTCAGCTTTGCCATGGTTTTTCTTTAATTTTTTTTTTCTTTTTAATTAGTGGTGTATAAGGTGTTTATTTATAGGGATGACCAAAGAGACTAACTAACATGTGAATCGATGAAAAATTTCAAAACGTGTTTCGGCCCTTAATGATACGTTTATTACGTATACTTACTAAATTCTTCTTCAATAGCAAATTAATGTGAGTTTTAAGTTCTCTGTCTTCAATTGTGTATGTGTAGTATATTTGAATTCATATAGTTTTGAAATTAGACGTTGAATTTAAAGTTAATTAATTATGATACTATTAAGATGGCTTAAGTTCCTTTATAGTTAAATTAAGTTATTTGAGCATCTAAATTAAGATATTGAAGAAGATGCAAGTTGAGGAAAAGAAAAACTCACATCCTTAATGCTTCATTAAGAATTAATTATAACATTTTAATTGAAAAGCGTTTTCAAATTTAATTTTTGGTCTCTGTAATCTCCTTTGCATCATCCTATTCCTATAAATAAGCATATTTTCTTACCAATTGAACCCCATCCCCAACATTGCTTTGCCCAAACCCAAACACACACACAAGCAACTTACAAATATATATCTCCTTGAAAAACATAACATGGCAAAGTTGATGAGCTTCATGTCCCCGCTAATGGTGATTTTGATTTTGGGGAGCAATACAGTTACCATCTTGCCTGGACATGCAATCCCTACACCAGCTCCTGCACCGACAAGTTACAAGTTTTTGCAAGATTGTGCGGCCAAGCTCGGAGACTGTGGCTATGAAATATACTCGGGCGTGTTCAGTAATGGGACCGTCACAAATAAATGTTGCACTGCACTTGTATTGACAGGAGAAGAATGTCACGACGATCTGGTGGAGCATATTCTAACAGACACTGATTTCAAAGGAAATGCGACTGAGATTTTGGAAAGGAGTCAACAAGTTTGGAATGGCTGTGTCCCATCAGTTGCACCAGCTGCTTTTACTCTTTTCTTCGAGGATTAAATCTGTCTTTTTCTATGCAATTTGCTAAATGTATATTTCTTAAATAACAAGGCAAAATTATGCCTGCAATATGTATTCTCAAGTCATGTTTGACGTAAGCTAAATATCAATAAAAAAACACCATCTTTGTGTTTATGGACTTGTGCTAATTAAAACTTGTATAAATATTAATAATATGCTGTAGACCATATATACATTCATAATAATGTTCTTCTTATTGTTAACGAATAGGGAAATAAAAATTAAGAAAAATTAAGCCAAATCGCCAGTTAGTTTAAGGGAATAAATCGAATATTATTATCAAACAACCAAAACACGAATCACGATGTCCAGAAACTTTATTAGATTGTAAAATCAAACAACGTACAAGAACTTCAAACAGAATGGTAAAAACCAAAGAAAATTAAACAACTAACTTAACTGTAGCAAGTTTCATTATTTATTTTTTGATTTAGTTATGATACAATTCTCTTCGCACAGAAAATAAAAAGTAAAAAAATAAATAAGTTAGAATTCTCATAAAATTTTTTGGTTGTCAAATGGATAATACACTATACAAACACCTACTTTTGCTGCTGACACTTTCTCGAGTTACTGTCAAGTACAGTATTGTTATAAAAAGTTACTGTCAACAATATTATTACAATATAGAAGGATAAGGATAAACCCATAATAAGAAATTACTCATAATAAACAATAACCGGCTTGCATTATATACACGAGAATTGGCTCCAATCGCGTTAGTATTCTGCATACACAAAATGTTCTAATGCCTATTACTATACACAAGTTATTCAAATAAAAAAAAAAAAACTAAATTCAGAAAGAGAGGAGACACAAAATCAAGCAGCAAAAGAGAAAGATTGACACTCTATTAAGCCATTTGTCTAGCTTCATTTCATGCCTTCTCATCCTGGGGCTTCCATTTCCTGTTGATGAGTAAGAATTGACATGAGGATAATCAAACAAGCTTGATTCTGAGCTCCTAAACATCCTCGAGAAAACCATTTCTCCAAACATCACAATTGTCGGATTAAACAAACTTGTCATCGATGCACCTCTAAGATACGACGATGACATGTTTGTTGCATAAGATCCATAGGAATGAGAGAAGTATTGCTGGTGAAATGCCTCGTGTGAATGTGACTGGAAATAGTTTGGATGAAGTAGTTGTTGATTTGGCTGCGATGTAGAGGTTGTTGCAGAAGTAATTATCGTATTCAAAGCAGAAGGAGGTGGTCTACGCGGTATGGCCAAACCCAAATGGGGTATCTTGGCTTCAGAATCTGAACAGGATGTGCCATGGCCATAGAGAGGAACCAATGAAGCATGAGAGATGTTAGCCTTACAGACTGGACAATTTCTCTGGTTTGATTTGTCATCAGAGGGGTTTTGGACCTGAAGCCACTTGTAAATGCAAGGCCAGCAATAGAGGTGACCACAGAGCGTGACGACAGGGTCATGTGCCGATTCTAAACATATGTTGCACTTAAAGCAGCCATTTACACTTTCAGAGACTGTTTTAGGGGTTGAGATGGACCTCCATTTCTGCTTGAGTGAATTAACATCTCCATCTAGTTCAAAGTGTGCCTCAGGCTCAAAGTAGTTTTGCTCCATAGCTATGTACTGTGTAACCAAAAGGAGGTCTCAGTATGCACATAGAGAAAAGAAAAAAGCATAATCATTTATTCACACACTTGAGCAGTGCATGTTTGTGTAATCTATGAGAGCCACACACAGAGAGCAATTATTTCTCATTAGACAATAAAAGGGCACTTAAAGCAGGTAACACAAAATTATAATTTTGAAATTTGTAAAAGATCTAAGTATTTATTATCCAGCTGTTGTAACATAGTCCAGATAATTAGTAGCCCTTTTCTTTTTCAGGTAGCAAATGGAGGCTACATATCTAGTTTACTCTCATGAATAATCAGAAGCTGTTTCATTTTCGTCCGTTCATAGCAGACCAAAGATTTGACAACCAACTTTCTCTTTGTTTAACCAATCCAGTGACAAAAAAATATAATGTTAAAAATAAAGTGAAGGAACATAAAAATTCCCATGTAGAGTATAAAACCATTGGTTGCCCCACAAAACAACTAGTAACCTAACACATCCCTAGGCCTAACGTAAAAAGAATTTGTCAAATTGCTATTTGAGTTCATGCCCTAATGTAGTTCTCTTCAAGTAACCCTACCAACCCTACTTAAATTTAAATGCATTCTGCAGTAGAATTTTCTTCTAACTTGATCAAAATGCCAGTGTTTCGATACATCTTTTACAAGAAGAAAGCAAGGCCACAAAACATGGGTGCCAGATAATATAACTTAATCTAGAGCTCTATGCTTGAAAAAGGATATTCAAATCAAAACTAACGTAAATTAACCATGATGAAGGTTTAGCCAAGCTGTATAAAGCTTTAGAGGACAGGCAACTCATAAAGAAAACAATGCCATGGTGGAAGTAAAAAAATACTCTGAAATAGCATCTAACATAGACAATAGATTAAGAAATTTCCAATATTTCAGTTTAAAGGTACTTTCGAGGATGTAAAATCATGCCTGATCAAGCTGTAAAAAGTTAAAGACATTCAATTGCCAGAGGTTATATATGCCTCCCCCATCTCCTTGTACCTCCCCCATCTCCTTGAAATGAAGAAAAAATAGAACACATCTAGCAGATCTCATTCAGTCATCAAAAGGGAAAGTTGGATAAATGGAAACTAGCAGAGGAAATGTTTTCTGAAAGGCATCTATTTCATCGAAAAGTTTCCTAGAAAATCAAAGAAACTAGAGCCTCTTGTATATGCTTTCAAGGAAGACATTTATTAAGGAAGGACACATTCGCAATCTATTTGAAAGCGCAAGATTAGAACTTTTCTACTGAAACCAACATACCCAGAAACTGATGTTAAACATTGTATTTCTAGGAATCAATTTCTTAAATAAACCCAACAGGGAAAAGAAAATAACCCATCCGTAATCTAAACATGATAATCAAGAAAAACAAAGATCTGAACCAAAAAGAATCAGCAAGCTGAATAACTTCAACATATATGAATTCCAAAAGCAAAAAAGGAAATAGCTTTGTAAGAGAAAGAGTGCATACCTTTCAGAAGTAATTAAAAAATGGAGGAAGCAGATCAAACTGGGTAATGTAATAATAATATGAACGCGTGGGAAGCAGAGCTCCAATGGCGAATACGATGAAGAGGTATTCTTAACAGAGAGAGAGGTTGAATTGGATTGGTGGGATTACTAAGAATGGTGGAAAGCAAAAGGTGGAGAAGAATCAGATAATTACACGTAAAATTAAAGATTGTCTCTATCTCTCTTTCTCCTAGTCTTCACCCACCTTATGCTATATAGAGCATTGGCTTCCTAACAATTTAACTGCGTTTTCTACTCCTCCTGTGATTTTAATTTCATGTTAAAGAAATCTTGGTTTTGCGATTTTTCAGTTTAATTTCTTGGCTGGACCAGTTAGAAGATAATGATACAACTTTCTCATTGCAACACAAAGTCCAAAAAATATATTTTAAAAATATTTCCAGTACTATGAAAAGTTGGGACATTTTTTTTTCATAATAGAAGACTACAAAATTGAGAAAGCTAAGTGTGTCGGTGGCAATCATTACAATTTGCCCGTTAGATCATCATGGTCTCGCTGACTTGACCCTTATAAAAAAAGTGTGTGTATATGTATCATGTTAAGGTGGGCAGACAATACGATATGACGAGGATGAAGAGGTTTGACTTCACTGTCCTAAACCTGTTCTTAATTCTAAAAGACCCTCAGCAAAATAATTCACTAGTCCATATTCCAAAATTGCTATTCGCTATACAAAAATAATCAATAAATCTTAAGTCTAAGCTTTATGGTTAGTTATGTAGGTTTATTTGTAGTAAGCTTTTTTTTATCTTTTTTTTTTTTTTTTTGAGTGCATATCGAATCACAAATAACCCTGACATAAATCATGCATAGTTTTAGAACCCTTTGGTCAACACTCAACACAACGGTGTTATTCATTTGAACATTTCCCAATTTTCAATTGCTAATGGCTAATAAGTCACAGGGACAAGGACACACATCGTCATCTCAATTGCCACGTCACTCACCACTGCACTGCTATCATTTTCCAATGTCTGTGACCCCAATTTTGTACATTGCCCTGCTTTTCGCATCGATGCACACAAAGTCAATGTGTCAAAATACGCGTCCCTTTTATTTTTTATGTCTTTTAATCTCATTTCCCTCTTCTTCTTCTTCTTTTTTTTTCTTTTTATTCTATTTGCCACAATAATAAAGATATTCTAGTTGGCATATAGGGCTAAAATTCACTACCTCAAGTTCTTTAAAGTAGTCTGCTTTCATCTTTTGATCTTTCAAAGATAAAGATAATAATAATTAAAAGGTGTCATAGTTATACAGCCACTAGCAGTCGCATAGAAAGACGAGGAAATCCAAGGCAATCTTGTGGTTTTTTTTGTTTTCGGTGAAGATGTTTTGTAGTTGTGCAGCGATATTGTTGGAAAAACGAAGCATAGTCAGCCAATTGGTATTACCAGTAGAGCATTTTTTACTTTTATAGCATAAACATTTTTACTAAGGGAGGAAGCTTTAGTTTTCTTTTACTTCAAAAAGTATAGATAGTTATATCTTTTGTTTTTTTTTTTGGTAAACGATAGTTATATCTTTTGTTGCTTGTTATATTATCCTCTAATTTGAAAAGATTGGTACCTCACTCTACTCTAACACCATCTCAGTTTCTTTGTATCAACCCCTATCCTCTTGAGATAATGTCATATAATACTTCATTAATATTTATATCCATATAACATCATCTCAACCGACAGAAATTGATATTCTCGTAGTACCAGAGTTTTTCCCTTAGGCTAAAATAATTTTCTGTTTAACAAGACCATCACGACCAGTACATCACCATTACCGAGCTCATAGTTCTTGCAAGAATGGCCAAATTTAAGTAAAAAAACCATGCGAGGTTTCATACATATAGGTAGGTTAGTATAAGTCATCCAGAGAAGGCAAAACCTATACATGCTTGTGAAGGTTCTCTACTAGGCAGCCGGGGTTGAATTTCTTACTTCATTCATTATACTTTAAAATCATATGCACATTTAGGTCCAGAGCACTACTAGAATTGAAAAAGAAACCGTATAGGTTCATATTTCGTTTCATCTAGAGGTTCTTAGAAATCTTGCCACGAGTTTCCAAGTATTTCCAGACACCCTAACTTTTTTCCCTTACTACATTAACTCAGTTAAAGCATAGCCATCAACATTTTAATAAATCATACACATGATAACATTGACTGACAAAAAAAAAAGACATTTACTTATAAGTTATGTAGTTTACTAGCATTCTAAGATAAAAGAAAATACATCAGCATCAAATTACTATACAGGAGCATAAATGAGTTTATTGTGGGAGCAGAGTATTTATCTAGACTTGATACATCATAGAAGACAACGGCTTTGAGTTTCAGCAAAGGCTTTCTTACCACCTTTACAAGAATTTCTCTATGCTTGTGGTCAAAGTGGATTTTGGAACAGCACCAATTATTGCTTCTTTCTTTTCACCACTCTTGAAAATAATGACTGTTGGGATGCTTCGGATCCCATACTCGGTTGCAATTGTAGGACTCTCATCAGTATTAACTTTGTAGCATTTTAGTTTCCCAGCATACTGCTTTGACAAATCATCAATTATTGGGTGGATCATACGGCAGGGGCCACACCATGGGGCCCAGAATTCAACTAGAACTGGGGAATCTGATTCTAGGACAAGTGACTTCCATGATGCAGCAGTAATAGCGGGCACTGAAATTTTTGAAGAATATGCAATTTCATTTTCATTAACATACTTCCTCAAATTAGAAAATGAATTAAAATCCTATAACCAAAGTCATCAAATGTTTTTTTTTTTTGGTAAGCCCAAGTCATCAAAATGTTGTATAAACTATATGTATGCATGTGAATGTGTGTGTATTAACTCTAAAGATAAGGCCGTGCTGTACTATAGGAAATATGCAAATTTGTAAACATAATCACCTGTAAATTGAAAATGAAGTCACCAAAATATAAACTTTAACCAATATTTTTTCAAGATATTATTTTTAACACACCCAAAACCTCCTTTTCTAAGGTAATAAAATATCAAAAGTTACCTTCACAAGAAAATTTCAACTTCTCTGCAAGTTTGATGGTTAAGAATTTCGTATATCTACCACTCAATAGCATTCACATTTGTAATCATACAAGGCAATCATGTTATGATATTTTTAATATTAATATACAGGAGTTTTAAATATTCATACTTGTAGGGAGGTAGGTTACATACCATACAATAACATTTTGCTCAATGTCAAATTAAGCATCCCATTTATTGACATAAATGGTTTAATAAAACAATTGCTCATTCATAAGTTTTATATTTCAGCTTCACCTAGAAGATAAATAAGTAAATATGATATCCCGAGCAAAACCATTTACTTATCTATTCATGACCAAAGTAAATTTTTAACCTATCATAAACAAAACACTAGGTTCCATATTCAACTATGGGATAGCTATAGAGTAATCCTAACATTTGTTTATCACACTGTTGTTTCTGTCTTCAAAAATCAATCAACATATTTACTATTAACAATTTTCCGCCATCTTATGATCTAGCTTTAAAGTTCCTAGAGAATTCCACTCAAATCCAATATGTATGAGGTTTTGTGTACAACTACAAATTTTGAAAAACAGAAATCTGAGACCAAAATATTTGATAGTATATTAGTCTAATCAGTCCATTGATGATGATGATTCATCCCCAATGTGTAGGGACAATATATTAATATCAACCCCATAACAAAGATTAATCAGCCAGTTACTCCTTTAAGAAATGTCATTCAGTTCCTCAGAAATCTCACTTAAAAGTCTTAAAACAAGAAACCACTATCCTAGCTAGTAGCTATCAATTACACACACACATCTACTAGTGCCAACTTCATACAACACAATCATTTCAAGGTCTCATAGAATCATAGCATTATAATCTAATTCAGAATTCGTATATATACAAGCGCAAACATGCTGCTAAAGAAAATCAACATCAAGTTTCAATCTTTACCGTCAGTGCACTCGCATAAGTGTTATGAAACAGCAACTCTGCTTGTTTGTTAAGTTTTCTTATTCAGCATCAGTACCACAAACCACAAAAACAGCGAAACACAATTCTAATAATTCACCATTTTTAAAAATTCCTTGGAAATTTCTGTTATTTTCCTTCACGTAACTATCCAAGCAACCAAAGACTGATTCTATATTTTATTTCTTAAATAAAAGAATTAACCTATAAGATAAAAGCAAAATAAACATACCTTCAACTGCGGTTTTCTGAGCCTCACACACGACCAGTCCACCACGACGGGCAACTCCGGAACTCGGACCGTAACTCACCGATCCAAGAGAACGAGTAACCTGAGTAGGTCTGAGCTTGAGGCCGCTGAACTGAGGCAAGCTCCGGCGGCCGGAGGGCGAGGAGATCGAAGAGGCCGCAACCGGGGAGAGTGTATTGGAAGGAAGAGCATAGCAACGAGGAACAGCGAGAGACTCGAGTACGGTGGCCATTGCCGCAGACGATTCGGAGCTCCGCTGAGAGAGATCTGAGAGCCTTGAGCTCGATTGAGAGAGAGAGAGAGATGATTGGGTGGAGCAGCTTCTTTGGCTTGTAGTTCGCGAATGGATGACGATGTGGAGTTGTGGCATGTATGAGCCTAGCGATACTGTCAATGTCTCCTTTGATTTTTGCTGCAGTTTGTCAAGTTACCAATCCAATTGCGCCATTCTATTTTGGTATTTGTGTTGCGTTGCATGTTAAAATTACATAATAACCCTTTTTTTCAGTTTTTTTTTTCTTTTTTTAACATGTAATAATATGACTCCCACCATCGATCATCTTAACATTTGATGTTTAATTGAACTGACTGTTGTAAATTTGTAATCCTTTAGTCATTTACAATGGGTTATATAATATTTATTAATCTTCCTTTTAATCCCATGCAAATAATAATAATAATAATTCCTTGCAGACAAATTCTAATAGAAGAAGGTTTATAAACGTTGGAGAATAATTAAACTGAAATGTTTGTTTTCTCAGATATTTTAAATTAATAAATAAACAAAGAGGATGATCAGAAACACCATTTGCTCTCAGAAGCATTATTACACGATTTTTTTTAATCGTCAATTATATGAGACAAAAGGTATTCACTTAAAATTGTGTGTTGTGTAATTTTTTTTAAACAATAAATAAATAAATATCTTCTAAAAAATTAAAAGAATTAATACAAACCATTTGTTTTGAATTTCATACCCTTTCATCAATTATTATTATTATTTTATTTTTTTTGGTCCGAACCAACTAATTCAAATCCAGACACTTGTGTTACCGCACTACGTCCAGGTCTCACAGATTTTATTTTTGTGACAACAAAAATTGTGAACGTTAATAAACGAACTTTTGTTTCAAAACTTAGCGATTGGTGGTTGGTTGATTTCAATACATTTTAATGCCCCTCCGTTCACCACTTTTTTCTCATGCGCGCCACCGACATTAAGTGCTATGTTATGTTTTTCCATGTATAAAAACATAGAAAAAAAAAAACATAGTATGCTTAATATATATATATATATATATATATATATTACATCAAATTAAGACGTGGTATTATAGTATATTCCCATGCGTTCCTTGTGTCAGTGACTTTGGAGTTGTTGAGCCCCTGGAGGTACTCACACTGTACGTCTCAGTCAAACTTCAAACTTCAAACCCTCTTCTCATCAACCCTGCTCGGCGGTCTCTCTTTCTGTCTCTCTATATGTGGAACAACCTCCATTAAAGCCTCTCTCTTTCTCTCTGATTCTCAGAAATCAAAATTGGGTAAGGCAGAGATCGTCTTTGGGTGTATTTGTGATGGAAGAGAAGAAAGATAAACAAGACATGCAAAAAGAGAAGCAACAGCGTAAACAACAACAACAACATGGTGATCATAGTAGGTCTTCAACAGAGGGGGTGATGATGAAGTTAGCTGCCATGGCCATCAAACTCAACCTACGGTTGAGATCATCTGACATGCCTCCCCTCATGCAAGAGCATGTCTTGCGCTTCACTCGATCCTTTCTCGACTCTTCTCCTAAAACAACTCCTCTAAACCCCTCCCTTCTGGCTAATGCTCTCAAAAAGGTGTGTGCTGCTCTCACAGCTCTTTTCTTTCTATTTCTCTCTCTGAGTCTGACTCGCTGTTTATATAAACTGAGTTGCCTGTTTCTTTCTTCTTTTCATTTGGATGGTGGGTTAGGAGTTTGACTCGTTGTATGGACCAGCGTGGCACTGTGTGGCGGGAACAAGCTTTGGATCGTTCGTGACTCACTCACCCGGTGGGTTTGTCTACTTCTCCATTGACTCGTTATCTGTTCTACTTTTCAAAACACAGGTCCAGTTGGTCCTTGAAACCTAAAGTTGTCGCTTATGATTTCTCTTATATATATTCATTCCAAAAAACATGACTTTAACAGAAAATGACAACTACACTGCCCCTACAAATGTATTCCTCTTTTCTCTCCTGGGGAGACTCTATGAGCTAATGTTGTTTGAAATCAAACAGTGCCCCAAAAAAGAATGATTTCAACCACCAAAATACAATAAAAAAAAAGTAAAAAAAAAAAGAAAGATTATAATTATTATTAATATTATTTTTGTTGAGATTAGCCCCTTCATTGATTTTTTGTTATGAGAAAATGAAAGCAAGTACGTACATTATCCTATGTCGATACGTCAATGATGATGATGATGATCAACGCATGAACACAAGGGTAGTCGAATGAGATAAAGTTTGGAGTCAATGACTCAATTCAGAAGGATCCCTGCACATTTATTTGTTTAAATTGTTTTTGTTATATATTTTGGTCAATTTCTTCAATATTTTGATTTGTACTATACTGATTTCTTTACTTGTCTCGCTCTGTCCTTCTGGAATTTTGTGATTTGAGCCAGTCACCTAGAATCCTGCAACTACTCAATTTTTCATTTTGTATAATACTTAGATTACTAAAAAGCTAAGGCCAAAGATGACTTAATTTAGATTTAAATCCTAGCAAAGTGAGGGGGAAAAAAAAGAGGAAGAAAAGAAAAACTAGTTGCATTGTATAGCAATAGGGTGTGGAAAGTGAAAAACCCAAATCAATACATGCTAATATTGCAAAATTTCATAATAAATATAGAACCTTTCAAGAGTGTAAGCAGTTACCGATAAAATTAGACCTACAAAGATTAATACACATCTTTGTGCCAAAAACAACAACCCACCAATGTAAAATTATAAGAAATGAACATTGGCTTACTAATTCAAGCTTCAACACTTACTATCGATGGCTTACGAATTCAAGCTTCAACACTTTCTTTCCCTTTGCCCATGAACCACATAGCTGTGGTAAACCCCATGCCACCTAAATCCCCCATGAATGATTGTGATAACTGCCAATTAAACCCTTTTGTCATGCTCTGTTTGCATTACGATGTACTATGACAGGTTCTTCTCGCGCATAAGAGATTCTATCTTCTCAACGTCTTCTGGGGTGTCTACACCATGAGCCTCATGGTCAACCTTAATCACCTGAAGAAAATATATGTATGTGAAACATCTAAAGCCTCCACTTTTCATCAAGAAAAAATCAACAACCACATTCTTCATTCTGCTATATTTAACACTTGCCATGTTAGATTAATTAATCCCATCTCAAATGATTGATAAACAAATGCATGAGACTATTAAATTTTTTATTTTTTATTATTATTCTATGTTCAGCAACTCAATGATAAAAGGTTCTTACTATACCTTCATCTTATACCCATTCTCAAGGACTTTGAGCTGCTCAAGGTCCTCTTCTAGCTGCAGTGGAGTGGGTTGAAGTTCTGGATATATCTTCAGAAACTTTGAATCAAAGCTCTGTACATGAAAGGAACGAGAAGCCACACAATCACGGGGTACAGGTCAATCCCCAAAACCATGCTACCATTGTCAATCTACTGTAAAAGGAAAACGTTAACTTTATACCTGAATTCCAAGATGGAGCAAATATGGAAACTGTGGATTGACATTCCCCGACCTACATCATTAATGGACAAAATAGTCGTCTCACTAAGCACCAGAA
Organism: Rhamnella rubrinervis; assembly: GCA_007844105.2. Classification (NCBI taxonomy): domain Eukaryota; kingdom Viridiplantae; phylum Streptophyta; class Magnoliopsida; order Rosales; family Rhamnaceae; genus Rhamnella; species Rhamnella rubrinervis. The sequence continues at coordinate 17,536,093 of CM017583.2, read as the reverse complement.
AAACATGTTCTAGTTCAACCAAAACATAATGTAATTCTAAGAGCACTATGGAAAAATGAATCAGGAATCCAAGCTCACTTGTTAAAAGGAATCAGTCCCCTTGAGAAATAGATTGCATAACCACGATTATCCACCACACATTTCACTCGATTTGGATCAAATGCATCTTCAGGTTTTAAAGACGTGACTGCAGTGCTAAACACTGCATCTGGGGCAGTCTGTGGAGACATAAGAAGGACCAACATAAATGCATGGGAATAACTCACACAAAATGCCCATGGTACAAATGGAACAACTTAAAACCAACTCAGTATGATTTTAATATAATACATATTTAATTGGCATTGCTACACTTATTTCAAGATTCTAACCTCAGTAATTTAGTCCACTGGGAAATTAATGTATCAAAAACATAGCCCGGTGGGAGTAAAGTGATTTACCTGCAAGGCTTTTACAATTCCATCTATTATCTCAGGTTCAAGAAGGGGTTCATCGCCCTGAATGTTGACAACTACATCATATTTCTTTTCAAGCTTCTGCAGTGCTTCATTGCAACGTTCAGTACCTATATGCAATAGTTATAATTAATCAATAAAACTATCGTAAATCCAAATCAGATTTTCAATTTTTAATAATAAATGAAACATACTACCTACCATTACGACAAGATTCAGAGGTCATTATGACATCGGCACCAAAGCTGCGGCAGTATTCAGCAATATTTTCGTTATCAGTAGCCACAACTACAAGTGCAGGAAATACAGTAAAACCTTATGTAAGACTTAAAATCTCATCCACAGGTCAGCAAAATGTGACACTACTAACAGGACATGAGCCATGCAAGATCCAACACCTCTAGCATTTCAATCAAAATGTTATCTTCATAAACCCCAATACAACTAAATACTACAACAAGAAAACAGAATTTCCGGAACAAAGGAAAGACAATCTTCTTTTCTCCCAATTCTGGCTAAAGCATCGTCTACGGGGAGATTCTTCTCGACAGTTATACGTGTAGCCAAGTGATTAGACGTACCAATATGATCCAGTGTACTTGCCAGCTTTGCTCTTTCCCATGTTCTCTGCAGAGACCAAGGACAAATGTTACTTATGGGAGTGTACACAGAATCAGAATTACAAAATGAGAAGCTCCATCCTAAGACCAAGAATATATACGCTCAAAACTTCATTTTAACAAAATTTAAATGCCTATGGACTATAACATGTTTAAAGCAAAGAGCATCACCACGAACGCAACGAGAGGTTAGCAGACTCATAGTTAGATCCATGCTACAGCAACTAATTTTCGGAAAACTCACGTAAAAACAATTCATTTTCAAAAGTAAAAGCTCTTTCTTTTGGTATTCGTCAATCTAGTGAAAAAAAAGCCTTCGACTTTGAAGCAAAAAGAGGAAGAAGAAGAAGAATTACGATAAGCAACACTGGTAACAAAAGGGAATTCATGCAACCCCCATTATTTGTATAGTCCAAATAAGAAGAAACCGATTTCCAATTTGAGACAAAGAATGGTATACAAAACAAGCTCTCTACGAAAATGTTCCAAAATCATGGAAAACCAGGGACAAATGCAAAATTGGACCAAAGTATAAAAATATAGAGTTCAATCACGGGAAGCGAAGTAATTCCAACCTGAATCATAGGCTTTCCGAGGATATGAACCAAAGGCTTGCCCTCAAACCGCGACGAAGCATAACGGGCAGGTATTATTCCCACAACCCTGCTCCGGAATTTCCCAGATCGACCCAGATAGAAACGGGCTCCAACTGCCGCTGCAATTGCGACTCCGGCTACAATGCCTTGAAAGATCCATGATTTGGTGCTGTTCAAAGATCCAGTGGACGACGATGATGAGGAGCCGATTGACGTGGGACTCATATCGATGTCACTCTCTCTCTCTCTCTCTCTGTTTCTTCCTTAATTGGGTTTGGGATTTTCAACTGACAGACTCAATAGCTTGGAGGGGGAGTGAGGAGGCGAACAAAAGTTGATAGATTTAGGAATTTTTTTATATACTTTCTAATTGTTTGGACTTTGGAGGGAAAATTTTTACCATTTACTGTGGCTACTAAATATTCATACTGTATGGAATCAATAATAATTGTTTGAGACGTAAACAACTAAAAAATTATTGTCAAAAAACTACTAATTATTTTTAAAATAATCCTTTTAATGGTTGCCAATACAAAGAGCTTTTTTAATTTAATAATAAGAATTAACATCAAAGCAGATAATATTATGGAAGGTTTGTTTCTATATTTGGTCAATGCAATTTCTCTTAAAGCTTTCATAATTCTAATTTCAGTGAACAATCCTCATTTCCACTATCGTATAAACTTGGATTCACTACTTGAGTTGCAAAGATGTAAAATTTAAGGAAGGAAAAAACAAAAAATTGTAAACTTTAACGGTTTTTTTTTTTAAATTGATTTTGGTAAAAGCCAGTCTCTGAGGCTTCAATTCCAATTTCCAACAAAAACACCAAAAATGAAAATTAAATAATAGAATTGAAAATTGTGAAAAAAAAATGCAAAATACAAAATCCTTGTAGAGACTTCCTATCGACCCCATGAAGAACTGCCAATGAAACGATCATAACTATAGGCATTGTCTTTGTGAAAACTACGTCTCTTCTTTCTGCGCTTCTCTTCATTTCTAACTTTCCTCACCTCCCCATTTTCTCCAAACTTATTCTTACCATATTTTTCGATGGAAGCTTTCCTCTTCTTTCCAGAGGAACTTCCACTAACATGGCCATTACTATTTCCGCGCGGCAGTGGTTCTTCTTCTCCATAATCCAACGACGACCAATTGCCGATAAGCTCCTCCCGCTGATCATTCTGCAACTCTAATGGCTCCCCAGCTCCTGGAAGCAAGCTATCAAAAGTCACAACTTGCCCATTAGATCCCCCTCCTATGCGCTCTATTAACACTGGGTCTGGTCTAATTATAGTACCCAGTATACTCCTATTTGGCCCTAGGCTTGAGATGATCTTTGGATTCGTCAATGTCTTGTAGGCCACTGCAAAAGCTGATCTAATCTGTGCAAATCATACAGACAAACATTATTACTCAAAAGAAATATCTTTATAGTAAAAAATATATAAATATCCAACTCACAACCTTTTTAAACCTAACTTCTATAACTTAATTAGCAGTTATAGCAGATCAAACTGTAAACAAAACTTAACTAACCTGAAAATAGTTGAAGGAATTCTTTCCAACGTCATTCTCTGGTGCCTAGTTCATCAGAAGAGCAGAAAAGCAACGCAACACTAGTCAATTGACTTGAAATTAAAAAGAAAAAAAAAATTATATATATATATATAGGTCCATTCTAGAGGTCAAGGTCACATTAAACAAACCTGTGGGTCCTCAATGGCAATGAGGAAAGGTCTTGCATTATTTGTGAACCTAGGAGATGGCAAACCAATAACACTGAATTAGCTTTTTATTAAACAGACCGGTTTTTTCAATAAAAGTCATATAATAACTACATAGTTAATTTACTAGAGGTTAAAATATGCAACTAGTAAAGATGAGGAGGAGCAAAAGATTTCTTCACCATGAAAATCTAATTCATACCCTCTACTCTTTTTCGAGAAAAAGGTGCCTCTCCCATTGCAAGATATGCCGACATATGTAGTGTTCAATTTGTGCCCATAAAAATCAAAGAAGTGTACCTACTTTGTTAAAAGAAACACAGAAATGAGAAGGCAAAAACCCGCAAGTCAATTAACTCCTTTTTTTTTCAAGGTCTGGAAAGCTACTTTCAATCTCTAAAGTAAATCACATAAGTAAACTGCATTCCATAGTCTGCGCAATTCACATTTTCCACTACCATATACTTTGATATTATGGTTAATACAAATAACTAGATCCAATTCCCAGTAACATTAGCGAATAAGTGTAACCTTGCCTTGGCTGAGTAAATGACGGAATATTAACAAAAAAATAAACAAGAAAAAGAAAAATGACAAACAAGTAGAAAAAACATACCAAAAGAACTCCCAGGTTTTTTTCCTGTGAAGCTTGACAATCCCTGAGGCTCTGTAGGAGAAATATGTTAGAAATTAAAAGTGTGGAAGGGAAATATAAAATGGCATATGAAGTAACATGTAATGTTGGCCAAGTCTTACCTGGCCATAAAACCCAGAAAACTCTTTCCCATCAGGCCCTCCAAACCCCAAAAATTTACAAGTAACAGATATCTTCATCTAGATTATGGTTCTAAAATGTATATTTTTATCATAATGTTTATTATTAGATTATTAACCGTCTTTGCATACCATAATGTTCACCAGGCAGCAAGTTGTACACAATCAACAAGGTAGAAATTTAAATTATAGCATTTACAAACTAGAATTGCATAAAACTTCTAAAGACATATATTGCAATCAATACCTGCAACATAGCCATGAGCATGGTAAGGAGGGCATAAGAACCTAATCCACCGGAAAATACCTTCATGAGTAAATGGAAATGTTAAATTAGGGAAGCTGGATTCCAGACATTGCATAAACAAAAATCATGCTAATTATTACACTAAATCCTCATACCTCATTCAATTCTCTCTGCTGTAAAAATACTTTCAAAATCAAACACAAAGGACGTAAAGGAGGCCACTTAAATACTGCATCCTGAAAGGGTAGGCCATAAAATTATTAAGGATATATTTTCACAAAGTATTATAGTAGATTAATTACTTTGGTATTATTAATTCCTTCCAAAAGAAACATCATATGCCTAATTACCTATAGAGCTCAACAAAAGGGCCTAAGTTGATCAAGCCAATATTAAACCTTGATTAAGAGGTGAGACTGGAATTCAAACAACTCAATGCAGGTATAATATCCTTTAAGCTGGAGACCCACATTGGTGCTCCAGACTCTAGTCTAGTAACAGGTATCTGTTTTTGGGAACATATCAAATGGGAGATAGTGCAACAATACCTTTATAAAATCAGCGGCTTTTGGTCCACTGTCTATGTCAAAACTGTAACCAAGACATAAACTGAATTAACTTTTACAGAAGTAACAACAATTGAACATGTAAAGACTTCTTAATAAAAATTTTGCTTTTCTAACTAACCTTTGAACTAAACAAATTACACACAACTCAATAAGAAAAACTAAAAATCAAAACCTTAACGGGCCCTAAAAATATGAGTATCTTAATCCATTAAAATGGTAGATAGGCAAACCTTATATCAAAGGAAACACCACTTCTCTTCTCTACAAATTTAATAATTGGCACACGAGCCTTAGCAATCACCTGAAATTTTGATAAACAAAATGTGAGATAATAAATTTAGTAATGCAGGTCCTTATGTTAGTTGTTACAGGCAGAAGCGCACCTGTATCTTCCTTGCGATGCCCCTTTGTGACAATGCCCTAGAAAGAGCCTGCAATCCTAGCTGTGGGGATGGAATGCCTGACCCCAGAATAACAACCTAAAATTGATAGCAATCAGCAAATGCCTAATTTTGATAATTTTACTAGTTGCCATCATTTATGTGAGATGTTAGTAATCTTTGACTCTCATCTTTAATCTTGAGAAATAATTATTTATCCACCTATATATCTATTTCAGATAAATTTATTGGAAAAGAAAAATAGTTAAGCTAAAGGCTATATAGCTTCTATGGCTGCAGCAAGAGCGTTCATTTTGAGAGCTGTCAAATGAAGGCTAACTTTACATTATCTTCTAAATCAACTAACAACTAGGAACCCGTAGGAGATTTTTCTGTAAATGCACAATGCCAAGTTACAAAAATTTTAAGTTTCCTGAGTTGTAAAGAAATTCGAGATGTAGACAGTACCAAAGAAAAAAGGGCTTTCACATACAAACTTCAGTACCATTTCATTATTAGATAATAACAAGGTCAACATACTTACATCGATATCACTACTTGGAAGATACAGTCCTGTCTCGAATGACCCAAAAACTTCAACCTACAAAGCAATTGTGGCAGCATAACTTGACTACGCTACAATCTTCTTTGGAATTAAAACCCTAAGGACACATACACTTATCAAACATATAGAGAGAACTAATTATACCTTGCAGTTTGGCCATATATATTTGATAACATCACAGACACATTTAAAAGCTTCATTGCGTGCATCTTGCTCTTCCCGTGTTGGAGATAGAAACTCACAGAAATCCACTATCTCTGTTGTAATCATTTACGAAAAGACTAATTACATAGCCAGTTATCAATTTGAATAGGATAATTACTAAGGTATTTAAAAAAGTTGTAACCAAAAAACCAATCACAGCACAATGGCGAACAACTCTACGCTCTTGAATTCTACAACATAAAGCTAACCAAAAAAAGTATGAGAATACAGTAACTAAAAGATCACAAACTAAAACCATATGACTTAATTATCATCTTACTATACCTAACATCCATAACCCAAAGTTATCTTCAACCAACTCCAGTAACCAGAGACTGGGTTATTAATTAAATGCGCCATTTATCTAAGTTCATATAAAACAAAAAACCATGACGCACACCAAATGAGAAATGCAAGACAATCCAATCCTTATACACACAGTGGCAAAGTGACCCATAGACTCTTTTCTTCAACAATCCTAACTTAAAGATCCAAGCTTTTTCAGCATAAATAATGTAAAACCAAGTTCTTATCAACTGAAATTCCAACTAAGGAAATTGAACCAGCTTAGTGTAGCCAAATCATACCTTTATGAAGCTGAAGCATAGGACTCTTGAACTTATTATTGCCATGGAACCAACCGCCCTCAAGTCTCGGCTCCGCTTCACGAGCTGGCGTTCTCGGGTCGGCTTCGCGAGACGGAGCTGGAGACACGAGAACCGGCTCCGTATCGTCGGACTGGACATCGAGGGAGAGGAAATCAGCTGCAGCAGCGTCTGGCGTGGTGCAGCGGAGGGTGGTGAGAGATATCTCATTCCGGAAGACGGAGTAGGGTTCTGGGTTATCGGACGGCGAAGATTGATCGGGAGTGGGGACGGAGAGGGGGCTTAAAGTTTCATAGAGAAAGCTCTTCGGGGTCTCCTCCATTGAGGAGTGATTGAGAGCAGAGGGACCGAGCCAGCAGAGACTAAAAGCTTCAACTTTGCAGGTTCAGGTTAATCAAGATTGAAGCCAAAAATTATGGCTTCTGTATAAAAGGGTAATTTTGGAAATAAAAATAAAAATAAAGGGTTTTCGAGCTCTCTACAGATAGACGGCGAAGATTGGTCGGCGTTGAGGACGAAGTGGTTAAATTTTCAATTGGAAAAGAACAGGGGGTTTTGGACAAAATTAGGCTTCTTCTTTCTGGGTTAATTTAAAGAAAAGAAATTTGATTTTCGGTTCCTCTGCCTATTTTTAAATTTTCAACCCTAATTATTTAATCAAATACATTTTAAAATATTGATTTTTTTATTATGAAATATCCGAATGTCCTTGTTGTTTTTAATTTTATAGAGGGGTCCGAAATTAAGTCCAATTGCAATAACATGGTTGGGAGGCAGCCAAAAGATTGATAAAGAAAATATATTTGTAGTTATATTATTTCTTGCTCATTTATATGAAAAATTAAGAGTGCCTGTATATTATTATATACAACATTATATTTTAATGCTGCATGTTACTACAATTGAGAAAGAATCTGAGTATCACCAATTTGGTGGTACAAAACACAGTCAAACTGAAAACAAAAACAAAATTACAAAAGCTGTCTTTTTTTCTTTTCTTTTCTTTTCTTTTTTTTTTTTCTTTTCTTGGTCTAACATGGATTTTCATTTACCAAAGATGATATGGGCAATGTATATTTTTTTACCACTGTGCTAAATAGGAGCATTAATACCCAAAGTTTTAGGAAGCTTTTTCTTGGAACCTTTATTGTTGAGAATTTTTAAGAAGAATAAATAGAATTTATAAAATGGATAACTTAATCCACAAAAACTAGTTAATAAACTTTTTGATTTATTTTTATGATTTTTCTTTTCTGTAATAATATGATTACTAAGCTTACCAACTGATGTGGCAAACAACATGATGATTTATTTACCTAGTTGATAAATTTTTTAGTGTCTGCTGCAGTACTCTTTTCCTTCACATCTTTCTTTTCTTCATATTCGATTATTTTGATGAATAATGAACCTATACAAATATATAGATTACATTATTTACTTCCATTTCATATATATGTTATGTATATATAATTATGTCTAGCACATGTTTAGCACAAGCTCCAAGTATGCGTACCACATTGAAATTTAAGCTGAAAATCAAGATGGGGCTCCACTATTATGGATATGCTTTAAGCCATGAGATAAGATTTCAGGCCAATTAATTAGTACTGCTTGGAGGGTAATAATTAACTGAAAGAGAAAAGAAAATTAAAGCCAATACATATATATATATATATTTGACAAAGGCCAATATATATTTGAGTAGTTTTAAACTTTTAAACAGGCAAATCAACCTTGGCTTTAACCAATAACCAGTACTGCTTGTTATTTGCGTTGTCACCTAATGCTCTTTGCTTAATCACTAATTGAGGCAAACCAACAAAATAACTTATCCTGTTTCAATATGATAACCACATACAGTAATTACAGATGTGGATTTACATTGGGATAATTCAGGTAATTAACAAAATTAATAATAAAAACATGGAGGAGTTTCTCGTCTAATTATAAATATTATTAATGTTAGAAATAAAATTTAGAATAAGATATCTACTAGTAATTAAATCTATTTTAGGACAAAGGGTTTTAATACATAGTTTTTGCTACATATCCAACAGAAATTTATTATCCGCCAGCTTAGCTTTCAAATCATCATTAAAATTTTTTTACAAGAATTGGGTTTTTGTTGAAATATAATTTATCTAAATATGGGATCTAAAAACAAAATGAATCAATGAAACAGTGCATTAACCTCAACAGTGCAAAATCATTTCTGCAAGCAAAACTAAAAGTTGTTCATATATATAAAACTTGTTCAAGAACATGGTCGAGACGCAGAACCATCACCATCAGCATCAAGATTCTGCAATTAAGGCACACAAAGACACACACACACACACACAAAAATGGGAAGCATATTATTCACACAATTACCTTCATTGGCAACAAAGCTCTCTATAGCCTTTGTTTCTCCAATTTCATTCCCTTACTTATTCCAATACACCAGCATCTTCAACATCTTAGTTTCGCTCACATTGTTCATCACCGTAACCATGTTCTTCGCTCTTCTCTACCATATTCTCTACAGCTCCCTCACATGGATTCTTGATGTGAGGCCAGAAGCACTATATCATGACATTGAAGGAGGAAGATCAACGACCAGGATTTACAGATCACGTAGTGTTGGATCATCGAGTTTTTCTCATCATCAATCAGCGTTTTATCAAATTCTAGTCCAATATAATGTACAAGTAGTTAGCACCTTGGGGAGATTCATGTGGGATGTAGACAAAAGACGAGGCCAGAGACTACGCGCGGCGGATAAGCTTCCTCCTCTGATAAGCTACGGAAGCAGCCATGGGAAAGGACGGAGTATTTGCAGTGAGTGTTCAATATGCTTGGAGGACTTTGTTGAAGGAGAGTCTTGTCAAGTTTTGCCAGTCTGCAACCACATTTTCCATGCAAATTGCATAGATCACTGGTTGAAGAAGAAGCTGACTTGTCCAGTTTGTCGTAATTGTATATTGAATTGATGTCTAATTTGGAGGATATACAACATGTACATACTAAAATTTCTCTTTCTTTTCCTTTTTTTTTACTGTATATACTAAAAATTCTTTTCTTTTCTTTCTTTTTTTTTTCAATTGCAAATTTACAATTCCTAACTTGTGTATTTGGATTATTGGCTCTAAATTGAACACCATTTTGATATGCCAAAGAGATCTCAGCCAAAGAGAATTGGTTTGGCAAAATTTATTTACCAATTAATTAATAAGGCATACTGTATATAGTTTTCATCTCAATTCTTTGTGAAAAAAAAGGAAATTAAGAACATTGTATGACTATTTGACTAATTATTTAATATATATTATGAGACCAATTAACAAAGGATTTTAGTTATATATATTAGAATAATATTTCTCGTTACAAATTATTTGACAAAAATCCTTTATTTGACATATAAAATGTTTTAACTCCAAACTTAACAGAGTTCCCTAAAAGGATTGAAACGCCACTTACAATTTTTATAATAATATTAATTGTGTGATTGTGTTATTTGGCATGGGCTTCAAGAAGTTACTGTAAGCTTTGAAGGTTCTAATTGATATCGTTTGTGAAATGTTCATATAATTTGATTGTAGAGCTCTGGTCTCTCTAAAAAAAAGTTTTGACCATTAGTATAGGAACGTCGATGCTTGCCATTGTTTGAGCTTTATATTGTTTTCAATTTTTAACATAGACTTCAACTATATATTTGAAAGTTTCAACTAGTGAATTTAACTAACAAGAAATGAGGTTTGATCTGTAGCATAGCTATCTCTGAATCAAACCCAATTGCCTCGTTCACTTCTCCTTTGGTACTTAATGTGGGGATTTGGAAATCATTAACTCCATGCTATATACTTGCTTGGTATACAAGAAACAGAGGGAGGGGACAAAGAGGCAAGGTTTAGGCAGTTTAATCTCCAAATTACTTTAAAATGAACAATTTGGGTGAATTAAGTTTGATCTGTCCTCCTAATTAACAATTGCTTAATTTGAAACTACGAGGCAGGGAAATCTTGCCTTTGTAGCTTTAAAAGCTCGAGAAAATGTAGTTGGAAAATTGGCCAAACCAGCAGACGCGGTATTGAGCTTTGTTTTATCCAATTATTAATATCCAGTTGGATTTTGACCAAGTCCAACCAATTAATAAACAAATAATTACCTACCAACTCCATCACACATATAATTTCCATCTTGTTTTTGTTATTTTTCAAAACTAAAAGCTTCTATAACGGGAATGCACAGCCATTTCATTTTTTAGGGCCATATTCATTATAACAAACAATTTTGTTTTTTTGTGTGTTTAGCACCTTGTACGACAGTTTGAAATTAAGCTATTTCCTCAAAACAAAACTTGTTGAAGGGTTTTAGGGGGTTTATAGCAACAACTTGATATGCACAAATAACATGAAATGATGAATCAGCCATGCCTGCATGCATGCAATCTATACATAACGTAGTCGTCTTTGTCTGAGGAAATTAAAGATTAATTTCTCTACATTGTTGAACGGAGAGTACGTCATGATTCCTCGTCTCTTTATTCCTCCACCTTCTCCACTTTCTTCCTTCATTTCGGCCTCCGGAACTCTCGTTGTCGTCTTTATCTGCATAATTGTGTTCTCTGTCATACTCTCCTTGATCATTGTTGCTGCCATTTACATCTTCTGTGAGTTTATCTTCTGGCATATGATCGAGAGGCGTCAAGGAGACGTCGAAGAAGGCCAAAGATTACGAACTAGACCTGATAACATTAATCATCACCATCATGATGAAATGTATCAAGTTTCAGTTCAAAACAATCTGCGGATTTTGGCAATGTTAGAAAGAATTATCAGAGCTATTGAAGGAGGAACAGAACGGAGAGAGCACGAGAGGCTGCAGCAAGCTTTGGAGAGAATGCCACCACCTATGAGCTATGGAATCCAAGAAACGGAAGCCAGGTTTAGCAGTGAATGCTCGATTTGCTTGGAGGAGTATGTTACAGGGGATTGGTGTCAAGAATTTCCAGTGTGCAGTCACATTTACCATTCCAATTGCATCGACAATTGGTTAAAGAAAAATCTAAGTTGCCCAATTTGTCGAAATTGTATCTTAGATGAATGAGGTGTATGAATACCTCCAAATTTGTATTAAAATTGGCCACAACAATTGTAAATACATCCAAAACTATTTGGTTGAGTCTCTGCATTTTGGTTTTATATTATATCAAGACCTTATACAAATACATGTTTTGGAGTTAGGATTCCATAAAAGAAAAGAGAGGCAAAAAAAAATAAATTGCTTACATGTTTTCATCGTAACATGTAATTCAAAAAGTATGTACATATTCTTGGCTGTACTTTTATGTTAATAGTTTTGTCCTCTTTATGTTTTCCCTTTAATCAAGAAATGAAAACTAATGTCCAGCACACCAATATTTCCTTAATTTGATATTTTATTTAATCCTTTGCTTTATAATTAATTAGTTAGATCATTGAACAATATTGACACAAAATGAAAAAGGAATTGCGCAATTTCATGCAAGCCAGAGCCACCTAAGATCCCTATCATCCTACACAAGGTGTTGCATTTCCTTTACTGTCCTCTTTGGCCGGCAACGAAACAAATTAACGTCAAACTTGGTAGAAAAAATCCTTGGCCATGGCTATTTTCATAATAATCTAACTCCTACAACCATTTTCTAAACTTTGACACAAGTTCCTCATTAGTTTTTATTTCGTTGTTGTTATGATGAGTTCTTATTTGTTAAAGGAGTGAGAGCAAAATTTGACGATTACAAACCAGTCTCACACCCGTACTCCAAGAGAGAAATGAAACCAAACCCACATCATCATCATCCAAAAAGATTTAAAGAAAAAACTAGAACATAATGATGACGGATGGTAATCATGCTCTGATGGGTAAATTACATGCATTTAACTAATTACTTTCTCTTCCTATATTTAACATCATCGACGTCCTCGTCCTCGTCCTCGCCCTCTTCCTCCGAATAATCATAATCATCGAAATCTTTCATGGCATCACCGTCATACTCATCACCATCATAAGTAACGTCATCGCCATCGTCATCGTCCTCATCGTCGGGGACCCTTTTCCCACGTGCTGCCCGGGCTCCGACATCGGAGTTCAAACCCCAAACCCGTCCATCGCTGACACCACCCAGCTCGATTACATGACGCTTAGAAGGGTCTTCGTAGAGATAGCGACGAAGAACCGAGGCTTCGGCGAGCGACTTCTGGATGGGAATCCGAAGAGCCTGACCAAGTTCGCCATGGGAGGGAACGGCATTGGGCTTGGAAGCTGCCAAGATGGTGTTGCGGAAGAGCAGAAGGGAGGCTTTGGCGTCCTTGGTTATCATTTTCGAAGCCATTTGGAAACCAAAGTTGGAGTCTTTGACTATCCGGAGGCTATTGCACAAGTTAAAGGTGCGACTTTGGGAGTGTCTAGTGTTTTATATATAAGGAAGGGAGGGGCTTTAGGGTTTCAGGGGGGCTGTGGGCGTGGTGGGCAAGAGCCACGTGTTGTTCTAAGAGACTGAAGTAGGTTCTAGAAACTTGCTTCTTGACCGCCACGTAGTTAAGGTTTTTTATTCTCCGTTACGTGATTGGGTCTGCTAAGTGATTGATTAATCCAATGCACCCAATTGGGTCGATCTGATCCGACTCTTCCGCGGTTTAATTGTCATGTCATGTCACGTAGAGGATGGATATCAAATACTCTTGAGCCTATTTTGGTAAAATCAAGTTAAAAACCTTGCTCTCAGCAAAAAAAGAAGACAGAATTTTGCTTTCGTTTTTGTTTTGGTTTGAAATTTGTATATAAATGCTTTTATTTTTAATTTTGGTTTTCATTAAGCTAGTTGAAGACTAATTTAGAAAAATAAATAATTGAGAAAGGAACAGTTTTTAAGGAATGGAAAGTTCCCAATCAGCTGTTTGTCTTGGCCTTAAAAAAAAAAAAGCCTTCACTTGGTCAATGTCAATTACGGAGAGCCTCTGAATTGAAGATTATTAAGACAAGTCCTCCATTTTGCTATTTAAACATCAAACAACTTCCAAGGAGTAAGCAATTTATTGCATCAACGATCTTACCAGGCAATTACAAATGAGAAGAGTCGTTGGAAATACTCGATTATGAAGAACACAAGGTCTCTCAATTTTCTCTATACCCATATCATGCAAAAGTCTTCGAATCAAGTATAATACCTTGGAAAGTTTTATGATGCTTCAAATTTACCAATCTATAATTGTACCCAAAAAAAAAAATTACCAATCTATAAAGAAAACAAGCCTGGAAGAAACAAAATTGACAAACCTCAAGTTAGACAAAAAGGTGGTGGGTTTGTGTGACTCTATAGCAATATGAAAAGAGACAGAAAAGAAACAGCCTAGGACACCAGGTTCACATTTTCTTTGAATTGCTGATCTGGAACTAATCGAGATACAGATATTGCATCATCAATTGTTGCACTAATCAATAAACAGATATTACTGACTCTCAAATTGGATTCAAGAATTGCACAAAACCAACTCACATTTCCAATACTGAATACAAATTACTGCATGCCATGACTGTCAGTTACATGAACTTCTGCGATTTAAGTCGAGCATTTTTTGTCTAAATTATTATGAGGTATCAGTTTAAATTGAACTGTCAAAAGGGAAGGCATAGCAGCAACTACTAAGCATCTATTGAGTTCTACAACAATATCAAGGAGATAGAAAGACGAGGAAAATACAATATAGCAAATAAATCCCAAGTACCACCCTGCTGAAGCTCCATTATTATTTTGAACACATATCAACAAGATAAGGAAAGACATATAGACCAAATCAAAATCTTCTATAGAGTGAGAATAATAAAACAATATATTTGTTTGGTTTCATAGATAATGGTTACGACTCAATGCTTTTCCTATTCATAGTGAACGTATACACACGTAGTTGAAGATAAATCACCTGTAGCTTTGCTCAAAAAGGAACAAACAGTTAAATAAACATATGAATACAGTTATATTTCCCACTTGCCAACTACACAACCTCTTTAGTTCTAGAAATCGTCTGTTTTTCTGAGTTCTATATCTTTTCTTTCTCCTTTCATTACCATTTGCTAACTCTGCCAAGAAGTTTAGCCCAGCACCCTAAACTAAGTGTTGAAACATTTGTTTAAGGTTTAATCAGTTAGTAATCAACCAAATTGGCTAACTAGAATCCAAGTTTCATATACTCATCTCAAAAGACTAATCTACTCTGTCTAATAGTAGCAACAGCATCCATATAATTTATTCTGTCCGATTATCAGAGGCCACAAGTTCTATTATTGTGGTGGGTATTTATTACTTTGGTCACTTAAAAGAGTGATTCAATAACAAAGTGAATTGAGAGAAGAGGTTTAATAATGCACTCAAAGTTTGCACCTTTGATTCAAGAACCACAAGCACAAACACAGCCAAATAATGAGAGGCCAGCTATACAAATATTAACACGGATTAAATTGCTTGCTTTAGCATTTTCATTGAATAAACATAAAGAGTAAGCAACAATCAAATATGGTTAATAACACATATTTTATAATCAAATTGAAATCACCCAAAAACAAAAACTTTTAAGGAAAAAAAAATTTACGAGGAATCTCTGGTGTTGCGGAGTCTATAAACAATACGGCCTCTGGTTGAATCGTAGCGACTAACTTCAACTTTGACTCTATCTCCGGGTAGTATCCGAATAAAGCTCTTACGGATTTTCCCAGAAATATAGCCGATAATCATGTCCGCATTGTCCAATCGGATACGAAACATGCCGTTGGGAAGCGACTCGGTGACAAGGCCTTCCTGACTCCATTTCTGCTGCTCTGAGTCCGTAGAAACTCGGGGTCTACTCCTGACGACGACGAGGTTCAGACCATGTTCGGCAGTGAAAGGTGGGGTTTGGAGGAAAGACGGGACGTGGAGATGAAGCCGTGATTTTGGGTTCTCAGTTGCTCGGAGTGTGGAAAGGCATGGAGTGAGGGTTTTGGGAACAAAAGGAAGCTGGAGGAGTGAGTGATGGAGTCCGAGTGAAGGCGAGCTCAACATTTTTGGTTGGCTCTGTGTTCTCTCAGTGTTTGGGACGAAAGTGGATTGCAGATAGGGATTTAGGACTTAGGAGGGCTCTTCAAATAAAATTCCAATTCCTTCGAGGATAAAATTGTAATTCCGTCCAATTCTACGAGGGTGAAATTATATGGATGTGGAAGAAAAAAATTATATGAACGTCAAATCAAAATAAGCATAGTCTCAAAAATCCCTCTTGCAATTACCATTATGTTTAAAGAATATATATCCTGAGTTCTTTTCTTCTTCTTCTTTTTTCTTTTTTTTTTTAAGAAAAAGAAAAACAATTAACAATTAATTAAAAATATATATATATAAAAACCTTTCTCATATTTAATTAGTTTTTCGTTTGCTTTTTTAAGGAAAAAAATTGCACATTCTTTTCTTACATATTAGATTTGCTAGCTCAATTAGCATTTGCTAGTAATACCAACTGAGTATTTTAACACCATTTAGTTTGAGAACAACATCGATGTTAGGCATATCACCTTGTCGATAGCCTTCTGTAACATTTCCAAACATGCAGAGTCTCCCGGGTTATCGTAAACCAGAACCCTCTTAATCGGAAGCTCAACCCACCAGACCAAGACCTCCAATGGAAGATCTCTTTCACTTGGCCATTTTCATGATTTGTGGTCCATAGCAACAGATGACTATCAACCATGAAAATGTCTTCAACGCTAGTTTTATACATCTGATCCACACCAAATGATGGCGTGTATATGGAATTCGTCACGTTCTGATGTGAGTTATGATGAAAAACTTGATTATTATCATCAGTATAATAACCGCCTTGGTCTGCAGGAAGTGGAAAATTATTGCTATATAAAGGAGCACTGTTTGGAACTGATTCAGGGACAAATGAAGCACAATGATCTTTGTAAGAGACTTGAGCTTTAGAGCAAGAAATTGAAGTCAAATAGAATGTGATGAGGAGGAAGTAAAAGAAGCAAACATGAATATGCCATGGAAATTTTTATACCAGTTTGGTGAAGTGGTACTACTTGTGGAAGAAGCAGTATTCATGATTGTGGTTCAATAGCTTCCCAAGTAATAAGAAGAAATTAAGAGGGTTCAGAAAGATTTGCAGGATAAACAGGATCTATAGTGAAGTCAATTTATTTACTGTTGTGCTGAAAACTATCCAAATTTATTGATGAGCTCCATGGAATGTACCTACATTGAATTTGCCCAAAGGAAGCAGGTAATGGTCTCTGTCTCAAAGTCTTTAATCACCATTTGAGAGCTTGAAAAAGACAGGAAAGTAACTAATAGTAATTGAAAATTAAAGGTTGGCTGTTGATTGTTCTCAAAGTTGATAGAGTAAAAATTGTAAATTGGCTTATTAGCTCTTCAGAGCATTGGTAAGTCACACAACAGTAGTATTCTTTTAGTGGAACAATGTCATTTCCTGTTATATATTAATCATTGGGATAATCAAGCTTTTAGAAGATGGATTTATTTGACCTTTATATGTATATATATATAACGACATGCAGTCTCTGTTGCTTTGTATGTTGGACATTACAGCTACTCACCTCTGGTTTCTTATAAAAACAAGAATCTCCAAAATTTTTGAATATCTGCACTAACTTTCACCCACCTTCTTATTAAAACTATGCTTGGTTTGGATTTGAGTTTTGAGTTAAGATATGTTCACCACCATTATAGTAGCCAACTATTGTCCATCCAGAGCTGTGAATGCTGATGGCAGATCTAGGTGAACAGATGTTGTCTGTGAAGGAGGTCACCTATTTGAAGCTGTCCATCTAATACGAACAATTCGATTCTAATTGACAAACATAAAACAGAATTTGAAAAAGTTAGGGATTGATTTAGTTTGAGAAGCATACACTTACCTAAGGGAATACACATTTATTCTAAATATCACACACCACATTTACTAAGAGGTCCATCGGTGGACATCTCCAAACGATCAAAATGTAGAGGATCAGACTTTTTTCTTGTGCTTTGAATGCTTCCCTTGAGATAGCCAGAATTATTCCCCAAATTTCTTGGAGAGAACTGAATATTAACAGGAATCTCAGAGTCTACAAAACCATCATCCATGGGGAATTGACTGTATAAGACAAGTTTAAAGATGCAGTGGTCTTACACAATTCATTTGGCACCACATTGGAAATAAACTTAAAAGATGCTTGGAGGATGGAATTCATTTCAAAGAGTTTTGGGATTAAAACTAATCACTGAAAATGGATTTTGATCAACCATGCATGAAAAATAAATAATTAAACAAAGTAAAAACAGACAAACTCTGAGATAATCACATATGGTTGATTTCTTTTTAATTAACTTTTATCCAGATCAAACCAATAATAGCTATGATCTTCCTTTTTTATTAGGCTATTCTTTTTGTTTTAATTTGCACGAGGGAATTAAAACTAATTTGGAAATAAAAAATATCAATACCTGGATTGGACTTGAAATTTGATTGAGCTAGATTGGGTTGAATCTTAAGTCAGTCCCCAGCCCACCTACGACAGCTCTAATCCAGCCCTGCAGTCACAAAGACAAATCTTTTTGTCATTTTAATGGGAAGCAAATTACCCAAAAATTATATCCTAACAAACAACTTCAAACAGGTGCAGTGCCTCGGTGGTAAATGAGTACAATTACTGGCTCGAATTTAATTGCTTTACTTGCAAGTCCTTGAAAAAAAAAAAAGAGAATACAAAATGAATATGAATCTTTTAAAAGGATTATAACAAAGTAAAGCAATAAAAATAAATAAAATTGATTGCTTAATTATTTAAATGTATAATATACTGTATCAGCATCTTTAACTCAATGAATGTGGCTTGTAGCAGCTACTGAATATGCAGTATTTCAAAGTTAATAATAATCACGTTTTTAATTATCCAGCCATCATCTTGACTAAAGTAAAGTTCTAGTCAGACGGGTTGGTCATATTGTTTAACAATGACATTTAACATTTTAGATTATAAATATAAGTGAAAAATTAAATTGCTAAAACTTTACAAAAATTGATCATTTTAAACATTGCCATTTCCTTTTTCCCTTCAAAATCAAATTCCTTTATATATATATATATATATATATATATATATATATATATATATATATAAATAAGATTGCCAATTTTAAAATCCTTTATTTTGAAATTTTGTTATATTTCTATTTTAATTTTTATCAAATATTTTTTATAAATATATATATAAATATATATATATATATATACATATGCCATTTCCTTTTCCCTTCAAAATCAAATTCCTTATATATATATATATATATATATATATATATATATATATATATATATTCATGTTAAATAAATTATACAATTAAATTCAAAACTTGATTAGCAGGTACTTGATCTTAAACGTCGTGGGTCGCAGCAATTTGGTGTTGGGTGGCCTTATCTTATAAACCTGATCGCTTTCCAACATTTCAATCGTTCAAATAAATGCAGGCAGCAACAAAAATTAAAAGAAATTTTTTTTAAAAAATGAATAAATAAATAAATGCAGGCATCAAAGTGCGGGTCCTACCTTGAACCAACTCCAATAATACAATTGGTTGGTTTTTTATTTTAAATAAACATCGCTAGCTACCAAGTTGCTACTCAGGTTGGGTTGGATTATGCCTTCGAATTTTTGGTTAAATAAGTTTTATATCCAATTATCCATACCCCACTTATTATTCCTACTATACATACATATATATATATATATATATATATTAAGCGAAAAGTTTATATTGCATATAATAATAATAATAATAAATCAAGAAAACATCAAAGTAGAATGTTATAGCATGTATCTGGCTTTTATGAACAGGTCCACTTCATGAAGTCTATATAGATATATATTGTTTTTATGCTATGCATGTTGCTGTATCAAAATATTCAAAATTAAATTTCAACAAAATTTGATTTAAGTGAAACCAGAGGAATTATACATTGTAAAATGTGTCAAAGTTTGTTCTTATTTTTACTTGATAGTCAGTCAGAAGAAGTGTACAGGGCTTTAATCAATATTATTGAATTATGCGTCGGCATAATCTAATCAGAACAAAATTATTTCAATTACTTCCAACACAATATTTTTATTATTATCTGTGGACGTTTAATTCGATTTAGGACTTTTATTTATTTATTTTAATAAAATACAATTAAATCAACTGGTAAAAAATAAACTTTTTTTAACTTTGAAAAACAATAAGACATTTATAACCCTTACGACTCTGCAGTAAGATTGGACTGGTAGAAGATTGTTTGGACTTTTTACCAGTCGGAGACTTCGGAGAATCTGATAATTTCTTTTTCTTTTTCTTTTCACCGAAATTAGAAGGAGCTGTTAAATTAAACGGGTCCCATTAAGACTTAAAACCAGCTGGTCGTCTTCATGTTCTCTCATCATTGAGAGGGACCTTTCTTTTTGCAAGATCTGATTTTTATTTACTTAGAGAGAGAGATAGGAACAAAGGGCAAGTGGCTAAGTTCTACTGCTCCAACCCCTACCCAAGTAGTTTCTTTGTTTTGTTGGAGGAGAAAAAAAGAGAAAGAGGGACATCTGTGAAGTGAACAATCTGTGTTTGAGATCTACCACTTTTGTATTACAGGTTCTTTCAGTTTCTCTAATCCTTTCGTCGCTTTGAATAACTCAAACCTTTTTTGGAATGTCTTCCAATTTGTTTTCTTTCTTTTTTTTCTTCTTCTGAAAAATGTATGTATATCTTCTGTGCTGTTTGATGAAAACCAAAAACTGAGCAAATTTTAGTATCTGGGTGTTGCCCTATTTTGGATTTCGAAGCTGCTTCAGTTTCTCATTGGAGTTAATAAATGCTTTTATCCGTTTGTTTGTTCAGAAAATTTTAGAGAAAGCGTAAAGTGTAGACTTTCTATTTTGTTAGATTTGACGTTGGAGCGGTAGAGAAACTTCTCCTGCTCTGCTGGAAGCTAACTATTGTAGCTTAATTATGATGGATTTCTTCATTTTTTGGCGAATCAACCTCGGGTAGAGCAGGATTATTAGTTTGATTTCATTCTTCTTCAATAGGTCTCTAAAATTTTCCAGGCTGTGAGTATTTTGGAAATTTTGACTTTTTCTCGTACCCTTTGATTAAATATGAGTAATTCGATCGCAAGGATGGCTTTCAGAAGTGTGTCTAATAATGGTCTTCCTCGGACTTTTGGCTATTTTTACTTTAAAATTTTTTAACGTCCAGAAATATTGCGAAATTATATTGACGTACTATTGTTACAGAGGTCAGTTATTCTGTTCCATTGATGGTTGAATTTTTATGTTTTGCTTTCTCATCCAAAGAGGATCAAGTGGAGGAATGATAAAGAGATGGGAAGGAAAGGAAATTGGTTTTCTAATGTAAAGAAAGCTCTCAGTCCTGAGTCCAAGGAGAAGAAAGACCAGGTTGGAAGGAATTTAATTTTGATCACTTCTATTATGCGACACATATTCTTCAAAAGGGTTTTTGAATTTTTGTGTAACTATTCTTCAGAAGTCAAACAAATCGAAGAAGAAATGGTTCGGGAAGCAAAAACAACCAGATTTTGACTCTGCATCTTTGGAAAATGTGGCATTGCCGCCTCTTCCTCCACAAGAAGAGTTGAAATTAACTGATGCAGAGAATGAAACGATCAATCATGATTACTCCGTTGAAGCTGACACCAATGTAGCTGTTGAGCCTGTAGTTGCTCCTACTCAGACTGCCACAGAGGTTGTCCAACTGATTCCGGTTGCTCAACCTCAGTTTGCCGGAAAATCAAGGGAAGAAGTGGCAGCAATGGCAGCAATCAAGATTCAAACAGCATTCCGAGGATACCTGGTATGAGCTTGAGAATTTCCCATAAAATCTCACCTAGTTTGATGATCACTTTCATTTTGATATTCCAAAGTTAGCGTGGGCTTCTTTGAACATATACAATAGAAGTACTTTCGTTTATAATAGCTTGGTGTTTTAAAAATTTTCAGGCTAGAAGGGCATTGCGTGCTTTAAGAGGGCTGGTCAGGCTCAAATCACTGATGGAGGGGTCTGTTGTGAAACGTCAAGCCACAAATACCCTCAAATGCATGCAGACTCTAGCTCGTGTGCAATCTCAGATTCGTTCTAGGAGGATCAGAATGTCGGAGGACAATCAAGCTCTTCAGAGGCAACTTTTACAGAAACATGCAAAAGATCTTGAGAACTTGCGGGTCTCTTTTATTACTCTTATTTCTGTTATAATTTACATGAATTTCTCTATTAATGGAAGCATGATTGGTAGTCTAAATTTGGTATTGCGGGATTGTGAAAAGGTTCTTAGAAACTGTTAGGTAGACAAAATACTCGTAGCCAGGTTTTAGTTGGGCCTTTTTGTTTCTAGGTATATCCTATCTGAGTTTACTTAGGAGCATTAAATTTGATTTGAAAAAATGGCAAAATAACGTTAAAATTATACTGCATCACTGACTCCTTCCTTGTTTAAGGACAATTAGGTATTTTGTACTAAAGTACAGTCTTCCAAACAGATTCAAATTTCTAGATGGTTTTTTCTTCTTGAAGACCTCATTTGGCATTGTTTTAACTTGTCTTTCAAAGTTTTTACAGCTTGGGGAGGAATGGGATGATAGCATACAGTCGAAGGAACAAGTTGAAGCAAGCCTTCTTAGCAAGCATGAGGCAGCTATTAGAAGAGAAAGAGCACTAGCTTATGCATTCTCCCATCAGGTATACTATTCCGATCATTTCACTTTAAGTGACCCCCTCTACTTCTATGGAAAAACATTAAGACCAGCAGTTTTATTTCCTTAAGGTCCCTTCATCTAAATACTTAGGTTACAGTTGCTACTGTTCAAATATTCTAATCTTATTACATGGATGAGGGCATGTAATACAATGCAGTGATGCACTTCTTTGAAGTATTTGATGTTTACTGTCACTACTCTTCTAAGTTATAGACTGACTTTTTTTTTTTTGGGGAACTTTCTAGGAATAGGTGATCACGAGTTGTTGAAATTCTTTTATATGTTTTACAAGTTAGAACATAATGATGCTTGTCATCTGAATGCTATGCTAAGTACAGGGAATGTGTAGATTATTAATTAACAGATGTCCATGCTCATCATTGACAATCCTAAAGAAGTTTCACCACATGATTTGTGTTCCTTCAATTTGAATTGAATCAACCAACTTCAGAGTTTAACCCTTGATCACCTGACAGCAAACCTTGAAGAATTCTTCAAGATCTGTAAACCCAATGTTCATGGATCCAAACAATCCAAGCTGGGGTTGGAGCTGGTTGGAAAGATGGATGGCTGCCCGGCCATGGGAGAGCCGTGGCATGATGGACAAAGATTCGCAAAATGATCACTCATCTGTAAAGAGTCAAAGCCTTGCTGGTGGAGAAATCAACAAATCATATGCTCGGTATCTTCTCAATTCTGAAAAGGATTCCCCAACAGCCAGCCAAAAGCCAAACCAATCTGCATTCCAGTCCCCTCAAACTCCTAAACCAGTTTCTTCGACAGTATCCAAAAAGGTGAAGTCAGCAAGTCCAAGGGTTCGTCGAGTTCTGGATGATGACGCTAAAAGCATGGTCAGTGTGCAATCAGACCGGTTTCGAAGGCACAGCATTGGTGGGTCATCAATTAGAGATGATGAGAGCCTTGCAAGCTCCCAAGCACTTCCAAGCTACATGGTACCAACTGAATCTGCAAGAGCTAAGTCTCGGTTGCAAAGTCCATTTGGAGCTGAGAAGAATGGAGTGCTGGAGAAGGGATCATCAGAATCTGCAAAGAAACGGCTGTCTTTTCCAGCCTCCCCTGCAAGGCCAAGGCGGCATTCTGGTCCGCCAAAGGTGGACGTCAGTTCTGTGACAGAAAACCATGAAAGCAATGGAATTAGTGCTTAATTGTATGGAGCAGAAGAACAAAGGGAAAGTAGTTCTATGGTTCCAGGAAGGCAATGAAGGATACAGAAATAAACTCTCATTTCAATTTGTGAATCATCTAATTTATTTAATTCATCTATTCTCAGAAATTGTTGGTGTGGGGTAAAAAGTAATCTCTAGGGGGGTTTATCATGCTGTTGGATTCTCTTTTTATTTCCTTCCACATTTGTTTATTGATATTTCTTCATATTTGTGTGGGTTCTCTGTCATTTTGATGAATGTCAGAATCCCATTCTGTTTTTGCAATGTATTACTTCATAAAGAACAGATATTATTCTGTTAATTTTATTTGAATCCAATTTGTTACTTACATGTGTTTGGTAGCTGAATTTCATATAGATTTTTCATAATGCATGTAGCAAAGACTACTTTACAATATATATATATATATATATATATATATATATATATATATGTATATATATTATACACTTGATAGGTTTTCTGCTGCTCCTAGGACAAAAACCAAATCTACATTTGGCACAACCTGGTTATGGCATTCACAGATTTACCTGTAATACATGATGATTAATGATAATAGTCATTTGCTTACAATTGCTATTGAAATTTTTTTTATAATTTGATTGGCAGATGCCAACTAGTCTAAGGAAGAAACCCAGTCTAATGAACTGTAAAATTGACCTAAAATAATAATGAATAAATAATTATCACAAAAATAGTTATTATCAAAGGGTAGCAAGAATAATGTACAAAAATCTAGTTTATGCAAAGACAAAAGTTTCCCAAGAAAAATAATGGCACTTTAAACTTTGCGTGTATTTGTTGAATAAGTTTTCGGGATTAGAATCACCTTCTAAAACACTTTTAAACACCACATATTACTAATTAAAACACTATTTTTTAAATGCATATACTTAGCAAATATGAAAAAAAAAAAAAAGAAGAAGAAGTTGGTATTACCAATTCAAAAGTACAATATACTGGTTTACTGGTAAAAGTATAAAATTTATTTTCTAAAAAATGTATTTATCATGATAATTATAAATATATATTATATATTTTTAAATTATTTTGGGCCCCATTTTTGGGCCTATGCAAAAAGACGCAAGTGACCTGTCCAAGAGCCAGCTCTACCACGGATCAACAGCTACGTGGTAAAACAGTACTTCCAACACAACCATTTATTATTATTAAATTTATGTTCCTTTTTCTTTTTTATTTATTTTTAACGTTTTCATTCTTCTTTTACAAACATAAGGTATTTTTAAAATAGAGGTTTAATAACGAAAGTCGGTTTAAAAATTAATTATAATTATCATATTGATGCTTTTGCTTTATTGGTCGGAAAAGCTTTTGCAACCCTACACTGTCGACGAAGAAAGACGCGCAAAAATCAAATTAACCAGAGAAGTTGCTTAAGAACGTTCCAGTTCTCTTCGAGCTCGAGAGCATCACAATAATGGTGAGCAATCCTTTAGATTTCCCCCTCTCTTTTTTTTCCCTGATATAAATTTCTTTTCCTTCGTAATTTGGGTGTTAGTATAATATGTCAATGTGAAAATTTGGATGTGATTTCTAGTTATTAGGGTACGAATTGAGGAAGATTCATCATTTATGTTTGTGTGAGGGTTTTGGTTATAGGGCTTACTATGATAGGAAGGATCCACTTCTTTATCAATTGTTGGCTGGGTTTTCTGTTTGGTTTTTGAGAAAACTTGGGTAAGGGGATAAGTCGGGTTAGTTTATTTATTTATTTATTTTCACTTTTTGGATTATTATTTATTGGGAATCAATGAAATATATATTCAGCTTTGCCAACAATGTAAAAGCTTTGAAATTTACATAACCTTTATCTTTTTCCACTTTTTGAGCAGTCAACCTGTGAGTGGATTGGGTTCTGTTTGTTTTCCTGAGCTTCTGGGTCCTATTTTCATAACGTTTTCGTTTTGATTCGTTCAAATTTTTACTGTTTTGGCTTCTCGCAGTTCTGATTATGTTTTCGTTCCCAGCCCTTTGAGATTATAAAATTGGCTTTCTTTTGTCAAATTCTGTATTCTTAGAAAGTCATTGATATGCTTTGGTCATGTTGCTCGTTCTTTACGATTGTAAATCTTACATGTGGTGTTTGAGAGAAGCTACATTCATGAGTTAATGGGTGGTTATTGTAAAATTTGGATTAGGCTTCAGCGATGATGGCAGGAATTGCTGTAGCTGCTGCTGCGTATGCTGGTAGGTATAGCATTCTGGCTTGGCAGGCATTCAAAGCAAGGCCACCTAGACTGCGTAGATTCTATGATGGTGGTTTTCAACCTATCATGAACAAAAGAGAAGCAGCTCTAATACTTGGAGTCAAGTACTATTTTTCTTCTTTTCTTAAAATATGAGATTTATTTGTTTTAGGGGTTTACATTCATTAAAATAAAGCTTGTGTTTTGATTTCCTAATGCATGTAAAGCGCTGTTGACATGGATTTTCTGTCCAAGATGTTGTGTTGGCACTACGTATAGTGTTATCTCCACAATTATGGGTCTCTTAGCTGTGTGTATATCTAGGATGGAGTGAGCAGACTGCATTGGGACTAATGGAATGTGAATCTGAATAGGAATGTTGTCTATGAATTGGTTAGAACGAATTTGTTTCTGAAATTCGTTTTTGTTGAATTACTAGAAAAGGTTTGTCTGTGGTTGTACCACAGACCTCAGTTTTTTACGACCCCAGCTTGATCATCTTCACAAACACAACATGATAACAGATTTCTCATCCAAATAAAGTTTCTTTTCTTTTATATATATATATATATATATATATATATATATATATATATATATATATATCTTGATGTTATAGGATTAATGGCTCTCCTCCTTTTACATATTTGCTCTTGTATCCTCGATGCCTTCTTCTTCTTTTAAGTAAAATTATTTTATACAATGATAGGGAAAGGACTCCGATGGATAAGGTCAAGGAAGCACATAGGAAGGTGATGCAGGCGAACCATCCAGATGCAGGTGGTAGCCATTACCTAGCGTCCAAAGTTAACGAGGCTAAAGATGTGTTGCTTGGACGAATCAAAGGCAGCGGCTCTGCATTTTGATTATACTTTTTTATGATATTGAATAGCCATTAGTATGCAACAATATAAGATCTCTAAAGTATTAGAAGAAGAATTTTGAGTGTCATTCTGATAAT
The DNA here is from genome assembly GCA_007844105.2 of Rhamnella rubrinervis. NCBI lineage: Eukaryota > Viridiplantae > Streptophyta > Magnoliopsida > Rosales > Rhamnaceae > Rhamnella > Rhamnella rubrinervis. The sequence goes on along the minus strand of CM017583.2, from coordinate 17,509,192 downwards.
TCTTTAAGGGTCCTAATTTGAATTTACATTATTACAATTTGTTGGATATTCTGTAACATTACGAATCATATTCATCATGAATAAATTTTTCCTATTGGCATTATTCTTTGTTTCAAAAATAATTATATTTCCTCTACACAACTCCAGTAATTATGTTCAAAACCCCCAATGTTGTGTAATATTTCTTCAAACAAAATAGACGTTAGAATTTTTTTACTTTTTTTTTTGGATTTCATCTTTCAAACTAAGGTATTAAAAGAGGTATATTCATCAAAAAGGTATTAGAAGAGGTATCAAACAGAGTGTAAAATTGGGATCCAATTTTTCAGCTGGAGCCTCGTAAAGAACACAACAAAGTCCTAACTCAGCTAAGGTAAAAGATTGAAGAGTAGAGATTGTGGAGAACAACAACAGCACCACATATAAATACATATATCTATTGAAATTGTATGTGTCCTTGATTTTTAAAATCTCAGCCAGAAAGTGTTATAACACAAAAATTTTTAAATAGATAACAGCTAAACCTCAATTTTCACCTCAATTTTCATGCTCCACCGAGTATGGGAGGTTGGAACCACCTGTGGTATTTACATCAGAACATAAAAGAGAACACTGTTATATGTCACAACTCCTAAAGTTTGTCAGGTTTTGGTTAGTAGAGTACTAACCAACCAAAATATGTCATGTCACTTGTAAGACTTTGCGAGTTGTGACGAAGAGCATTTTTCTATAAAAAATTTGAAACTTATGACGTATTAATGATGTGTCATTCTGTGGCAGAGTCAGCAGAGAGTAATCCGTCCGCTGTAGTTTCTTCCAATGGAGTTAGATCCATTTCCTCGTTATTGTCAAGTGGACCTTGAGGGATCCCAAAGAGAGTAGAAAATATCCTTTTCTGACACTCATCACAGAAAAATAAATAGGAAAAGTGACCTTCATTTGGGAGCTTATGCACAGTGACTGCTGGTAAAACCCTGGCTATATAATCAGTCATTGATGTTGGAACCACCTGATCATCCATGCCCTGTTTCAGATTAACAAAGAAAATGCATGATCAATTAGAACTATAACCAATGTTCAGTCTGTTAATAGAGTATGAATGGAATCAATGTCATATTGTTTACCCAAAAAAAAAAAAAGAAACCATTGTCATATTATAATTCAGATTAGAAACAAAATCTACATGAGCAGTACACTCCAGAGTGGAAAATACACTGAGAAAACCACTGAGGATAATAGGAGGTTTGGTGTATTCAATAGATTGTTTTTCAGGAAATCACTTCAGCCACCTCTTTGAAATATGCCCAAATAGTCTAGAGACCACTTCTCAATTGCAACTAGTCCTGTTCTATCATTATGTTGTGGCAATGGAAGGTCAGGAAGTAGTTAAATCACCCCTTGGATAAGGAATTTGATCTCATTTGCTTCATTGTTGGCACACAACTTTCATGCAAAAGCAAAATGAGCATAGATGTAGAGGGTTGGCTTATCAAGAGTAGGTCCCTCAAAAATGTTGCAAGTGTACCAACAGAACGTCGTTGAGATGATGGGAGAAAATATATATAACTTCTAATGCTTTAATTGGTGTGAATTTGGAAAAACAACAATTGGTCACTTGGAAAAACATCAATTGGTGTGTATTTGAGAAAGCAGGCACCAACAGAAGGAACATGCATTCTCCATGTAAAATCATACGAGGTTAATCTCTTCTAAAGCAGGACCAAAAACCAATCAAATTTTATGTTTAAGTATACTACTGTATTTTGTGGTAAAAACAACTTGCGAACAAACACTGAAACAGCCAATTAAGTTGAAACAAGGAAGAAAGATATACACAAACCTGCCATATGTGTATTGGGCCTAGAAATCCTGTCAGTTCACATTCTGCCTGACTGTATATGGACCTAAGCCAAGGAAGAATTCCTCTTCCCTGACACTTTTTCTGCACCTGAAGATCTGACAAACTAAAACCCCAGTTTGATACTTGTAATATCGCTTCCTCTTTGAAAGGTTTTGGATTCCCCTGGCGGATTGACTCCTCCACATCCCTATGCCAAAATTCTTCAATAGCTTGATCTTCAATCAGAATTTCATCCTGCAAATGTTTTTTATCAGGAAGATGGATAAATTATCATTTTTTTTTAATAGGTAGCTCATGATGCCTGCCTGCCATCCATATTAACAATGGCATCTGCAGGTGCATGCAAGTAATTACATAGCTAGTTGAAAGGACTTTCTTTATCATCTTTTATCTTTTCTTATTCTTTCTTAACAAATCTTGACATTTTATTTCATCAGCATGCAACGAAATTTCCACAAGACGGACCAGGGATATTATTCAATTGATAATCACAAATGTATGCAGATGAACTCATACATGTCTTAACTGTAGAGCCAAAAACTACTCTTCCAAAGGGACAAAAGGCACTCATAAAGATATTCTTTTGCATAAAATGAAAATTTCCTTCATAATTCTGTGCAAAGCTTGATACCCATCCCAACCACAATTGGAATACACTCTAAGTATACAGCAGTGTCTTGGATGGGAAACTATGTAAACATCCATTGTTGATGAGTAATTCAAGATGACAATGAACTCACCTTCTTTCCCAATGAAAGAGATAGCCACCTATCAATCCGATCATGCTTTCCAGATAGGAAGCTTCGGTGATAGAAAAACGAGAGAAATGTTGGAAATCTACGTGACACGAAATACATTACTTTTCTTCTTGGTAACCAGTTTTCCCATGTTCTTTTCATCTCTTCCTTAGTCATGCCCGATTCATATGGATTAATCATTGGGGAAAATAAGGCTGCACCTGTAATTTCAGCCAAGAATGAATTAAAAATCAATTTATGCTCGATGTATGTGTTCAATCATCAATTTGGTTTCATGATTAAAAGAAAAATAAAAAGCACGATGACTAACAAAGAATTTTGACAGACATAGAATGCTCATGCACTAGTTTAACAGGAATCAACAGCTTTGGTAGAAATTTTACCCCAGAATTATTAGGAAAGGGGGTAGGGATATTGAGATTTGAGTAAATTCTAAAATTTCTAGAAATATATAACAAGGCATGTTTCTCTGGGCTCTCATATACATGACTATGTAAAGTATGAGAAGTACAAAAACAGTAATTGAAACATTATATGAGATTTCTAGAAAGAATGGTATCATACCTGCAACTCTGTTGGGAATGTATCTGAGTGCAGCCAAAGCATGCATGCTTCCACCTGAGTGAGCAAGCACCCAGAACTTGCCACTAACACCAATAGCATTGGCTAGATAGAGCATATCAAACGCTGATGAATTAAGATTCCTGCTGGGATGAGGATCACTCTCCCCAAAACCAGGAAGATCATATGTGACCAAGCGAACACCAAACTTTTCAAGTAACGAAATCTTAATTCCCGGTATACCTTTTAGCCAAAAAAACAGTAATAGTAAGAGCAAGTTAGTTTCAGGTATGCAATGTTCACCAAGAGCATAAATTGAAGTTTCAACTTACCAATTACATTGTTTAACATTATTGGACATTTATTTACCTGCAAGCCGGGATGAAAGGAAAGAATGTGGAGCAATTAGAGAAAATCTAGCTCTGTCAGCTGGGACACCTTGCTCATAGTAAGCCATCCGTCTCCCATCTGGAAGTAGTACTCGGGCAGCACTAGGAGGATGTATTTGTACCTTTTTCACCGTTCGAACCAAACTGTCATGTTTGGTATTAACGTTTATGGCTGCAAATGTTTAAAATGTATATAGAATATTATCTAGCTTATACCACAAAGGAAAAAGGAAAGAAATGAGAAGTCATTAGCGAACTAAAGAACATGGAGAAAACCATTGATAATATAGCCCAAATGAACTAAGGTCAATATATCCTGGGAGTAAACCTAGTTGGTCCTTGAACCTTCAATCACATAAGAAGGCAGGGAAACTAAATAAGTGAACTAATATATTCTTGGTGTAAGTAAACCTAGTTGTACTCGAAATTTCTAGACTGATTCATCTTTTCCCTTTCACTTATTCAATGCCTCAATGTTATTTAGTTTCACCTGACTAATATAGTCAAGTTGTACAAAGATATGTTAATATCACCACTAAATCTATACCCCACACATTTGTGCTCTCTAACACACATCAGGTGCTCTCTAACACACATCAGGCAGCAGCCCAGGAGGCATTGCAGCACAGTTTACTGAGACACAATATTCGTCTGTCCAACAAAAAGCGCAGAAAAGAACCATATAACCCACCACTAACTGCGAAATTCAGGTAAAGATACAAGCTTTGGTGATTGGGAGAATAAGAAAGCAATTTTTAGATGTCACATTAACCATATATTTAAGCACAACGTTATATCTCATCCCAAAAACATGTACTGCAATAGTCTTACACCCACAGTCATTGCAGAACTTGATTGAACAACAAATATCAAAAAGTCCTACATAAACATTAAAAAATATTACACATTCAAAGCACATATTATAAGACCCAAAATCAGATCATCCACAAGAACACCAACACACCTGCGAGTGCAAGGATGAAAACGAATAATATGATCGGCCAGGCATGAGCCGGATCACGATCCTCGGGCAAAAACTCATTCAAGTATTTAAATTTGGCCGAAACTCTAGCGCACGGCTTCTGAAGCTTTCGCACAATGTACGAATCCTCAGTGAGAAGGCTCTGCTGCACAATGTCCCTACACCCTCTCCCTAATTCAAGGACTATCTCGCCCCAAGCGATCGCGAACCCCTTCACCTGATCCTTCAGCGTCTCCGATTGCGCCGATTCGTCGTTCCTCAGAGTCTCTCCCGATACGTACTCCGTCGTCGTCGCCTCAACCGACGTTGTTGACATACTGATAGGATCGGCGACGTATCGTATCCCGGTGTCGTCCACGAGACTCGCCAACTCGTCCCGCCACGAATTCAATCGTCTAACCTCTGACATTTCTCACTGAAAATAAACACCAAGTTAACCTCCAATGGAGCTCAGCAAGCACACAGCACCATCTCAGAGCCCAAGTGACAACGAATACATTTTTCTTTAATCCCCTAAAAATGGAATAAAAAAATGAAAAGTAAAAGCACCTCTGGAATCACTTTCCAACACTGAAACCGTTGTTTTTTCCTCCTCCTGAAAATCTGATCCAACTGTATCCAAACCATACAACTTTTTCTTCACGGAATTGACTGCTTAGCCAATCTTCTTCGTCACCATTACTGTTCCTTCTTTGAAGCCTGCCTTTTTTTTTTCCCCCCCTGCTTTCTCTGTTCCTCTTTTACTGCTCTGACTGTGACTTGAAGACGAACAAAGAACCGTCGATGGAGCCACTTTTGGTTGTGGCTGAGGCATAAACGGTGTGAGATCAGTCCACGTCGACAACCGCTGCGCCGTGCATTTAACTGCCGGTAACCGATTCGGACGGTGCGTGTCGAGTGGTAGAGCGTGCGGTGTCCACCTGTTATTGCCGGTTTCAGTGTACGTCACTGGCGAAGCATGTGAGAGTAATATGCGGTGGGTGCATGTGATCTGGGAATGTTCTTTTTGAACTCTCTCTCTCTTATTGGTTCGTACTTTTAACAATATTTTATTAATCTATGCAAAGAAGTACGCCTTCCTTTGATCTCAACCGTTGGATGTGATATGAGTTACTGTACAACTGATTTGTTGGTCAATTAATATCACATTTGACATCCACTTCCCTATTTTTATATTTGAACATGTTTTTTTTTTTTTTGGTTAAAATATTTGAACATGTTTTGCATAATCATAAAAATTAGTCTGTAATTTTAGGTAGTGTCTCAACTTTCTCTTAATATTTTGTAAGCAATAATGTCACTTATGAGATTAATCACATTATGAGATTAATGTGAGATTAATAAGAATAAAAGGAAAACGAAAATGATTTATTATCAAATAATTAATTGTAATATCCAATATATTATAAGCCAAAGTTTTTGCAATGCAATGCTTCAATAACTCAACTGTACTGCTGACTTTGGTCCCTAATAAGTTCTTATTAGATTTTTAAATATGTATAATCACCAAAAAAGAAAGGGAATACTTGCTCGTGTATAATTGTAGAGCAGTGTTAATGTATCAATAATTCAAATATTCATATACATATTTTTATCCACAGTTCTTATAAAGGTCCTTAAATTCTTTCACTGTCACATGCCAAAAACTCAACCCATTTTTAGCCTTCATTTTGGGTGGTCAAAAATCTTGTTTAGCTTAAGTTGCAGAAAATTTCAAACCACTAAAATCCCTATATATAAAATGAAAGTTAAAAAAAAAAGGAGGTCCAAGCAGTAAGATTAGGATACGTACGTTCTTCTACAGTTGACTGCATGCATGACAAGTGTGCATGGATTTGGATAGTACGTGGCCTCCGGTTATGTTAAAATCCCATCCCGGCAGTTTTTCCTGAAACTGAAATGCAACTTTTTCTCATCTCTCACTTGATCGACCCTAAATTCACATTTACTTGAGTGAAAGAAAGCCCTCTGGATCTGATTAATCGACACTAATCAAGCAGCTAATTAATTAATCAGCAGGCAGATTAAGATGGGTTCAGAAACATTCCTAGAAGTCTTGCTGGCCATTCTTCTTCCTCCAGTGGGTGTCTTCCTCCGATATGGCTGTGGTGTACGTAAATATATATATATATATATATATATATATATATATATATATATATATATTCAGAAACTAACCGAAACCAATTAATTATTATAATCCAGATTATTAAACTAATTGATTTTATGATGCAATATTAATGGTGTTTTGTGAAATTATTGCAGATCGAGTTTTGGATCGACTTGTTGCTGACTCTTTTGGGTTATATTCCAGGAATTATATACGCGGTTTACGTATTAGTTGGATGATTTATCAGTCCGTTTAATTTCCTTTTTTCTAGATATAAAATTGAAGCTGTTTCTTTCCTAATTAGTTTCTTCTACGTCATCCAATCTTTGTCATCTTAATTTTCTTGCTAATATTTACTTTTGTAATTAATTACTTCAAGATTTTTTTTTTATGTTCTTTATCTTTGTCAATTTTTAGCAAATAAATTACTAGTTTATTCGTTCTGGTCTTTATTTATTCTGTTAATTTGTTAATGAACATCAATCTGGGCAGTCGTAAATAGCAATCAAAAGCCTTTGCTTCGTTTCAACATATTTACCAATTACCTACTAATTTAATATTTCAAAGAAAATTAAATAAAAACAAAACACTACGTGATAAATTAATGAATGCATTTCAGTGCTGTAAGGGTTACTTGAAAAGAAGGCAACCAATGGTTTTATATTGTTTTTAAAACAAGTAATTCCTTAGGGGACATCCGACAAATTCATCTAACTCAAGAAGTTTATAATTCAATTATTCAATGAAAAGGAAACCCAATTTCGTATTAACTAAAACAGTGACTAAATTAAAGACTTTTCTGGAAATTATTAACAAAAGTTCAAGATGGTGGAAAATATTTGAAATTCAGGCATAATTTTTATAACACCCATTTGGGCTTTGTGGGTAAAAGCTTTTGGGTTTTGTTTTCAGATGAGTTATTGGGCTTTATCTACTTATAATATAGGTATAATATGCATCGTAACAATATTTTTTAAGAACCAAAATTGTTGTTTTATTCCCACAATTTTCTAAAAATTGTTTTTTTTAATTGTAATTAAAACAATTTCCAAACATATATAATTGTGTTTTCTTTTTTGAGAATTGATTTAAATTTTTAAATCTGGAAACAATTTTTAAACTACACTGGAAACATGCCCCTAATATTTTAAAAGATAAAAACTTAAATTCAAAACAAGCTTAAAATAGGAATAACGTGAAAAATGTAAAGAAGAATTATGTAATAAATTTTGTTAATAATATTAGTTTTTTTTGGGGTGAAATTGGTTAATAATATTATTTGTATTAGATGACTGGATGTTACTTGAAAAAATATATAAATTAAAAAAAGGATATTACATGGACTTTCAGGCTTTCACAATGTGAAATAGACTGTCGGGTTTCAAATGGGCTGGATTCGATCTAATCTGAAACCAATCCAAAGCTAAACCCAAATGTGAGCCCCTGATATTTATACTCAACCGAAAAAACTAGGGTTTTACCTTGCGGCTGCTTCTTCTTCTTCTTCCTCCTCCCTGTCTCCGAGCTTTTGAAACCCACGTTCCACTCATAAGCTTTTCTCTGCAACCATGGGGTATGAACACCTCGTCTGATATTTCCTTTTATAATTTTAATATCTAAAATATTTTCAATTTATTTCTGTATTTAATTGCAATTTATTTCTGTATTTAATTGCCTGCTAAGTGGTTTGATTGATTTTGTATTTTTATTTTTTTAATAATAAATGACATCTTTGAGTTTGATATTCCATTCTAGGGTTTTCTGACTATGTTGTTTATGTTTTCCCATTTTGAATGTTGGTCTAGTGCTTAGTTTTAGCTAAACTCTTGCTGGAAACAGTAAATTGGTGTCAAATTCTGAACGTTCTTTCTTTTCTGTTTGGTTGTTTCTTGTGAAACTGAATAATTCAAATTATAAGCTTGGCGTGAAATGCTTAAAGTGAAGATTGTTATTTGATGTGAAGATTAGTATTTAGGGGTCTTATCTGAGATCTAATGCATTGGCTGTTTTACTCTGGTTTACTCTTCTTAGCAGTTATGTAAAAAGAGCTAAATATCAAAATAATATTTCTTTATGAAAGCAAGAAGTGCCCGTTACCGGGTTTTAGAGTATTCAAACTGTACTTTGGTATAGAGTGGCTCTAATCATGTTAATGTTATTTTGCTGATTGTTTTTAAATGGCATATTTGCTTGCAATTTTTTTCACTAAGTTTCTCTAGGAATGGCAAAAACTAGATTTTGAGGGTTCTACCTGCTAATAGACTGTATGGTACATCCTTTACGGAATAGATTTGTTGAATTAATTGTTGTGGTTTGGATTCTGGTCTATTCATGAAATATAGTCTTAGGCTGAGTTGAAGAAGAGATACGTTTTAATGATCTCAGAGAAAAGATTGGAAGGGAGGGAGGAGGAATAGAGTTTAAAATCCATTGATTAAGAATTATAATTGCCAAATTATGGTGACATTTGACAGACAGGTTTCTGATTATGAAGTTAGCTTTATTTTATATGAAAACAAACATGAGTAATTGCATAAGAATTGAGACTTATGAATCTTGTTATGAGATTTTGGTTTCATAAATTTCCTTATTTCCTTATAGTACGGCTAGCAATTTGTTGCTAATGACCACGTGATTGCAAGTTGTTATTGGATGTTTCATTTTCAACAGTTTGTGATAAACAGCCTACAATTTCTCTTGCAGGAAAACACGTGGTATGGGAGCTGGTCGCAAGCTGAAGTCCCACCGTAGAAGGCAAAGGTGGGCTGACAAGTCATACAAGAAGTCCCACCTTGGTAACGAATGGAAGAAGCCATTCGCAGGGTCCTCTCATGCAAAGGGCATTGTCCTTGAGAAGATGTGAGCTTTGTAACTCATTAGTATTTGATTTGCCTAGTTAGTCTCACATGATCTCTGTGTGTGATACACACAATCTGATTAATTGTTATGATGTACAGAGGTATTGAGGCTAAGCAGCCAAATTCTGCCATTAGAAAGTGTGCTAGGGTTCAACTAATTAAAAATGGGAAGAAGATTGCTGCATTCGTACCCAACGATGGTTGCTTAAATTACATAGAAGAGAATGTAAGTACTCTCTCTTGATATGAAAGACAAACTTAATTGATATTTATGTCTTGGCCATATCATTAACCGATGAGTGTAATTTGTGGGTGTAGGATGAGGTGTTGATTGCTGGATTTGGACGAAAGGGTCATGCTGTTGGAGATATTCCTGGTGTTAGATTCAAGGTTGTGAAAGTCTCAGGTGTCTCCCTACTGGCTCTCTTCAAGGAGAAGAAGGAGAAGCCCAGGTCTTAAGCTTTTGGGAGAAAACTTTCTCTTATCTTAATTTTTTTTTTCCTCCTGAAAAATTCCGTTTTGCTTTTAGTTGTTAATGAATTTTGTGGACGATCTTCATTTTTCTTTGGTTGTTATTCTACTGAATTCGGCTTTTGACTCTATAAGATAATTAGATTCGCAGTTCTTTTTGCCAAACCATCTGTGTTATCTAATCCAAAGTGTATGTTGAAAAGTACATTTGGGCTTGTTAGGTATAATGCAAATTTCATTCTTTATTATGGGAAGTGATTAGAAAATAATCAATCAGATTTAAATTCAACGGGGACCTGTCTATAAACAAGAACCAAACTAAGATGCAAGTGATTAATCCCAAAAGACAAAAAAGAAGAAAAGAAGAGGTTTTACCAGTGAAGCTTCAAAAGCTATTTGTAATTAGCTAAATAAGAGGGACAAGTACATTTTTCAACCTTGTTATTTTATAACTATATCTTTTCAGGATTTTACTCAACAAAAATATTGCTGTTTCAAAATTTAAAGACAAATGAGCTACAAAAATAAATATTTTAATTTTGAACGATTGTTATATTATATTCGTTTGTGAGAGTTGTGGTCCGAATCTTGATAAGTTTTAGTATTACTTCAGGTATATTAAGTTTTATTTAATACGTCAGATGAAGAGGATCTGTTAGGGGTGTGTGTTAACTGCTTTAGACTCCGAAAAAATTACAAAGTTAGAGTAGCAAGAAGACCATCTGTTAAGGGTATGGGCTAACTGCTATAGATTTTAAAAAAGTTGCAAAGCTGGAGCAAGAAGGCCATCTGTTAGGGTGTGAGTTATCTGCTCTAGATTTTGAAAAAGTTACAAAGTTGGAGCAAGAATGCTGTATGTTAAAGGTGTGGGTTAGCTATTATAGATTTTAAAAAAGTTGTAAAGTTGAAGCAATAAAAAAACTTTATCTATTAACAGAATTATAATACGATGATGAATCACATCGAAATCATTTTTATTCATATAAATATATATATATATATATATATATATATATTTTAATTGGTAACTGCAAAAAACTATCAGATTATTACATAATTTTGAACGTCACATGATGTGTCTAAAAGATGTGTTTAAAATCATCATTTATAGGGCTAACGCCCTCCCAAGAAATCCAATCCGTTAGATGTACTCCGAGGGCCCACCAATAGACCAACCACTGGTACGCATGTGTAATAACAACTTTCGTTTCGGTGAGAGCACAGTACACCCAAGGCGCTCCCATTATCCTTACGAAGTTTTACTTTTTTGTAGACGTTAAACAAATAAAAAATTTCAAACCGCTGCTTTGCCATATTTGAAAAAAACTCGACCGCCATACAACCCCAGCACTGAAGCTTGATCATCATCATCATCATCTTTTTGATCTGCACAGTTCCCCGAATTTTGAATTTCTAGTAAAACCAATACCTCCGGAGCTCCATATCTCTGTTCGATCCGTTTGTTGAGTATCTGGAAATGGACGAGTCCGTATCGGCGAATAAGAAGAAGAACGATGTTCAGGCGAGACGGCTTAGTCTCATCGACGTCTCGTCCGAGGATGATTCCCTCATAGGGTTGGCTTCAGATTATCTCCAAGATCACCAATCTTCAGGTTATCTTACATTTTGGGCTAAAGCATTCAATTTTTATTTTGATGTGAAACCGATTTGATCTAAGTTGGCGGTACGTATCCGAAATCAATTTCTGACAGTCGCGTAGATAGTTTTGGTTTAAAACGTTTTTCTGAAACGCTGTCAGGTTTTCTGAACATTTAATATCTAATTGCTTTCTGAATTCTAATGTGTGATGTGCTTGATTAGATACTTAATTGGTAACTGTATTAATCTGGGTCGGAAAAGCTCAGCTAATATTGAGTAAAATCTGCCGCTTTTGTAGTTTCTGCGACTGACGCTGATGTTGTATTTAAAATCAAGATTATTGCTTTTTGCATAAGGATTTTGAATTAGGACATGGATGGTGAAACCAAATTAGATTTTACTTTATGGACCAACTGGAAAACACGATTTCTAACCAGTTTTGAATAGTACAAACAGTAGTCATTTCAGTATTTTGCTTCATTTTGTGGTTTATATGATTGAAAAGGAGCATTATATTCTCATATGTTTCAATACAACTGTTCTTATGGCTGATCTAGCCTTGAATTTAACTATTTTTTGTAATGGTATTCAGAAATTCGAGAGCAGAGAAGTGATGAGTCTTTTGAGGCTGTTGCTGCTAACAAATCTGAGGACATGGACAGCACCATCAATTATAGGGGATTAGGACCTCAGCCTTCTGAAGGTTTGGAAAGCGAAAGGACTAGAAAAGATGGGAAGTATAACTTGCGCAAAAGTTTAGCCTGGGATAGTGCTTTTTTTACCAGTGCAGGTGTGCTTCTCATATACATGTGAAATTTGGAAATTTATTTTTCTTACCTTATTATAATGTCATTCAGCATTCAGGTTCATAGCAAGGCCTCTATATTTCTGAAATCAGGTTTTCTGGATCCTGACGAGCTGTCGAGCATGACTGGAGTTCACAAGGGAGGAAAACGAATGTTACCTGGAATTCAAGAAGAAATTCATAGATCCTCAGATTCAATTTCCACATTAGGAAGTGATACTCTGACAGTGGAAAGTATTGAGGCCAATCTGTTTGAAGACGTAAGAGCTTCAATTCAGAAATCAAGCACGGCGTCTAAAATGAAAAGAGCTAAAGCAGGCTCAGAAGTGACAGAAATCAAAATTAGCATTGGTATCTATACTTCTTTCCCATATTTGTTATAGGATATTCTTCATGTATGCATTTGTTTGCAATGGACTTGTGGAAGACTGGAAGCGGAGATAGGATCATAGCTAGAAAGTAACTATTTTCATTACATGCGAAATAACTCCAGCAATAAAATGGAGAGTCCATGGGATTGTGAGAATAAATAAATTCTAGAGGGCCTTTCCTCAGAGGAAGGGAGGATGGGAGTGGAGATTGGTAATTCCTTGAATGAGGAACTCAAAATTTTTAAATACAATGCAAAACTTCTTCTTGACTGCAGCACTATAACTCTTCTGATGCTAACAGAGTGATTCCTTGATCGCCCTTTTCTACTACTGCCTTGATCCAACTGCTTGTCCCTTCATCTCCATTTTCAAAGCCATCAATAACGGTTTTCCATCAATAACGGTTTTCCATCTTTCATTAGCAAACCAGCTCTTCTTCTTGTATGGTGATCTCTTTCTCTAGCCTTTTGCTCTTTCTTTCCCTCCTGTACTAGGAATTTTTAATTCTAATAAGCAGATATTGTCATACCCATCACACAAGGCAACAACTTGGTCTCCCAGTACCATTACATTTTACATCCAGAAATTTTCAACACAAGATGGTTTCAGATTTATTGCATTCTTATCTTTCATGCTAAGGGAACTTAGATGGCCGTTAAAACTAAACACGTATGGCATAAGTTAGTTCTTATTTGATGACAATTTCTGGTGGAATTATGTTTACATGGAATGAATTAAGTTCATGATGCTAAATATAGGTTAAAAATCAATTAACATCTATGACGTGGAAAATGTGGATTTAACTCTCATTGTGCTTCCCTTAGACATATCCTTTTGTCTTTAGCTATCAGGATGGACTTTTTCTATTTTTGTGGTTATGAACTTTTTTTTTTTTTCTAAATCCTAACTACTGAGTTAATTTGTTTACTGGTTTGCATTTATTACTAGCTGAAGGAATTTAAGGAATCTACCATCTACATTGTATTCTTTGAAAACTATCTTAAACCAGCTGTGCCTTTTCTTTTCAGCTTCTGATAGGGTTGACTTGGCTTCTCAATCTCAAGATAAGGTAAGTTTAGTAAATGCATGAAAGCTGTGAATTGAATTGACTTTGTAAAAGGTTGAATGCCTCTTATTTACTATAATTCCAGGTGAAGCCCAAACTTGCTTCCAAGAAGCCTAGTACCAGCATGCAAAATCCAGGGAAATTAACCAAACAGGTATCTGGCTGTCCACAATTCTTACAGTTATGTGGAAAAAGAAAGTGCTCAACAAAACTTAAATGTTCATCGTGCTAGACTACACAAATGACTGACTCTTATGCTAATGAACTAATGATTAAACTATGACCATACTCTCCAATTTGGTATGCGGTTTAACTAGCATTCCTGTTCATCTTTTTTACCATAGTCTGTTGCTGCAAGTGGAAACTCAACTTCAGCTCTCTTGAAGCGACCAAAAGTAATTGGCAAGCCTACTCCTATCTCAACAACATCAGCCAAGAGGGTATCTTTGGGTGGTAACCTTGTGAAAATGGGGAAGGATAATGTGAAAAGCACAGCTGGTAACCAGAAATTCCAATTTGTCTGATTAATTTCATTCTTTGAGACATCATTTTTCCATCTTGTTCTAGATCGAAGTTTCTTTCTAAGCTCATTTAGGCATTACAGGTAGAGGGGCTCCAGCAGCAAAAATACCACCTAGTTCACTGATTGTGCCTAGGCCTAAACTATCGTCTAGATCTTCTACTTTGGGTTCAACTACAGCCAAGACAGAAGCAACTTCATCTTCATTTGATAGTATTGGGACTGCTTCGTCTGAAAAAATTGGTAAATCTCCTTTCAGTTCCATGAAAAGAAAGATTGATTCCATGACTGCTAAACCACATTCATCTGGTAGAAACATCCAAAAACCTTCACGAACTGCTCCAAGAAATAAAACTGAGTCTGGAAGATCTCATCAATCGGATCACTTGACGACTTTGACCAAGCTTTCTTCCAGCATATCACCTGCTAGCTCTATCAGTGACTGGTCCTCAGAGTCAGCATCATCAGCTTCTACCTTAAAACAAAGTTCATGTACTTCAAGAACTAGCGTTGACAGAAGCTCTTGCAAAACGGTATCCACTGAATGTGATGAACCAGGTTTGGATTTGCAGAACCATGCTGACGACCAATGCTCAGTTCGGGATGAGTCTCATGGCGTTGAATTGCTTGGTCAACATACTTTGAGAACTTCAATGACAGTAAGTGCGCTTCCTCCAGCTTCAAAACCTTCAGGCCTTCGATTGCCTTCACCAAAAATTGGCTTCTTTGATGGGGTGAGTTTTTACTTCCCTTGTGTAATTGGTGTACTTTAGATGGAAATGATTTTTCCACGAACTTTTCTAGGAGAAGATGGTAGGATAGGTTGTCTATAAAAAAGGCAAATGCCGGAAACTATTAAAGAAAAAGACAAACCTTTGCCTAGTCTCTGATGAAAAGTTTGTTAGCAAAATCAACTCAGTTTCTTTCCCATTTATCTTTTTCTTATATTAATCACATGGAATTTAATGATATACAGGTGAAATCTGCAATACGTACTCCCAAAGGAAGCATGCAACCTCATCCTGTTGTGTCAGGTAACTTGCCTAAAATTGGTGCACCAAGTGTTATTTCTAGTGCTGGCCAAAGCAAGGCAAAACTTGGAAAGCTTCAATCTACAAAGACACAAAATCTGCAAATTTCGAACGCAAAATCTGATACTCAGCTAACTACCTTGAAGATGAAACCAAAATCTCCTGCTTTGGAGGAAGCATCAAAAACTGCGAAGAAGGTCTCCAGTGCTTCAAGCAATGCTGAAAGATGTCATGTCGAATGTTCAAAAGTTAAAAAAAAAACACCTCCTAAATCTGGAAGAGAAAGTTACCCGAAGGCCAAGGAAGTCAGAACTGAACCACATGACATAGCCATAGATGAGATAGGTGCCAGTTGTGTAGATATGAATGCCAGCCTCGATATGTTGAGGGATAAAGTGAGCCCAGAAACTAAAGGTAATGCTGACAGGAGGGATTTAAAGATCACTCCTGTTGATGGAGGCAAGACTGCCGTTGATGATTTAAGCGCCATCTCTAATTCGGAAAATATCACTCTCTCTGAGGAAGTGGTTGAAGATGCATTGCATGCTAAGCATGAGTTCAAGAATGATTTGCAGTCTCTTAACAATACTGAAGAAAATGAGAGAGCTCATTTTGAAGATCAGGTTGATAGCTTGACCAAGCAAGTCGGAGCTATGGGCATAGCCATGGGGACTCCGAAAATGCTCATCGACGATTCTCTCTCTTCTCCACAGTGCAACTTTGGCAGTGAAGATAATATTGGTGGTCCACAGTTATCTCAGATCGAGCCTCTTGTTTGTGCAGGAAAGGAAGAATCTGCAAGTATTTTCTCAAAACCTAGTGTCCCTCTTTCTCCAACTACATTTGAGAATACGGCCGGCAAGAGGATACCACTTGCTGTTAAGGATTCCTTTTGCAATATAGGTGGGTTGCAAAATGATTTTTCAACAGGATCTACTGTGTTGGAGGTAGACAAAGACAGCAACCTTGCTTTCTCCGAAGGGCATTTGGGAGGAGAACAGCTGAGGTAGTGGACGCTACAGCTACTCCTGAGGTCACCTATAATAGATTCTTTGTCCTATAAGTAGGATGTCTTATCGGACTTCCCAATTGGAGTTTGACAATTTTTGCTATGTAAATTGTGTATGGGGGCACGTATGAAATGCATGGCACAATTACGCTTTCCAATCAGTTACACTTTCGGATAGAGCATCTTGTATCTGCACCTAGTTGGACATCTGATTTTGTCAACAATTGAGTTGGTGCATGTTTGTTTCTCTGTTTTATTTATCAAAAATTCAATTACTCGCGTACATAAAAAGTTTTAGGGGTTAACCCTCTCATATATAGGATGCTCATAGCCCTACTGGTTCTCTCGTGAACTCATATGATTTGTACACTGCTTACTTGCACTCTACTGGGTTGCCCTGTGCTCTTCGAGAGTAGCTGATACGCACACACGTGACAAAGCAGAAAATGAGAAATGTAATATTGCACCAAAGTAACTGAGAATGCAGTTCTTACATATCATTAAAAACAATAAGAAACATGGTATACATATCTTGGTTTAGCCCTTCGTCCTAGTACTTTCCACAAAGCTAACCATGTCTACTAGTACTGCCCAATCCTAACTCACCCATACCATAAGATATGCGTGGTACCTACGTTTTTGAGTTACAAAAACCGCCCAGCGTACTTTCAAAACCTCTGACTAAAAAAATGGAAAGAGAAGCAGCAAGTTTATGATTCAGGCTCGACAAACTATGGTTCTGAATCATCTTCATCAGAGTTTCAGGTATCAAGTTGCATTGCTTTCGGGAGATGTTGGATCTTTCCTGTCCTGCTTCGTTGAATTGAGAGAAGCTTTACTTGGTGTAGATGGGGAATACTTGAGTCTATAGCTAACAAGTGAAGGTCCAAAGATGCTGTATTTCCCCGCACTGCTGAAAGCTGTTTCAGCATCAGAACGTCTCTTGAAAACCACTTTGGCGCGCCTACTTTTCTTCAGGACTTCAGTCTCTGATTCATTCAAAGGCCCATAGCGACTAAATATCTCATTCAGATTACTCTCCGAAGGAACAGAATTGATGTCACTGAAGTTCAAAATCAAAGCCGTTGAAGAGTTATCCTCCTTACAACTCTCACTCAGGTGGTCCACTGACTTCTCTGCTTCTAATTCAAGATTGTCACCGGCACTTTGATTTCCACAATCCATTTCGAGGGCTGCTTGTGATTCAATAGAGGGGGAAGCCTTTTCACTTGCCCCAAGTAGATACTCTTCTTGTTCATTTTGATTCTCAAGCGATGTTTGCTCTTCAGGAATGCTCTTAATTATCCTGTCCGACCAGTAAGAGTCTTTTATACACTCCAGTGGATGTTCAGTGATTCCTGATCTGGTTGACATTTTTCCATACTTGGCTGATTTCTTTCCAGGCTTACCACCAAAAGGTGTCCCATAGATTGTTCATGCTCCTCAGAACCGTTCAAGTCCAAGCAAATAGAATTCCTGAATTCCGAGAATAATTTAACCATAGACACCAACAACTTGTGTTTCTTCAAGGGATTTCTGGCAGCTAAGCTGAGCTGTAACAACATCTCCTCAGGAGGATACTCTACTTCCACAGGCTTTCCGGTTTGTGATTTCTCAGATACAATTTTCTCTTTACTTTTAGTTTGAATTGAAGATCTTTTGGGCATTTCATCACCATACTTGAGTACGGAACTTGACCCATTTAGCTGGCTTGCAACCCTGCGGATGCTCTCTCCTACTCGAAAATTCTGCTTCAGCTGTGGATCGACCACTGTCGACAAACATTTCCTATTTTTCACTGGCAAATCATCAGGCATGGAGTCACCCGCCTTTCGTTTTTTATAGGACGATTCTGAAACAACCTTACTAGCTTTGACTTCTGATTCTTTTTCCTTGATGGGAGTATGCAAGCGCTTCTCAGCCATCAACTCTGACAAGCTTTTTTCCTTTTTACTTGGATAAGAGCTATCTTCAAAGATGCGCTTACGCTTAAGGGAAGAGATATCTTGACTTTTACATTCTGCTTTCCTGGAGGGTACCAACCCATGGTCTTTACTAGCTGGAACTTCACCTTCACTCACTTCCTTGCAACGCTTCTCCCCCAATTGCAAAATATCTGCATCATTCTCCAGCAACCCACCAAGCATATTGAAATCTGGTAGCTCAAAATAACCCTTCCAACGATAGAAAGACAATAACTGGGCCTTGGCCACCACAAATTCAAGTCTGTTCCCACTACCACATGGCAATTGGGCTAATTCTTTTATATACTCAACAAGTCTCACAGGTTTAAAGGAGGCTACACTCAAAGAACTATCTCCGCCATCCCTTCTACTTGATTCTTTGCAGATCCCAGAATTAACAATTATCTGAGTTTTGAGCTTGGCATATACTTCTTCAGATAGGCAAGGACAGGCCAGCCCAAACTCTACCCGTCTTGAAACCTCATCCAAAGCACAAGTAATTGCATCGTGGAAATCTTCAGTATTGCTCTGCTTCTCCATTTGTGAGAAATGTTCAAGAAAGGGCTTTATGCTTGATGCTTCATTCCAAGCAAATGTACAATCCCCAAAATAAGCAATCAGGTGAGTATCTTTTTTAAAATACTTTTTTGCCTTTACAGATGAATCTGAAGGATCAAATATCTGCCCAGGCCACCAAGGATGGCTCCTAATTTTCCCCCATACCAGATCAGAAACATGGAATTCTGATTTTCGGGCTGCCGATCCTACATTTATATCACCTGTCGCATTGCTGTCTGTATAAGGATTCAAATCAATGACAATATTGAACAAAGTAGAACCTTTTCCAGTACTCTCGGCTACCTGTGTTTCTGAAACATCTATACCTGATGTTTGATTTTCATTCGTCAGTGCCATATCCAATGCCTTAGTATGTACTCCATCAGAAGGTACCATTTCTGGAGAATAAGTCTTCCCTTCAGGAACTCCTTGATGCGAAGGCTCATTAACATCAACTTTCACTTCTGTAGCTGGCACATCATCCGATGACCGACCTACGGACTCATTTGATAACAGAGTCTTAGATTCCCCATTGCCATTCATAGAAGTCAAAGCCCCAGGACTCTGAGATTCGCCTCTGCCCTCAAGATTAAAGCTCTGATTTCCCACAGATAAAGCCCCTTTTTCCCAAATTTCCGCATGTTGGCTCTGCTCCATATATTGATACCTTTCTATGACAAAAGAAGCTTTATTAACTTCCAACGCAAATTCCTTTTTGTCATTCCGCACCAAATTGTCTTCTCCATGATTTTCTATATTTGGCTTGGCCTCTGTACTAGCTAAATGATCTCCATCCACAGCACTTACAGGTTCACATTCCATACCTTCCCTCAAATTCTTATCTTCCCCAGTAGCTTTTTCACACTTCAATGAATCATCAACATCCCCTGGACCACCCTGAGATTCCAAAACCAACCCTTCTCCTTTCGTCACAGTCTCATCTCGAACAACTAGAGGCACCTCCAATCCATCTGTATCCCCATTTCTACCTTCCTTACCTTTCTCCAACTCATCACCCACCATCTTCAAAGAAACATCTCCATCTTTCTCATCCACAACTATTTCTACAGACACTACTTCAACTTCAGCATCATTTCCTCTACCCGCAAATTCATTTGCTTCCTCCTCTAAACTCTCCTTGCCTACTCCACCATCCTCAGGTTTAGCCGCATCTGGGTCGTTCAAATGGTCATTCTCCACCGCTTCTTCCCCGTTAAACTCGTTTTCCGGGTCACTCAAGACGGCGTCGGAGTTCAGGTCGATATGATCAGATTTTGCAGACATCAAGAAACCCCAGAAAAAATAAACAAACACAATTTTATATCAACTCTAATAATCCCTAACAACGGCGAAACGTACACTGTGCAGAAAACCCCAGTTGCAGAGAGAAAGAGATAGAAACACAAATACCTCCTATCGAAAATATGTAACAATATGCATATAGTTCTAAAGATTTCTTTCACTCCTTCCTTGCTCGGTTGCCCTAATCCTTGAAACTGAGCGATATTCCGGGGAGGGTTTCTACATATTCAGAGGAGGAAAGGTAGGCAAGTCTCGTGCGTTTAATAGTCGATGATAGAAAGAAGCGACTGGTTTAGTACCAGAAATGGTTCTCTCGTTTCGAATCGAGGACTTTTACGACCCTGGAATTTCAATGGACACGTGTACTCATCAACCTGGCCGGGTTCTGACTCCTGATTATATGGTTCTGTTCCGATCCAAATTGCTAATCGGACTTTCCTACGCGTCACTTCGTCAAAATATATATTAAATGGATAATGTTTTTTCAGTTTTTCTGAATTTTTATTGAGCTTTTAACTCAATAATAATTGATAATAAATTAAAAGAATAAAAATAAAACAATTCAAATCAAGCATTTGAAAATTTTCATGTGTAACATAATATAAATGATCCCATTTACTTAATTTATTATATTTTTGTATGAAAATTGACAACATAGTTTAATAAGTACAAAAAATAGAAGTTTTGATTATAAAATTAAACAAATAAATTCAAAATTTTAAAAAGTAACAGCAGAAATTATATATCAAGATATCTAACAAAGAATTATCAAAATAACAAACATTATTTATTTGTACACTACAAAT
Organism: Rhamnella rubrinervis; assembly: GCA_007844105.2. NCBI lineage: Eukaryota > Viridiplantae > Streptophyta > Magnoliopsida > Rosales > Rhamnaceae > Rhamnella > Rhamnella rubrinervis. The sequence goes on along the minus strand of CM017583.2, from coordinate 17,488,171 downwards.
TTACAAGCTGTTTGAATACGACATCGCATTGGCAAAAGCTCCTCGTCCTCGTCCTCTGCCAAGGCCCAAAGCCTCCACCTGTCTCTCTCCTTTTATCTCTCTCCCGCCAAAATCCGGCGCCAAATTTCAAACGCAAGAGCTTTTCTCTGCGTTGGCGCCGTTTGCGATGTACGGAATATCGGAAAAGCAAAGCGACATGGAGTACGGCTCCACATACACCGGCGACATCGGGGAGGTATGGTCGATATACTTCTCCCAAATCGTGCTCGGCGATGAAAATGCCTGTCTGGACCTCATATCTGTGCTTGTTGGCTTCTTTTCCACGCCACAAGGCCGAGACCTTCTCTCTCAGGTCTTTGAAATGCTCGATGAAATTACTAATTTAATTATTATTATTAGTTTTTTTGTAGTAGATCATGATCGCATTAGGCATAATATTTTTGGTCATCTGCGTTTTGAAAGTCGTAATAGCTATCCAATTGAAGTGGGAAATTTAACTCTCAAAAATGTTTAGGTGAAGGATGATGATGGAGTATTCACGCTGTCTATCGATTTTGAACGATTCAAGAAAATATGTGCTATCGAGGAATTTTTTGTATTTTTAGATGATAAACCCAAGATAGCTCTCTCATGCATGAGTGCTGCAGTGCATAAGGTATACAAAGCATTAGTGGTTGGATTGTTTGCAAGTTTTCTCTATTTCCTTATAAGTTTGATGTCTATTATTGTACCGGAAGCAGGTCTTGTTGACTGAAAGGGTAAATAACAAGTTGGAGGATGTTATCAAAGTAAATATCCGCCTGCATAACCACCCTGAATCTGTGATTGCTTTGAAGAACTTAAAAGCGGCATATATTGGTATTTCTTATATAGATGCCTTCTGTTTCTCTAGTTTTATTTTACCCCTAGTTCGTGCTAGTTTATATGCTAAGGAATCATTGTTATTGATATAACGGGATTGCGTGACAGACAAGCTTGTATCTGTTCGTGGTACTGTAGTAAAAGTTAGCACCGTCAGGCCCCTAGCGGTAGAAATGAGTTTTGACTGTGCAAAGTGTAAGACAAACATTTCACGAATCTTTCCTGATGGAAAATTTTCACCACCACCAAAATGCAATCTAGATGGATGCAAGAGCAAAACCTTTGATCCAATTCGATCGACTGCAAGAACAATAGACTTTCAAAAGATAAGGTAGATTCATTGATTTAGAATTTGATTTCATATTTTACGGCTACCGTTTTCTTGAAAGATTCTTTTCCGTGTACAACAAAGGATACAGGAACTACTAAAGTCAGAAGATCACGAGGAAGGTCGGGTGCCTCGAACAGTAGAATGCGAACTGACTGAAGACCTTGTTGATGCATGCATCCCTGGAGATGTGGTGACTGTTACTGGAATTATAAGAGTAATTAACAATTACATGGATATTGGAGGAGGTAAAGAGGTTTCCCTGACATTGTATGTGACTTCCACATCACCATCTTACATAAAATTTTGTAATATCAATATGTTGGCTACAGAATATCAGAGTAAGAAAATAACAGTAATTTGAGCAGCTGCTTGGGCACATTTATCTGTTTTAGTATATATTTGATACATTACTGTTTGACAGCAGAAATATGATGCGGTTTAATCTAGATTTTTTTTTTTTTTTTGTCTCCCTTTACTGTCCTAGCTATAATATTTTATAATATCTTAGGATAGGCATCAAATTCAAAATGATTTGGGTCTCATTTGCAAGTTGGAAGGATGTAGGATAGCATGGTTTGTGTACTGTCGTAGAATGAAGTTCCATTTGAAATAAATGTTGGAAAGATAAATTATGGAACTCACGAAATATGCCTCTACTTGTGTAAGCTGTCTATTGGTTGATGCTTTCGTAAGTTCTTAAAGTTAAGTACCATGTATATGTTTGTTCAATATCCGGCTGGGCTCCCTTGTCTATTGTTTTCATTTTTCTTAGCCTTATTATTTTGAGACTATACTAGTACCATATATATAGTTTGGGAGTACTCACCAGTTAAATATAGTCGTTAATTATCACCAACCAGAAAGCATATAGTTTGTGCTTTACTAGTTAATTGATACGAGTATGGTTTGACATCTGACGATATGATTTCTAAGTATGCATGAGCCATTTATTTCTTTTTTATTTGCAGTAGCTTATAGAGTGTATCTGTTGCACTTACTTTATAATGATTATCTATAATTGCAAATTTAACTGCTAACCATCGATATTGCACTTTGAACAAAACTTTTTTTATTTATTTTATTTCAGGGAAGTCAAAAGGCAAAAATCAAGGATTTTACTATTTGTATTTAGAGGCAATTTCAATTAAAAATTCCAAGTCACAATGTACGCCTGAGGATTTTAATAATTCTAATTCAAATGCTAGATCTACAGAGCTTTTTGATTTGTTCTCATTTTCCTCAAGAGATTTAGAATTCATCGTGAAGTTTTCAGAGGAGTATGGTTCAGACACCTTCCGGCAACTACTTCACTCCATTTGTCCATCCATTTATGGTCACGAGCTTGTTAAAGGTGCCGTAATAGATACACTATTTATTCATGTTAAAATGTCTCCAAAATTTTCATGTTACTTCAAAGTTTGTGAACCTGGTCCTAGTTCGCCTTTTCATTTCTCAAGGTCTTGATAATAACTAGAAATCCAAATCCATCATGTACCACTTTGGCTGTTGGTTAATCTATAAAATTCATATCCGATTATCACTAATTTGTTGTTTTTTCTCAACAGCGGGAATAACATTAGCACTGTTTGGAGGTGTAAGAAAGCATTCAAATGATAACAACAAGGTTCCTGTTAGAGGAGACATCCATGTCATAATTGTTGGTATGCTCGTATCCTTTCCTGCTCATTAGATGGAATGGAACTAAAGTTGGAACAGTCAGTAATTCAAGTTGTTAAAGTGTGATTTTAAATAAACAATTGAGGAAGGAGGAATAAACTTGTACTTTTTTCTTGAATTTTGCAAGGTGATCCTGGTTTAGGAAAGAGCCAGCTACTGCAAGCAGCTGCAGCTGTTTCTCCAAGAGGCATTTATGTGTGTGGTAATGCTACAACCAAAGCTGGCCTCACTGTAGCTGTTGTAAAGGATCCTATGACAAGTGATTATGCTTTTGAGGCTGGTAGCTTTTCTTCCTTGTGTTTCTGTGTCTCTATGTCTCTCTCTTCTTTTATAAATCAAACTGTGATCTCTTTGCTAATCTAATGTGAGCTCAGAGGATCTGAAAAAAAAAAATCACGCAAACACAAAATTAAAGAGTTCATTTGAATTTCCAATTTGTGCTCAATCATTATAGGTTGAGAAATGAGTAAAAGATGAGAACTAAAACTAAGTTTATGCTTTCAAGAATCAATGGAATTCAGTCCAAGCATTATTCATGCCCCCACATGGTAGGTGAGAATGAGAAATATTGCTTGTCTATTTCTAATTAATACATAATAGACATTATAAATCTGTGTTGAAAAAGTATGTCCACAGACAAAGTACTAGGGATTAAACCAAGTTAGGGAAATTTCAGACCCATGACATCCCCCAAATAATGAATGAGCACTAAATTGGGCCCATATGTTGCTATAGAATGCTTCTGTTATCTCTAAGTAATTCTTATTGTTTCCATCAGTAACAATCACATTTCCCAATAGGTGCCATGGTACTTGCAGACAGTGGATTGTGCTGTATTGATGAGTTTGATAAGATGTCTGCAGAGCATCAGGTTTGTATGAACTGGTTGTAAGGATTTAGCATCTTCCCTTTTAATTATGAAACGTCGGTTTGACTTATACTGGAATTACTACAGGCCCTACTTGAAGCCATGGAACAACAGTGTGTCTCAGTAGCAAAGGCTGGACTTGTGGCAAGTTTGTCAGCACGTACTACTGTTCTAGCAGCAGCAAATCCTGTTGGCGGCCATTATAAGTAATATTGTCCTTTTCTTGAATAATTTGTTAGAGGACAAGCACACACACTTCAAATTTTAAGGGAATTAGCTTTGATTCTTTATCTCTAAACTTGGAAGCATTTTTTTCTTGTCATGTAATGTAGGACTATATGAACGTAATGTTTTTGACTAATTATGCTTGCATTTCCTATATATTTTTTCAAATATTTGATATCTAAGATCCAATTGCAGCCGTGCAAAAACAGTGAATGAGAATTTGAAAATAAGCACTGCTCTCCTCTCGCGATTTGATTTGGTTTTCATATTACTTGACAAACCTGATGAACTTCTGGATAAACGAGTTTCAGAGCACATCATGTCAGTAAGTAATCATAACTGGCCACTTTATGGCTATACCTATTTTAGGAATGAATTACATACTCCATTCATATCTTAAAGGAAGATGTAAGCCATGCTGACATGTTTTCACCATAGGCATGAAACTTTTCATAAAGTCAGCGGTGAGGATTTTGAAAATTGTTCATAGTATTATTAATATAAGGTTATTTTCATTTTTCATTACTCAAGGATATGAATGATTTGGGTGTCTATTGTGCAGCTCCATGCTGGGCATGGAACACATCCACCAACAGCCAAAAAGCAACGCAGAGGTTGTCCATTTTTTTTCAGTACAAACATTATTTCACGCACATGCTTGGATATTACTTCTTTTTGGTTCCATTTAAGAAGATGGTTAAGATGTACCTTTGTTTCATAAAAATGTAGCATCACAGAGTGCTGGAGATGTAGATACGAGTATAGAAGGTGGTTCTTTAGTTTCAAGGTTGAGATTAGACCCAAAGAAGGATGGTGATTTTGCTCCACTACCTGTTCAACTTCTCCGTAAATACATAGCTTATGCAAGAACTTTTGTCGTTCCAAGGTGATTTGATTTGACCTCTACCTTGCAACTCATGCAGATACTAACTCACGCCAATTTTTATTTATTTGTCCCACATTTAACCTTTTCCAATTATTTTCATGTTTGGTTGAGTCAGGATGTCAAAGCCAGCAGCTGACATCCTACAGAAGTTTTACTTAAAACTAAGAGACCATGCTACATCTGCTGATTGTACACCAATTACAGCAAGGCAACTTGAGAGTCTAGTGAGGCTGGCAGAAGCTCGAGCTCGTCTAGATTTAAGGGAAGAAATAACAGCCCAAGATGCAATGGTCAGTTCATTTTTTATTATGACCCTTATGAAAGAAAAATGTGAAAGGCCTATATTATTTATCCGCCCGATGTTCCCCATCTTTTACTTAATGGTCATGGATCTTGAGTGCTATATAACTGAGATGAGAATATGGAGAGTCACCATTCCTTGGTCGATATGAATTTTGAGATGAAGGTTTTAGTCATATTAAAATTTGCAGGATGTGGTTGAAATTATGAGAGAATCACTGTTTGATAAGTATGTTGACGAGCATGGTTGTGTGGACTTTGGTCGGAGTGGAGGGATGAGTCAACAAAAAGAGGCAAAGCGGTTTTTAAGTGCTCTTAATAAACAATCAGAGTTGCAGCAGAAAGACTGTTTTTCAATTTCTGTGAGCGCGCTTGCTTCCTTGTTCTAGTAAACTTACTGATGATTAATTAATACTCCTCTAATCATTTTCTTATTTAATTTTGTATTTCAGGAAATATACAGTTTGGCAGATAAGATTTGCCTAAGAGTTCCTGATATTGACACATTTGTGGATAATTTAAACAGCGTTGGTTATCTACTCAAGAAAGGGCCCAAGACATATCAGGTAATGGACCTATGAAACACCGACTCCCACCACAGGCATCTTAATATGAAACGTTCTCATCAAATATGGAAAAATCTATTACTCATTTGCGATGGTAAAACAACAGCTCCAAAGAACTAGATTTCATAGTAGAACACCCAAGAGGTGGCTTTCATTTCCTTCTTGATTTTGACTAACCTCATATTAGTTTGATGCATCTTTCGACAAAGAATGTATGAGTTGCTTAATGAATTCCAAGCAACCAAATTCTCACTATTCGCATGCATGCATAAAGGGTATCTCTCGATTATCATTTTCATGGTGAAAACATTCCCTTTCCACATATAGATTTCAAATATGAATGTTTTACGGCATGCAACTTCTTACACACCATGCTTTTTATGCAGGTATTATCATCATCTTACTCACGGAGTCAATCATCAAGGTCAAGGGGGCCAAGTTAGTGCACAGAAAGCTAAGCTGCCTCTCTATAGGTTTATGCATAATCTATGCTAGAATTTGCGAACACACGTAATGATGTTCCACTCTATTTCATTCACTAATTGTTTACAGTTTAATATTTCATTTTGAATCCAAACTTGCAAGCATTCTGCATGGTAAATATACAAGAAATTGTAATTTTTTTAATTGTACTATATAAGTGGAAAATATTAGTTGTTAGACAGAATCTGATGCCTAATCATCTCCGTCAAGAGGTTCTAACCTCCATTCACTCCCATAGTAAGAATTAGGCAAACCCAACCAAAACTTGAAAGCCTCTGCAGCTCTCTTCCTCTCAATCCTCCTATCTTGCCTGGCCTTTGAAGCATGCTTACTAGTAAACATTCTAGAGTGCATTTCCACATAAATTCGTGTAAATTTGGTCTTATTTGGAGGAATACCATTCTCTTCCATGCAAGCCACAATCTCTAAAGCTTTCCTGAAGAAAGCAGCCCTAACACAGATATCAGCAAGTGTATCTAACAATCCTTCATCTGGTTTCAATGGCGGCAGAGACGAAAAATCAGAATTCTCTCCCTTTTTCACTTCACACCTGTCTTTCACTTCATTCCAAAGCAGAAGAGCCTCTCCTGGTTTTCTAGCCAATGCAATTCCATTAGCCAAGCTACCATAAGTAGCTACATTAGGGTAAAGCCCCTTCTCTTTCATTCTCTGAATAATTTTCTTAGCTTCCTCCACCAACCCCAGTCTACAGTACCCTTCAACCAACATATTCCAAGCAACCAGATCGACCTTCACTCGAGGGTCATTGAGCATTTCATCGAAGACCTTGTTAGCCAACTTAGGTTGACCCGACAAAGCGAAAGCTTTCATCAAAGTGGTGTAGCTGACCTTGGTGGGAGTAATTCCTTTTGCTCGCATTTCATTGAAAAATGAAAGAGCCCCGGCACTATCATCAACCAATATACACCCATCAATTAAGATATTATAAGAAACCACATCAGGCTCAATCCCTGCATCTTCAGCCATCTCTTTAAGCAACTCTTTGGCTTTGTCAATCTGCAGTTGCTGGCAATAACCCTTAAGAAGTATATTATAGGTAATTCGATTTGCAGGCACTGCAATTCTCGTCATTTCAGCGAGCACTTGGCGTGCCCTGTCGACGGACCCTGACTTCACAAATGCAGAAACAACAGTAGTGTATGTTACGTGGTCTGGATGACTGGCACTGTCATCTTGTCGCCGCATTGCCTCCAGCATCCTTACTGTGTCTGTAACTCGACCCGCATTCATATAGCCTTTCATCAGAGTTGTGTAGATTCTCGAGTTCGGAGCATAAGATCTCGGTAATAATGGCGGCGGCTCAGGATCAGTTGCTTTAATCGAATTGGGAAGCAATTTCTCGAACACTTCCTGCTCATTCTGATTTGGGTATTCTGGATTCGAGTCCCTGAGAATGTTGCAGAGGTCGCTCCTTCGTTCCCTCATTGCTTGAACCATTTTCTCCGCCGTTTCTAGATCATCAAAACCCACATAAGCTGCGACAAGAGAATGCAAGGTTGTCATACACAAAGGTATTTCCTTCTCCAGAATTCTCTCCAATACGAAAACCAGCAAGTCTTTCCTATCAGCTCTGGCACACAGCTTTATCATCACATTGTAAGTAAGCACATCCGGCTCAGCTCCGAACTCAGACATTTCAACAAACAGTTGCAAGAACCTCTTCGTTCCACCCAGATTGGCACATGCATTGAGAGCAGCGTTGTAAGCGGCCGTATCAGGCCGCGAGTCTGAAACCAATTCGGGGTCCGGGAACTGCCGAACACGACGAGTCACCAAATTGAAGAGCTTGAGAGCTTCGCTGGGCCCATCATCGCCTGAAGCAGCAAGACGGCTGACGACGGCGCTCCATGACTTGACATGGGGGAGATAGCCGGAACGAAGCATGGACTTGATGATTGAGGTGGCGTAGAGGGTGTGGCCGGCCTTAGTAGCAGCAACGGCGAGAAGTCCGAGGGAATTGGCATCGAGACGGTGGAGCTGACGCTCATGACGGAGGCGGGTGACGATGGACTGGGCACGCGTGAGGCTCAAGTGGGTGTATTGGTAGGACAACTGAGAGACCAAACGGCTAAGGCAAGTGGGGCTTGGGAGGTGAGAGCATTGGGTGTATGAAATCCAGGCCTCCTCTGTTTGTCTCTGACGTAAAAGCGTCAGGAGTCTCTGTTCTTGGGATGTGAGTGTCTGGGTGGTGGTGGTGGTGAGGGAGAGGGAGTGATCAGTGGGGTTGGAGTGACTGGTTGTGGCTTGAACCAAAAATGGACGAAGAGGATTGCAGGTGGTGGTGGTGAAGATGGACAAAATGGGTGGAGAGACCCAGTGGAGAGTGAGAGAGTGGGTCAATGAAAATGTGTTTGAAGGGGAAGAGGAGGATGAAGGCAGTGAGATGGGTGGTTTTGCGTTCATGGTTGGTCGTCCATTTGGGAATTTGAGGAAGAAGAAGTAGAGTAGGATAATGAGATTGGGATAGTATTAATTAATTACAGGCTATTAACTGTGGAAGGGGATGGCACTACGTCGAGTACATTCTGTCCTCTTGTTTCTTTTATTTACTGACTAATTATCAGCTACGATTTAAACTCCAGCGCATGCATTTTCTACGTCATTCCCGCGCACTGTAGTATCTTGATTCTATTTTTATTCTTTTTTTTTTTTTCCTTATAAAAGATTCCAATTTCTCTTTTTCCTTTTTTTTCTTTTTTTAAACAGCCGAGAGGAAAAAAATTCAAGGAGTATATTGGAAAATAAATACTTGTTTTATTTGGCATATACATACCATTTGATAAACATAACAAATTAACATTTGTACGTTGCTATTAAATTGGCTATATTATAATCAAATTTTGAAAAATGAATTTTATTTGAATAACTAACTTTTAATGCATTTTAAATTCTTTAAAACAAAATGTTTTTCAAAACGAAATGATACTAAGCGCTTACAATGGTTATCAATTTTGTTTTTCTTTATAATGCTTAAAATAATTATTACATTTATAAAAATTAAATGGGTTTAAATATCTTCATTGAATACAATTGCGAACATATAATTATTATATTTTATCTAACAAAAAATTAAAGTCACATATAAAATAAATAAAAATTTTTTGACAAGAAATAAATAAATAAATAAAAATTTATTTGGACCCTTGTTTTAGTGGGGCCCCTTAGTTAATGGCATTTCCCCATTCATTCCTGAGAACCTCGTAAAATAAAGTAGTAAACCATCTAAACCTTTACTAGTTATTTACAATCGCAGCCAAATTAGCGAGTGGTGAAGAAGGAACATCCACTTGTTATATACAGCAATCGGCTCCTTTTCCTCATGCGAACATTAGAGACACCACCCATTCTTCTTTATCTACATCCACCAGCGCCTAACCCTAAATACTTACAAATTCACAATTAGATTCATGGACTTTTAAGGGCAGTGACAAGACAACACTGACTATGAAAGATGGAATGATCCTTGGCCTTCTATTATAGCGTACAAGAGCTTCTCTTTCATTCTCTCCTGAAATAAAGGAAAAACAGTAAGTATTTTTTCAGTATAGCAAACAAGTATATTTAGTGTTTTTCTACTTGGAGTCACTGATATGAAACATGAGGTGGAAAGACATTGAAAAGGAGGTTACTTTTGAGGAGTAAGGCGGCAGTTTAAGATAATTTGCGCATGTCATCACGCTCGGTAGGTCTGTGTCTACCAAGTTGTTGGAATGCTGTTACAGAAAACACCCAGGAAATAGTTAAGACGGACAAAATGATGGCTAAACATAGAGAGGAAAACACAACGAACGAAAGGAATGAAATGCATTGTCAAAACTAACCTTGCGAACAATTGTCAACTTTGGATTGAGAGATGCCAATCCTCCAGGAGGAAGGCGAGGTGCCCCAGTCACAAACTGTAGAAATGCTCGCCTCTGTTTGTCGTCAAACTCGTGTATGATCTCCAGCAACTAAAATTAAAAGTGAAGGAAGTTCTTTCGATTTGCAAGATGCAAGTGAAACACAGAAATAGAGAAATATATATAAGAAAAATAAAAATACAGTAGACTTACACTAATAATGGGAGGACTACTGGCAGTGTATCCATGGTCAAACTTGATGTGATCAAGGAGCTCGTTGAACTGCCATGGAAAACAAATTACAAATTAGTGAGGTTGATCAACATCTTCAAGGTAAAGATCCAACCAATAAAGAGACTAATAAACATACAGCCCAAGAATCATGTTCTCCACACAGTAGACGCTCCAATTCTTCTTCGGTGAAGATCTGAAGATGTCTAATAGGGAAAACCTGAACAATAAGAAGATAAGAAGAAATCACATATGTAAAAGGATAGACGTTAAAAGGGAGAAAAAACCAACCTACTATACGTTATAGAATTCTAGAAAAATCAACTAGGAAATATTCAAGTAATTCAATATGATGTCAAGGTCAAAGGAGAAGCAACAGTATGCAAGCAGATATACTGGATTTGAATGAAGAACAGAATCATTCATCATGAAGGTAGATTGGCATAGTTTTACCAAATCTAGTCCATCTCCAAATTTAGATTGGTACAGTTTCTTTTTCCTTTCCGGCAAGTAACTCATTTCAGGGTGAAGGTTGTCTAAATCTCTAGCCTTCTTCAATACAAACACAGATGGTACAAACCTGGTTAAATCCAGATTTAAAAGCTTCCACTTGTCTAGAAATTCCAGCATTTATAGTTGCATCCACGACCCGTGTAATATAATCCTCCAAGTTTCTCATATTTACCTAGGAAGATATGGAGGCAGTTAAATTCTCTCTTCAACAAATTGAAGTTCTCAAAAACATGAACATTGTTCTGAGGAAGCCTTACCACATGATCAGGCTGTGAAGTAAGAACATAATCAGGATACCCAGGCAGAGTAAAATCAAGGCAAAGATCCTCAATTCTTGTATTCCGGAAGCTTGAGTCAAGTTTCAACGTAGAATTTTCAGCAGAGGTAGATTCCATAAACTTTTCTCTACCTATGATAGCCTTGAACTCTAGCAGTGTCCTGCCAAGCTCAGGGTCAAATGACTGGATGTCAAACAGACCAAGTTCCTACAGAATCAATGGAAGAAAATAAATAAATGCAAGCTGCGGTGATTCACTATGATGCAAAATAAACATGTTTTACTTGCACACAAACACCAGAAACTACCTGACCCAGAATAAGCTTATAGAAGGCTTTGGAGAAATGCAGATCCAAGACTCTTCCATCTTGAAGAGCCTTAGCTACCAATTGCCCCAAAAGGACAAATCTTTTAATTACTTCACTAAACTGAATCCCATCAGATGCATCTACTATAGATGGCCATGGGCGAGGGAAAAGACCAAGAGCACTTGTTACATGTCCACCACCCTCAGTCTGCAAGCTCATACCGGAGGCAGTAAATCTATAATCCTCCCTCCACAAGCCGGTACCCGATTTCTGGAACTCATGACTGACCAAGGTATAGAATTCTAAAGTTGGACCAAGACCAGTACCAACTTCTTCATTATATTCCACCTCAAGAAGTACCCTATGGCTGGCGTGCAGGTCCATCATCTCCGCAGCTGAATCCAGTATCCGATCACGAAAAACAAGAAATTTCTTACGAGGTAAGGCAACAGAACTTACCCGTCTGTCACTTGCTGCACCCGAATCACTATGAGATGATGATGCATGAGGTTGAAGTAGCAGTGGACCAAATGCTGCCACCCGGAAGTACTTACATCTTGCCTCAAAACTAAATAAGAAGGGGCATGAAGTCATTAACTGATTATACCAAACAGGCATACCTCCAATGGACACAGCAAAAGAGTCCCGCATTTGCTGTTCTAGCTTTTCTGTCAACTTACTATTTACAAATTCGTTCTGCGGAACTGCAGGGACTTCAATCTTTAAGTTATTCAAGTTATCAATTCTCCCTTCAGAAAAACCAAATACTCTTTCTCGAGACATTAGATGAAAAATAAACCTATTCATGCTTTCCAAGCTCTTAAGCAAATATAATATGTCATAAGTAGGACTCGAGTTTTCCAAGTCAGAAACAAAATTTGAATTAAACATGCTAGAGAAAAATAATGGCTGCAGCAAATGTCCCCCAATTTTATCAGATACATTAGAGTGGGCCGAACTAGAACATTCTTTAGGATTATCATGGTGATACACAGCTCTTTTATAAGTTAATGTGTATACATGACTCCACAATTTCGTGCCATTCACAATCTCATGATCTTTAATTTGCTGTTGAAGAATTGCCTGGTATAAAGTCAATTCCCTCTCAAGCTGTTGCCCTTCAAGGGAAAATAACAATTTTGGCAAAGCATTGTTGCTGCTGCTAGATGCAGGATATTCCATTTCCATATTATTATCTGCCTCTGAAGAAAATTGTAGTTCTTTCTCTTCAGATCCCTGAAACATTGCAAAACCAATAAAGAGTCAAAGCAAGGACTCCATCTTAAGAAGGTGGAGAAGAAGAGAAGAATTATGAACGTGTAAATAGTAGTGGTTTTGCTTACAATATGATTTTCATCCAACAATACTCCATTATTAGTCTCTCTTAAATTGACTGCTTGCTCAGGTGCAGAATGTGATAAATTAGCTACATCTTCCTGCAAAAAATGTAAAAGGGGACAATGAAATTGTGAGAAATAAAACGAAAAATGAATTGGTCACGCAACAAAGACAAAGTGGTTGATTCTTCCCGGAACAACCATTGCTAGTTCAGTCAATCGATTAAGTGAAGAAGAGAAATACCTTCATCTCAGGCAAACCTGTCATGCTGTCCGGCTCCAGATTTCTACCTGGACTAGAGCTTGAAATCAATGATGATTGGAGTGGTAAACTTTCTGGTTGACCCATAGCTTGGGTGTCTGATTTGATCGTCTTTTTCCCAATTATACTAACTTTAGGCCACAGATATCCTTCAATAGCGTCCATTGAAGAGAAGGGGTCAACAGTAAGAACATTTTCAGAGTAATCACAAAGGCAAGTCTCCCCTTCACCTCTCATAAAACGCACTTTCATACAGGGATATGTTGTGCAACGGCCATTTGGAACAGTAGCAAATGAGTTCCTTAACTTGGACACATGGCTCAAAATAACGGGGAAATTTTCCACAGAAGATAAGCCATTTTGCAGTTTACGTATTAATGTCAACATGGGCAACTCCTGAGACAGAGGATCTGAAGAAGACAAAAAAGTCCTTGCAAACACTCCAAATCTTTTTTCTACAGCAAAAATGTTACTGTGAACACCACAGTGTTCCAACTTTTTCCTCAAATACTGGCCATTGGACAGGTAATTCACTAAAGATTTCACAATTCCACTTTCAATAAATTCAAAAGTCGAAATGGGTTCACTTCCATTGAGCTTTGCTATAATTTGATGCAATATTCCATAGAACTCTTCTTCATGCAGATCAAAAGCATCCTTTCCAGTGGAGGTGTTCATTAAATCACTTAATGCAGCAGAAAGAGTTCTAAGCTTTTGGAGAACATCGGTCAGTGTTTTATCACAATCACTCAACTCTGGTGAGAAGTAGTTGGTTTTAATGTCATTTGCAAGATTGTAGACAGAGTCATTTTCAAGCTTGCAGCTTCCTCCTTCAGACACTGGTGCGGATCTACCAGATGTAAAAGCATAACATAGGCATCTAAAAACCTCCCTGGAAGCAGACTTTTGTCTTGAATCAAATGATAACTGTATGCCACTAAACACGGAGCATTTTTCTGGAGTTAACACTGGACATTTTTCTGGTTTTAACAGAGCGTCAATGGCAAAAAAGACACCTTCTTTTATAAAAGAGTCCAAGAAGATACAAAAAAGCTTTTGGAGGATCAATTCAGCAATCTGTAGAGCTAAGATCAAAACATGGGGATCCTTTCGAGTAAATACTCCAGCCAAAAAACTGCCAGAGACAGGAACTTATTAGCATTAGCAACAATTTCTCACAATTGCTAGCTTTAAAAAGAAAAAGAAACAGGTTCACCTTGAAATATTGGCATTCATAAGCAATTCAACAAGCACGTCAGATGTGCTCAAATGAATTAACTTCTTGATAACAGATAGGCAGCCATAGCAAATGTATAAATTTGCACCAGAATTAACCACCTAAGAGAGAGTAGAGGAAACATTACAAAGCTATGGAAGGAAAAGAGAACAGACGTTTTAAGTGCTGCATGTCAAACTCAAACCTGGATAATCAAGGGAAGAATATTCATGCCAAACTTTTGCAGAAGATCAGGTCGATTAACTAAAAAAGATTCTCTATCTAACAATTGTGGAGCATCTTGATCTCTAGAAGGGAGAAGCTCATTTAACAACTTCAAAACTTCATATACCTGAGTAAGAAAATATAGGATGAAATACCATCCATTCCTCTTAACAACATAGAAAATCACAAACTTCTTTTGTAGGCCAAATCTCATAAGATCTTAAAATCCAAGAGGGAAAGCAAATCAATGAATCAGTAGCAGTATTACATTTATGAATGAACTCAACACCAATTACACAAATTACTTCCAATATAACATTTGCACAATTTTCAAAGTAAATGCTCTCATAAAGCACAAACCTTAAGTCAATATTTTTTCTTTCCACAAGAGATTGGATGCTACAACATACATCAATACAATCAAAAATTTAATAGGACAATATAGCTACAAACCTGATTGCTATGTCCATCAATCATATGAGGAGAAGACATTCCATGTGACAAGTCATAAGTAGATAATATATTCTTCAATACGCTGCTTATATTGAGCTCATATAGCGTCCTGAAGGCAACAATTGAACCAGAAGAAAGTTTGACAAGCATCCCCAGCAAGCCCTGCCCATCAAAACTATCAGACAATTTCAAAGGCAGTAATTTACTCAAAACGTCAAACCCAAAAAAAGAGTAGTGGAAGTACCATACATTATAAATTGGAAGGGATAAAGTAGTTCGGCTATTTGAATTTATAAGGTGAGTTGTTTGTTGAATCAGCCCATGCTTACAAATTTCATCCAGCATGTCAGGAGATTGACTTACACGCTCCACAATTCTGATCAAGCAAACAGCTACATTTTCAACAAGCTGACAAATTAAATAAGAAATATGAGTAAGAAAGTCAATAAAGGATTAAAGACGAACTAGTATGGAAGTTATTAAAAAACCAACAAAGCATAAATACCTGTCCATCTTCGTACTGAAGAAGATTGCACAATATAGGAACAGCCTCCATGAAAGGTGACGGACATTCAGAAGGAAGTTTCTTACATATATTCACCACAGTAGAAAGAGCAACTCTCTGATGCATAGAAAATAAAATATTTAAAAGATCATTCTTCAAGCCTCTCAACAACTAAGCAACAAACAAAATCTAAGTAGAAATGAACAAAAATAGAAATAAAAGAAAAACATATTTATGAATATAAGGCTAAACGTTTAGAAGACTCAACATGTCAGGTACCTGTATGCTTGTCGAGAAGAAGTCAATATAATTCAGCACAGCCATAATTGCCCCAGCCTGTAAGCATGCAAGAGGCTGTTCCCGGGATATTTTCTCCAACGCTTGCAGACACTACATAAGATAAGATGATAAGAACAATATAAAGATTCCATACAATGACACCCTTGTCTGAATATAGGATAAGTCACATAAACGGAGTAACACACAAATAACAAGAAACAGCAACACTACCTGCTCAGCTACATCCAAGTATTCAATAGCCAATAATCTTTGGCAGAGAGCAGGAACTGCATCATGTCGGACTAAGAAAGCAGATGATCGGGGATATACATCACATAAATACGTTATACCTCTTATAGCCAATAGCATAATATCAAGGTTAGTCTCGTGCCTTGCAAGCTTTACGAGGTGAGGTGCTAAGGCATCAGACGTCATGCTTGAAAGTGAATTCTCTGTACAAAAGGACAATACTTCACATAGCTCGGTAAGCACCGCTAACTGCCCTGAAGACTCTGTTTCTTCAGTCAGACTTGTTATGATCCTCTTAAATTTTCCATGATCACCAGAAGATCTCCGCCTCTGATAGTCGCGTAAATCATTGTGTCTTTGCTCTGCATCATCAGAATCACAAGACCCATATGCTGAATCCTTCTCAGGTTCTCCCTCCGACTTGCTAGAGGCCGAAGCAGATGACGAAGTATCCATTTCATGGTCATTGGTTTCAGGTATCGAGTTAGTGGAATTCATATGGGTTTGAACCGATGAGTTCGATGAACTGGCTCTGAATTCCAACGAACTACATGCCCGCTTATCGGCCGGCAAGTCTTCGACCATTTCGGTTCGCTTTTGTCCACGATTTCCCATTTACAATCCAACCTTCCACAGAAATCCGGTAAACAGATGCCTGGATTGGTTCAAAATATTGCATTAGACGAAAATTGACGAATGATCACCATCATCAAAATCGGAAAAGCATTAAAATTCAATTAAAGGTAATCAAAACAACAGAAAATCCACACTCGCATAACTGAAAATTTCCATGATACACATAAATTTGTCATTTTTCTTGGACCCATAAACTCCAAAAGGCCGGATAATCCTTAAAACTTGACGCCAAATGTGTGTGCCTGGAGTTTTTTTATGTTTGTATCTCAAATTTACACACCTTATGGTCACTGAAGAAACCCAAGAGAAGGAAAAAAACAGGAAACACCGGATCACGGAGAACGAATGCCAAAAAAAAAAACAATCACACACAAAAACCAAGTTTTAGCTTGACATTAACCGACTCCATAAAAATTCTCAAAAAAATTACACTCCCAACACCAAAATCCCAATCACTGGCTATGAATTTACAACCACATAATACGACGATTATATATACGTATATTTGCGCGCCACATACATGTATTTATATACACACATAGTTCAACACCTATATAACTAAATTTAGTATTAACAATGAATAGTTGAAGCCAAAACAACAGAGAGAGATCATCAGGAAAAATCAATTAAAAAAATTCATGGTCAAAAACAGGTAAAGTCTGCTAATTCCAGGTACCTAGTTGCAGAAGTTGTTGTTAATCGGTCTCCGAGGCAGTCGAAGACCGACGAATTTTAATACAAAATCTAAGGATTCGCTATACGCCGCCGTTCTGCGTTTTTCTTTTTTATCAGCAAGGATTAAATTTTGACGTCGACGATGAAGAAGACGAAGAACAGGACGTGAAAGAGTGAGTGTGTACACGAAAGTCGGAGATATATATATATATTTATTTATATATGTAAATGTACAATCAATTTGGTATAATACAATTGGACTTCTAAAGCCATCAAAATGTCTTTACTCTGTATTTGAGGCTGATTATGGCCAATACAGGCTCCTAAACCTAACCGCTAAGCCATTGCTTTGTAGTTCCCGGTGTTTTGTTCATGGAGACTAACGGATGTGATGGAGTGGGACCCTTTGATGAACGGTGGATGGCATGGGAGTCTATGATTAGGATTTGGCAGAGAAGTATTTGATTATCGTTTTTGGCCTTTTTCTTATTCTGATGATCATTACTTCGTATCTCGTCAGTAGGCCGTAGCACCGCCTTTTGCTTATTGAGAACGTACATATTGCTTTCCATTTGGGCCCAGCCCAATACTCTTTTTATTTTTTAATTCATGTTTATATGTAGTTATTGTTGTTATATATGGAAATTTCTAGCATAGTTGTTGAATAAAAGGAAAAGATAAATAAAATTTTTATTTTTATATATGGAAATTTTGATAAATATAAATTTTTTTAGTATAGTTATTATATCAAAGGAGAGGAAGGGAATATATACATTTAGTTCGTATCTTTCTATATTGTGTTTTTTCTACCCTTTTAAATGTTGTCTTCAAAGAAATATAAAAATTAACTTTCCCTACTCTTTTTTCCAATTATTATCGATTTTAAATTTCAATCCAATTTTATAAATCTTGATTGAAATTTGTTCAAATCAAACCAAAGTCAATTTGGATTTTGATTTTTTGATTAGTTTATTTGATTATTTTCATAATATCTGATCTAACTTGAAATTGAGATGCATAATAATATTATACCTAAATGGTTTTTTAACTAACATATTTAGAAGGATTTTTAATAAAAATTGGTTGAAACATGATTTATCTGAAGAAAAAATACATGAAATATATTTAATAAATTGAAAATATATAATACATTGTAAGATAACATAAAAGCTACTAACTGTTTTTTTTTTTTAATTAAAAAAGCTACTAACTGTTAGTGGAAAAAAAAATTCATCAATTAGAAAGTAAATATTTTGTTTCGTCGATTTTGACTAAGATGGTATGATGGTGACAATTAATAACACAACTAGTTATTCACTACACACTCATAAAAACAAATTTAAAAAGAAACTAAATCAACCGGATTTTAAAGACAGAAATTCAACCTATTTTTTTTTGGATATAATTTAATTTGATTGATCAGATTTAAATAAAAACTCTGAACATCCCAAATGATGAATTATTAAAGCCATTATAAACTATGATTCACCAATATATACAGTATATTGGATTCTTCCTTTATAACATGCTTAATGCTTCAAGACATAATTTTAAGTTCCAAATCCGTATCCTAAAATTAATAAGCTTTATAATAGCATTAAAACAAAATCTACGAGTTGATTTTTAGAAATTGCAAATGAGGAATTGATTCTTGCATTTAGCACCGTCCACTCCTCTACAACAAATTTTTGTCGTGGAATTTGGGCACCACGTATGACCAAGACCAACCCTCCAATTCTCTTTTCTTTTCTTTTTCTTTTAATTAATATTCTTTCGCCCTTTTACACGGTCGCTGAAGAAAAAGATGCTTGACAGCTTTATCCAATTTTGAAAAGTTGGGTCTCTCATCACCATCCTCCATATGAAAGAAATCTTGGTCTACTTGAAATCATACACTCAGTTAGGATTTTATTACCATAAACGAAAATGCTATAATATTCCTAAAACTCAAAAATGCTATAATATTCCTAAAACTAAAAATGTTACTACCTCACAGCACTTGTTTTGTTTCTACACGACAATGAAACCAAAAAGCCACATACTTGTTTACTAATATTCTTACATACTAGCGGACGGTGGTGTGAGCGAGTATACTAGTAGACGGTGGTGTGACCTTTTCTGATAAGTAGTTAATCTCAAAAGCATTTTTTTTTTTTGGAATATCAATCCACTCGCTGAGTGGCTTTTTGCGGACTCTGTATTGAGCACTTACAAAGAAAATGCAAAGCTTTTTAGGATGAGCTTTCATGTAAGTTTCCATTAGTATGTATATACCACTTGTCGGGCTTAAGAGACATGGGTCTTGACTTCTGAGTTTTTTCTTTAATTATTAATCTTGTAGAAAGAGTTTAGAAAAGACTACATTCTCTACAGCAACTTTTGGGAGTGAATATATAAATCAAGACTTGAAAACGGCACATATTCTAATCATATTATAAATATAAATATATAGGAAATGGAACCACAATTTCTAGATCACACAATACCAGGCAAATTTAGAGTACTTTCTGCTTCTTCAAATGGCCACTCTACTCCCCAATATACAAACTTAATAAGGATGTCAGTGTTCCTCCAATGGGAAACTACTAAATGACAACGTTGTTTGAACAAGATCCTACTCTGTGCCTTGCATAGGAACCAGCATATGTTGGGTCTGTGACTACATTCATCACACAAATACATCCAATATTAAAACCAATAAATTATTAATTACCATGTATCAAATTGCATTTTCCTACTTCCCTTAAAAATAAAAAATAAAAATAAAAAGGAAAAGAAAAGAAAATAAACCAACTAAAACAACAAAGAAACAGATCTAATATCATATCGAACAAGCTGGTCAAATAAGCTATGGCATACATTATCAATACGTCACATAGGAGACTGTTAAACAAATTCTTAGAAGATGAAATGCTTATGATGGCAATGGTACCAACAAATTCATTTCTCAAAAGTTGACAACCATAATTTTCCAACCAGACTTAACAGGTTAGGCTCTCTAGTCAAAAGCCAATAGGAAGAGCTGACGTACAGCATGAAGATCGATACACTAACACATCTTACTACTACTAAGTGCCAACAATAAACTCCCACATTGGGAGAAAAAAGATAAAACAAATATGCTGATTTCAATGGCCCCAAATTAGAAACTATGCACACAAGTTTTCCACCAAAACTTCTAACAAAGCTCCACACTCAAACTAATATTATTTAAAGTACATAAACTCATAAAACAAACTGTAGACATTTCAAAAAAAAGTGCACCTATATGCATCGTAGTGTTTTTCATGAATCATACTATGATATTACTCTGTCACTTATTCTACTTATACATGGGGAATTCTACAACATATATAAATGAAGTATGAAAAGTTAACTGCTTTCCCAAATATCAATGATCATATAACCTACCTTCTTAATCCCACCACGAGAAAATAGAACACTAAACTTCAAAGCCAATTTTCCAAGTACAAGCAGTTATTAACAAGTTCATAATTATGACAAGGAGTATGAATAAAAGAACACAGAATATGATAAATCCTTAAAATTGTCTATACTAATATAAATGTGTATAAGCATGGGATTCCCTAATAGACACCTCAATCACAATGATAATTGTTCTCTATTTGTAAACCATATCATATATTATAATGCTCACAAATCTTTAGCAACCACAATCTTCCAATGTAAAATAACAATTTGTCATTTCATCTAAAATTATCCTTTTGCACCTCAACATTGCCTAACAAAACAGTAAACTATTTGTGGCATGTTTACATAAAGTTTGAAAGCAGCCAATCAAAACCTGTCAATAGCACCTATCCATAGACCTATTGGCCATTTATCTATTGATATCTTACTCACACCATATCCTAGAGAAAGAGAGACAAAATGCATAAAGTTTTACAGTCATTCAAACATTCGAGCTTTCCTGCTTGATCTATTATAACCAATTTGCTCCAGTTGGGCTCATAAACAAATAATGCTCTTGGTCTGTCTCCTCCCCTACGCAAGCATGGGTAATTTAAACTAATCCCTATATGTTAGAAATAGACACCCTTAAATACTAGCTACAAGAATATGCTTCCCTTAAGAGATTATGAAAACTAGATCACACATGAGCTCCTCCAGCACCTTCTTTTACTTTTTTGAGTGTGATAGGCACATCAAATCCAATTAATTTGACACAATATGCAAGAATAAGCCAAGGTTCCCATGGTTAGTTAAATATCAAATCACCATACACGACAAATAAGAAGAAAGAGCAAGTAAATTTCTAGATAAAAACTTTAATACCAAGAAAATTATATTCCATTTGTGAAGGATTTTGAAAGGGGAGAGATGCAAGGACACAATTTTTCATCCAAACTACTATAAGTACCTTAACCATGCAAGAATAGTCTCAAATATACTTCTTCATTGAAACTAGGAAAATGAGAAGAACTTAAAAGCATTTATTGGGAAATTTAACAACATGAATTGAAAAAACCAGATTAATTACTAAGCATGTCCTATTCTTACAATAACACAGAATGTAGCCCCATTAGAGCACTAAAACATAATTAAACAAATGACAAAGCTTTCCTTAACAGTTCCAAAATTGAGTGGTATTTCCATAATAAAAAACCTACTACTACATTAGCACCTCTTACTCTTAGATCAAAACTCTTGACAAGAGATATATATAAATGCAAAGCACAAACAAAGAATCAAGATCAAAATACATGCTGCTAGGTGACACTTCGACAATATGCAGATGATACTTGAATATGAAAACACAAACATGGCAGACAGTATCATATAATATCTACATGTTAACTTAACAACTTAATACCTATATATCATGTCAGGTCTATTAGATTATATCTGGACAGGAAACAGACTATTATTCAATCAATAGTACACAGAATTTTTAAAGTGTTATGACACCTAGCATAGAATCTGCCGATATGGCAAGCAAACAAACATAAAATTAAGTCCGTTCATAATCACAACTGATATAAAATGAGAAGCTACCAAAAATTATCTAATTCATCAAGTCTCATTCAATTTATGATAGCAGGAGACAGGAAGAGATAGAGAGAGATAAAGCTTACTTGAGAATTTGTATAACTAACTCCTTGCGAGAAAGAACCCTGAGCAATCTGACAGATTACCAACATAATGTACCATAAGAAAATTTGATAAGCTTGCATATATATTGAAGACAGGCCATTGAAGCAAGGATAAAAAGTTACAAAGCAGTCACCCATTGGAAGAAGAAAGCTAATTAGCATAAGATTATAATACTGTACCTGTGCATTTGGACTTGGTTGAACATCTTTTTTAGCAGATGCCTCTCCACCCTTTGCTGAACCCTTAGTGTCACCCTATCAGATGCCACAGTTTACAAATCAGATATAAATCTAAAAACGAAAAATTAGATAAAGAACCAGGTTTGTTGAAATTTGCAAATTTTAACTTACCTCCATCTGCAACATCCAAGACCCAGTTTCAATCAAGCCAAAAAAATGAAATAAAATAAACAGTCAGTTTGTTAGGTAGAGCTCATAAAGAAACTTGTTAATTTTAAAGTCAAAACCAAACAAATCTACACAAGCTTATAAATTAGAGGTTCCAATAACACAAACAAACAAAACAAGATCTATTTTTTATTTTTTTATATTATCTAATTTCTTAGCAATCGAGCAGGTAGAATTATTTACCTCTCTGTATCTTGCCAGGTAAATCTTCAGTGGATCAATATAATCTTCAAAACCTAAAGTCGCCATAGCCCAAAGCAAATCATCACCATTAATTGTCTTCCTCTTCTCTTTCTGGCACTTATCACTCGCCCTACACATTATTCAAAACTCAAATCACGAATTAAAAGCAACTAAAAAAAAAAACAGAGAAAAATGAAAAAGAAAAAGTCAATTTCATACTCGCTGGTGATGAAGCTAATGAATTCAGAGACACATTCCTGGACGGTCTCCTTGGCATCCTTAGCAATTTTACCATTAGCAGGAAGTGCCTTCTTCATGATCCTGCTAATGTTAGCAATCGGAAGGTACCGATCCTGCTCTCGAACATTTGAGCGTGGGCTCTGATCGCCGCTCTCGTGGCTTCCTCCACCTGGGCTCGCCGGAGCTTCAGCCATCGTTGAACCAAAAAAAATCCTAGACAGACACACGACGAAACTAACAACATCAGAAATTCAACCCCAAAACCTACCCTCAATCTGCACCAAAACCCTAGTTCCGCCATAATTTAGACAAAGAAGGAACGCAGAGAGAGAAAGAGAGTGAAACAAATATACATGGAGAGAGAGTGAGTGTGCGTGTGTTTGTGCATATATTGGCCGTGAGGTACCTGTGGGATTTGTAATTTGGGCGCGAGAGAGCGAGAGGCTTTAGATCGGGTGGGAATGGAGGAGGATCGGACGCTGGAGAAGAGAGGAGATAGGAGACGACTGAGATGAGAGAACGAGGTTTATCAACACCGTTGGATTTTTAGTTCTTTTTATTTTTCATTTTTCATTTTTTAAGGTGGCGGTGTTGTGGCAGTCACTGCCTCTCTCCGTCTTTTTTTTTTAATATTTCATTTTGCTTTTTTATTTGTTGTTTTCCATTTTTATATTCCGCACTCTTCTCTCCACCTTTTGATTGCGTGTTTCCCTGCGCTTCCGCTTTCTGCTTTGCTCTCCTCAATCACATCAAACCACGTGTTTCTGGGTTTCCACGGCTTCTTTCAACTGCACTCTAGACGACGTCGTGTGCCTTCCTCCCTTCTGATTATTGACAAAGCGAATAAGGCCCTTGCCATAATGGTAAAATTAAAAGTATTACTTGTGGTCTAGACCCATGTTACTCATATCACAGTTTATATATTATTTCACATATATAGGTACATTTTATTTTTATATTTTTTGTGAAGCAGGAAAGAAAAGAGGACCTAGCTCAGCAAGAAATTGATTTGACCACCGCTCCTATAGATATGGAAAATTTACATAATGAAATCTCTCAACTCTAACCAAAACGTACCTTTAAGTTAGCTCACTATATATGGTCATCTATGCAATACTGGTTCCTTGTTTCAGATATAAATTCCTCAGTGAGTGAGAAAGGAGCTAGGTCACAAAATTCGGCTGCAACAAGTAATATCTATTATTTGCTCTCTACTCTCTAGTATTGGGCAAAGCCATGCCACTGACTTAGGACCCACAATTAGTTATTTTATTATGAAAAGTATACCAATTTTTCAATATTTATGAAATAAAATAATTTGATTATTTGTAACTTATATACACTGGAGTGTTAAACTTGACGGTTTAAATGGACACTTCCTCGAACATTCAGCTAACAAATACAGCGTTGAACAAAGGTATCCAGTTCACTTATAGAAGTTCCCTAGTAATAAACCTGTGAAGAGATACGAGGGAATAATAAAAGAGACATTCCATGTGGAGTTGAAGTGGATGCCCTTGATAGAAATTTGGATCCCTGTGTAGAAAAAGTACTGAATTAAGCTGAGGCAGTGGACTAAATCACAGAACAAGCAGCTAATTAATCAGCATAAGAATAGGCCAACATTTTCGGAGAATTCATAATGCACTCAATACCCTCGTAGAGTCTTTACTTTTTTAAACCAACACTTCCCATCTAGCCCTACAAACACTAATTTTTTATATATTTTTTTTCACTTCCTCCAAAAAAGTAAATGTAAACACAAAACTTACACTCCATACCTTAGCTAGGTGAATCCTAATTTTCATTAGTTGATTCTAAATCCAGGTTCTCCTCTTCACCTGAAAAAAGTAAATAATGGACTCCAATGAGAAAGAACCAGAAAAAATAAAATGCCACAGTAAATATAAAGTCATATCACTCAGAGAGGACAGGCAAAATGTAAATTTATTTTGACTTCGAAATCCGCCAAATGGCTAAGCTAATTTCTATGAGCAAATCCATTATTATTAAGAACTTGTACTTAAAACCAATTACTAGAAGAAAAGCAACTACAAGCTAATCCTTGTTTGTCTTATCAGGAAACCATGCCTCACCTTTCCCTAATGCTTAACTCCGTAGCCTCCCAATAGGATTAGAGGGGGGACAGCCAGCCACCTAAAGGTTGCATTATTCGACAGTGGTCAGACTGTTCTATTTCAAGAGAGTTTTTCAGAAATCGATCATATGCTTTGAAAGGCAAAAGCATACATACGACAATAAGAAAGGTCCAAGTTTTGAACACAGATCACATTTCATAGCTAGTTGACCATATATGATACTGATTACCTTTTTGTCTTATTATCTCATTTGACACCTCAATTCCCAAGCCAAGTTGGGAAAACTTATATAGAGTTTGTTATATAGAAAGAAGAAGGAAGAAATTATATAAAAGTTGATGGCAGGATAAGCACAATAGATGCAAGGAAACAAACAACGATTTCCTGCAGATGAACCAAAAACTAGTTACTTTAGCACCAAGGAAACAAACAACGATTTCCTGCAGATGAACCAAAAACTAGTTACTTTAGCACAAGACTAACAAGTATGTCCTTCCTCTTCTTACATTTTAGGTAGCATGAAAATTTCTTATCTCATGAACACTGCTACAATTTCATGAGGTATTTCACACATTCACTCTTATATTTTGAGCAAAATATGCTTTGCACATAACTTTTCCCCTCCTATCAAATTGGGTAACTCCTTTTCTACCTTCTTAACTGGAAACCTAGACAAACCTTAGTTTTCATATTTCATTTTTGCTGCCCCATCTTTCGTTCTTAACGTGTTTTGGGGTTCTTGGTCATAATTGAGTGATCGACCATAAGTAAGGGAGTTTGCAATCAAATGAAATCTTGGGGTTGGATATTGCAATAAAATGAAACTGTGGTTTTGTCTCCATAATTTTTGGAAATAAAGGGGCCGATGTAAGAAAAGGATAAAATAAAGTAAAGGCAGCTTAATTTTCTACATCAAATAATCTTTAACAAACCATATTGCTTAATGCATGACCCAAATGTAAGAGAAGAAAGAAAAAGATAGAAGATCAATGTTTTTGTTGATTCCTTTTTCTTGCAAATTTACTTTATCACTCTAATTCTTGATTCCTTTTAGGAATTCGATGAGGTGTTTTCCAAGGTAAATTTAAGAAAATGTTTTTTCTCATCGCATTCTACGTTATTTTACTATGTCCAGAACTTCCCCATGCAAATTTTTGGGAAGGATTCAGTTTCTATTCCTGAAACAAGGCCTAGAGTTGGATCAAAGAATAGGATAGCATTCAATTGAAGAGAAACTAGACCTTGAAATTAACAATCCCATTAATGGTAGTCAATACAATTATAATTTAATTTGAGCAGCAAAGCCATTAGTAATATTGTATTTATCACATGGTAGATTGAGCCAGGGAAAACTACAATTACTTAATGTCTTTACCACAAAAGATTTTTCTAACTGTGACAAAAAATTATGGTCATTAACATTTCAGGCCAAGAGGATACAAATAAGTTACATCTTTGCCTAATTAATCCAACTATTAGACATTGGAAATTCAAACACCAAAAACTAAGTCTAATTACTTACCTCAGAATATCCAGTTTTCGTTCTCATATCATGCTTGCATACAGGACAGAATGTACCCCATTTAGTCAGCCATGAGTCCACGCAGCTTGAATGAAATTCTGCAAGTACCTTTCAAGAAGGTTAACTTACTAAAAATAGATAAAACAATGATCATAACCATCTCTCATCCTAACATTACAACCAAGAATTTGACAGCATGTGATGCATCAGTAAGAAATGATATATTTATATAACTTTTATGTGAGTATTTTATATGATGCAAGGAGCAAAAAAGCTTCCCCTATTGCTTTTCTGGAATACATATGATACTCCTCTATATGTAATGAGGCATCCCTAAATGGACTAAAGTGCGGCTATGATACCATTTTGGTGTGGTGGCCTAATACTGGTTTACATACTTTCAAATGCACATTTACTCTGTGCATGTTCTGTATATACAGTATATAGGATACTAGAGCTTGCATAAGGCACGCCTTAGACACTTGCAGTATGCAATTGTGCATTGACAAACGAATGTGGTCAGTGACTTCAAACACTTCCTGAAATACAAGGTATATACACAAACAAATACACAGAAAAACACATCCTAGTGGCACAATGGAAACTGGCAATCCAATTCTAGCGAAAATGACGGTAACTTTAGACAAGATATTGGAAGAAAATTCCTACCATGCTGGCAGGGTAGAACTTTAAGAATTTCTCCATCTTTGTAATCCTCAAGGCAGATAGCACAAGTTTCTCCAGCATGTAAATCACTTAAATGAAGAGAGCTGAAAACAAAGCAAGGCAGTGCTTCCACCATCTTAGAGTCCACACTCTTAGGGAGATGATTTCTTCCTCGTGAATGAAGCCATTGTCTGGGAATAAATATTGCTACTATCAAAATAGCTAATATGACCAGGAAAGAAATAAAAGATATGGCCAACACGGTCCAGGCTGTTCCATTATGGAGAGGGAAGATGCAGCATTCGCCTTCTTCCCCACGGGCATGGTTCTTTAGAATTTCACCAGCTGTCTTCGAAATAAATACTGCATGCACTGAGATGTTCTCTCGGTTTACCATCACTGCAAAACAGAGAATACCAAATTGTAACCTCTCAAACACTACAATTCCCCATCAGTTATGATCAAACACAACCCAGAATCTATCGCGGCAGTGTTTACATGCATAATTAACTTCAATCCTCGTCCGATTTGCTATAATGAGGTTTAAGGTAAACTTTCTGATGTTCTACTTACATAAAAGAATTAAAAACTACAAAAGTAGAATTCAAGCACAGAGCAAGCAAAGATATAACAAATACAAAAGAGAGAAATTTCAAGGAATATTAAGACTTACTGTAAACCAAATTTCCTTTTTCTCGATCATCATAAACAATTGCAGCACGAAAGCCAGCACTTTGAGCGTTTCGGACTTTATCCTCAAAAGCACAATAACCCCTAGCAATCAGAGCAAACCATACACGAACTGTTTTGTTTGATCGTAGATCATTCCCTAATGGAGAGCAAGCGTCCAAAGGGTCTGCTACAAGCAACGCTCCACATACACCAGAGCTATTGACACCAACAGCTATTAACGAAATTAAAACAATAGTAAAAAATCAGTGCAAAGAAGAATCAACCTCAGCTTTAACAAGAGAAAGTTGGAGAAAACATTTCCCAGTTTACATTTATATAAAATCACAACAAAAACAAACTCAAAAATTTTGAAAATGGTCCTAGAAAGAGCTGAATAACACTTTGAGTCAGCTGAAGATGTAAACATACAGCAGGTCAAGAATTCATTTAATATTTGCTTCTCTTGCAATTTCTCAGCAACCAAACACCACAACCGAGTGATAAATAGGGAAAAAAGAGAGAAAGTTACCAAATTTAGCAGGAAGGTCAGTGAAGGAAATGGACAGTGGTCTCAGAAGAACGGTTGCAGAGCTTAATTGGATAAAATTTAAAGCAAACACTAAAAAAAATCCAACTAAACCTACGCTCATCTTTCTCCTTTTCTGCTTCAATTACCTGAAAAAAATAAAATAAAAAACCTGCATTTAATCCATGTACCACAGCAACAACAACACCACCAAACAGAAACAAAAAAAATCCATAGCAGCAACAAGAATTCAGTACCTCTTGCATCGAAAAACTACTTCTTTATTTTTTTATTTTTTTTTGTTGCTCTCGAAGGCTTTAATTATGCGAAATTAACCAATTAACAACTAAAATAAGCCAAAAAGTTAAAATATTTAATTAACCAAATAATTAAAAGACCTCGATACTCTCAGTCTAAATCCGAGCAGATTTTTTTTTTTTTTGGTAAATAAAATCCGAGCAGATTGGTGCTGAAAGTTTCAGCTATACATACATATACATATATATTTATTTATTTATTTAGGCGTTAATAAGTATGCGACACACTTTTTTTTTTTTTTCCCCTCCGAGGAATGTGATATACGTGTTGGATTACGTACACCTGACGCGACCTGAATTTTTTAATTTTTTAATTTTGTTTTGACGAAGTTCAGAACTTTACGCCGATGGATTCAACGTTTGGGCGTTTGATCAAATGATGCTGTTTTTCCAGACCTTACGATCAAAGGACACAGAGTGTACTGATAACATGCGAAATTTCTTAAACCGTAGAATCAGCAAACGGTGCGTTTTGGATTGATCAAACGTATTAAGAAATCGGCAGTACACAATTATAAAAAACTATTGCAGGATAAATGTACATATCTATATTCTTCTAGAATTATTTATACTGAAGTATTTTGTTCATAATTGTAATTATCAACATATTTTTAAAACTGGGCCTTAGTTAATCATATACTAATGCTTAAGAAATTACAAATCATGATTCCTGACCCCGCCTTACCTTAGTTAATTATACCCTAAAAAGAAAAACTGTGTTTGATAAAATATATCATATAATCTGTATGGGTTTCAAAAGTAAATAATAAATGTATTTGAGGGGATATAATCCCATCTTTTTTAATAATTTCGATCTTTAATATTCATTTAATGTGCTTATTAAATAACCACACATCACATCAACTTACAATTCTCTTTCATTACAATAAAGGTTTTTATGCCAAAGCTGTGATCACTCAAAAAAGCACGTCGAGCATATTTCATGGGAAAAAAAAAGAAGAAAAAAAACTTAATTTACAACTTCGTAGACTGGCTTATAAGAGCTATTAATTCAAATTCAAAAACAAAAAATACAGCACAGATAAGGAAAATAAATGAAATAAAAACTATGATCTCTTACGTGCGACTCAAGCAAGGAAAAACCTAAAACTATCGAGCGCTAGGCTGTGCAACAGACTCATCAAGGGACAAGAAATTATCAGCACCAGCCAAATCCCCCAAGACGAGCGAAGAATGAGCAGAATTCCTAGAAGTATCATCAGAATGACCATCTCTTACCATGGCACCTTCTCTTTCCATTGATATAGCGTCTTGTATCTCCTTTAGTACCTCTGAAATTGACGGCCTCATAAATCCATGCGGTTGAACACACATCAAAGCTTTCTCTGCTATCTTCCACATCGATTGAATGTCGTATTCACTGCCTAGTGAGGGATCAATTATTCCTTGAATGTCACCGCTCTCAATATGCATCTTTGCCTGGGATTATATACCAAAAATGAACAAGTTAAACCAAAAAAATTTGTCTGAAACCACCTGCTACAACAATGGTACTGTATTGGTAGATTATAAATAGTTTTTTAGAAGAACAATTTTGTAATTATAGAAACAGAGAAGAGTTATCCCTTTTTTTTCCCCCCCTCTTTTGTAGATCACCAAACAAGGTCTTACTTTGCTCCTTCCCTTCAAGATAGCAGACTTACCCACTGCACAATATTCCGGCAATTAACACCAAAGCTTTCATTAGATATTGCTTCTTGACCAGATATCAGCTCAAGAAGAATCACACCGAAACTATAGACATCACTCTTGTCTGTCAACTGTTGAGAGATATAATACCTGCATAGAAATGAATAAGAAATAACATTGCATTACCTTAAACAGTTGCCAATCTGCAAGAAATTTAAATCAAAGCGCCCTTGTTAAAAACTCTGAAGGTTTAATTGTGTGTCACCAACTGAACCTATACTTGAGTTTGTTGTGTTTTTTATAAGGACATTCTTATCTTGAAAGACCTTGCATCAACAATAAATAGTAAGAGAGGAAGCTTAATTTTCCAATGTATCTAAGTCACAATGCTTAAACACTGATCTTAATGAAAGAGAAGACGTAGATGGAAACACATGATGGGCTTACTCAGGATCCAAATATCCCACAGTGCCCCGAACTATGCTTGACACGTGGGAGGCTCCATCAACTGCAAGTTTAGAGAGACCAAAATCTGAAACCTTTGCATTCATCTGTTTGTCAAGAAGAATATTACTGGTTTTCAAGTCCCTATGAATAATGGCTGGAACACAGCCTGTATGTAGGTATTCAATCCCTGAAAGAACAAGAAGAAATTGAATCAATTCAACTCTATTTCAATGGAAAGCCTTTTGTGTCAGTAAAAAATACTAAAAAATTAAATTTACTTCAAAATCCTATAGGTTTTAAACCTTTGGCAGCATCTTCAGCAATTTCAAGGCGCTTGATCCAGTTGATACTTCGTCCATGTGTTAATGGACCTACAAACATTGTATAAAGGTTGGCCACCCAAACATATTCAGATTGACTTCAGTACAAGTGAGCTTACCGTAAAGATGTTCCTTGAGGGTTCCATTATGCATGAACTCATAAATAACCATGCTTCTCCCATCATCTTGACAATACCCAAGAAACTGTACCAAGTTCCTGTGATGTATCCTTGAAAGAAGAATCACCTATATTAAGAAGAAGCATGGATAAGCTCCAAAGAACCTGTATTTTAGGTCATAATAAATCAACCTCATTAAGTTACCACTGACATCAGGAACTTAAGATGTCCAGAAGTGAACCATACATGTTAATCAAGCTGACCAAACTTGTATACCAAGCTAAAATTGAATGCAGTTTCAGACAGACAATAGAGCTCTGATATTATGCTTGGGTACCACTGAATCCCAAAACTTATTGGGCCCACCCATGTATATCAAGTAGACAGTTTAAACAAACCCAATGCAATAAGATAAAGAATTTTTTTTTTACCACAGTAGCAGTTTAAGAGGAGTAAAGAAAAGAAAAAAAAAACAAAAAGAAAAAAGAAAAAAAACTTAATATATCCAGAATATGTAGAAGTGCTGCCAACATAGACTTGGGTACTATCCTTTTGCTATCCTGTGTTCTCTTCGAGTTACTTTTTTCCTGTCCAGTTCAATGCTAAAGGTTACTAACTAATCCCATGCCACCACTTCAAACCTTATCTTTATTTAAAATCAAAACCAAGAACCGTGCATGGTTGTACAAATAGGTCAAACACAGAAGCAACATGGCACAGAAAGGTTAAGCACCCACATGGAGGAGAGGAGTACGAGACAGAAAAGTTTCAATAATAGGAAAAAGTACCTCATTAGAAAACTCCCGCTTTCCCTGGTAGGAATTACTGGTCAAAACTTTGACTGCAATTTCTTTACCATCTTTCATTTTCCCATAGTATACAACTCCAAAACCGCCAGAACCAATTTTCTTCTCAAACTTTCTGGTAGCATCTTCAATCTCAGAAAAGGAAAAGCAATGTGCAGCTTCTGTGGGAGCATTGCTCTTGGAAGATGCAACTATTTGAAGAGGTAGTGTATTTCCAAGTTGATCTGTAAAATTTAAACAACTTCTTTCAATGTTTTCCTTTTGCTTTTTTCTTTCTTCCTTAAACACAAAAAACATCCAAGGTCTTAACCTGCTTCAGCTTCATACCTTTCTCAGGTTGTCTTTTGTTCCCTTTCCGCATAAAAATGCAAGAAACAATCGTGGCTATAAGTAGACCAGCAGCTCCAACTGATGAACCAATAACAATATTGACGCGGCTCCCGCTTTTACTCCCTTTATGAAGATTAATGTTTCCTGAATAGCTGCAAAGAACCATAGTAGGAAGTTTTGGTAATATATAGAAGTAATGAACTCCCGGTTTCGATCACTCATCATTTGGTACCATCAAGCACTAGTGCATAATTAACCCTATAACAGTCATAATAACAAAATTTCACACCACCCCTCCATCTCATCTGTCCTGCCCTAGTTATATAAACTGCCTTGCAAATGCAGCATAAAACCATACTGATTACTATATATTTAAGACTCAAGACGTTTTATGAACTTCACATTTTACAAGTCGAAAGTGAAACTCACTCCAAAACTAAGTTTCTATTGAGAAGACCCCGCGGCACTGTTCCGGACAACAAGTTATTTTGCACATACCTGCAATCATCAGAATCAGTGAACCAAGTATATAAGATCTTTTACTCAAAAGAAACATGGAACATCCATTACATACCCTGGAAAACAAAATCTTTCAACTTGGTTAAGTATTTGGACAAATTTTCTAACAGAAAAGGAACAGAGAAATCAAGTTTATAAGTAAACATAATTTGAGTCATCTACAAATTTGAGTAATATAGGTATAAGAAGGCCCTTAGAATAATTTATAGAAAGTTTCATTTATTAACATATACATATTAATTATTTATTTGTGTTGACTTAATGCCTCCTACTTCCTGGTATCTTAAACTTCTGGGATTGATGAAAACAATACATGAGATTAAAACCTAATTGCCTAACCACGTACACATAGCCCAATTTTTTCTCACTATTTGACGGGCCTGAATGGTAGGGGAAAGCTTAAGCTTTTAGGTACAGTGGTATCAAAGCGGTGTCAAAGCCATATGGATGCACGAGATGAACCATGGTAACTCCAAAGCATGGTGCTGGGCCACCCATGGAGGATCACAGCGTTTGTAAGTGAAACCCCATGGTTGATCGCGATTGTATGGTGATGATGTAAACACAAGTCACATATACAAATGGACCACGTGACTAACAGCACGATTTGAGAGCCATATCAACCTACGAAAGTAGCATCTTTACAACAGACATAACATGCATGCAGCATAAAACTTACAGCTCTTTCAAATTCGGCACGTTCATTAGAGAGGAAGGCAGCGGACCCGTCAATTGATTGTTTTCAAGATGACTATACATAGAAAAGATCTTTGATTAGCTTACATTTTTCACTAAAGACATGAGTATGAGAACAAGTCACTTGACATTACATGATTCTCAAGTCCACACATCCACTCAAATCAGGTATTGGACCAGTCAATGAATTCCAATCAAGCCACCTACAATCACAAGATAAATTGATAATGAAAGTATGACACTACAATCTACATCAAGTTTTATGAAACTAGACTTGAACGAAAACGATTGTCATAGACCAGAAAAATAACGATGCAAAGGAAAAACTTACAACTCAACTAATCCGCTCAACTTTGTCAAGCTTGAGGGGATAGCCCCGGTCAAATTTCTTTTAGACAACAAACTGGCAAGTATGAGTCAGAAAAAGAAGTGATTAGGTTGAAGGCATTTATACTTTGATACATACAGGATTAGGGAGAAGCAGTAAAGGTATCAATGAAACCTTTAAAAAGAATTAACCTTTACATTGAAACTACCCTTGGTTGTGGATCTGAGTTACATCGAACCCAGGACCACGGTACTGGCAGGCATGGATCACCACCTTCTTGCGCCCAGTCTGCTGAAGAGTAGCCGGAAACTACATTAGCAATAATGTCCCCTGCAACCCATAAAAACCACAGAATTAGAGATGACAGTGAAGCTTCAAAGTTCAGAGGAGAACAGTGCCTAAAGCATAGACTACATAAACAAAACTACACCACTAAGTGGTAAATTGTAGTGAATCCAAAAATCAAGACCTCAGATCAAGAAGCTCAATGACATATGCACTTAAGATTCAAATATTGCACTTACCATCTAAAGAACCATCATTTTTTTCCAGATACTTATTTATCTCCATTGCATTCACTAGTGGCCCTCTGGAAGAATCAGATGTCTTCCCAAATCTAAAAGATAATACAAAAGGAAGCGAAATGTTGGTAAATCCTGGCTCATAGAGACGATATTTTCCTTGAGCATTTTCTTCAATATTAACAATAGCCTTGCTAAGTTCAGGATTGCCCGGAAGCACTAGCCTAAACTTTCTGGACTCATCTGGTGCAAGATCTTCAATTTCTGCAAAGTAGGTGAATGCCCACCCAGTACCAGGAAAACCATCCAAGTTCAATCGGTAAGTTAATGATCCATTTCTGCCTACAACAGCTGTCTGCATAACCTTCACAGGTGGTCTGTCATCCCTGTTAACATCAATCGGCATTCTGGTTGACACTTTTTCAGTTCCAACGGCAACATCAACAAGGTAATTTGCCCTCTTCACAGAGTCCGACTCCCATATTCTATCAAAAGGGTCATCAGGATACCTGATACAACAGATGCAGCAGATTTTTAAAGAATGCCAAATTTTACATCAATATGAGAAGTGGTCAAGTAGAAACTGACTTGCATCAAAAAGCATATGTGTTATTACTTTTCACTAACCTAGATTTCTAACTCAACTTTTCCAAGTCTTAAGCTGATAAGCATTTCTAGCATCAAAAAGGTTTTAGCTAATCTGTTATTATTATAAAGCTTGATGACTGAAGCAGGCTGTAAAACAATTTCAAACCAGATACTTCGAGCATACCTAACTGGAGCTTCACTATCAGCACCAAAATTTATCCTCGCAGAGACACTGAGGTAGAACTGGGCTTCGAAATCTGTATAATAAATTGAACCATTGAATTGCCGCAGCTCAAGTGTGGATATAAATGGCTGCCCTGTTGTAGCATTGGATAAACACACACTGATAGTAGGACTTAAAGCCAGAAATATTAGCTCTCTCATCTCTATAGTACTGGCATCCGAGATAACAATTGTAGACCAGTGGGTTGCCCCAATAGAAATGTCAAATTTTGGATAGACGTTATTGTTGTCAAAGTTACCATACAAGAATGTTGCTCTAATAAGGTACCTAGTCCTACTTGCAACAGTAAGTGTGTAACAGTACTTTCTTGAATCCGCAGGAAAGTGTCTCAGTGTCATATATTGCGTTCGTGTCTCATTTGCAACAGAAATATTCGTTGATTCTCCATAATTTAGACTATCGGGACTCCACTCAAGTCCAAGTTCATCTCTGAAACCTTCTTTACCTCCACAGTCCAAACTCACAAACCCTGCTTGAACAAGATAAATCATACTCATCATACATAGTTGGATATCTCTCTTTTTATTTTTTGGAAAAAAAAAAAAAAGAAGAAAAAATCCATCTTTGAGCATTTGCTTGCAAATTCTGTTTCTGCATACTTGAACCAACAAAATTCTTTAGAAATTTAAAATTTCCAATCCAACAGAACATTTGATCACATTTTAAAGTAACTGTAGGTTAAAGTAGGAAATTTTCAACAACTAGTCTAACTCACAACATCATCTACTAACAAAGTAATAATAAATAATGAAATTTAACCCTCAAATTGATACATCTAGTATCCTATTGGTCACACTAAGTAAGACTGTTAAAATTCTGCCAAATATTATGTAATCAAAACCTCATTTTTTACTCAGAATCTTATGGAGGTCCGAGGCAATCTGAAAGAACAGTGAGCACTCCAAAGCACCAAATTATAGAATTCAAGTCTCAAACCATAGTTATGGAGGGAGAGAAAAACTCTGACAACCGAGAACACTCGCACACATGCTTTTTTGTGCGCAAATACAAAGATATTATGCGAATATACACACATACATGTATACATATGTGATACGGATAAGAAGAAAAGATACCTGGCGCCTGAGCAGAGGAAGAATCCATGAGAAGCAGTAGAGCTAAAACGAGAGAGAACAGGAGAAGCCTGTTCTCCATTTCTGCGGTTCAAAAAATGAGGATCCGAGAGACGTAGTTACCACCAAAATGGCTGAAGATGAAAAAAGAAAAAAAAAATTAAAAGGAAGAGAGAGAGAGAGAGAGCGAAGCTGAGTGTGAGTGAATGTGCTACAGAGATATAAAGGTAACTCTGTAAGATATTAAATAAATAAAAACAGAAGATTCTCTGTTGGAGAGAAAAGTGGGAGAGAAGGGAAGCGAATGTTTGTGATTTTAGTTAGGAGAGGAAGAGGGAGAGGAAGAGGAGGAGTTTTGTCGGGGTGTGGTGTGGGAGTACAAAGCGCCGGTGCTGGCGCACACCACCAGACGTACGATAGGAAGGACTAGGAGTGTTGGGGTGGAGATGTGGGGGCCACAAGCTTCTTTTTTAATATAATAATAAAGTAAGAAGGAGAAGGAGTCTGTTCACACGGGGGAGAGTGTCTCAGTGAGTTTGGTAAAGATGTGGCAGCCAAGGACGAGACTGGTTCATCAGAACGATGGGGTCCACGTCCCCACCATTTGTTTTTGAGCCACATCACATCACATCATTTCCTCCCCTCATGCTTTTTACTTTCTCTCCCTTGAAACTCCGTCTTATTCCGGTCTTCCACTTCAGTCTTCTTCTTTTTTTAATTTCTTTCTAAATAATTTTAAAATAATTCCACCTGGAAACAGAATCTGAATCGTGCTGTAAAATTATTAATGGATTTTTTATTAAAAAAAAATAATAATTTTGATTTTTATTTATGTATAATATTCTGTAGTTCATTTCATTTTCATTCATTTTTACATTTAATTTCTATATTTGACATTACGAAGAAAATATAAAGGTATTTGAAAATAGAAAAAATATATATGAATTAGGAGAGATTGCAATGCATGCAGGCATCAAATACCAAACGTCGCTAAACAAAAAAGCCACAATGTTTGTGAAAAAATATAAATATATCCATGTGGTGTAGACATTCTTGGACTAATACTGACTCTGACAAAACAAGACCACTTATGGCATAAATTAAAATTAAATCATATGCATCCAAGACACTGAAATACAGAGAAAATATAATATGCATAATCAACCACCAATCACATGCACTTAATGTTAAACCAGTACCAACTTCTATCCTTCTTGGGTAAAATTAGTAACTTCTTGATCACTGTACGATTAACGTATCATCATCATAATTAAAAAAGAAACAGGAAAATATATATATATATATATATATATATATATATATATATACACGCACACAGTTGAAAAGTAAATGTGTTGAAAAGTAAATGTTTCTTTTTTTTTACACAGAGGTTGCACTCAATCATTCATATTGGGTACGAATCTGAAATGTTGGGTCCGTGAGAGTCAATCATATTTCCATGCCTTGAGAATGTTAGATTTAAGCAAAGGCATTTAAAGAATAAAAATTCAGGATAGAAGTGAAAAATTAGTTATCAGATTTTTTATTCAGATCTCATAATATATTGTACTAATATGATATTCGTATAAAATAAAGGTAACTAAGCAGTGTTAGGGAATTGAGGATAGAGTTGGGCAAGTTGACAAAACAGAAGTCATTCAAATAATAGAATATTTATTATCTGATGTGGTTGATTTTGTCACTAATGTGGGTGTTTTGGGGGGACTGCCATACAAATTAAAGTCGATGTTGATGTTTAGAAAATCAAAAAGTGTATATTTTTGTGTCGACTATTGTAAACTTGTACGAGTGTTCACACAGAGTTTCTGTTTTATTGCATGCTAAAAAAAAAGGGACATAGATTATGTATACAAGCAGTCAAAAGTTGTAAGAACAGTGTTATATAGTCCACCATTAGAACCCAAAGCCATTTGTTAAGCTTCCACTAGGACAGCAACACTACATGAATTTCTTTTTAGGTTTTACTAAATTTCTTCAAAACCTTTTTATTAGTTCAAAATAATCATTATATTTTGCTTCTATAAAAAATTTAAAGAAAATAAATAAAAAGATATGAAATTAATATCCATTCGTGAACAGTCTAATTGATCAGTAAAAACTTAATAGAACAAATATTCAATATTAATTAGTCTTGCTCGTGGATATGCATTATACGAAAACCCTTCAGTATTGTTATTAGAAAATTTAGAGAATTTTGTAGGTCAAAATAAATAATAATAAAAAGCCAGTAGCTCAAATGGGGTTTGTTCCAATTTAATTAAGGCAACAAAAATGTATATGTGTATGCAACAAAACAAAGATAGTATGAGGAGATTATGTGGAAATACTTTTGGAAGTGGGCTTACCTTTTGTCAAAGTTTAATGCACGTAATTGCAAGACATGATCGAGGTAGCTAGATTTGATCAAAAACTTTACAAAAAGATGGCTGATTTATGCCCTTTTTTAAATGCTTCCACTTTTGTATGCTTTACTTGTTGGACGTACGACTTTGGACTTAAGAATTCAAAGCTCTACAGAGCCAGTCTCAGCTTTCAGTAGCCAACCTTTCAGATGATAAAATTGGTAAAATACACATTTCTTAGTGCCTAAGTATATACCATTGGCGAAAACCACCACTCACACTCGTATACTCAAACTTCTGGTACATGTGCTTTTGTGTATTGGCATGTGCAATTTTATTTGGGTAGGTGTCATATGATTTGGATTGAAATTGTAAACAAAAAGAATTGCATAATTTTAGTGATACAGATGTGTCAATTTCTATTATACTCCTGATGATAATAGCTAGCTATTCCCCATGCTGAATTGCTCATATTCGTGGTATAGAAATTGCTGCTTTACGTATGAAGTATCCCTAGCATCTTCGAAGCTAATATATATGATATGGATCAACATGTTTGTTGTAGCATTTTAAGTCATACACAACACAATTACAAGCCCAATGAATGTAAAATAAAAGACAAACACACGTCTAAAAGCAAACATATTTATTCTTATCCAATCTTAGTTAATAGAGACCAGTTCCAAAGCCAAGCAAGCACCTGGGCCTTCACTCCAATCCCTTACTCCGCATCCGCAAAGCTAAACAAATCAAGATTGACAGCAATTATCAGATTTTCATAAATCCATGTGGATAAGCAAGCATTGATACAATGCAACTATATAATTAAGCAAACGATTGATGAGCTTAGTTTATTTAATACTTACCCAAGTTCCGAGAGCTTCAAATGAGCTTCAGCATAATCAGCAAAGAAGGCGTCCTCATCCTATTAATCAAAATTAACACCATGCAACACCCAATTAATTTGGTCTACCAATGGATCTCTTAGCTATCATCAAGACTACACTAGTGAAGTGGCATGTTTCTCAATAGTTAAATGTAGTTAATTAAATGCATATCATTAAGACTACACTGGAGAATATAGTTAAATGTACCGCAGCATATTTTTCAACCAAAGGACGAAAGATTGGATCCTCTAGTAGAGCCTTGTCTGATGGCAGCTGTATAAGGCCTTCCTTCTCTCCACTAAGTAGTTCCCTATTTCACACAAAAATAAAATAATTAATTATACTAGTGGTTCCTATATATATCTTCTTCCTCATAGTTGACAAACCTAAAGATCGAGGTTTAATTGTATAGTATAAATATCAATATTAAGTTGAATAAACTAGCAACAATTAGTTATTATCATCAAATAATTATTCACAATGAGAGCTAGGGAATGGAAAGAGCTTTAATTAATTACTTGAAATAGTTGTTGTCAAAAATCAGAGGATTGGTTGTCCAAGGTCCTTCAAATCCAGAGCGCTCCTTGTGGCACCTCCCCTGCAAAATAAATTTATCAAACACGTAGATATATAATTAGTTTAAAGTGTGGGGGTCCAAAAGCAATCCCAAACATAAGCTTAATAGATTACACTTCATAATAAACTTAATTAATTACCAGGGTATGGCCACCAGATAAGGCAACAATATCTTTGTCAGTGAGACCCATGTGACCAAAAACATCCCTCAAATGATCCGAACCTATTACATACATTACATGTTAACAATTATATGTATATTTATTAAAGGTGTCTGTCTTCAGTAGCTGTCAAAACAAATTAATATTACTTGTAAATTAAAATTATTGCCAAAAATTGATCTCAACTTGAAGTAGTAGATAGTTACAAACCTTTGGCGGCATTTGGCAAGCGACCTTCTGGTGGTGGCTCATGTTTGTCCTGACGACAAACAATTTAAACATAAGGCTTTGAGAACTTATTATGAAATAAATTAGATAATAGTTGAGTATGAACAAAATCTATATCATCCAAATGCTAAAAGCACCAAGTAGAAACTAAATTCTAAAAACACCATTAACAACCTAAATTGATATAATTAATAATTGTATGACCATCAATATTATTTCTTTGATAATATGGTCATCTATGGAAGATCGATCCACGACTTTCATGCACAGGCTATATAAGTTCATTGCTCAATGCTCATCATCATCATCATCCCCACATGCATGCACTCACCTTTATCAATCATGCAAGAAGGACGTACGTACAGAGACAAGCAAGTAAAGTCTCGAAAATTACACACGTTTACGTAAAGTGGATCATTGTCATGACTGCTAATTATTCTCAACATGCCATTTATTAATTATTAAAATCTCTCCTAATTAATCAATTAATAGTAAGTAACCCAGTACCAACAACAAGGTTTTAATTGGAACAAATGTTCGAACAGCGCAGCACATATATATATATATATATATATATATATATTTATAGAGTAGTGTTAAAGAATCAGAAAATTTGTTAAGGCTGATCCTAACCGGTCTACCGGGGTGGAAAAGAATCTCAGGCCCTCCAGTAACTTCTACGGCAACAACTCCGGCCAACTGATCATAACATATCAAATAAAATTTAATCTTAATGATTAAGAAATTAATGAAAGAATTTTAATTTGAGCTTAAGTCATAATTTGATTTGTAATAATAATAATTAATAGTTGAATAGTATATATATATATATATATATATATATATATATATAGTACCTGGTAGAAGTCAGCATAAGATAAGATGGGAAAGAGTTGCTTAATGGGTTCCAAGAGCCTGACGGCAATATCAAGTCCATTGTTGGCTTCGTGAGCAAGCTCAGCCTGGTGCCTTATGGTCCCAAATGGCCCTCCTGTCTTCGTCTTTACGTCGTATGTCCCAGCTGAGTGCCATCTGCATATTTAACCCAACCCCTTTCTAATATGTATACTAATTTATTCTTCATATACCCTTTTAATTTCTTAATTAATCAATCTTTCTAAAATATATATATATAAACAAATTTAAAATGAACTAGCTATCTAGCTTTGACGAGAGAGGAAGAGAACAAACGTACGCTAATCTTAGAATAATTGGAGCACAATGCTTTTCAGTGATCAATCCTCTAAGTTTCCTCTTGCATTTCTCAACTGCTTTTGAGTATTCCTCGCTCACATTCGGATACGACTTTCCCATGCAGACGATCTTCTCTCACGTTCAAAATCAAACCAAGCTAAAGATCATAACGATGTCTAAACTACACATATATATATATATATATATATATATATATATAACAGAAGTTTCTAGCCTGCCTAGAAGCGTCTAGTTGGGTAGACTCAACTTGATTGTTGGTTGGTTGCGCACACCGGTTAGATTATGTGGGTCATAATTAGCGACTTCTGGAAAACAATGCTACTGTAGAACTTGTAAGCAATAATGCTATTATTTATTTCATCATTTTCTTATTCTATTTATTTATGTCTCATATATGCAAGTTGTTTTTACTCTCTTTTTACATATAAAAATAATATTTATCTATATTTTTTTTTTTTAAAATTGTTTCATATACACCAATAGCCAATGCCAAAAATAAGTAAAATGGGTTATAAAAATTATAAATAATTAAAGTTGTGTAGAACTTTTGCCTTTGTTTGGGCCTATAAGATGGGTATTGTGCTTTTGAGCTCCAATTCTAAGACAGAAACATAAGTGGCCCAGAGTGCCCAACTTATCAGCAAACCTTACTTAAAAAGTCCATCAAATAATACTTAAAAGTTCTGGGCCTTTAGGGCTTAGAAATGGTTGGTTGTGTTGGAGGTTTGGGTCCGAGCCCACAGATCTTTATTATATTGATGAGCATTAAAAATCAAAATAAATAGCCTAATTATTAATTAAAAACTGATCAGGTAATTAATTAATTAATTACTTTGTTTATATATAAGGCTAGCCCTTCTTATTAGAGAGAGAAAATAAACATGCATGGTGATTCATGAATGAGAAGTCCCGTCTCTGTCACAGAGTGATCAGTACTGTCAGCTTTCAGGTCATATATAATATGATATACACACACAGTAGTGGAAGCTTAATGAATTAGAATGCATGCGAGAGGGTTACGTACGTACGTACGTACATAGCCTTTGAATTTGATTAAGACCCATCGTCCCGCAGATGAAGATTCCATCAATATATCATATATATATATATATATATATATATATATATAAGTTAATATAAAAGGAAAATTAAACTGGTAATATATACGGGAGCCCTAGGATTACATGAAAGGTTTAAAGAAGGATCATCATCACCATTCACCGACCTGTATATAGCGTGGGAGTAGAGGATCACTCTATTATATTATTCTATACATGAACTTGTCACTTGCATATATAGCATGCAGAGGATATACATTGGTTGTGTTTCTGTTTTTTCACTTATCATTTTGTAAGTTTTTATTATTAACTACTATATAGTAGGTTTAGTATCAAAACAGAGAATGACATTAATTTTTTACATGAAAACTGTTAATTTAGGGGAATTTTCACAAATATTTTGGGGATTAGTACTTTCCATATAACATATTACTGTTGATTGCTTTTTGAAGTGTAGGATATAGGAGACGAAAGGGATCTAATGGTCAATATATATATATATATATATATATATATATATATAGACTAGTATATTTATATATATAGTTATTAGGGCCTTAATTAATCAGTGGGAACTAGTCTTATTTTATACTTAACAGAATTCAACGTTGTTCAATGCAAACTCCAACGTAACGAGGATCTCCCCTCCGTGTTCCTCTCTGTGTAACAGGGACTCCCCTATAGTATAATATATTATAGGCCAAAGGCAGTATTATTGATTGAAAAGTGCTCAAGTTTAGACATTACCTAAGACTACTTAAGAGGCTAATTAAGATTATTTCAAAAGAATAAAAAAAGGTGTAAACTTTTAATTATGATGCTCTTCCTTCTTTCTTTTTTTCACTTTTGTTGGCTGTAATAGGTCACTGTATATGAAAAGTTGATGTAGTTTCATCTCATTGGACTATATAAAAGCATATCTTCCTGGCATGATGAATAAACAGGATGATGAATAATACTTTTAATAAAAAGTAGTTTATAAAATCATGATGTCCCTCCTCTCCAAATAATGAATATCAATCAACAAAGAGTAAGCTTCTTTGTATTCTATGTGGTTATTGAAATCATGATGTCTCTTCTCTCTAAACCAAGTTTCCAACTACTATATGTCATTATTTAATTTCATTGGATTTGAAAATCTAGTTTGACCTAATACTAGAAGAAGCAATAATTAATACAAATATAATCATATATATATATATATATATATTTCTTTTTCACTTTACTCTTCAAAACCCTCTTATATTATACTTAACGTAGGTAGGCCTATGCTCGTTGAAACAGTGAAAAGCAAAAGGTAGACGGTAGAAGATAGAAAAAAGTTATAAAAAAAAAAAAAAAACAGAGAGACAAAATGGAGGGAGAGAGAGATTATTCAAAGGGCATCAAACACATCTCATAGAAGGAGTTTGGTTGAATACCCAACGTGGAAACTGCACAAATGTGCTTTTAAAGAGAGACCCTTATCTGCAAATTACGAGGTCATATGCTTCTGCCCCACACACAAAAAGCAAAAAATTCAAATCACCCATCGACACAGACACCACTCGTATTCACCCACACATTCATATTCACCCACCTCTGTCAAATACTAGTACTACTACTATAGTAAAAACAGCCTTTAAGCCTATCAAACACAAGCGTAGTGTAGATCAA
This sequence comes from Rhamnella rubrinervis, assembly GCA_007844105.2. Taxonomy (NCBI): domain Eukaryota; kingdom Viridiplantae; phylum Streptophyta; class Magnoliopsida; order Rosales; family Rhamnaceae; genus Rhamnella; species Rhamnella rubrinervis. The sequence goes on along the minus strand of CM017583.2, from coordinate 17,443,416 downwards.
TAATAACATAGAGCCAAACGAACACTAAAAATATTAAAACTCGTACTAAATGGGTAGCTGAATAGGCTTGTTTTTTTTGGGTAAAAAGCTGAATAGGCCTGTTAGTTAGGTAGATGTTGGCAGTTTGCAGAGAGGAAAAAGGAGAAAAAAAAGAGTTAAGAAAAAAGAAAGTGCTTTATATTATTATTATTAACATCAAGAAGTGGCATTGAAAAGCCTGTTAGAATAATCAATCTTTTTTACTGTTCAATTTCATACGTTAAAAGTACATCAGGCTTTTCATGCTCTCTGGTCTTGTTCATAATAATAAATACAAAATTTACAGTCTCACACAAGCACAGTCTCATAGATCATTTTGTATTTATTACGTACGCTGGGATGATGACTCTTATAGCACCTGTCTCTCTTTAATTTTACTCTTTCTGCAGGCGTACGTACGCAAAGCCGAGGAACGCGGATTTAGTATTTTGGGTTGTTTTAATATACAAAAATTGTCTCAGGAAAGAGATGGCACAACCCCACTTGTCCACGTGCCACTTTTCTTAGAAAATATATGGAATTTGATACTTTTCATCATCGACGTTGTTGGCTTTTTCTTTTTTTAAATCTCCCACAATTGCAAGAAAGCTGTACGTTTGGTGCCTATTTTCTTTCTTGTTTTTGGAGTTCAATTGGACAATAATGTATGTGCTCTTTTGTGGGGTTGTTTGAATTGGTTCACAATAGGAGAATTAGATTCTAAAACATTGTTAAAAAATAGCTTGGGAAGTTGTCCAGTTATTAAGAATTTAGCTTAGTATAGTAACATGATTTTTTAAGTAATCAAAATACATATTGGCGTTGAATGAAAGAAAATTGAGTTTGCTTTCTACTGTGACTTGGACCTTACACTGAAAGTTAATTAACTGAGATTTTCGAAACTATACCATGTGAATTTGCATCTAGGTTTGCCTAAATAATACATTTGGTCATGTAAATGCCCTGATTTGGTCAACGGTATTCACTGATGTTTCGTTATAGAAAGGTGGCTATGAAAACTTATTAAAATTTGAATTTGGGATCGTTTTGATGTGCCATTTTAACCCAAATGAAAGAAAAGGTTGGGATTGAAAACAACCTGAATAAGAAAACCATCATTTTGTAGACCTGCATTACATAGCCTCAACGGAATTGTACTCCATCAGAGATTGGAGAAACCACATGAGTAGAAAGTTTCTGTGTCTAAATTTTCTCATGCTACCAAAAAGTGAAGAGTACTCAGAGTTCTATATGCTTTACATATGTAAGAATAATAAACTCAATCTATAAGGGGCTTACAAATCTGCTTCATCATCTAGCAAAAACTCAATTGTACCAGTCTTTTCTTTTCCTCCTCATCCTACTTGCCATCTACATTCGACTATATAATATTCTCACCTATAAATGTGGCTATACTCCTATCTGGTACTGGTTTCAGCTAGCTCCTGCAATAGAAATGTGGTATGTTGTTCGTGATTGATGGTGGAAAATGGTGGAGGATCGAAGTGTTCGGGAAATTAGGTTGACTAACAGCAGCTGTTGATGAAGTTGTTGAAGAAGGGAATCCTGATGATGCTGCAGTAGAGAAAAGGGGTACTGAAGGTGCTCCGCCATTAAAGCCTTGGATTTGCCATGGCCATGTTGACAAGGAATTAACATCCATCCTCTTCTCTATTGCTCTTTCCTGTAAACAGCAAAGACAATGGGAAATATCAACTACCACAGAAAAAGTAGAGCACCTCTTTGATATTGCTGGTTAAGTAACAATCGTATTTACAAAGATTTTCAGCAAGTGCGAATATAGTGGATGCAGGGATGATCCTGCAAAGCTCTTAAATGGTGAACTATAAAGCATTTTAATTCCATATATAATAAGCAAAATGCTAGTATTGCTCAGGTCCAAATATTGAACGTATAAAAATGTTCAAATATTATGACTAGGACTTACCATTCCAATGGGAAGGAAATTGGAATTCATGCCGCTCATGATAGAAGAGTGCTCAGATGCCACTCCATAGCCATGAGGCAGTTGAGTCCTCACTGTTGCTGAAACAGAGTTCTCAATCTGAAAGAACAACGAAAAGCCTACTTAGATAGCAAAGCTAAATTAACAACATAGTAGAATTGTGAAGTGAATTGAGTGGGGTTATAAAAGTTTATCTCATTGTTACCCTTTCTCTCATATGAACAGGAATGTCATTGCATCCACTCTGAAATTGAAAACCACTTGTATTGGTATTCTCCTTTTTGCCATGAGAAGCAGAGAAGGGAGCCATTCCCAAGTTCAGATCAAGATTTTGCTCGCTGACTGTACCAAAAGAGGCAAATTATTGATAAATATCAGAGGAAAAACACGTCTTCAGTAACAAAAACTACCATGTAAAGATCAAAACCTTCATTGCCGGCCTCTGAACTTATCTCCACAACGTAAGAGCTGGGCTCAAAGTTGGTGACTGCTTCCCTTCCATTGCATTTGATGGCAGCCTTGTCATATGCCCTGATCTCAATGTAAAAAAAAAAAAAAAAACACTCTTGAGCTAAAATTGGAATCAAATATGCGTATAAGACGTCGAAGTTTAGACATCCGGTATTATGGAGATCGCATATTTCATGAAAAAAAAACCTTGCAGCTTCAATCTCGCTATCAAATAGGCCAAGGTATATATACCTGCAGGCAAGCAATGGATACCATACCCAATAAAAACCAAGCTCCCAATTTATTCAAAAGAAACAAACCACTAAAAGTACAGTGGAAAATAAAAGTTTCTCACATATTTCTTTGATCTCTTCAGGCATACTTCTTAGCATGATAGGAAAAACCATTTGAAATGATTCCAAGGTAAATCGCATAAAAAGAATAGTAGAGCGTGAACTGGGAAAAGGAATTCTTACTTCTTGCCTAGTAACTGGCCCATACGAGCTTCCCATCTTCCACATTTGTGCAGTGTGACTCCCCTGTATTTCGAGCTTCCTCTAGAGAATCCAGTGCTTTGACGACGCAGGATGTGCACAAATTCTTCCTTGGTAAAATTACTCATCTGCAAACCACTCAAAATTAGAGTATTAGACCCCCCCAAAAAAGCAACAAAAGACAGAGAATCAAAAAGACAGACAATACAAGTAAGCCCCAGAACTATAAAGTCTCTGTAAAAAGAGCCCACCTGCTTAATATCGTCATCATAATCACTGATATTGAAATTGATATCTGCGTCCATTCCACGAAACTTGATCGCAGCTCGATCATACGCCCTGATACCAAAAACCCAAGTTCCAAAAAGAAATCCACACATCAAACACCATGAAAGCTACTATTACCATCTCAATGCAGAATCAGAGTTTTACCTCGCCGCGGCATGGGCGGTGTCAAATCCCCCTACAAGAATCAAACAAGTAGCAAGAAAAAGATATTTACGAGTTCATAGATTTAACAAAAAAAAAAAAAACGAGATTATGAGCTCCGTTTTCCTTACCCAAGTACACCTGCTTCCCACAATCCCTACACAGAGAAAAACACAGAGGAAACCAAAATGAGAATGCCGAAAATGCTCAAGGCTTTTCCAATAAATTTGAATCAAACACTAACCAAATATGCGATTCCCATCTTCCAGTTCTTCGATAAAACGTAACCCCCCTATACTGCGAACTTCGAGACCTTGGTCCTCGCCGGCTCTTCTTCACCGGCTGCGGGGTCACGATCCTCTGCTCCACCAGACCATCGTAGTTCGCTTCCCAGCTGCTCGACAAGCCCAACCACTGCCTCCCTGAGGAAGACCCCGAAGAACGTACGGTCCCCGTCACCGGGAACAGCTGGATGGTCCTGGTACAGCTGTTATCCTCATCCTCCACGTCTTCTACAACTTGGCGTGCTTGCGAACCGACCGTACCGTCCCCGACGTCGTTTTGCTTGAGAATACCGAAAGTGTAAGCGAAAGCGTCGTCGGCGTTGGAGCAATCATCGTCGGCGGTGACGTTGGAAGAGTTGAAGCTTCCAGAGCTTTCCATCTGGGAATTGGAAAGGTGGTGAAGAAGCTTATCGGCTACCGAATCAGAGGAAACCACGCTGAGGTTAAGATCCAGCATTGTTGTGTATCGTCTGTAAACTGTGTATAACACGAGAAATTATGAATGCATAAAAAACAGAAAAATCGGTAAGTGGGTGGTGGGAAATTGGTATTAGAATTAGTGGGGTTGAAGAAAATGTATCCCAGAGAGTCTCATGGAGCTCCTTCTAGCAAGAGAATGGGAGAGAGAAAGAGAGAGGTTATGGGGTTGGTTTTAGTGAGCAGGCATTGTTGGAGTTTCAAGGAGAGAGAAGGGACTGAAAGAATAGAGAGGTGTTCGAATCACCGGCAAAGAGGAAGCTCATATTGTTTGCCGGCTGTGGGATTTTCATGCAGAGCGAGAAAGGTGAGAAAGAGAGAGAGAGAGAGAGAGAGTTGGTTTGTGTTGGTGTGTGTGGGTGCTTGTCGATGGAGCAAAGAACAAGGAGTGGGGGTCATGGAGTGAGAGACCTGAACTGGGTGTGGGTCCCCCTCTTTTCCTTTAATTTCTAATTTTCATGTCCTTTTTTCTTTTCTTGTTTAGTTTTGGCTTTTTCTTTAATCCTACGAGGTTACGACTTACGGCCTACTAAAAATAAAAAATAATTTTAATAAACTTTGAATATCAATTAACAGTGAGTTATAAATTGTTTGGGTTTTATTTATAGACGAGTCCCAGTTTATTAAATAGGAAAATAAATACAGCAATTAGTTAAAGATTGATTTAAATTTTACTCTTATTATTAACATATTTGTTCTAAATAATAAATAACAGAACCATGAACTATATAAATATATTACACCATCTGAGTTGCTTGACTTGCTTATTATTATTTTGTGGAATATCATTTGATATTTAAAAAAGAGGTTGACTGTCTTGAAAATAATAACTACTTTAAGAATCAAAGGTAGTGGAGTTTTAGTATAGAAGTTGTTAAAAGGAAAAAAAAAAAGATGTTAAACATTTTATTGAGAAAATATTGAAATTTACCTTAAAAAAATTGGTTTTATAAGGGAAAAAACCAATTATAACCTTGATTCTTGAACATATTTACTAGTATTCATGTGTCACAAAATATAATTACAAACTCAAGTGAGAGACTGATAAATAATCGAGCCGATGATCTTAAATCATCTGTTTATCTAAAAAAACATGAGATGATCTTAAATCATCTTCAAATTGAAAAGGGCCCAACGTTTGATTTATCGTACAGCAACACTTCTTAGTAGAACTGTCGCAGATGGGCTCAAGCCTGTTACATCTGTGCCACTTGGGTTGGACAGTGCTTTTGGGGCCCATTTTCCTCGACATACAATTATAGCTTTATTTCGTCCAACTGACAAATTTTGGTCGTTTTCAGGACTTTCATGTATCAAAAAAACTCTGAACTCTGATGCTACTGGAGTATCTTTACTCCGGCCATTGATTAAAGGATATGTTGACAATTTGCCCATGTGGCGCACAATCAATGGGGCAGGAGCACATGTACCACGGGAGAACCAGAGTATCTTTCGTCGGTGAGAAAGAGACACCCATATTCGCTGGAGAAAAAAGGTTGGCATTGCGGGGGGCCATTTTCTTAAGAGCCTGAAAGCACTTCTAACATCTAAAAAGCTGTACTCAATAAGCATGCTAAGCTAATGGGAAACTATAACTGAGTTCTTGACCTAGATTTTCCTTTTTTGAGGTTGACGTAGTAAAACTTATGATTTTAATTCGAAGCTCCTAAAGGAAACAGTAAAATAAATAACACACACATCAAACAGGAGATGGATCAAACACAAATTCTCTTACAAAATTGTTCAGGTAGCAATATATTTTCCTTGATATGCAAAACCAAAATAGCTAAAAATCCCATTAATAAACTGAATTGACAAGCTAAACCACTAGAGTACTCAGAGAGGAGAAGTAACCCGACAAACACCATAACAAAAAGGCAACAAATAAGTCCAAAAATACTCAAAGTAGAACAAAATATAAGCTCACTGGGAAACACCCAACCACTTTGTGAAATTATCAAATTCTGTGTAGTCTGAATCTGAGATCATTGTCTGGTACCATGCTTTGCCAGCAGCCTTGATTGCTGAAGCTTCCTCCTGAAAGATTAAAAAGGTAAAACAGAAAAAGAAAAAAAGCAGCAAATTAGTTATTAGGACTCTCTTTGAATAAACATACATTAGTATATCAACCAACCACTAATCGATCAATTAAAGTCCATCAATTAGAAGCAAATGGGAAACATCACACTGAAATCCACACATCTAACAAAAAAAACAAGCAACCAATATGGAAACATGGATTAACCTAACAATATTCAAGAATTGAACTGATTGGTGACAAAAGGTTTGCAGGAATACACAGAGGATCACTTGTAAGAAAGCCTCAAGGGGAGCCAACCATTTCAAAAGTTACTACAAGATTGCTAAATCAAGAAAAATACAAGAAAAGTGCAAGAGCACAATTAACATGAATATAATTTCACAAAAACAGTTTATTTTAATTCTTGATATCAGAAACACACAAACAAATTCTGCATTATCAAAGCCATACTATTTAAGACACCATAAAGAAGTAAGTTTATCAACATAAGGTCAGTTCAATCCATTTAAACTAGACTACTGTTAAGAAGCCATTGGGTTGGGTTTAAAAAACCATTTCCAAAAGAAAGTGAATAAATTTAAATAAGAAATGTGAATGCTTCTCCGATTTCACATCAAATAGACACTGAAAGTTTAACATTATATAGCTATCAATATACAGAACCTTTTTTAATATGCCAATTATTTCTGCCTTAACGTTTCTGTTTCTATAAATATGAAATAATGAGTCACTCTTATAAAATAGTGCACGCCTCCCTAACAGATATTATAATCACAGAATGGCTACCCCCTTTAAAGATTCAACATTTATAGTATTATAATCTATCTGCTTCAACAAGCTATTGCCACCTCAAAAAAAGAGAAACTCTATAACAACAACGACATTGCAAAATCAAAATTAGCGGAAATGTCTAATTACATTCACCTTAAACAGACAATATTGAACAAATCCATCAAAGATAAACAGCAAAAATAACCAATACAAACTACAACTCACAGTATAAATACATAAAACAGTTGGATTCAATATATAGACAGCTAAAAAATGAAGCTATAGAGTTAAAACTTAAACAAAAGAAAGATGTAGAGGTATACCTTAGTGATGGGCTTCCTCTTTTTCTCGAGCTTTTCCTTTTTAGCCTTAACACGCTGTGCTTCAGCTAAAAGTGACATCCTCCTAGCTGTCTTAGCATAGGGGTTAAGCTTCAATAGTGTGTTGAGGTTCTTCAGAGGGTTCTTCTTCATTGGTGCCCTCTTAAAGTCCTTCTTGATCGGCCTAACAACAGATTGAACCTCATCAGAGTTGATGATCCTTGCCAAGTCAGCGTTCACCATCTTGGACCTAGGCAGCACGTAGCCCTTCTTTTTCTCAGATGGGTTCTCAAAAGACCCGTAAATGGAGTCCAACTTCTCAAATGCAGACTTTGTCCAGATGACAAACCTACCAAGGTGACCTCCCGGAGCAAGCTTCAGCAAATTAAGCCTCTCCACATTAACAATATCCACCCCCGGCAAGTTCCTGAAGGCCTTGACAAGCTTAGCACCTTCGCTTCCATACACAATCAGTGGACCTTTACGGTTGATGTATCGGCGATTCCTAGCCTTACCTTTCCCTGGACGGATTGAGAGGCTCTCCTTGGCCTTTAAAGCATCTTCGTAAGCTCCGATCTGTCTCAACACCTTAAGCGCCGCAGAGGTCTTCTCCACACTCTCAGCCGAGTCGCTGATAACAAGTGGCAATTCAGGCACGCTCTCAATCCTATGACCGCGAGCTTGGACCAAGGAAGGGATAGCAGAGGCAGCAATAGCAGAAACGACTGCGTATCGCTTCTGGTTGACATTGATCTTCCTGTGCCAGCGACGCCAGATCTTCGTCGGAGCAAACATACGACCGCCACGACACATGTTTCCGAAAGCACCCTGACCGGCACGATGGGTACCACCTCCGGGAACACGAGGGATACGGGAAACAGCACGACCGGTACCCCATGACTCGGCGGAGGTCTGGTGGCCGGCGCGCTTACTGACGGCGTAAGGCTGACGGCTGTTCTTGGAGATGTTGGAGTGGACGAAGGTGACGATGTCAGGTCGGATTGAGGCCTTCATGACGTCCGGCAAGTGGACAGTTTGTGCGGTGTCGGTGACCATGTCACCCTCCAGGGCTTGGACAGTAACAAGAGGTCGTGCAGCCGAAGCCATTGTTAGAGTTTGTAGTGAAGGGAAGAAGGGGAAGAGGAACGGCTAGGGTTTTCTGCAATAACGAAAATGAAAGGGTTTCAGTCTGCTTAAAAAGTCTAGGGCTTTAACGAGATTGTTTGGATATGGGTTTTACCGGAATCGGGGCTCGGATAAGGAAGTTTGGGTAACTGGGCAGGGCCCCCTAAAAGGCCAGGCCTTTAAGGCCTTTGTCTAGAGGCCCAAAAATAATGTAGGCCAGACAAATTTTAATGTAGACCCAGATAAAATTTATTTTTAATACAATATATTTTTCAAAACAAAAATACAAAATATTTTTTTATAAACCATGAAATTTAATTTTTTTTTGGTAAGGATATAATTTTTGGTTTTCGAAAGAGATTTATTTATTTGCCTTTGATTTTTGTAGGTGAGCCTTCCTTACTATCTAAATAATCTATTAAACTTCCCACAAAATTATAATAAATAGTTATAATTTATACATTTGAAATTAATATATAATAAGAAAAAAATATGAAATAATAAGAAATATACCTCTTTTGATTTATTCATAAAAAATATAATAATAAATACTAATTCTATTTCATATGCATATATACCATTTGATAGACAAATAACTTTTGTATTTTATTCCTAACTTGTGCTATTATAATATAATATTTTAAGAAATGAATTTTATTTGAATCACACCCTTCAAGTACTATTTAAATTCTTTAAAACAAAATGAGTCAAGCGCTTAAAGTTTTGTTTTTCTTTATAAAGCTTAAAATAATTGTTACATTATAAAAAATAAAAGTTAAAATATCCAGTTGAATATCAATGAAAGATCATCACTAGACGACTGAATACAATTGTTAGCATACAAATTTTATGTATATATATATTTTTGGTTGCTTGTTATATATAAATAAATAAATGTTTTGACAAAAAATAAATTAAAAATGTAGTATGTATTTAAAATAAAATTTGTTTGAGCCCTTGTTTTAGTGGGGGGCCCTAGGCAAAGGCCTTAGTGGCCTTGCCTTCTAGCTGGCCTTGACAAATACTATAACAAAATAAGACTTCAGGACTATAACAAAATAGAACAACTAGAGTTTCTGAAATACTCCAAGAACAAGCATAGAAGAGCTCACTGGGAAACACCCAACCACTTTGTGAAATTATCAAATTCTGTGTAATCCGAGTCTGAGATCATGGTTTGATACCATGCTTTGCCAGCAGCCTTGATTGCTGAAGCCTCCTCCTGAAAAGATTCAAAGGGTGTGTGAGAAGGACATAGGCACAGTAAAATCCAGTAATTATGCATCTTTTGAACCACACACATTAATCCCACCACTGGTTGACCATTTAATATCCATCAATTTTAAGCAAGTGGAAACATCATACTGGAATCGACACCCCCTAACGAGAGACTAATATGCGCGGAAACATGGATATGCCAACAAACTCGAGAACTAATAGAAGGGTGACAGATTTCCAGGATTCATAGAGGATCATTTGGATTTCAAAGAGCCTCACTAATCAGAAGGCTGACAGATTTCCAGGATTACATAAAGAATCATTTGGATTTCAAAAGCCTCTGGGGTGTAAGCCATTCCAACTATTAGTAAAAGATTACTTCTCAGGATAAAAAAATAATAATAATAAAGTGCGAGTAAGAACATAATTTGTTACGTAATATACTTCCATTTGATGGTTGATATTTATTAATCCCTGATATCAAAACATTAATTACAAGCCATAAATTTTTTTTTTGGGGGGGTGTGGGGGGGTGTGGAAAGAAGAAGAAGATCAAATGTTTGAAAGGGAAATGGCCATAGAAACATACATAAACAGTTTCAGTATCATAATTTTACAAGTTATAGTAATCTAGTAAACTAATCAACATGAGGTCTATTAAACTCAATTAAATTATACCACATTTTAAAAAACAATTGAAATGAGGTATCACGGCTCTTTTCCAAGAGAAAAGAAAGAAAGTTAAATCACATATCTAGATGCTTCTCTGCTATTCACATAGATACAGAATGATTTACTGTATAATAGCTATCATATCATTATTCAAATTCCTTTTTTTCTAGGGAACTATTTTAGTCTTACTATATACGTGTTCATAGATTTGAAATAATGACACCCAAACCACCTAGTGCACCCGAACCCTTCTCTTTTAAAGGGTCTTAATCATCTAATTGTCTTAACATGCAACTGTTCTTTCTAATATATTATACAAACAATGACACTTCGAAACGAAAATAAGTATAAATGTTTGCAGACAACATGTTTTATTGTTATATACCACATTTCCACTTAAATAGACAACATAACTAACGCAATAGAGATAACAGCATAAACAACAATTCCAGTAGAAATAACTGAAAACAATCAGATTCCAGTATATGGACTGCTAAAAAGGTCCCAAAGAAAACAACTTTGGCAATAAAAATGAATCAATTTGACAGAAGCAAGATGTCAAGGTATACCTGAGTGATGGGCTTCCTCTTTTTCTCGAGCTTTTCCTTTTTAGCCTTAACACGCTGTGCTTCAGCCAAAAGAGACATCCTCCTAGCTGTCTTAGCATACGGGTTAAGCTTCAACAGTGTGTTGAGGTTCTTCAGAGGGTTCTTCTTCATTGGTGCCCTCTTAAAGTCCTTCTTGATCGGCCTAACAACAGATTGAACCTCATCAGAGTTGATGATCCTTGCCAAGTCAGCGTTCACCATCTTGGACCTAGGCAGCACGTAGCCCTTCTTTTTCTCAGATGGGTTCTCAAAAGACCCGTAAATGGAGTCCAACTTCTCAAATGCCGACTTTGTCCAGATGACAAACCTACCAAGGTGACCTCCCGGAGCAAGCTTCAGCAAATTAAGCCTCTCCACATTAACAATATCCACCCCCGGCATGTTCCTGAAGGCCTTGACAAGCTTAGCACCGTCGCTTCCATACACAATCAGTGGACCTTTACGGTTGATGTATCGGCGATTCCTAGCCTTACCTTTCCCTGGACGGATTGAGAGGCTCTCCTTGGCCTTTAAAGCATCCGCGTAAGCTCCGATCTGCTTCAACACCTTAAGCGCCGCAGAGGTCTTCTCCACACTCTCAGCCGAGTCGCTGATAACAAGTGGCAATTCAGGCACGCTCTCAATCCTATGACCGCGAGCTTGGACCAAGGAAGGGATAGCAGAGGCAGCAATAGCAGAAACGACTGCGTATCGCTTCTGGTTGACATTGATCTTCCTGTGCCAGCGACGCCAGATCTTCGTCGGAGCAAACATGCGACCCCCACGACACATGTTTCCGAACGCACCCTGACCTGCCCGGTGAGTACCACCTCCGGGAACACGAGGGATACGGGAAACGGCACGACCGGTACCCCATGACTCGGCGGAGGTCTGGTGGCCTGCACGCTTGCTAACGGCGTAAGGTTGACGGCTGTTCTTTGAAATGTTGGAGTGGACGAAGGTGACGATGTCAGGTCGGATGGAGGCCTTCATGACGTCCGGCAGGTGCACGGTCTGTGCAGAGTCGATGGCCATGTCGCCATCTAGGGCTTGCACAGTGACGAGAGGGCGTGCAGCTGCTGCGGCCATTGGTGAGGTTTAGGGTTAGGGTGAGGGCGAGCACAGTAGCAGCTAGGGTTTTCTCGTCGAAGGGAAGAAGGAAACGAAGGTTTCGTCAAGACTTATTAGGGCTTTGTGGGTTCATTGAAACTGGGCTCGGCTATACGATTCTGGGCTTTTTTCTCTGCTTGCGTTTTTTCATTGGACCTATTGGACAGGCGTAGTTGGGGGAAGAAAACTCTTAAGTCTTAACAATTATTTGATCAGAAAAACATTATTGAAAAAAAAAAACAATGTACCATATAAGGTATTTTGTATTCATTTACATGTAGTTTAAGCATCTGAAAGCACCCACCTTCACAAAAATAAAAACCTACTATTATTATTTATTCAAAGATAATATTGTAGTTACACAGCTTTGGGACACAGGCCCTGCAAATTGGGAAATGGCATTTTCTTTTTACCGAAAAAATACAAGGATATACACAAACTTGTCCGGTTGAAGGCCAAATCTTTTAGAATAAGAATAATCATCCCTTGAGGCCACCAGACAATGAGCTCAATATTGCAGAGCTTGAAAAATCAAATTCCAGATTTTTCTTCATTCAGGATCCTATTAACAATTTCTCCTCGTTGTGACTGCATTCATCGCTGCGCTAAGATTTCATAGCCTGCTGTACTAGAACCACTTTCTGATCCATGATATTACCTACTATAACAGAAAAATTTCCAGCTACTTGTCGCTGATATGTGACGCCCTGTACTGTGAAGAGAGATTTCAATGTTAAGTTTAGAAGATTGGGGGGTGAACAATATAGAGGAGAATGAAAAATTATGAGAGTATGGTAGAAGCTGAGAAAAAAACATACTAGTCAGAAATTTGTAAGAACTAAGCTGTTTATACGGGCAGATCACTGGTCTGCTTCTTAGTGACAATTCCTGTAGTAACTCCCACGGTTTTTGTTGTTACATCATATGATGACATGACTTTTCTCTGAAGCAATCAGTGCAATCAGCCAGTCATGGTCAGAAAAGTTACTACTCCTCGAGTATAGAAAACTATAGCAGGTGTATATTGCTGTTCATAATGTATTTAACTAGGTATGAAATAAAATGAGATAGCCTCGATTGGTTTTCAATCTAATAAGTTGAGGAAATTAGAAAACTAATGTCGAATTTCAAGAGTTGAAGGATAATAAAGAGAGAATTTGATTGGACTTTTTTCATTGTAGTTGTAAGCTTCCTGCTTCCTTTTGCCTCTGTCCTTGAACTGAATATTCTAAAGAGTTTGAACTGCAGGGTCAATGTACCTTATGATGTCATTAGCAGGTACTCTCATGGGAAATAATCTTCGGATTTTCATTCCTTATTGGGGAATCCAGTAAAAGCATTTGTACTTCTGGACAAAGATATTTACTAGAATTCAAAACTATGAGCCCTTATGCTTTACATTTTATGTTTAAATGTTTTGGAAATCATTTCTAGTCAAATGATGATCATTAAGATAGTCTTCCCTTTTGAACTCACAATAGATGAGCTCTTGTTTTACTCCCATTTTCTAGACAAACATGTGTGGTTTCCTTCAAAAAGCTTTTAGCAACACAGGTAACATGTTACTAACATCCAAAAATTGTCATTACTAGGGGACCAAACTTGGCTTATTGTAACAAAATGAATTGTTCATCAAAACAAATCCAGTAACTCATGTGTAAACATAGCAACATATTAGATGCTTGCCTAGCATATCAACCAAATTCAAAAGGAGGCTCATGCTTCATATAATTTTAATCATCCTTTGGTAAGAAATATGAAAACTGTATGCATATCTAAAATAGAGGAGTTATCTTCCACATAAATATATTTATGATAGCAAGGAATAGTAGTACTTACAAATGGCTCAAAATCAGGGCTAGATAAGTTGAAGCTAAGGTTTCGCATTAACAACAAAACCTGCACAAATCACCAAAGCATTCAACTCTTCATAGTTGTTACATACAAAGAAAAGATTCCCCCCACTTCCATCACAAGTAATTTGAGGACCATTATTACCAATTAAGTTCAACAAATCAAACATCCAACAAACTCAACTACACCAACTAAAATGAAAATTAATAATGTGTACAAGCTAGAAACTCAATGAAAGATCCATAGCATAAAAAAATAAGTTTGCCAAGTTTTTAAGTATTAATCAGAAAATGATGAGTAACTATACTCACAAGTTGGACAACATGAACAAATCCTGAACCTAGTGACAAGGAAAAGGCTCATAAAAATCAGAATATTACTATCCTGAAATAACAAATATATTATCTGTTAAATTCGGCCAATCTCATGTTTTCTTGATTTCTAAATCTAATAATTAACAATTAGAAGCCCACTTCCGAAATGCTTTCTAAAAGCTGCAAGGTTTCAGCCTAAATCCTTCTAACATTGTCACATATGTAGCTCTCTTGTCAATAAACTAATGAACATCTTTATGAAAGTTACCAGGTAAGATGTACTAAAGGACGTTATATGCTTTGACCATTACGTCAATGAAATGGTTATAAAAGACGAAAATTTGTGCTCACAACTATAAAAGATACTTTCTTTCGTATAGTCTCAACTCCAATTTGTAGACATTCAGCAGGAATGCTCATGCATGTTTTAATATTTTGGAAATTCTAAAGGCAGAATTTTATAGACTTCATTGAGAATCACTATTCCCCATGAGCCACCAGTTTACAAGGTCCTCTGTTCTACTTTTCTAATCATACTGACAAATAAATTTTAGCTTTATAATGTATTACATGGGACTGACACTCCTATGCAACCAGCAGGAATTATAAATCTTGGAAACTGATAACATTTGCATTGAACTCACAGTTTCAAAATTTATGGGATCCATCTCCTTGAGCTTCTGCAAATGGCCATTTGTTTCAGGATCGAAAACACTCCCAATGAAGCTATAAACTTCAGCAAAATCAGGAATACCTGCAAAATATTAACAAAATGAAAGATAGCCCACCAATAACATTTTCAAGGCTAATTAAGGTAAAACAACAACGGAAATGAATATTAGTTGTGGTGTAGATCACCACCATGAAGCACAGAGCTTGTTTCCCTGGCTTTGGGATCTCTGAACTTGACAGCGTTCTAATTGAGTTTCCCATCCCACTAAGACTGCTGTTACTAATCCTTGTTACCCCCTCTGATGCAATATCAGCTGAATCAGCAAAGTTGAATGCCATAATAAGTTGTGGAAAGTTCCGTTTATTTCAAAACTAGTCTTCCAATAAAAATAGTGACTAAAAGAACACAGAATAGAAAGTATATATGCATGCCTTCAGTTACATGAAGATTAGCAAATTCGTCCTGCGGTGTCATGGTGTTGTTTGGTGCAGCATTTATCAGCATGGAAGTATCATCCCAAGGAGAATAACCAGACGCAAGGGCATTCATAGAAGAAGGATAAGCCATAGATGCTTGCAATGGCACTAAAACTGCAAGTTCAATATTTTGCAAATCAGGATTACAAAATGAAAGCTTTTAAGCTTTAGTAAAACGCAATGGCTATTATTTCCATTGAAAAAAAAAAATCAAACCATTTTTAGATGCCTTTTGCGGGTAAGGATGAGATGCCTTGCGCTTTGGCCGTGGTGGAGGCACATGTGCTATTGTCCCATTCTTTTGCACTTTTAGGAAGTACTTCTGGGCATGACTTCGAATCTGAAGACATCCATTACTAAGCAATACAAATAGACACCCAAATAGAAATGCTTTGAAAATTAAATGACTAGCTTGAAACCTGAATGACCGTCTTGGAACCCACAAAATCTTCAATTTTCTTCCAGTCACGGTCAAATCTGAAAAACCCAGAAAATTTCTGTTCCATGAACTAACAATGTTGTCAAAAATTGTTCACACATCGCCTTAATCACAGTTCTACGAAGTCAAAATTATGATTACCAAGTAATAACACAAATCCGATTAACAGAGCAGAAAATTCGATATTACAGCGAAAAGAAATATCAAAAACCTCCAACTAAACAAGATGATAATCAAACTTAAAAGGAAATAATCCTACGGAGATGCCTGAGAATCAACCACAAAAGACTACGAAAATTCAATCAAATCCTTTCTGATTAACATAGAAATTGAACGTAACATTCTATGATAGCTAAAGACAGAGGAAGATAAAAAGGAGGAGGTAGAAGAATACTGACAGCTGAAGAGCTTCGAGGAACTTGTCATGCTCTTCGTCGGTCCAGCTCTCCCTTGACTTGGTGATGGTGTATGGCTTCCTGACCTTCTTGCCCGACCCATCTCCCGCCGTCGTCGATTGAGGGTTCGAAGAATTGGAGTTCATGTTGTTATTGAAGGACAGAGAGAGAGAGAGAGAGAAAGAGTGTGTGTGACAGAGAGAGAGAGAGAGAGTGGGTGGAGAAATGTGGCGGGCTGAGCTGAAGAGTATATGTGGCGGTAACCGGCAAGTGATTTTAGACCGTTCAATATTTTGGCCACTTGGCAAACTTCTACTACGCCGATTTAATCGTCTTATTCAAATTAAATTTTGATCAATGATATATATTTTTTTCATCGTATATGTTTATATTTTCTATAAAACCGTTTAGTTAGTTATAAATAATAAGTTAACCTTATAGTTTTTGTAATATTCATATAGTATTGACAAATATATATATATATATATATATATATATAATAACTATAATTTTGTCGGGTGACTATGAGAGTATGTGAAACAAATTACGATAGATAGAGCTTATTTATTGGAAGATGATGTAAAAAAAAAAACTTCTTATATGTGTTTTTCAATTTTTTTATTATACTATATCTTTTTTATACTCTTTATAGCTATGTTTTGTTAAATTCACATATAATTATGATAATTTGGTTATAAACACTTTTCAATACAAGTTCATTTGAATTTTGTAAAGCACTTACATATATAAAATTATAGATTGAGAAATGATATATGTAAAAAAATACAGTATAATAAAAATGTGAAATTTTTATTTTCTAAATTTTTTTTCATTCATCACCTATGATATAGTGAACGATGTTGCCCATTATATCAACTTCCCTTATTTATTAATAATATATTTGATTAGATAATGCATAAAATTAAGAGCCTAAAACGGTGTATTGATATAAAATGGGATATTATAATAACACTTTTACTTTCTATAATAGTAGGTGGTTAACTTATTCATATTATATAGTTATTTAATTAATAAATAAGACGTGTAATAGCTTTATAAATAAAAATACAATTTATATAGCTGTAATTTACTTAGATTTGTAATTTTATTATTAGTGTGTAAGCTTACACATATACACACACAACCTCAACTGGCTTGGCGGATCTATTAATTGTTTGATTAAGCTAAGTATCACAAGTCAAATTTTAAACTTCATATTATTTTAACACTTATTCGGCTTATTTTTTTATTGTTATTGATGTAATTTCTCATATTCCTTTTATTTAAATTAATTAAGTCATTTTAAATAAAATAAATTATAAAAGCAAAAGAAACATAAATTATTTATAAACGATGCAATATATATTGCAAGAAAATTTCTTCATCTTTATATAGTTTAACATTATTTTAGTACACCATTTATATTTATTTTTTATTCCATAAATAAGAGTTAGTATTTGAATTTCAATATGTACTTAGATAATATTATATAATTTTTTTTTTAAAAAATATGAATTTATTATTATATATCATCATAAAATTATATAAACAAAATAATAAAATAAATCATATATCCAAGTTTTTTGAACTAATAATTTCCATTTTGATTTTTTTTTTATAAAAATTATTTATTAATAAAAGAGATCATGACTAACATTGGCGAGTTACTTGAGAACGCCGCCGAGGAAATAAAAAAATTCGTGTGAAAACTAGAGTGTTGCGTCCCACAACAGATCTGCGATTGCTACGTGAAAGCGTTTCCTGTCCACTCATCGTGTCATGTTTCGCAGTACCCGTGGTCGTTCGTTAAAAATTTGATCACAAAATTAAAAACAAAAAGCTGATTTGGATTTACGCCAAGGATGTGAACGCTTGTGTTTCACATTTTGTGGTGGATAATGGGCCTCTTTTGTTGGAGCCCAACTGTCCTCGCCAGACTCTTTTATTCGCAAAGGATCTTCCAACACGTGGCGAAGGATTACCCACTCGTGATGACAAAAACTTATAAATGAGTTAGGCTTGGCCAGCCTGCCGACCACAATTCGGGCATTGTACAGCCCATATACGAAACAAGGCACTGTGATCGTGTTTAATCAGCTGTGGTCAAGACCATCGAATCTATCCAATAACAAGACCGAAAAAGAAATGGATAAATATACAATTATGCCCCTCACCTATTAAATTAATTTTTGAAAATTGGACAGCCACATGGAAATTCTAGCGGTCCACAGACCAGTTGGCACCAAATCCATGGGATTCGGAATATATCGACACGTGTTGGAATCTGAGATGACGTGGAGGAATATGAGGCTGGAGATATCCGAGTGTTTTGGCGATAAGGCAGAGGTTTGGCCGAAAAGTATCCGAAATTCGGTGCAGCGAATTGTGTGGTAGAACAGAATCTTTGGTTTGCGTTTGTGGGGGATGCCAATGGATATTCAAGCTCGCGTAGGAGCCATAACTTCTCGCACTTTCTGCTCCAGAAAACTGAAAGCCTCTACTTCATCTTCTTCTTTAACATCATCATGTTGGACCCAGAAGTTTCTATGTTCCACGAAGGATTCTCAGGAGAACCAGCAAAACGGTGGCAACAAGGGTTGGTTCTTTTTCTCCTTTACTTTCCGCTAAAGGGTCTTCAACTTCTTTATCTTTTTTATTTTTACTTGGTTATGGCTTTGTATCATGTTTAGTGTGAGACCGTGTTTAATGAGAAGGAGGTTTTAATTTGGAATTTTGGTCGACTTACACCGCTGGTGATCAATGGAGTGCTTGATTTAAGTTTGTATGTGTAACTAAACACAACATGTGAGCTTGTGATCTTACGAAACACAGTGTCATGTTCTTGGAATATGCATAATATTTTAACAAATTTGGTGAGAAAAGACTTAATCTTTTGTCAATTAAAGAGATAAAAGGTGGACTAAGTTTTTGTGCTGTATTATAGTTCCACATTAGATTTGACTGTATTAAACTCTGCTGCTGGAAGACAGTAACTCATACCACAATGCATCGTTTTGTGCAAGTAATCTCAGGTGATAAATACTCAACAGATTGGGACAAGGCTTGGAAAAGCTTCAGGAAGCAAGGCAAAAAGAAATCCCTCTTCTCACAGTTCTCTCCGAACAAGTACGTGAGCTGGAATCCTAGGCGATCGAATTACCCTTTGTCCGAGGAGGTTGATCCCATCAAGAGGACAGAGAGGTCAAACCTCATGTTATGGACTAGCCCCAGGTTTACTTTAGCAGGAGCCATTGTACTAGTCACGTTCCTTTTGGTGTACACCATTCTTGCACCAATTAAGTAAAATTCTCAAAAATTCATTTTTTCCTGTCTTAGAAGAAGGTCTGTGCTCCTAAAGTTGTGAGGGTATGGGAGTATAGATTGGAATTGTATTTGTAGATTGTACTTGAAAATGAAATATGAATGCAACCTACTTATATCTTCAATTGTGATTTTCACCCATTGCATATCTCTTTGGTTTATGCAAAAAGGTTCTTGTACTTGTACATATACTCTGGCAATCTTACTGTCATCCTGTTGATGTACACGTCCACCAAAATAGATGAAACTCACTTGACATCCAGAGTTTATTTTACCTTACTTTACTTCTTTGGGGGCTTGTGAGAATGCACTGGGACCATGTACTGATAAAACAAACATCTTTTATGTTCAAATTCATGGAGATTTGACATTGTTTGCATGAAAAACCACTATTTTCAACTCTGTGTCTGCTTCCCTGAGTAGCTTCTTGATAAAAGTTCTGAATGGTTTTGGCACAATTTTGGAGTTTTGATCTTTCGATTTGGATGTTAAACTTCTCTGTTATTCCTTTTTCTAAATGGCTTTGGTATATAAGAATGAATGGGTTTGCAAGTTATAGTATACATTGCTAGGTGAGCAGCAAATACCTACAGATCAGCTATCAGAAACATCTTGGAACTTTGAGGAGGATGTGAGAGATAGCCTTAGGCAGTTGAGGAGCCATGTCAGCAAAGTGGTAGACACAAGGAATTTCCTTGTTGATAACTATGTTTTCCACGTGAAGGTAAATGCCAAAACCCAAGAGTCATCAATTAGTTTGACATTTAAGTGTGTAGTCTACGCATAAACTAGTCGCCGGTAGCTAATGAAGTATAGACCCCTGGACCCCCAAATCTAGTTTTATTTTTGCTCTGTTTCCATTTTTTGTTTTCAGGTCACTATAATTAGGCACCTGCGAATTATGTCTGCTTTAACACCAACAAGTGCCTTATAAGTCCCTTTCCACAGGGGACAGCGAAATTGAAGACAGATAATAACCAAAGGGATTGCCTAATCTTTGCCATGATGTTGAACTTTTCTGAGCTTGTCTCGTTAGTAGACCATGGACTTTTGACCTCCCATTAGTTATTGTCTTTGGGACAGCCATCAGAATAGTTTAGCTTTGTCATATTATATTTCTCTAAATTTTCTTCTGGATTTTCATGAGCTGAAAAATGTTAAATTACCATCTGTCCTGAAAGTTTAAAGTGAAATTATCATAACAGATACATAACACTCTTCACTCACATAGAGGAATAAATAGTCTGATACTATATTAAGCTATCCCCAATCTCAAAAGCGTTAATTTGACAGCAAATGAATTTGTTAAAAGTGGGTAAAATAAGCAAACATTCAAATAGCTTATTATTTGAAAGTGTCAAATATAATAACTCTAGACTCAATTAGGTAGTATTTTATAAGATTGATTGACCACTCATTTACACGAGTGGGGGTGGACCCTCAGCGTGCTCTGACTGTCTATTGTGCCTGACAGCGTTGAGAACGTAAGTTTCACTCAAGGATCTAGATATTTGAAAGTTTCAAACTCACGTTACATTATAATTCAATTATTTTGCTCGTGCATTTTCTTAGCTATCAAACAGTACTATGAAAAATCTTTTTCTGTCTAAAAAGCTTGTCTACCAGGTAAATTCTCTCCCACAACATTGTGTGTGTCATTTCTGTGTAAAAAGCTTGTCCACCAAGTAAATTCTCTCCCACAACATTGTGTGTGTGTGTGTGTATATATAGCTTCCCCATTAGATTCTCCTCTACACATGCATAGTCCAATACCTACACATCAAAGGAACTTGTTTCTTTCTCTCTTTTTCTGTATGTTCTTAGAGATCATCATAAACTTGAAACAAGTTTCTTCCTGTTCTTGTATTGCTCTTAAAGAAATGGCTCTGCCAAAAACAGAAAAGTGTAGGCTTCCTCCAAGAAGAGGCCAGATCAAAGAAAGAATAATTTCCCAGTTAGTGAAGATGGTGATGGGATTAGGTTCAGAACTGGGAAGAAATCTGAGACGGAAGAAGGTGACGACGACAGATCATCAGGAAACACAACCTGATCAACAAGAAAGAGGAGGGGTCAAGGCATTTGTAGTCCAGTAGGGTTTTGTTGTTCAACAATCATGATCATTAGTCACCTCTCTGGCATTGCCTTTGAAGTCCTTGAAACTATGAAGCTTTGTTCTATGCCTATATCATGCATGGAAGCAGTACTCTCATTTATGTATTTTAACATGTTGATTGCAGTAATCTCTCTCTCTTATCTCTGTAGCTACTTGCTAGTGAGTTGGCAGTACTAGCTACGTACTTCTCTGCAAAATAATCCTCCCTTTTATACTTTTGTAACATTGACTTATTTCTGTTGGTTTTTGATGGAGGAGAGACATATCCATTAAGTACAAGATTTGTATTGTAGTTCTATGTTTCTGTTCAGCTACATATACAAGTGTAGTGAAACTAGAAATAAATGGTATACAGAAAGAACACCAGTTTATGCATGGTTGTGGAACCCTAGGATTACCAACTGCTTTATAAAATACTTATAAACAATGATACTTTGTCATCATGAGCCAAGAAGGAGACAGAGAAATTCATTTATTTCTTAAACTTATAAAGTATTACTGTCAGCGGTTTTCATCTTGGACAAAGACGAACTGATAAGCTATGATAAAGCTACATGACCACTTGTATTCAATCGCCGGCCGTTATATTAAATAATATTTTTGATTACATATTTACTTAAATGTTGAAGCTGAGTTGGCAGACAGAAAATCTAATTGCATGTCTTTTAAGTGTAGGTTCAAATAGTTCCTCTGTTTTCTTTCACAAAATGTTTGTTTTCAGCAAAAGAAAAATAATCAGTCTGACAAAGAGAATTGGGAGAGCAACCATCAATTTTCTAACCCTTCACTACCACAAAGTAAAAGGGTCACTCTGGTCTGTGCATTGTATTTGTATACCATTTTTCTGTGGAAAAATAAAGCACAGGGTAAAATATATAGATGATAGCGTTAATTGTAGGGGCCAAAATATACTTTTTTTCTATATGCTTCTTATTTTTGGTAGGATATGAACTGGTCTACTTTTTAGGGAGTTCCTTATTTTATTTGTTTAACTCTCTCTATTGGTCGTATGACTAGAATTCTAAGGTTGTATCAAATGCTTGGAACTTGGTTTCTAGGGTTGATTCAAATGCATGGGACTTCGTTTTTTTGCAATTTTCCACAACATCGCGTGCTACATATATATCTCTAGCTAGCTAGCTAATAAAGACCATGCCATAGGTTTGGAAGATTAAATGATGAAATCTGTTTAGTCTTCATGAAAATGATCATTCATTGAGGCTATTCAAACATCCTGATCCTGATCCTGATCCTGTTATGTGATGTACTTGAGTAAAGCCAAAGAAATATACAAATAGTTAAATTGAAAATAAGCAAAATATGATGAATAATCAAACAATCTTTGGCTATATTGCCAACGAAGACTTTTGGGTCATAGCCAGAGCTGAATATTTCAAAAGCAATTGATTGTAAAAAAAAAGAAGCATGATGATCTGTATCTATGGATTAAACTGTTAATTGGCGGATTCAATTATGTATATCATATGTGTACTTGACAAAAAAATAGGTTCTATTGTGTGAGAGGCTGGTTTCTTGACCAACCATTGTAGTATAACAGCACTTTTTTATCCTAATTTTTGAGGGACCAATATAATTATCTCTTGAATAATGGTGTCCAATACTGTTCTTTGTCATCTAATTACTTTACTTTTAACCATGTGGTCCAAGTCTTTCAAATTCAAGATACAATTAAAGGAGAAGAAGTAAATAAAAAGCTTATAATGAAGCAACCATGAGCAGGGCAATCCACCATAGTAAATTACTCCATCTATCATCACAAAATAAACCTGCTCTGGATTATGGAATTAGACTATAAAATCATGAAAAGTTTGTGCAGCTGTCAAAATAAATAAACAATTCATTAAAAAAAAAAAAAACAAAACAAAAGCATTATGGGCAATATCGCAACCATTTTTTTATTTTTATTTTTAATTTTTTCTTTTGAATTAGATATAATTTATTTAGTTTAAAAATTAATTAGAGTTTATTAAATGATAATTAGACTACAAATGGGAAGTAAAATATAAAAACAAAACAAAAATAAAAACACTTTTAAAATATTTTCATTTTAATTTTTATTTTTAAATTTTTACTTAATTAAATAGTTTAATTAATATTTAATAAATTTCAACTAACCCTTAAATTAATTAAATTACATATAATTTAAAAAAAAATTAAAATTAAAATAAAAAACGATTGTATTATCAACAACCTATGCTTTCATTATATATATATATCAAGCACGAAGGCCTGACTTGCAAGCGTGAGGCTTGCAAAGTTTTGCTTGTGTTGTACGGCTGGTTGTACAATTTCTGCAACCTAACATTGGACTTGGTTGTGTCAACGTGTGGTTGGATTGCAATGCTGTACCACACCATCTTCAGCCTATCAAGGTTTGGCTTTAACCCAACACTAAACAGTGAGATTTGTCTCTTGGTCTCCCTTTGATGGTAACTTCCTGTCCTGTTCAATTCCACGTTCATTTGGATTTCGTATGTTTATTTTCTATGCGTTGCTGAGACTTGTAGCCGACACTCAAATCCGTTTTTTCTTTCATTTTCTTCCAGGCATTTGGAAGACCACGAAAGCCAGTCTTAAAAAAGCACCTGCCTTGTATACTTTCTTTCCCTTTTTCTTGTTTTGCATTCAATAATTGGGTCCTTGGCACATTCAACGAACATTAATATTGTTCGAGTTTTAAGATTGATGTTAATTCCTGCGTATCTGATCACTAGGTGCAACATAAATATAAAAGGTTTCTCATGCTCAAGTGTGTATTAGCATTGGAATTGTAACCATGAATGCTATATATTGCTAGACCAAAGCTCATACTCACATAAATATAGAGCAATGTTACCACAACACATTGCAGCAGGGAGCAAGTAAAATGAAAGTCGAAGCAAAATTAGTTTTCCAAGTACATTTCATATATAGAAATCCAAGGAAAAATGTCAATGGAACCCCATGGATTGAATTGTAAAAGATGGTTCTTGGACCTAATGATGAAGTCCTAGCGCGGGCAATAAAAACCAGACAAGAGCAAGTTGAGTTTCTAGAGGTAAACATTAGTTATCTGATTCAGAGCTCAGCAAAATCTTAAAGTAAAAATGAGGATAAATATGGCTGTATGCTTCAACATTGAGGAAAACTACAGTGAAAAATCATTGCAAAAACTAGCTACAAACCTCCAAAATGGGAGGCCAACAGGCAAATATCATTCAAAACGAAAAGATAAGGAAGGCTGATCATGATTCTGGCCATTAGTGCCACTCTAAAGACTACACTGCAGAGCCCTGCTTCTGAATTTGCTTAGACATCATTGTGTTTGTTATGTCCAGTTCATCGTCAATATTGTCGCCCTTCATCATCGTGTAGAAGTAAATTTCATATCACTGTCAATTGTTGATGATGTAACGGGTACCCACCTCCAAAACAATCGTCATTGACTTGGAAGTCAGCACATTCTAAAACATTAGCATTGCAATTTTACATATATAGTGCATTCCAATTATGCACCATCACAAATAAAAAAACAACATGATCATCATTGATTACCCAAAATCTGTTAGTGGAATTTACTTTCAATAATACCAAAACATAATATTTTAAGCTTCATCAGACCAGTCAACTTCCAAATAATTGCATTTTAGTGTGAACGTTAAGAGGAAAATTTCAACCCAAACGCTGAAACGAGCATTATCGATTCAGTACCAAGCAAAATGCTTACCTCTACGTCAGTTGCTTTCTATGGTACTCTCTCATATGAGCTAGAATCCGACACAAACATAACTTTCAACGCTACAAAAATTTGAAGGGAAAAAAAGGTACAAACCCTGTTCAGCAAACAACACCGACAAAGCTGGCCACTTTACCGTTTGAGACGGAAGTTAATTCCATTAATTCCTGGGTAAATGTAATTGCTTTCCTTTCTTCTTGGTTTCTCACTGACTCGGTCATTGTTTCTCTACTTGTGTCCGTCTCTCCCACTCAGTGACTCAGTCATTCAACACAGCCATTGTTGTTAAAGCCTAATCACACTGCATATATTAATTCTCCCCCTTTAAGCTCACTGTGCCATTTTATAGATTTCACACAGTATAGACTTGGGATGGGATCAACACCTTTTTGATTGTATAATTTACATAGCCATTTAACAAAATCCTACATTCAACAACTGAACAAACATATTCCATAAAATGACTGGGCCTTTTGGATGAGTGGCAGCTTACCTTTAATTAAAATTAAATCATTTACCTACTCTGCTTAAGCCTTGTGCCTACGTCCTTGTGTTAGTCTAACAAATTAAACTATATGATATTTTATAAATCACTTCAAAATAATTATTAAAAAAAAAGTCGCCAGATTTTTTGTTATCTTATCACTGGCTTTTTTTATCCTTATGTCTTGTTTTTTTTGGGATGATTTATCCTTTTGTTTTCGTACACACAAAAATGTGTACATGGGCATACAAAATATCTGATTGCTGGTCTCTCCTCTCGTGGCGGGTTCTCACGCGTTTGGTAGTTTAAGATGCCACGTCGGAAAAGATATTTCTCGTCAGAGAACAATGAAACGACATGTCGTTCTCTCTCTCTCTTTTTTGTCTTTTCTACGGAAAAAAGGGAAAACGACATGTTCCGAAAACCCATATAAAACCCAACCCAACTTGCTTGCGTCAGTCCAGGCCCAACAGAAAAACGGTTGGACAATAATGAGAGTGCTGGTGATCCTTGGTTCGTCTTCCTCCTCCATTGCCACTCCTTCTCACCACCACCACCACCATAACAAACACTCCAAAGCTCCATTCTCTAAGTTCTCTCCCTTCAAACCACTCTTATCATCTTCTTCTTCTTTGTCTTCTTCACCGTTTTCTACTGTCCATTCCCGCTCTACTCCCCTCTCCACTGTTCTATGGGACTCCAACAAAATCCATCTCTGCTACCTCGCCGACCTCGCCTCGAAGCTCGCCCGAGATGGAAAGCTTCAAGATTTCGTAATGGTTGTGGAGAGTGTTGTGGTTTCGGGTGTGGAGGCCTCGCAGTTTGCATCGGCACTGAGTGTGGAGCTCGTGGCAAAAGGGATTTCGGAGTGCCTTCGAGACGGGAAAGTTCGGAGTGTCGTGGATTTCCTGAGGAAAGTAGATGAGCTTGGCGTTCCTCCGTTGAAGCTCTTTGATGGGTCTGCAATGGAGTTTCTGGGAAGGGAGTGTCGCCGGATTTTGAAACGTGGGGAGGTGGAGGAACTTGTTGAGCTTATGGAGATTCTCGCAGGTAGTGTTTCCAATATTTTTGTGATTTATATTCCACTTCTTTGACTGTAAATTTATCTTTAGTTTAGGATTCGAACCAATCACAATTTCTATTGAAAGGTTTCAAATTGTTTAGGGGATATTGGTGAAGTAGAACCCTGTGATTGGGGTGTGTTGGGATGTGATATAACGTTCCTAGCTTCATTGGGAGAAAAAAAAAATCACAATTTTGGTGTTCTTTTGTAGTCGGTTTCATATTGTAGAGTTCAGTTTCTTGCCATGTGAATGTGATATATTAGTGCATGCTCGAGGATGATTTGGGATGCATTTACTCTGTTGTTCTTTAAGATTATGCAATGGATAACAGATGATCACTTACTTCAGGTTTTCATTTCTCAATTAGAGAATTAATGAAGACTTCTGATGTTGTCAAAGTTTGCGCTCAAAAAAGTAACCCAGATATGGCTGTAAGGTATAACTGACTGTTCTCTAACTACTCGGTCCTGGAAACCTTGCTTTAAGTTAATACACATTACTGGGACATGTTCACTGGTGGCTCAATTCTGTTTACTACAAACACTGGCTTTTGATTCTTTAGTTGTCACATACTGCAGGTATGCTTGTATTCTACCGCACACTCATATTGTATTCTGTGACATTATATATGAATTTGGAAAGAGAGGGGACTTGGTGTCTGCTTTGACCGTGTATGAAGCATCCAAGAAGAACTTGAGCCATATAAATATGTATCTATACCGCATGGCAATTGATGTATGTGGTCTCTGTGGTAACTACCTGAAATCTAGGTACATTTATGAGGTATATGCCACCTTTATTGCCTTCTTTGAAACTGGTTTTCTTAGTTAGATTTTAGATACTATTTCTTCACTTAAATTCTAACTTCTTGTATCCACTACTCTTGTGATTGAGTTTCTTGGATAGTATGTAACTACCATTTACCATGACACTATACGTGTATAATTCATGACATGAAGTTTAAGTTATATCAATTTGCACTATTCATCATGTAAATAATTTTTTCCCTGGAAGAATTTTAATTTTGACACATTATGCATTCTTTTCAGAAACTTCTTTCATTTCAGTACAGAAATTGAGAGTAGACATTAAGCTTTTTCCACTCTTGAATTTTCTGCAGGACATGCTCAATGAGAAGGTCACTCCCAATACTTATGTCTTAAACAGTCTCATGAATGTGAATGCCAATGATTTGAACTACACATTTCATGTGTACAAGAATATGCGAGTAATGTTCTCTCTCCCTCTTTATCCATCCCACCCCTTGCTTCTATGGCCTATGGGTGAGATTTGAGATCCATTTTCATATTGAAAATATGTATTTTCTTTTAGTTTCACTCATCGGAGGGTGAGAGTAGCTATGCTTAAATCTAATTCACAAAGTTCTCTATGTATGAAGCAGGTGCTAACAAAGACTATTTGACTTTAAATGCATAAAAACCTTTTTGTGTTAACATTTTATTGAATTGGTTCAAAGCCTTTTTATGCTTTCTAGTTAGCAATACAATAATGCAAGTCCATTTATATTTAATATCCAGAACCTAGGTGTCAGAGCAGATATGGCATCTTATAACATCCTTTTGAAGGCATGTTGTATTGCTGGGAGAGTTGATTTGGCTCAAGAAATTTATAGGGAAGTACAGCATCTGGAATCAACAGGAGTGTTGAAGTTGGATGTTTTTACATACAGCACTATAGTAAAGGTATCATATGAATTTTTATTTTGACAGACATACACACTTGCCTTTGCTAGTACCATGGACAATCCATTTGGTAAGGTATTACGTAACCAGTAAACCAACTTTTCAGGTTCTTGCTGATGCAAAATTATGGCAAATGGCTCTCAAAGTCAAAGAAGACATGCTATCAGCTGGTGTAACTCCTAACACAATTACATGGTCGTCGTTGATCAATGCCTGTGCCAATGCAGGTCTTGTGGAGAAGGCAATCCAATTATTTGAGGAGATGCTTCTGGCTGGCTGTGAACCTAATACACAGTGTTGCAACATCCTTCTACATGCTTGTGTTGAGGTATGCCAGTATGACAGGGCTTTTCGTCTTTTCCAATCTTGGAAGGGAAACAAAGTGGAGGAGACGTTTGGAAAAGATGACGGAGGAAATACAGATAGCAATTCAAGTGCAGCAAATGCTTGTGGACGTCATCTTACTAGCATGCCCCATTTTTCATCTAATATACATAATTTATACTTTGCTAAAGGGTTTTCTTTTACACCCACAACGACAACATACAATACTTTGATGAAGGCCTGTGGCACTGATTACTACCATGCAAAAGCTTTGATGGATGAGATGAAATCAGTAGGTCTGTTTCCTAATCAAATAAGCTGGTCAATTTTGATTGATCTTTGCGGAGCCTCAGGCAATGTTGAGGGTACCCTACAGGTAACATGTAAATTACAATTTATTTTAACTCACAATTTTCCTTCTTGCGCTTCTTTCCAATTTTCTTATAGGACTAATACAGTTTAATATTTACCTTGTTTGGGTTTCTTGCCCTTTTTTCTAACTTAATTGTGCATTATACAAAATCTTTATGAGGATATAAGTTAGCTGGCAACCTAACAATACTTTATTTCATGTAGATCTTAAATGCTATGCGTGCAGATGGAGTTGAAGCTGATGTTGTTGCATATACGACAGTCATAAAGGTTCCAAGCTATCTTGTAACACTAAGTTAGCTTCTTCCTAGTAATTGTGCACAACATGTATGGTTAAGTAGATGCTCTATTGAATTAACTTAAATCAATTTTCCTAAGATAGTGACATACCAATTGATTCATAGGTTTGCGTGGATAGTAAAGATTTGAAGTTAGCATTCTCGTTATTTGAGGAAATGAAAAGATATCAGATACAGCCAAATCTGGTGAGTCTCATCTACTTTTAAATTACTCATATACTTTTAAGAAGAAAAGTTCTATTATGAATTGGTGTTGAGTTCAGCACCAGTGTATCGTAGATTTAAATTCAACATGCATGAATTCGTGTAGTTCAACTTCTTCCGCAGGTGACATATGATACACTTCTAAGGGCGCGTAGCAGATATGGTTCTTTACATGAAGTACAACAATGCTTGGCTGTATATCAAGATATGCGGAAGGCAGGGTATATCAGCATAGTTTGAATTATTAACATTTTTCTTCCATTTGAAATTACCTTTACTAATATATGAATATTCCTACGATGTTGCCTATCTTCCTCAACTTGATTTTGTGATATTGTTCTTTACAGATATAAATCCAACGATTATTATCTCAAGCAATTAATTGAGGAGTGGTGTGAAGGAGTTATACAAGACAGCATTCAGAGCCAAGAAGAGTTCAGTCCCGGCAATCAAAGTGACACAGGGAGTCCTCAAAGTATGCTGCTTGAAAAAGTTGCAGAACACTTGCTGAAGCATATTTCTGAAAGCCTAGCAATTGACCTTCGTGGACTTACAAAGGTATGCATGTATATATATATCCATGAGTTTTCTTTTCCTAAAAAGGGTTTGAAAGCATTTTTGTGCAGCTACTTTTAGCACTGTCATCAACAATGGTTTAGCTATATAAGTGTACTTTACATGTTTGGAGAACAATCTAACAGTTCCCAGTAAATGTGTGATTTATTTTGTTTGTTAGTGCATCACTCAGAAAGATAACAACTTCTTGGTTCACTTG
This sequence comes from Rhamnella rubrinervis, assembly GCA_007844105.2. Lineage (NCBI taxonomy): Eukaryota > Viridiplantae > Streptophyta > Magnoliopsida > Rosales > Rhamnaceae > Rhamnella > Rhamnella rubrinervis. The sequence goes on along the minus strand of CM017583.2, from coordinate 17,412,908 downwards.
CTTCTTATGTTCTCTAAGTTTCTGAAATAATTGTCAAACAGGTTGAAGCTCGGATTGTTGTTCTTGCAGTTTTGCAGATGGTCAAAGAGAACTATACTACAGGTATGTATGTATAGACTTCCTCATAAGGCTTTGTTCGTTGACATATATTGTCATTATCATGCTTATAAGTACAACTCTGTTCTGAGAATACAACATTTTAAAGACCAACTTGAATGTTGCTTTCACCATGTTGATGTCAAAATGATTTATGGTAGCAGGACATCCAGTAAACGACGACATGCTGATCATCTTAGGAGCCAGTAAGAATGATGCAGATCTAGACAAACACAAATTAGAGGTGAAAGATGCAATAACTAGACTTCTGCAGGATGAGTTGGGGATTGAGGTTCGTCCCATGGGATATAAAGTTACACTCGACAAACGCGAGGACTCAGAGAATTCTGTTGATTTAAGCTCAAAGTTAGAAGATAAATTAGGTAGAAATCAATTACAGGAGACTAAATATTCCACCAGAAGACCTGTGGTTATACAGAGGTTAAAGGTCACAAGGGATTCATTGAAACAGTGGCTGCAGAGAAAAAGTGCTATTACGAGATAAATGTATATTCAACACCATTGTATAGTTCTGCATATGATGAATCTGGTTTAGTTTTTGCCCTCAACATAATGTTTTAGCAAGAAACAAGTCATTGTACTACTGTAACACTGATGCTCCATGTACCTCCTAAGGCATTCAAATGTAAATTGCAATGTTATAAAATAATATTATCAATTCTTTCATCCATTTAGCAAGTTTTTACAAAAATAATCTGTTTTCACTTGTGACAAAAAGTGATCAGAACATTATGGTTTGCTTTTTAGCTGTAGTAATGTAGCTGCAAACGTGCCATTGAGCCTAAAAGTTAAAGATGATCACACAGTAACAAAGTGACACAGACATTGCCAATTAAATCATTTCTCTTTCAACTGAAAAAAGTCCAAACTGCATAACAATTACATGAAAAATTCTGCTTCTTTACTAAACAACAATCTTTCAAATCAAAGATACGACTTACAATCTTACACTGGAAATATCTGTTAACACAAACCCACCAGGCCGTCACAACCAATCTCTCTGCTGCAACTTCAGTGGCAAATAGACCTCAGACAAATACTGAAACCCAAAAGTGCTTAAAGCTTGAATTTCAGCCTTCTGCTTGGTCTTCACCATCAAAGTCAGCTCCTCAACCCACCCTGGATTCTTCTTCACAAAATCCTCCTCCAACAAATCCTTCCCAGTCTTAATATCCTGCTCTGTCATTGGCAGCCTACATTGCTCTGGTATCTTATACTTGTCCAAATCGCTAGGCCTAATCCCCAGCCATTTGATATCAGGGGTGGTTAAATTTGCACTATCGTAGGACATGTTCTTCGACCCACATCCATAAACCGATAAGATCTTCAACCCATACGGATCACTATCCACAAGAGCAAGCACTGGAAGCTTCAGCTCCATCTTCATCTTCCTCAAGAACAATCTTGTTGCCACATCTGGTTGCCCTTTGGCCGTAACTATAATGCATGGAAACCGATTGTAAAATCTATCTTCAGCCAATCTAATGTAAGCAGCGTCCTTTTCGACCAAGAGTATGAACAGTGCATCGCTCTGCATATCCCCTACTCTGTCAATATTCGGAGGAATGGCTTTTCCGCCCATGCCCATTTTGGTGCAATCGATCATATCGCCATTGTCGCTGAAAATTAGGCGACCCACAACCACACCTTTCTCGGCGGCGATGACATTGAGGCTGGAACGAGTGCATCCGAGCATGCAAGAGACGTCGTCGAGAACGGAATCGGATTGGGTCTGGTCTTGGAAGAGCTTGACATCGGTGTAGAAAAGGTCTCTCTTGGTGACATGGATGCTCTTCATGCAGAGCTGGTAAATGAGCTGGAGGATGCGGGTGGTGATGGTGGTCTTACGGACGGTGGAGATGTTGGCGTAGTGTCGAAGAGAAGACTTGTCTTTAAGAACAATGCGGTCGAGCTCCGGGACGTAGAGCTGGTTGGCGGCGGAACGCGAAGGGACGTCAAAGGCGAAGCCATTGCCTGAGATTATGGAGTGGGCAATCTTGAGGATGAGGGACTCGATGTTTGACTGGACTGAGGAGAGTGTAAGGTCGCTGACCTCGCGGCAAGTAGAGGACAGCGAAAGGTCGGCTAGGGTTACGGCTTTGGAAGTAGAAGAAGAGGAAGAAGAGTTGGTAAGGTCCCGGAGGCTTTGGAGTATGACGGAGTCCGGTTTAAGGCGGTTCTTGAAGGGTAGCTGGGTTTCGTCGTCGTCCTCGAAGCTCGGTTCGGTTCGACGGCGCTTCTTCTTGTCGGCCATTGGAAGATAGACAGAGAGGACCAGAGAGCTGGAAAATGAAGCCTACTGTAATGGAGAAGACCTAAAAAAGGAGAAATGGTTTTTTAATAATAATTACTCTGATTTTTTTATCAAAAAAATAAAAAGGATTTCTTTTCTTTATTTCTTTTCCTCTTTGTAATATTATTATGTTAAATTGGGGTTAGAAAATGCCCATCTGATTTTTTTTTTTAAATAAAAAAAATTTTGTTTTTTTTATTTCTTTTCCTATTTGTAATATTATTAATTTATTATGTTAAATTGGGGTTAGAAAATGCCCCAAGGAATAATGGTACCTAAATCTTCAATACTAGTCTATCACCTTAAACTTCAGTCCTCTATGATATCTTAAAACAATAATAAAAATGTTATAACTTACAAGTACATGGCAAAGTAATCATTTTTAGGTAGAAAAAGAAAGAAGAGTTTATTTTCTTTGGGTAAATATATATTGGAGGAGGTTCTATGAAGCACCTACTTATATACAACAGCAGAAGACCAGCGCCATGAGGTACTTCTCCTTCACAAAATAGATCTTTTGTTTTTTTCTTTCATGAGCAACATGCTTCCAAAATTTCTTCAATATCAGGATCATCCCCAGCTTCTTTATCCTATACACCAATGACCAAAAAAAACATTGATATTATGAAAAGTAGCTTAAGCAGCTAGTATGACTATTCAGTTTTGATAAATACAAAACCAACAAAAATCCTTTTAACACACAATAGCTCAGCCTGAATGGTAAAGCTGCATGTATATTCCACAGCCACCTATTTCGACTAAAAAGTGTACTACCTTAGATAGACCAAGGCCCCCCCATAAAAAAAAAAAAAAACAAAAATCCTTTTAAGAGGACTCTACTAGCCCTGTTGTTTTATTAAAAGGCATAACCAGCAAGTAGCAACATTTCCCTGTGTCATGGACTCATTTTGAACTGACTAAACATTTTAGCAACCTGGTTCTTGCTGGTTAGAGAGACCGAAAAAGAAAAAAAAAAGAGAGAAGGAAGAAGGAAGAAGAAGAAATGAGTGACTAAAATAAGTGACTAACCTTGTGAATGTAGGAGATATTACTTTTACCAGGACCTGCAACTATAATTCCACCTTGCTGCCTAGGAAAAACAAAAGCCAATTTCTGCATTAAAAGTAAAGAACTAACTAGGACTAGGCATGAGATGAAGTAAGTATATAATTTTTCACGAAAGATTAAAAGGTGTATATATCGAATTATTCATGCTTTTTATTTATGTTGGAGCTTGGAGGTAAACTTGAATCTTTACCATTCTTATGTAAATTTCTTATTGTATACAATACTTATTAAGAAATTTCGAAGTTAGGTTATTATTTTTGCTCAAACTCACTTCTCGAACCACTATTGCCAAAAATGGAAGCCGTAACTGTATTTGGTCTGTTTGTGTACGGCCAAAGTTCTGCTTATCCTCTCTAGTTTATTTGAATCAGTGGTGTTGAAGGTGATAACTTGTAATGGTTCATTTGAAATACTTGTAGAAATAACATTGTCACTTACCATCCACCCCTGGATACAGTATCCTTTTCGAATGAAAGCTTCCAGTCTTGTCGATAACCTTCCATGTATAATTGTATTATCTTAAGACCTGCCTACAGTAAGTATCATGGAAGGAACTCAAATGAGAAATCCCACTTGCTGTCAAAAGAACACAAATACCTCATCTCTAACTTAAGCCACTAGTATATGCATGGTAGTAACTAGTAAGTTTCTACTTACTTTGGGAGTAAATGTTGTAGAGACTCCAGAAACAAATCTTAATGCCTCATATGATGAGTGAGTAGGATCTGCATAAACTTCTGAAACGTACAAGGAAACTTGTCACTGAGTTGCCGTTCCATTCATATTATCGGTATTCATATATATTGAGTTTCATGGTCCTAGTATAAATTACCTAACAGACAATAAACAGAGCACGACAGAAAGTAAAAAACCAATGGTCATATGTAATAATTAACGCCATCCATGAGTTCTTCCAGAAACATACCTCCTTTGAATTTTGTTTGTTCAGAGAACGTTTTTGCCTACACAAAATTACTACTTACGGTTATAATAATTCAGGCCATTTCACGGAAAAATGAGTGTAAAGACGAGAAATAGAAACAGATAATGAAGAAATGGACTTCATGTCATAAACTAGCAAAGTTACAATTAAAAACCTAAATTTTTTTAAAATAGATAAATATTGGAAGGGCCCTTAAATATCTGTGCTCAGTCAAAAAGCAAATTGAGGAAAAAGTGAACTTGCGAAACCTCCACAGAATGGAAAAACAATCAAACATGTTGTTCCAAGTTCACGGATGGCAGATAGAATGCATACATTTACCCAACAAATAAAAGAAACATCACTACCTACTATAGAAACACACTTAAAAGCAAAATGCGAAAGCAATTCTGTATGCTTTAGGCATACCTGATCAATGCTTCCGGGTCCAATCAAAACTAGAGCAACACCAGATGCATCCATAATATCCTGTTTAGAAGTAAGGTAATGTCAGAACTACGTTATCAAGGTGACAGACACCTAAAAGAAAGCATTCAAACAAACTATAGAGATACTAGCCCACTATCCGTATGCGCTGATAAGATGATTAGTGAGGATTGATGCAACATTCAAGAGGCAGATATAAAGCTTGTGGGATTGACGAAGATACCATCCACTAAAAGTATCAAATAAGAAGCTGAGATTTATTACAAGAAGAACAAGTTAGATGTAAATGAATGGATTGTATTGTGGTCAGTGATGCAGAGTGCAATTGCAATATATTTCCAACTCTAGATTCACACACTGATATCATACTTCTCAAATTGTTCACCAACTAACATTATTAGCCACTTATTGCTAACATGATTCTGTATATTGAAAAGCGCATTTTCATGGCAAAAAATCATGGTTTAAGCACATGAGAAAGGAACAAAACCTAAATCCAATGAACACCCACACAATTACCTTCTTGGAGGCAAGATAATCAGCACGTTTGCGGCAAAGGACACATCTGAAACAAACACAAGAAACTCCAGGTATGTAAAAACTGCTAGTTCCAAGTTAAACAAAAATAAGGAAAAAAAAGCTTATAGCTCTTTAGCCTTTATATATGTAAATCAAGCATATACTAATGATAACTTACAACTATACCATAGCCAAAAGAAATAAAAAGCTCAACTATACACAATTGAAGTAGAAGCTTTACCAAGAAAATAACAAACCAAGAACAGAAATGTTTGGTTGACCACTTAAATTACCCGAAATGGCGGGCAAATGCAACAACCGCTCTCCTATCTTTCCACAGATCAGAAATCGGGATCCCAACTCCATTCAAGTCAAACACTTTCGCTGTATCCAACAAATTTGTTTCATCTTCACCAGCCACAGAAGATTCAATCCCTGTAATCAAACCATTCAAACACACCATCGATGATAAATGATCAAATTCAATGATTCCGAATATTGTTGGTTTTAGGATTTTATTTTCCTCCATTTTCTAACAAACCAAACACAATACATATGATTATTTGGAGTTCTATAAATTTCTCTCTCTCTCTCTCTCTAATTAAAAAGCATTCCTTTTAATTAATAGAATGTCAAATTAATCCTAGCTATAATTTTTATATCGGTGGTTGATTTATATAACATATAAAATATATACACAATGGTTAAACACTATGACATGAATAATTTTAGAGGGTTGTTGCTCGAAAACCAGGTTGAGCAGCACTGCTACGTAAAATTAGATAAAGAACTAAATTCATATTATTAGAACATAATCACCAAGTTCATGATTTCTAAATAATCAAGTTTTGAGGTTCTAATCATACACAATTAATTAGAAACTTGTCTGCTGAAAAATAAAATAAAATTATACAAGCAGAGTAAAAGAAAAAGAAGATAAAAACGTAATAAGAAAAAGAAAAAAACTTGCCAGGAGAACCAGATAGTGCAGAAGCTACGATGTGGCTTCTCTGCCGTGGTGAGAATCCGAGTAATTGAGAGAAGCTGAGGTTCCGATTAGGAGATGGTGGGTTGTTGGGGGTGGTGGTGGAGGGGAGTACACGTGTCGAAGTGTGATTGGTGAACCTGTTGGGCTGGAGAGTAGTGGAGAAGACTGTTGAACATAGAGCGGCTGCCATGGCAATTTCTCAGAGGCAGAGAGTCCAGTAAACCGGTTGGTTTGGTTGCTCCACTTCGCAATTTGCGACCGTTTGTGTATTTTGTGGGAGCGCGAACTCACACGGGGAGCACAAGTCGTTTTTACAGTTCGCTTTGGGCTTGGAGAATAGGATGAAAAGGTTGTCGTTTGTATTCATCAGAGTAACGATCCGTCGTTTAGTTGAATACGACAGAAATGAGTCGGGAGAGATTGGGTTTGGTGGGTCAGATTCTTAGGCATGGGCTCAGGGGTTAAGTGGGTTTGATCAGTTTGGGCTGAGGGCTGAGGGCTGGGCTTTGACATGTCTCACCATATTTTATTGTTATTTTTTTAGTTTTTCTTTTATTTTCTTATTTGTCAATTTTTAGTGCTCATCTGCTAACAATTATGTCTTTGATTTATTCAGTTTATATTTAAGATTTTATTTTACTCGTGTATAAATTTTTGCTTCAAACGATAACTAAAAAAATAAAAATACATCAAATTAAAAACCATTAAAAACTTTATAGATTTAGGTTCATTTTGATAAAGGTTGTTTTTTTTTTTTTCCTTTCCTATCACAAATGACTATTATCAATGATAATTTATCATTTATATAATACCTACTCTTTAAAAAAAATAAAAATAACTAGTAATTTTTTTGTTAACGTTTTTACTATTTATATACGTTGTCGTTTTACAATCGACACACATCGTCTTTCTGATGCCAGGAATATTCCCAAAGAAATGAGCTGTTAGGGTTGACGGACCCTTAATTTTGGCGGTAGCATCGAGTTTTCTGTGTTGGCTGAGCGGAGCGCGAAACTCAAAGCTTTCTCCTCCAATGGCGGCTTTAACCCGCCTATCGAAACCCGCCTGCTCAGCGTTCTCCTCCATCAACGGCATTAGGAGGTGCTTAGCTTCAGCTATTGCATTGGAGCCCAATGGTCCTTCCTATGTCCCTCCCTTTGCTTTAAGCTCCAACCTTCCGCGTAAAGATCCCAAAGACAGGAACGTTCAGTGGGTTTTTCTAGGCTGCCCTGGAGTCGGGAAAGGTACCTACGCCAGCCGTCTCTGTAACCTACTCGGCATCCCTCACATCGCAACCGGCGATCTCGTCCGCGAAGAGCTCGCTTCTTCAGGTCCCCTTTCTCAACAGGTATAACTGGAAATGTTGAATTGAATTTAACCTAAGATCTGGGCTTTTTCTTTATTTATTTATTTATTTTTTTCAATTTTGTTGGTTGGATTCCCTGTAGGTTTGATGGATAGCTAGATCGTAGGAAGCTTGGTGTTAAATTTGCTTCCTTTTTTCCTTTTGGTTGTTAAGTGGGCTCTTAAATGGCTGAATTGAACCCAGAAAATATTAACAAAATTATTTGGAAGAGGGCATGACTTGCTTTTATATATGTATAAAAGGCTTGTGCTTTAGCTTAAACTTTTCTCAATCTTTTGGCCATAATGAAATCTGCAATTGGTGTTTTGCTAACTTAAGTGGGGTAGCTGGTGATGGCCAGTGGGAATGTAGGATGGTTACAAAAGGCGCATTCTTTTACAGATAGAACTGGATAATAGTCATGGAGAAAAGAATTGTTGCTTGGAGCCCACTGATCAATCCAGTAATGATAAGGATAAACTGACCATTTTAAAATGGCCTAGCTCATCCCATAAGTAGACGTTTAGAATCAAATTATTTGAAACAAAGGTTGCTACTTCTTATTGAAAATGATTATCACGTTAAATTATGTTACTGAAACAGTAAACTAAAATGGTATCAATTGTTCATCGACTTCACTTGAAAAAAGTTTACATCTGTCTGTTCATATAAAGCCAAATCAAATGCTCAAGTCACACTATGAAGCTTGTATGCTAGCAAGGCAAGTTCAGGATGCAACACCCTGAACCACAGGGGTTTTAAGTTTTCCATGTAATTTTTGTCATATGTCAAGTCTGTTTTAAATGGTAGGACTGGCGCATGTTACCATTTATTTGTATAGAGTCACTTTCTAAGTCTTTTGTATAACATTCTAAGGTATCCAAGCTGTGAATGAGTATAAAAGCTTTGACACTTTAGTTACATTGAATTTTGCTGACTTTTAAGTTGAATCAAGTGAACATAACAAGTATTTTGTTGTATGATTTTGACCACTTAGTGCCTTAGAGCAGATTATAAGTTAATTCTGTTGTGATGGTATTGTTATTTTTTTCTGTAATTACCAGGGAATAGCTGCTCAATAAATGAGTTGTATCATGTGCCGGTGATCTATGAATTCTTGAATGTCATTGAGAGCATCTCCTTAATTTATTTCTTGTGAATAAAATAACAAATATATTAAAGCATGAAAATTGTTATTTTTGCTTTTTTGGGAAGTACTTCAATGTTAATAGAAATTATGTTTATCTATTTTTTCCCCCCAGCTGTCTGAGATTGTGAACAAAGGTAAGTTGGTTTCAGATGAAATTATTATACGCTTGTTATCGAAGAGATTGGAGGCTGGCGAAGCTAAAGGTGAATCTGGATTTATTCTTGATGGGTTCCCTCGAACAATAAAACAAGCGGTAAGTATCTTTGTATTTGAATAAGATTTTAGATACTAAAACAAAAAAGGGCTGCTTAAAATTCTGGCTATTTCATGTGTTCTTCTAGGAAATACTGGAAGGAGTCACTGACATTGACTTGGTGGTCAATCTGAAGCTTCGGGAAGATATATTGCTTGAGAAATGCCTAGGTAGAAGAATTTGTAGTCAATGTGGAGGAAATTTCAATGTGGCATCCATTAATGTCAAGGGCGAGAATGGGAAACCTGGAATGAGCATGGCTCCACTTCTTCCCCCTCCACATTGTATGTCAAAGCTTATTACTCGTTCAGATGATACTGAAGTTGTTGTAAAAGAAAGGCTTCGTATATATAATGAAAAGGTATTTGCCGTACCTCTTACCATGTTCTCTTACCATGTTCTTTTTTTTAAATCAATGGGCACTCGAAGAACATATGACCATGCAAAGACTTTTGAGAGAAGTACCTGTCAATATTTCTGGTCATCAGATGTATGCTGTGGGTTTATGTGCACAATCTGCTGCATACACACATATGTTGTTTAAAGTTTGATTTTTCTTGGGTTGTTCATTTGACAATTATTTTTTTGAATATCCTATGCTAATAGCTTATGCTTTTGCATTTGTATTGTTCTTGCAGAGTCAGCCTGTAGAGGACTTTTACCGTAGTCGAGGGAAACTATTGGAGTTTGATCTGCCAGGAGGGATCCCAGAATCATGGCCAAAGTTGCTTCAAGTTCTTAGTCTTGATGATTATGAGGAAAAGCAGTCTGCTGCAGCATAACTTGTTATACTATACCTATTAATGGTAAGTATGCTATTCTTTGCGTGTTAAATGCACGCTAGCAATTTTGCAAAAAAACATTTTTGTCCTATTTAAAATAAAAAACTTGAATTACCTGTGGCCATTAATCGTAGGGGATGTCTAGTTGGACTCTCCGATTTATGTTTTGCTATTTACTTCTTCTTGAAGAGAATTCTCATATATTGTATTATCTCTGTGTGTGTGTGTGTGAGAGAGAGAGAGAGAGAGGGAGTCATGATAGTATTGTTCGGTTGAGGGATGATTTAAAAAAACAATTTCTTGGGAGCGATTAGCATATAATGGATATGCTGATTCTAACTATTGCAACTAATAATGCAATCGACAAGAATGATTTTCACACACTCTATTCTTCTCATGGCTTTCGAGTTTTTTTTTACCGTATGATTTTTTTTTTTTTTTTAATATCAGGTGTTAGAAGTTATGACGCTGCTTTTTCTAATTTGTATTGGTGGATCAGATAAACCACCCGTTTAAAACATGATATGGTTTAGATAAGTTAAACCCATTATTGGAAGGGTGTTTTTGAATTGCAGCTGGCCGAGCTGGTTGGCTTTAGTATTGCCGAGCAGTAAGTTAACACAGCTGCAGACAGTTAATTAAGGGGCACAATACCAGCTCTTGACTGCGAGAGTTTGGGTGGTGCAAGATAGACTGTGCTCTACATTTTATTCACATTTATGTTAAAACTAAAATCTTCTGCTAGAATACTAGAGCTTTGGCTGGCAAATCATCGTGATGTATATATATATATATATATATATATAGAGGAAGAGAACTGCTTTAATGCACTATATATACATAGGAAGAGAACTGCTTTAATGCACTGCATTACTTATACACGGCGGCGAACGATAATAAATGTATAAGTAACGTGAATATAAAAATTAATAAATAATATGAATTTATTTTCTTGTTCATAATAAGATTGCCCCGGACTATTTTTTTTCCCATAAAATATAGTTCACTTGATTTTTGGATTGGTTTACTTGAAAGGCAGATTTAGTTTCAAAATAAGAACCGTTTAAACATGTTGATATGGCCCATCTCCCCCGGACTTTCCACTTTCTTAGAGATATATTTTATGTGATTGGCTCCAAAGGAGACTAGCGTTTCATGTTAACAGTTAAAATTATATTCATAGATATATATACATATATAATATTTGTATTCAACATTGATTATTAGAGTGTTGCAAATAAATTGATATGGACTGGCTAGAGATTCAACAGTTACTCTTCAGTTTAAAAGTCATAAACCATTCACCCTTTAAAATGAAGAGTTTAAGCTAAATAAAGCATTTATATAGCTAATCAAATAACTCTGCTGTTTATTTGAATAATTGGGTTAGGTTACACTTGATTAAGTGTGATGGACAGATATATTTTATGTGATTGGTTCCAAAGGAGACTAGCGTTTCATGTTAACAGTTAACATTATATTCATAGATATATATACATATATAATATTTGTATTCAACATTGATTATTAGAGTGTTGCAGATAAATTGATATGGACTGGCTAGAGATTCAAAACTTACCCTTCAGTTTAAAAGTCATCAACCATTCACCCTTTAAAATGAAGAGTTTAAGCTAAATAAAGAATTTATATAGCTAATCAAATAACTCTACTGTTTATTTGAATAATTGGGTTAGGTTACACTTGATTAAGTGTGATGGACGGTTCATTTTGCGGGCTTGATTATAACTGATCCCTGAGAAACTGGATCATACTAATAACCAATGGTCTGTCTTGAAGTAGATATGAATAAACACCGAAACAGTTTTTTTATTAGTCTAAACCGGCTCTCTATCATCTGTAGTAATTCTCTGTGTTCTCGTTTACCAAATAAAATGAAAAAGAAGCTTCCTTTTCTTTATCCCTATCCCCTCCTGTACCAACTTGGACAGTGCAGAGGCACAAGAGAGCTCTTCTGTGATGGAAAAATATATACCCATAATTTGGTGAAAATATGCAAAACAAAAAGGTTAAAAGAAGAAGAAAGAATGGGCATCTTCATCAGTAGACTGGAAACTAAAGCACTGAATATTTGGGCCGCGTGAAAGATTTTTGACTCCCAAAGGAAAAACACAAAAAGGAGCCAGGGATGCTTATTATAGAATGTTAGACTACATCTCTTCGGGTGGACTCCACCTGCATATCTTAAACCGAAGTCTGTTCAACACCACCATCATGATGTTCTTTCAATTTAAATGACGACAATAAAAGTGATGATAATACTTCATTTTAAGTAAGATGTAATCTATGGGATTTGATCCTAGTTGAATTCTACTATACTGTAGATTAAAGGTGGAGGAATTAAAATCCCTAATCTCTTTTCCCCAACTATTTTATATATAATCCAACCCAACAAAAAAGGAATTAATATATATATATATATAAACTCTGTTATAGATTTTAGTTGTAATTGAAGGGGTCAAAAGGGTGATAGCAATTGTTTTCAAAAGCATTCCATTACAATATCTGCAGAAGTGGTGATAAAGCGTGTTCGTATTAAAAAGTGGGGGAGGTGTAAAGTGATATTGATCTTATCCAAATTGTCTATCAACTTGGGTCTATTTTTTAGATACTTATCATTGGCTTAATGCACTTCATTCATCCATTTTAGTTATTAACTTTTAATAAAATTTAAAAGTAAAAAAAAAAAAAGAATAAAAATAAAATTTACATTTAAATTATATATAAAAAAATGATTAAAAGAAACAAAACTAAAGATGTATAGCTTATGATACAATGATTGATTAATTTTAGCCGATAATGGCTAGTAATTTAAATTGACTAATATTATTATTTAACTAAAAAAAAAAAAAATTCATAAGAGAAAAAGAATGAAAATTTAACCCTGGGTCCACACCGTGGTGAGGACGAAGCAAAATCTACCCATCAGATATGGCAGGCTATTATTGTCATTTTGCAATTAAACGGAAAAAGTTAACACCGTCACGAGGCTCAGGACTGACTTTTGAATCTTAAGTCTTAACCGATCAAGGGGGTTGTTGACGTCCACTATCAGCGACGTTTCTCCTCCCCCACACATCGCCTCCTCACGTCGTGCCACGTGACAGCAGGAGATCTCCGAGATCTCCAGGGATGCCATCGGAAGCATTGGGCTCACGGCTTTAGATTTCGTCCAGCTCAGCGAGCCCGCGGCCGCATATCAGACGCCAACTGTAAATATCTGGAATCCTACTATCCGACGTGGAAATTCGGGAACGTTCCACACCCCCAGTTTGTCCACGTCAGCAGACTTGGATTCATAATATCTTCTTCTTCCTCCTCGCCCTTTCTCTCACCTAAACAACCAAAAAGTCGGCGATTATGTCTCTCTTCTCTCTCCGGCTCCCTCTGTTTCTCGTTCGAGTCTAAGCTCTTTATCTGCAAAATATCTGCAAACAGAAAATTATGATAATTAGAAAATTCACGGATCTAACTGTAATTCACTTGTAAAAGTTAGTAATTTATTTTACTTAAAATTTTTGTTTTTCTTTAATACTTTTTAACTGGATCGAGCTCCATAAACGGCGATTCCTGCATCTCTGGAGGTGATTGTTTCTTGTTTTCTTCTTTAAATTGCTGTTGTAAGTAGGATCTTTGGTTGTTATGAATTATCGGTTTGTTTAATTTAGTGTATGTTTCTTTTGCTGCAGAAGAAATGGTTTCTGTAGTTTTTATATATATATATATATATATATATATATATATATATATATATATATATATTAGGTTTATCACTAAATTTGCATTTTTTTAGGTCAATATTCATGGAGGTTTGGCGTTACTTTCTCTCGGGGCACTTCTCCTTTTCGCGTGACTTAGGGTTTGGAACATGTTTCGTGCATAGTTTTATTTTGTTTTTTGTGGCTACTTTGTAAAGTTTTCATTTCAGGGCAGTACTCTGTTCCTTGTGTTTGTGTTTTATTGTTAATGTTGTTGGTTATTGTGCTTTGTCTCATATGATGTTGTGGTTTTACAGGGGCGTCGCTGTTACTCTGTCTATTTGGAGCAAAGTTTAGCACATTAGGAAGATCCGGTCTACTTCGGAGTGGCCTGTATATATTTAGTTATAGATTTACATTTTCATGTTACTGTGTAATCGGCGAGTTGAGTATGGACTAGGTTCTCGGTGTGTATTTTTCCGAGATTCTCGAAGACAGACGCTATGTGCTATTTGTTTTGGCCATTCAAGAGGTTAATTCACCATTCTGAACTCGGGACGTCCTTATTATCAGTCTTTTTGAATCTGATTGACAGGGAGTGTACCGATGAGCGTTGATGGCGATGGGGGCGAAGATTTTCCGGAACTAAATCACCACCGGCAAGACAGGAAGAGGGAAGTTAAGGACAAGGTTGCCATTGAAGACCAACGGTTAGTGGAGGAAACTGAGTTGAAAAATACTCAAATAGCCAGGGACAATGTAAAAGATGAGCGAGAAGAGGTTGTTCTTCAAATACCGCAACAACAGCCTCAAGGACCAATGGTTTGCTGGGAGAGGTTCCTAAATCTTAGATCCCTTAAGGTTTTGCTGGTTGAAAATGATGATTCAACTCGCCATGTAGTCACTGCATTGCTCCGCAATTGTAGTTATGAAGGTTAGTGACTCTGTTTCTGTGACATCACATGATTCATATATAGGACCTGGTCTCTGGATACTGCTATACATAATAAAGAAATGTTGCACCATCCACATAAGAACTTTTCATTTGCTTCTTATCTTTCTTTCGTGTGTCTCTTCTATAAAATGTTCTATTCTGTTAAAAATTTGACTTGCCTAGAAGACCTATTCAGTTCTCTAACCTTTCATAGGCACCTACTTTCTCTAGCACATGCCTAGTTTGAAACTCAATACGCATCCATGTGGGTCTCTACACCCTTCCTCCGTTTCCCAGCTAGCAGCATGATGCTAGCTAAGGATACTATATCAAAGTTTGTACTGCAGTTCCCAGGTTCCCATGGATGGTTGTGTTTAGCTCTGCTATTATTTGTAATAATTCAGAACCTGGCATAGAAAGAGGTAGCTTATGTTGCAATTTTTACACGAGATTTTTCGTGCTTAGTATTGAAGTCGTATCATTCCTGCGTTGGTAATGGCCAAAAAAAAAAAAAACTATTCTTTTTCATTCTTCTTATGTATTTCTATTAGCCTCCACGTTACATCTCAGCTAGGATGTTATTGCAGAGATGCCTTGCTATAAGACCTTCTAAATCTTAGCAAGGGAACAACATCTAAAAGGTCTCATGGCAGAAGATTCAAAGAAAATTGAAACAGGAAAAAAGCCAATAAGAACTTGTACTCTAGCTTGCTATCTGGAAAATGCAAAATAACTTGTAGTCAAATAACCTGTTAAGAAGCTCAATGGATGGTTCAATTCAACATGACTTAAATACCAGAATATAACCCGTCCATTTACATTCCCATTTGGCTTGATTGCAGCCTTTAAATTGACCTCATTTGTCATATAAAAATTCTTTGACCCTTTGACTATATGACATATTTAATTAGTTCCTCGTATTCACTTACACGTTGCAAGTCACCTTTGTTCTTTTTGTATAGATGTCGAAGTACATAGTACTTTCTATTGTATGATGTAATCTTGTAAACTTTATCTTGATTGAAAAATAAGCCACTTTTTGTATTTTGTTGAAGATTTTCATAACAATGGTATTTTCTCTTCCTTGCATGGAGAAGTTAGAATATGATGCATCATGTACACGTACTACATTTATGTTGTCTTTCAATGCGTTGAAAATGGTAGTTTCAACTCGTACTATTATTTTAATGGTAAATTTTTTAATATAAAATAAAAATGCTCTTTGAAGTTCTTTTTCGTAAAAATACTAAATCTAAAATGGGGATGGGGTTGGGAGGAGTTCATTCAGGTTGAAAGAAGACCAACATACCAAATGTTTTTTGTTTAATTTCTTCTATTAAATAAAATGCCTTGTCCACTGAGCTAGCACTATCCACGTCTAGCAAAATATAATTTGTGGTGGACAGCTGAGACTGGGCTGAGGCCATAAACATAAGATGGTTGACCTTGAACCATATTTTGAGCTCAACCTTCAAGTCAAGTTTGGCCTTGATTGGCAATAGAACTTTCTGTTAAATATACCGTTGAGTCTTCAAACTAACCATCCTGTTGAGTTTTCACACTCAACTGCAAATGTTACTGCTTTTTCTACATATATTTCTAATCCCACATGTGTGTACTTGGCTGATTGGTTTAATTTTGCATCTCATCTATTTATTTATTAATTATTCGACAGTCTTTCATTTCATTTATGATTCTAATATGTATGTGTGCATTTTCAGTAATTGTAGCAGCAAATGGATTACAAGCATGGAAGGTACTAGAAGATTTGACCAATCATGTTGATCTTGTCTTAACTGAGGTAATCATGCCTTGCGTATCAGGTGTTGCACTTTTAAGCAAGATAATGAGCCATAAGACGCGGAAAAATCTTCCTGTGATTAGTAAGATTCTTTTTATGCCCATTTATAATTTTGTGGAATAGGAATAAATGTTTTATGAGAGTTTTCCAAGTTATACTTTTAACTATGACTTCTGATGATACTTGTATTCAGTGATGTCATCTCACGACTCAATGGGTATAGTCTTTAAGTGTTTGTCAAAGGGTGCTGTTGACTTTTTAGTGAAGCCAATCCGGAAGAATGAGCTTAAAAATCTTTGGCAGCATGTTTGGAGAAGATGCCACAGTGTGAGTTGTGATAATTTCCATATTGACATCAGATTGTCTGCCTAAATAATTTGGGAAGTTAATTTGCTTGCCCATTCTTCCCTTGAATCTCTCTCTGGCATCCGCAAGATAATGTAGATACTCTACTAATTATAAAGGGAACAGTATTCTTCCTCTGAGATAGGTATCTTGGAGCTATAGCTTCAATTTGAAAAAGCTACTTTTTTCGAAGCTTGCACAATAATTACTGAGTAAATTATTGTGGTACTGATTATATCTTATGTTTATCTCAAATTTCACACAACTAATTCTATTCTTCTTATCAGTCTAGTGGAAGTGGCAGTGAAAGCGGCACTCACACTCAAAAATCTGTGAAGTCAAAAAATGTTGAAAAATCTGACAATAACAGTGAAAGCAATGATGAGGAAGAGAATGAGAGTATTGGTCTGAATGTTGGGGATGGAAGTGACAATGGGAGTGGTACTCAGGTATAACTGTTTAAAACAACTTAACAAATTCTCCAGGGACCTTTTATGTAAGATTTCGCATATAATTTTAAGAGACTAGAAGATTCCACTATGCTGTTCATGAGTTTTAATTGACAGCTTTACGTTGTTTTTGATCTGCGCATTTATGTCTTTGTTCTGGCTGCTGCAAAATCAAGAAGTGAGATCTCTTTATTGTTATGCCAAATCTCAATCAATTTCTTTGCTTTTCTTTCATTTACGTGTGGTGTGTAAAATGGTATCAAGCAATCAATCATATATGCTACCCCTCCTTGAGCTATGACATAAAAAACTCTCGTGTTCCATCTATGAGGAAACTATGATATAATTATTTGTTATTGATGAATTACATTTTTGTCTCTTTAAATCTCAAAGTGAGCTCTTTGCAGTTGAAAATACAATATATTGTCAAAATGTCACTGAATTTTATTTTGTAGAGCTCTTGGACGAAACAAGCTGTAGAAGTTGACAGCTCCCAACTGGTGTCTCATTGGGATCAAAGAGTTGAGTGTCCTGATAGTACTTGTGCTCAGGTTGTCCACTCAAATGCTGAAACATGTGGCAACAAATTCATTCCTGTTGATACAAGAAGAGATAGTCTGGAACCGAAGGAACAAGTTGGTAAGCCTGGAGTTTTATTTTTACCCGTGTGGTTCTGTAGGAGTTTTGTATAAACCTATTTGTGCGTGTTTGTGTGTGATATATAGTCTTTATAATTTACAATTATGCTTCTTTTCAGATATTGTTGCAGCGGGCAAAGATTTGGAGATAGGCATGCCTGATAAACTGACTGTACAACTTGAGTTCCAAAAAGAGGATCCGACCCAACTCACAGGCAGAAAGAATAATCTGCTTGAGATGGGTTCCAGTAAGTTTAATGAGCAAATTAAGGGACACGTGGACTGTCATTGTGATAGTCCATCCAGCAAGCTAAAGTGTGAAACTCCTAAATGGACAAATGCTGTCACTAATGTTACAGATACTCAGATGGGTGACAGAGAGTTTGAAACTTCAAATAGACATTCCAAGGTCTTAGACATAAAAAATAAAGCCATTAATGTCACTGAAGAAATAGCATCCCTAGAGCTCAGTTTGAAAAGACTTAGAGGAGTTAAAGACACTGGGACAGCAATACAGGATGATCGGAATGTCTTGAGACGTTCAGACTCATCAGCCTTCTCAAGGTATAATGAAACTTTGGGGGTTGAAATTTTCAATCAAATAAATAATATGTTTTTATCCATTAATCCTTAGTCTATTATCTGAAGGTATAATGCAACATCCAATGCAAACAAGGCTCCCTCAAGGAATGTGGGAAGTAGTTGTCCACATGATAATTGCATAGAGGTTGCAAAGAAAGAGCATCAAGATATTCAATCTCATTCAAGTGGCAATCCTCCCAATAATAACTCCAATGGAGCTAGTAACAACATTGATATGGGCTCAACAACTAATAATGCTTTTTCCGAGTCATTTATTTTAAACAAGTCAGCAGCAGCAGCGGCAGCAGCATCTACTGTCCAACATATGCACCCATCATCTGCTTTCCATCCTGTGAAAAATGACCTTTCATGTGCTCCTCAGCAAATCATGGATAATGGTGATGATGTGACAGTTGGAATAGTTCTGGCTCAATCAAAGGTTGCCCACAAGGAACATCAAATTCAACACCTACATCACCATTATGATCACCATCAGGTTCATCCACATCTTGTCCACAGAATTCAACGACAGCAATCCCTAGATAACGATGATTTCTCATTGAAGAAATTGGCTGCACCTGCTCCACATTGTGGGTCATCCAATGTGCTGGGTGGGCCTGCAGAAGGTAATACTGGAAATTATAGCATCATTGGAAGTGCTTCAGGCAGTAATCATGGAAGCAATGGGCAAAATGGAAGTAGTACTGCAATTAATGTTGGAGGGACAAACATTGAAAGTGATAATGGAATTGCTGGGAAAAGTGGAAGTGGTGATGGTAGTGGGAGTGGGAGTGGAAACAGAATAGATGACAACAAGTCTGCACAAAGAGAAGCTGCCCTGACCAAGTTCCGACAGAAGAGGAAGGAGAGATGCTTCCGTAAAAAGGTACTGATACTTTGTTGTTTATATTTAGCTAGGTAGGTGTTGGGTAAGTTAAAATTTTCATTTTCAAGTATTTATTTTTAAAATTTTCATTTTCAAGTATTTCTCTGTTTTTCTTTAATGTATGCATCATATTGATTAGAAATGGAAACCAAATTGGTTCCTGCTGTAGTGTCTCCTTTCCTGCTGGTTGATTGGTAGGGTTTAAGAGGATGTAAATGCCTTGGGAACCTTAGATTTTGTGTGTTTTCACTCCAAACACCATATTATTGTGGAAACACTTGTTTCAAACTTACATATACGCTTCACGTTTATTAAATTATATTATGTGCCTTTCACCAAAAATATATATGTATATATATATACATTATATTATATGCGTCCTTGTTAATTTGTTATACGTACTGCATTTATTATTTATACCAATATTTGGTTTACCCTGGGGAAATATGAATTTGTTTGGACAAGGTGACAGCCATGAACTTCTAGACCTAAATGAACTGTCATATATAGGAGATATCAGAGAGAGTCCCACTTTGTACTAATTAAATATGTTGTCAAGGTTCTTCCACATCCACTCAAGTCACTGAATGGATCACCGATATGGTGATACATACATACTGAGGTATATGTTTCTCAGTTTTGGCATGTAGTATGATGCATCCATGGCAAAAGGATTTTGAGCTATATGAGCCATTCTTGAATCACCTAGCACTTTTAAGGAACAAGGGTGCTTTTGACAATGATATTGAATTCAAGGGCATTGATTCAAGAAAATAATATGTTTATTTTTCGCAGTTTTTCTCTGATTGTTGAAGAATTTATGTTGTTTTCTGGTTATTCAGGTCCGATACCAAAGCAGAAAGAGACTAGCAGAACAGCGACCCCGTGTCCGGGGTCAATTTGTGAGGCAGCCAACAAGTGAGAACACGAGCACAGGGACAGACAGCTAATTCTTTCACACCTTTCCCTTGAAAGCAGATCTAGTGTGGCTGTGACGGGTTTTACTTGCAAAGTGAAATGGTTTGCACCTCTCGACAGACTGTGTGCTTGTAGGGAGAGGGTGGTTTCTATGTATTTGGAGCTGTGAACTAATTTGAGAAGCTGTTTGGGACGCCTTCTTCAACTGTATTTTATTTTCTGTACAATTTTTATTCATACTCTACATGAGGAGCAGGGACGGCTAAAAAAAAAAGCCCTCATATTTATATTATATGACCACCATACTTTTCTTTTATAATTAAAATAAAAAACGCAATTCGGTAAATTTTGTCATGACTACTTTCTTCCTTGAGCTACTCAAAGCACTTTGTGCAATGAATAATCAAACTTGGTAGATTAAAAATAAAACGTTGAGGTAAAAAGTAAGAAAAAATGTATATATCAGAACCAAATTTCAGGTGAAAAGATAGACAATTCCTTCTCGTGGACAAAAATATTTTGAGTCATTGGTCTCAGTGGCATTGTTAAATGGCTAATGATCAATTGGTTATGTTTGAGTGGATTTTTCTCAATCTTAAGTAGTTTTCAATGTTTTCAGTTTTTATTATTATTATTTATTCATTGTCTTCTGTTCTTGTCACGTCTTCTCTTTATTTTCATTAGAAAAATATAAAGTAAATTAATTAAAAAAAATTAAGATCTCATTTGTGGAGCCTTTTCCATCCACTACATGATCATGTTTATGCCCATCTGATCCGAGAGTCAAGTCTGGCCCATTTTTAATCATGCATTTATTTTTTAAATTCCACATACGAATTAAAAACACTAAAAAAAAATGGTCATAAATAATCATTATTTAATCAGCACATTAAATTGATTGTATGTGGGTGACATCTACCTTGTAGGATTGCAACCCTCGGAAAAAAGTTTCTCACCAAACAAACAGGCGGTGAGGCAAAGCCTACAGGCAGGAGATCCACATGGAATCTAATGTAGCTGTTGAAAACATTTATTTATTTTATTTAGCACCAAACCAAAAAAAAAATAGACGTACAGTATTTAATTATTTTTGTACAAGTGGCATATAAAAAGGAGGGGAATATTTAAATACAGATATACATACTATATATATATATATAGAGAGAGAGAGAGAGAGACGGGTGGGTGGCACGTGCAGTGCAAAATACAACTACCAGTCGCAGGCGAAGAATTTCGGTTTAGAAATTTGGAAGTTGGGAGAGAGATCTCCACGCGTCTTCAGGAACCACGCCCTCCCAATCTCCCAACGACCTTTTCATATTCCCCCCAACACTCTTTCAACCACTCCTCCAATATTTTCTACTCTTAGTAAGTACTACCTGACAAATTCACGATCCCCTCTCACTCTCTGAGTCAAATTTAATTTTTACAAACAAATAACACAATTTTCCCATGCACGTATATATATATATATATATATATATATATATATATATATATATACACACACACACACTTACGTCCCCAACTTTTTAATTCATAATGCATATAATTTATAATTTATCCTCCAGTAGAATTCTTTTTCATATCAATAAAGTAACAGAGAATGTCTTATAAAGAATTTAGGAGAAGATATTATTTTATTTAGCAAATTAAAATTATAGATGTTTAATTAGATTTAATGAAATTCTAGATGGCAGTCACATTTGCGTTTTTTTATATGTCAAGGACATTATCTTTACCACTCTAGAAACTAGATACGATTTGCTCACCCCATCACATTTTTCTTTAAAAAAAATTTCCACTTATTCAAGTGTTGGTGAAGCTCACTCACACTCACGCAAATCCATCATTACAAAAGGTCAAGAGCCATCATTGAATTTTTCTAAGCAAGGTTGAAACTAAGGGAAAAGCTTTTTAGTTTTTTTCAAAGCTGTTATTGATTAATTAGGCGGCTTTCCACCGTCAATGTAAGTGAAATCTCAATGGAAATGATAGAGAGATCTAAAGAAAGATTTTTATTAGATAATCTGTGATTCAACTCACAGCAGGTAATTTTAAGCAGGGCCATGTTGTGGTGTTATATATATATATATATATAAATATAATATGTGCACTAAAGTTATATGCATTCATACAAAACCTTGGCCCCTTTTCGTTACTTGCACTAATATTCACACCCCATGAACAACGTACCTAACTTCTATCGTTAATTCTTTATTCTACACAAATCAAATATAATTTTAATATATTTTTTCACTTCCTATAACAACATTCGTAACCCCAAAACCATAACAGTCTTCTTTTCTATCCAGTTCACACCCGAAATATAAAATGAAACTTTGTAGTCCTATAGAACATTTAAATTAGCCTCGTCAACTTCCCAAAGTACAAATTTTTTTCTTAGAGTTCATTTTAAAGTAGCATTTTGTGTGTGTGCAGAGTTGCGTTAAATTACAATGAATGGTCATCTCAATATTATTCTGTAATCCTTCACGCTGTTGGCCTTCAACCCTCCAAATAAATGGTGAGGATTCGAAGATTCATGGTACACCAATCTTTGCACATCTTCTTCTTCAATATTTTACTATTCACCAATTATTACAGTGATAAATGCACAACCAATTTCAGTCACCTGGCCTTCATGTTTCTTTACAGATGGCTTTGGTACAGTTTACACTCTCCATGTCTAGCTGATAGGACGAGGCTAACCCCTCATCATTGGGTTAGCGAGTGTCCTACACGCGCCATAGTTGTCCCTAGGACTGGGTTTTCCTTCCTACACTACACTACGTCTTCAGCACAGCACTTAGTTTGGTTTGGAGATTGATAATGCAAATGAGAACAGTGAGTCAAAAGGGATACAGAGACAGTTAGTTGGCCGTACCACTAGAGGCTCATTGTCCAAGACACTGATTGAGAGCTTCTGAGACCACAGAAGTGCGAGCTAGAGAGAGAGAGAGGGAGAAGGTAAGGAAAAGAAAACCCAGGCTGTTAAATCCCAAAGAACAAAATTTTGAAAACAAAATAAAGAAGCAATTTTTATCTATTTATTTTCCTTTTTACAGAAACGATAAAAACGTAATGGAAGATAGTTGGTTAATGGTTAGCTTCCCTCAGTTTCATCTTCTTTAACTTTACCTTATGTTCGTGTCGAAGTGTGAAATTTCCTTACATTTTGGTTTAAGTAGCTTTAAGAACAAAAACACACACATATACTCTCTCTGTGTGTGTCTCTCTCCCTTGAATGGTTACCATTAGATAACCTCAGAAGCTCGAAAAATCTTCTGAGTCAAATCCTTTCAGTTGTTCTGGTGTTTTGAAGTAAAAAATAAGACAGGCCCAATATTTTATTTGTGATATAAATATGCACGGTGGTGTTTAAGTGTAAAAATTTGGTTTAAGGTATCCCCCTATCCGAGGTCAAAGTTCTTGCATTTTGGTCACGTTTATATATTATCTTCTTTTAGATTTTAATTCCTATTTTTTGGATTTATTTTTTTATTTTCTTACAATTGTTAATTTCCACTGTAATGCAGGTTGAACAATATGTTATAAACTGAGATTGTAGATGAGATTTTAGGTAACCTAGCCACTTTAATTGTCTGTTTATGGAAGCCTTTCTGGTTTGTTCCCAGCTTGTTTCCTCTTATTATGATTTCTACGAAGTAAATGCTGTTTGAAATCTTGTGTGATTTATCTTGCCACTCTTCAATTTCTGAGCTGCTCTTCATTCTTCGTTTGCTTTCTTCAATTGTATTATTTGCTGCTATTGTTTTGAAGGGGAAATAGAGAGTCAAATTTCGTGCTTGGATTTGTCTGTCCTTTCTTGTGGTTCTTGAGTTCTGTGTTCTTGTTGCTGGTGTTGAATTAGTTGGAATTTGTATGGCTTTTGGTAAAGATTGTGACTTGTAGAATATGAAGCTTTTGGAGAACTGAAAATTGATGTATGGTTAATCATTGTGATTTTTAGAGAGAAAAGATTCAAATTTTCAAAAGAGCTCCATGGGCCACTTGCAATGTTTGGACGAGATTCGTTGTTATTGGAAACAAATTCTGAGCAGCTAAGAGAGAAGAACCGAGCTTGTAAAAATACTAAAAGGAACTGCAAACTTCGTGTTTGAAACCAAAAGTTGGTAATTTTATGGAATTGGAAGGTTGGACAACAGACTGATCTTGGACCTAGCAAGGATTTATAAATCAAAATGGGAGTGGGAATGCAGTGATGTTCTTAGTTCATGCTTGAAAGTATGATAGGGAATTTTCAAGAGGTTCAGATGGACAACTCAGAAGCTCAACTGGGTGTTCCTATTATTGTTTTAGTCCATTAAGTCATTCAAGTTTTGTAGTGAATTGAGTATCAATGCTGTCATGCGTGGATTGGTGTCATATACAAGTATGCTATTACTTATATAAATGTGTACTTTGGGTTAAATGAGGAAGCATATCAGGCCTGCATTCTCAGGAAAAAGCTTTGAATTTAAGTATAAATATCTAGAGAATTTCTGTAGGGAAGTTCAGTTTAATTGTCTGGAACATGATAGTGGTGATTGTTTATGAGTAATTTTATTTTGGATCCACTAATCTATAGTGTTACTTACATAGTTTATCTGACTTAAAAAGGATTAGTTATTTTGCATAATGATGATAAATCTGCTATAATTGATTTGCTTGCTGCTTAAATCCATAGATTGAAATTATCTTTATTCAAATTGCGCGGCAGTGTGTTCCTTAAATTTAAAGAAACTCAAAATATTTTTTTTGCTTTAGGTACAAAAGTTGTAAATTATTGCCCCCTGAATAAAGGAAAACTCAGTCGTCCTGGCATGAGATGGTTGGCCTTCCATATTTTCCTTTTTCTCGTGCTGGTGTATCATGCGCCAAAAGTACATAATCAGGACATCATACGTTAATTGGAAATGGATGTTAAGGAGGCAGAGCGGATAGTTATAGCTAAACCAGTTGCTTCAAGGCCTACTTGTTCGAGCTTTAGGTCCTTCTCAGAGCTCCTTTCGGGTGCCATTAATGCCTCACCCTCCCACACATCTTCTGAAACTACAGTTCCTGCCATTAGACCAAAGACAGTAAGGTTCAAGCCAATGGTGAATCCATCATCTGCCGGATTGTTTTCTTCCCAGGTATTCTAATAATGAGTATTTATGTTTCTTTTTAGGACTTTTTTTCCCCCCCTACCTCATGGTGCTAAAAATTTCAGGATGAGATTACTGGTGTTGCTGTCTGTCATCCACCTGATATGGCTTCTAAGTCTGATGGTAAATCAGCTGTCATATACAAACCATTGGCAAAAGTTGTATCAAAGGCCACTGTTTCTCTCCTGGCAAACATGGTAAGTAGGAAGAGTTCACATGTTCCTAATTAATTGGTCCACTCCCATTCTTTTCTGGCACATATATTTTGTTCTGATTTTGCTTTAGAAATTAGTTTTATTCAATAGATATACATGGAATTGAAGGGAGAAAAAAAAAAAAAAAAGGATATTTGAGATCTCAATTTTGAACGACATCTTTTTGACCAGGGAAACTTCAGCAACAGCCTCCAACAAACACCACCATCTCTCGATTCCCGAATTCAACATCCAAAACTAGAAAAATACTGTATGAGATCATCCCAGCTCAGCTCAAATCTACACCAGAATCTTTTATCACAAGCTGACACTAATCAGACAATTGAGACCTCAAAAATGGTACCACAAAACCAGGAGGAGGATCCAAAATCTTTACCATCCACTGCAAATAGTGATAGGCCTTCCTATGATGGATATAATTGGAGAAAATATGGGCAAAAGCAAGTCAAAGGAAGTGAGTATCCGCGAAGTTATTATAAGTGCACACATCCAAATTGTCCTGTGAAAAAGAAAGTAGAGAGATCTTTGGATGGACAGATTGCAGAAATTGTCTACAAGAGTGAACACAACCATTCGAAACCTCAGCCTCCTAGGCGTAGTTCATCGGGGACAAAAGGATTAGGATTTGCATCTGATGGGACAGCTATAGATAACAACACCCAGTTACAAAGTAGTCACCTCAATGAAAGGAATGAAGGTTCCGAAGGGAAAATAGAAAATCCCAATGAAACTGGATTATCCGGGCATTCTTATCAAGGCAGAGCTCCACAATTTTACGATTCTCTTGCTAGTGGAGGAATAAGTGCTGGTGGAGGAACTCCTGATAACTCTTGTGGTCTTAGTGGGGAATGTGAGGAAGGAAGCAAGGGACTTGAGGTGGAGGATGATGAACCGAGAAGTAAAAGAAGGTAAGAAAAAAGTAAATTTTAACAGCAAGCAGAACCAACTTATTCATGTTATTAGATTAAAATGAGAACACCAGTGCTTATCAAAGATATAATATAACTCTACAGAACTAAAAGGAAAACATAACATAGTCTGTAGGAGTGTAGAAACTGTAAGCTTTTTAGTGTATCTCGTTTCTTTCATTCTAACAAGGGCATTACTACTGTAATTTGCCCCCGCCTTCAAGTCTAATGTTAATGTCTTTCTTTGAACCATTCCTTCTACTTCAGAAAAGGTGAGAATCCATCCAATGAAGCAGGCACAACAGGGGATGGTGTTCAAGAGCCTCGCCGTGTGGTGCAAAATTCCACAGATTCTTCTGAGATTTTTTCTGATGGCTTCCGCTGGAGGAAATATGGGCAGAAAGTTGTAAAGGGAAATCCATATCCCAGGTTAGGTCCTGATGACCTGTTTAAGATGTTTGTATATATCTCACTGAAAATATTATCTCATTGAGATTCAAGGTTCAATGTGGTCACCAAAGATCCTGATGGAAAAGAGAAAGTTCTTAGTTTTATTGACTCTTTTTAAGATTAAAAGTTTTTCAAAGTTGCACTTGTTCACGAATGGAGCTTCCCAAGTCTTCAAATTCTATCGACCTCTTTGCTAAGTTTCTGAAATTTTAAGACAATTCTTTCTAAAGCATCAACACAAGGTCATGTTTGGCTAGTTGGTTACAGAACTAGAATAGAAGCTGCATTTTCTTTTTCTTGTGGGCTTTCTCTCACACTAGATTGTAATCGTTATTGCAGAAGTTACTACAGATGTACCAGCCTCAAATGCAACATGCGGAAACATGTTGAAAGGGCATCAGATGATCCAAGTGCTTTTATAACAACGTATGAAGGTAAACACAACCATGAAATGCCACTGAGGAGCTCGAATCCGGTGTCTTCTGAAACCGATGCTCAGCCTCCTACAAGTAAAGACAGACCTTGAGAAACCACTTTGAATTCCATCTGAATCTCCGACCAGAAATGTCCGATGGAGTGCAAAGGGTACCAGATGCCAAAATGAGTTGCAGTGATTTTGATGCCCCCATCGAATGGTCTGCTTGAAAGCTGTTTCATTTGTCTGCTTGATGAAGACAGTTCATGTCATTAACCTTTAGCTTCTTAGTTGATACTTCATTCTCTGGCAGCTTTGAAGTCTTTGAATACAACAATGAATCCTTTTGTGCCTTTATAAGATGCAGTGTAACATCAAACAGATACATTTATTATACAAATTATATTTCATGTATTTACAAATTATAACATTATATATATTTTTGTTATATTTTTATATAAAGAGAAAATGAGCCAAATAATTTGCACAAAATCAGGGTACGTGGGGCAGGGAATTGTATTTATAATCTAAGGCCTTATATGTTCAAACGTGATTCCTACTATCAAAATCACATAACAATAATAATAAGGTATTTTGAAAAAGTGTACAGTGTAAAGATAAAATATATACTTTATTTCTATTCCCTTCCTTTTTTTTTTTTTTTTTTGGGAATTTTGCAATGGATAGAGTCGACCAAATGGAGGGTCCAAACGCAGCCGTTTTATGACCAGCTGTCTGAAAATTTTTTAAATGGAAATTGTTAAAAAATAAATAAATAAACTTGAGGCTCTTTTTAAGGCGATCCACACCGTTGGCCCAAGAGTATCTTATCCATGCCATTATTCGGCGTAGATTCACAGCTAATAGTACAACAATTAATTAGGGTAGAAAATGGGAATAATATAAACGACGCCGTTCCCTTGTGTCCAAAGAGAAAAACGACGACGTTTAGCTCTTTAAAGGAAGGTTCCTCTTACCATTTCTAGCCAATTGGAAAATTTATGGAAAATAAAATAAAATAAGTGAAGAAATTAAAGGTTGTCCCAAACGCGAACGAGTGACATGCAGAGACTGGAGAGTGTCTGCTGTTGGTGTGTTTCAGTGTTGAAGAGCTAGTATGGTTGATTGATTCTTTATCTCCCTCTTCCTCTCTGGCTACAAGGGTTTACAGACTTGTTAGAGAGTGAGAGACAAAAAGAAGAAGAAGTAAGAATAAACCAAGGGTTGGATTCCTTCTTGTTGCAATAAAGCTAAGACCAAGAAGAAGAAGAAGGAGAAGACAGAGAAGCAGGACAAACCAGCTGACCAGATCAAATTAACTCCAGATACTCGTGTATATGTTTTTATATGTTTCTACTCATGTTTTGAGACAATTTTGCAATTGGATTCTTTTCTTGTTGGGATTCCCTTAGGGGTGTTTCTGATCATTGCTTTTGCTTGTACGTTTCCAATCTTTTTGGCCCTTTGAACTTTAATTTTCGTAGATTCTTTATTAGCTTCTTTCTGATAAAATCCATGACCTCATATTAGTATAATTAGAGAGGATGTTTTTCACTCAATATTCAATATGCTCATCACCTCTTATTTCTCTTTCTAGTTCACTGTATCTATGAACTGTAGTCAAAGCAAGCTTAGATTCTTATGATTTTAGTCCATGAAGCCAATGTTGGAACATTCTTTCATGTATCAGGTTGTATTTATTAAGATCCCAAATGTGTTGAAATTACTTAAAGATGCATTTATGACGTCAAGTTTCTAAACACATGCATTAATCATAAAGTATAGTTCTTGGCATTTATAATACTTCTTTGTTTAGATGAAGGGTACTGAAAAATTATGAAGGGTACTGAAAAATTCATGTGCAGGAAATTTTGCCTTGCAATACGAGAAAACAGTCATTCCATTATGTCATTTATCTTCGTTTTTTTTTTCCTGGTTATATTTCCTCAATTATGAAAATCTATCCCAACACCTCCTTTGGCTCAAGATTTTCGTCATCTTTATTTTGTTGCCTGTTTCATATTTCAGAAATTTTGCAGACAAATTCATCTCTGAGTGCAAAGGAGGGTTCCAAAAATGGAGGACCTGATCACATTGCAGCACAGACTTTTCCTTTTCGTGAGTTGGCCGCTGCAACTAGGAATTTTAGGGCTGAATGTCTCTTGGGTGAAGGAGGTTTTGGTCGAGTATACAAAGGGCGTCTGGAAAGTACTAATCAGGTTAGTTAGAGATATTATTAATAATGCTGTGAGTAAAATAACAAAGTGAAACCTAGTGGGATGTAGGTTAGAGAAATTCAACTCAGTTTAAAACCTTTGTTTTGCTTGATGTAGGTTGTAGCAATCAAGCAACTCGATCGTAATGGATTGCAGGGAAACAGGGAGTTCCTTGTTGAAGTGTTGATGTTAAGTCTCCTTCACCACCATAACCTTGTTAATCTTATTGGTTATTGTGCTGATGGAGATCAAAGGCTTCTTGTTTATGAGTATATGCCTCTAGGGTCTTTGGAAGACCATTTACACGGTACATACTTTGAGTTAGATCCACATGCTTCCTATTCTTTTATAACTTATTTCTCTTACCGAATGTCTGTTCATAACCTTATTTTGCAGATATCTCACCTGGTAAAAAAAAACTTGATTGGAGTACAAGAATGAAAATAGCTGCTGGTGCAGCAAAAGGACTGGAGTATTTACATGACAAAGCTAGCCCTCCTGTTATCTACAGAAATTTGAAATGTTCCAACATTTTGCTTGGGGAAGGTTGTCACCCAAAGTTATCTGATTTTGGCTTGGCTAAACTTGGACCTGTTGGGGATAACACACATGTATCTACTAGGGTCATGGGGACCTATGGGTATTGTGCTCCGGAATATGCGATGAAGGGTCAACTGACATTGAAATCAGATGTTTATAGCTTTGGGGTAGTACTTTTGGAAATTATTACAGGCAGGAAAGCAATTGACAGCTCAAAGCCTACTGGAGAGCAGAACTTGGTTGCATGGGTAAGAAATTCAACTTCTGGTGTCGTGCTTTTCTAGTTGAAATTATTAGTAACAGGGATCAGCTTTTTCGAAGTCTTTTTAAGTTGTAACTAGAAAAACCTTCTGTTTCATATGAGATGTCTCTTTGTTTTTGCTGAATTAAGTAGTTATTATTTGGTTATCTTGTCAGTAAAATGCTCATAATAGTCGTCTACTGAATTTTGGTGATAACTAATGTTGTTACTAGTCCAATAATGGTTGTCTACTTATTGAATAATCAAAATATTTCAATATGAAGTGTTCATTTTCAGTCGTCACATGTGACAGACGTTACCTCACTTAAATCATGCATACGGGACATTAGAACTTTCCTATACATTTGTTTTGGAATATTTCGTGGACTGAAATATAGAGCAGGTCTAATAATTGAAGGCCGATAACATGCTTAAAGGGTATCCTGGTCAGTTAATGGTACCTCCTTAATGAACACTTTCATATAGGCAATAAAACATTAATAAAAAATACAATAATGTTCAAGATTAAGCTTTAACTGTTCTTTGCTTTTTAAAAGAACCGAAGTATATTGGTTTATGCATATGTGTGTGTCTGGATGTTTCTGTACGTATATCATAAACTGAAATTTTAATACCAGGATTAGACCAATAATTCAATGAAATGTGTGAAGGAGGATTTATTCTTCTTCTTTTTTCTCTTTTGTTTATTCCAATGTTTTTGGAGGAAACAAGCTAATATAATGATCACTTTCAGGCAAGATCCTTGTTCAAAAATCGGAGGAAATTTTTACGAATGGCTGATCCAGTGCTCCAAGGTCAATTTCCTCGAAGGTGCTTATACCAAGCTCTCGCTGCTGCAGGAATGTGTGTTCAGGAGCAGCCTAATATGCGACCAGTCATAGCTGATGTTGTCGAAGCTTTGGATTACATTGCTTCTCAAAAATACGACCCTGATACAGAACCAGTCCAAAGCTGTCGTTTTTCCCCTGGTACTCCTAGAACCATGAGGGATAGTGAAAAGAAAGCTGAGTGGTGGTAGTGCGATGGATTTGAAACCA
Organism: Rhamnella rubrinervis; assembly: GCA_007844105.2. NCBI lineage: Eukaryota > Viridiplantae > Streptophyta > Magnoliopsida > Rosales > Rhamnaceae > Rhamnella > Rhamnella rubrinervis. Next base: position 17,381,562 of record CM017583.2, on the reverse strand, counting down.
GAAGATTGACACAAGGCTATTCTGTTACTCGTTGCAAGTTGTTGAGTATACTCCGAACACCGGTGGCTTCTTAAAGGCCTTCCAGCTTTTTTACTGCTATGGTACTTTCTGATATGCTAATAGGGAATCCATAGATGGTTATGGTTGATGATGACTGATTTCAGAGCTTAGTTCATGAATGCTTGTCGGCTGCAACTTATTTGTGCGAAGTTAATCAAGTAATGAAAATTTTACCTCTTTTTCTTTTGGATGTATATGCACAGGAAGAAGGTTGAATTTCATATGCTGGTGCACCTTCTTGGTAGTAGTTGTTTTCTATTGTGTAAATATGCATTCTTTAAAAAGGCATAGATGTTTTGAACCTCTGGGGAATATTGGTTGTACAGTTCTGCTGTGTATTTAACTTTTGACGGTTGTGTAAGTTGAATGGTTAAACCATGATGGTATCTTTTATTATTACAATGAAGTACATACGGACGTTGAAAGTGAGAGTTTTAAATGTAATAATCAATGACGTGTAAAGATCAATGAAAATGTCTTTCATTAGCTTGTATTTACTTAATTTAACTTCATAGGCATCCTTTGTTTCTTAAAGAAATTGAGCAAAGGTAGATGTCACCCACAGCTTTGAAGTCTTTGAATACAACAATGAATCCTTTTGTGCCTTTATAAGATGCAGTGTAACATCAAACATACTAATAAGATACATTTATTATACAAATTGTTTTTCAAGTATTTACAAATTATAATATTATATATATTTTTGTATAAAGAGAAAATAAGCCAAATAATTTGCACAAAATCAGGGTACGTGGGGCTGGAATTGTATTTACAATATATTTTCTAAGGCCTTATATGTCCAAACGTGATTCCTACTACCAAAATCACAAAATAATAATAATAATAATAATAATAATAATAAGTGTAAAGATAAATATATATTTTATTTCTTTGCCCTTGTTGTTTTTTTTTTTTTTGGGAATTTTGCATGGGATAGAGTCAACCAAATGTAGGGTCCAAACACAGCCGTTTAATGACCAGCTGTCCGTAAATTTTTTAAAAAATAAATAAACAAACTTGAGGTTCTTTTTTAAAGCGATCCACACCGTTGGCCCAAGAGATCTCATCCATGCCATTCATTCGGCGTAGATTCGCAGCTCATAGTTACGGGCGGCCCACCATACAATAATTAATTAGGGTAGACAATGGGAATAATATAAACGACGCCGTTCCCATATGTCAAAAGAGAAGAACGACGACGTTTAGCTCTTTGAAAGAAGGTTCCTCTTACCATTTCTAGCCAATTGGAAAATTTATGGGAAAAAAAAATAAAATAAAAAAAAGTGAAGAAATTAAAGGTTGTCCCAAACGTGAACGCGGTGAAATGCAGGGACCGGAGAGGGTCTGCCATTGGTGTGCTTCAGTGTTGAAGAACTAGTATGGTTGATTGATTCTTTGTCTCCCTCTTCCTCTCTGGCTACAGTGGTTTACAGACTTGTTAGAGAGTGAGAGAGAAAAAGAAGAAGAAGTGAGAATAAACCATGGGTTGGATTCCTTGCTCTGGCAATAAAGCTAAGACCAAGAAGAAGAAGAAGACAGAACAGCAGGAAAAGCCAGTTGACCAGATCAAATTAACTTCAGGTACTCGTGTATATGTTCTTATATTGGTATTCATATACATCAGGTCTTGCTAGCAGTCAATTTTGGTTCATTGGGGGTTCATTATTTTGGTTCCTGCTCTTATTTGATTTTTGTTTTATATTGATCAAAAGCTGATAAATTTGTGTTTTTTTCTTTTTCTTTCTTATTAGGCTGAGGTTGTTAGTGTGTAAAGAGATGAATGATTTTGTTGTCTTGCTTTAGTATTCGTAGTTAATTTATTCTATTTAATTTGTTTATTAGTAAATTTTTAGAGAGTTTCTACTTATGTTTTGGGACAATTTTGCAATTGGATTCTTTTCTTGTTGGGATTCCTTTAGGGGTGTTTCTGATCATTGCTTTTGCTTCTACGTTTCCAATCCTTTTGGCACTTTGAATTTAATTTTCGTAAATTCTTAATTAGCTTCTTTCTGATAAATTAGAGAGGATGTTTTTCACTCAATATTCATATGCTTATCACTTCTTATTTCTCTTTCTAGTTCACTGTATTTGTGAACTGTAGTCAAAGCAAGCTTAGATTCTTATGCTTTATCAAAAAAAGCTTAGATTCTTATGATTTTAGTCCATGAAGCAAATGTTGGAACATTCTTTCATGGATTAGGTTGTATTTATTAAGATCCCAAATGTGTTGAAATTACTTAAAGATGCATTTATGATGTCAAGTTTCTAAACACATGCATTAATCATAAAGTATAGTTCTTGGCATTTATAATACTTCTTTGTTTAGATGAAGGGTACTGAAAAATTCATGTGCAGGAAATTTTGCCTTGCAATACGAGAAAGCAGTCATTCCATTATGCTTTTTTCTTCGTTTTTTTTTTCCTGGTTATATTTCCTCAATTGTGAAAATCTATCCCAACACCTCCTTTGGCTCAAGATTTTCGTCATCTTTATTTTGTTGCCTGTTTCATATTTCAGAAATTTTGCAGACAAATTCATCTCTGAGTGCAAAGGAGGGTTCCAAAAATGGAGGACCTGATCACATTGCAGCACAGACTTTTCCTTTTCGTGAGTTAGCAGCTGCAACTAGGAATTTTAGGGCTGAATGTCTCTTGGGTGAAGGAGGTTTTGGTCGAGTATACAAAGGGCGTCTGGAAAGTACTAATCAGGTTAGTTAGAGATATTTATAATAATGCTGTGAGTAAAATAACAAAGTGAAACCTAGTGGGATGTAGGTTAGAGAAATTCAACTCAGTTTAAAACCTTTGTTTTGCTTGATGTAGGTTGTAGCAATCAAGCAACTCGATCGTAATGGATTGCAGGGAAACAGGGAGTTCCTTGTTGAAGTGTTGATGTTAAGTCTGCTTCACCACCATAACCTTGTTAATCTTATTGGTTATTGTGCTGATGGAGATCAAAGGCTTCTTGTTTATGAGTATATGCCTCTAGGGTCTTTGGAAGACCATTTACACGGTACATACTTTGAGTTAGATCCGCATGCTTCCTATTCTTTTAAAATTTATTTCTCTTACCGAATGTCTGTTCATAACCTTACTTTCCAGATATCTCACCTGGTCAAAAAAACCTTGATTGGAGTACAAGAATGAAAATAGCTGCTGGTGCAGCAAAAGGACTGGAGTATTTACATGACAAAGCTAGCCCTCCTGTTATCTACAGAGATTTGAAATGTTCCAACATTTTGCTTGGGGAAGGTTATCACCCAAAGTTATCTGATTTTGGCTTGGCTAAACTTGGACCTGTTGGGGATAACACACATGTATCTACAAGGGTCATGGGGACCTATGGGTATTGTGCTCCAGAATATGCAATGACAGGTCAACTGACATTGAAATCAGATGTTTATAGCTTTGGGGTAGTACTTTTGGAAATTATTACAGGCAGGAAAGCAATTGACAGCTCAAAGTCTACGGGAGAGCAGAACTTAGTTGCATGGGTAAGAAATTCAACTTCTGGTGTCTATGTGCTTTTCTACTTGAAATTATTAGTAACAGGGATCAGCTTTTTCGAAGTCTTTGTAAGTTGTAACTAGAAAAACTTTTCTGTTTCATATGACATGTCTCTTTATTTTTGCTGAATTAAGTAGTTATTATTTGGTCATCTTGTCAGTAAAATGCTCATAATAGTTGTTTACTGAATTTTGATGATAACTAATGTTGTTACCAGTCCAATAATGGTTGTCTACTTATTACATGGTCAAAATATTTCAATATGAAATGTTCATTTTCAGTCGTCACATGTGACAGACGTCTCACTTAAATCATGCATGTGGAACATTGAAACTTTCCTATACTTTTAACATTTGTTTTGTAATATTTTGTGGACTGAAATACAGAGCAGGTCTATTAATTGAAGGCCGATAACATGATTAAAGGGTATCCTGGCCAGTTAATGGTACCTCCTTAATGAACACTTTCATATAGGTAATAAAACATTAATAAAAAATACAATAATGTTCAAGATTAAGCTTTCACTGTTCTTTGCTTTAACCGAAGAATATTGGTTTATGCATATGTGTGTGTCTGGATGTTTCTGTACATATATCTTAAACTGAAATTTTAATACCAGGATTAGACCAATAATTCAATGAAATGTGTGAAGGAGGATTTCTTCATCTTTTTCCTCTTTTGTTTATTTCCTTGTTTTTGGATGAAACAAGCTAATATAATGATCACTTTCAGGCAAGACCCTTGTTCAAAGACCGGACCAAATTTTCACAAATGGCTGATCCAGTGCTCCAAGGTCAGTATCCTCCAAGGGGCTTATACCAAGCTCTCGCTGTTGCAGCAATGTGTGTTCAGGAGCAGCCTAATATGCGACCAGTCATAGCTGATGTTGTCACAGCTTTGAATTACCTTGCTTCTCAAAAATACAACCCTGATACACAACCAGTCCAAAGCTCTCGTTTTGCCCCTGGTACTCCTAGAACCAAGAGGGATAGTGAAAAGAAAGCTCAGTGGTGGTAGTGCGATGGATTTGAAACCAGAAGATTGACACAAGGCTATTCTGTTACTCGTTGCAAGTTGTTGAGTATACTCCGAACACCGGTGGCTTCTTAAAGGCCTTCCAGCTTTTTTACTGCTATGGTACTTTCTGATATGCTAATAGGGAATCCATAGATGGTTATGGTTGATGATGACTGATTTCAGAGCTTAGTTCATGAATGCTTGTCGGCTGCAACTTATTTGTGCGAAGTTAATCAAGTAATGAAAATTTTACCTCTTTTTCTTTTGGATGTATATGCACAGGAAGAAGGTTGAATTTCATATGCTGGTGTGCCTTGTTGATAGTAGTTATTTTCTATTGTATAAATATGCATTCTTTAAAAAGGCATGGATGTTTTGAACCTCTGGGGAATATTGGTGGTACAGTTCTGCTGTGTATTTAACTTTTGACAGTTGTGTAAGTTGAATGGTTAAGCCATGATGGCATTTTTTTATCATTGCAATGAAGTACATACGGACGTTGAAAGTGATAGTTTTAAATGTAATAATCAATGAAGTATAAAGAACTATGAAAATGTCTTCCATTAGCCTGTATTTACTTAATTAAACTTCATAGGTATCCTTTGTTTCTTAAAGAAATTGAGCAAAGCTTCAATACCCTCTACCTGGTTCCTATCCTGTACTGTGGCTGTTACTGATTCTTGAAAGAGAGACAAACTACAGTACTAAAGAAAGCCTAATAAAAAGAACTTGGTTTTCCTCGTGATGATACAAAGATGTTTATAAATTGACAAGCTTTACAAATAATCTGTACGATACCAAATATTTATCTTAGAAAGTCTGAACTTAATTGTGAAGGATCAATAAAATATTAGGTTGCGTAAACATTGTCATATAATCCGTACCATGCAGTGCATAGTAATGGATTTATCATTTCATAGTAGAAAAAACTGTTTGCAAAAATTAAAGAAAAGAAGAAGATAGAAAAAACAATGCACTTATAAACACCACTGTTGACTCTGCTAAATTAGTTTCTTCACGAGGATTATAAATTTTTAATTTAAAAAGAAAGGGCAAGACTCGAATACAATGAGACGCGTACCACTGGATCAATCCGAATCGGCGACAACATTTTTTTTTTTTTTTGTTAATATATATTTATTAAAATAGGCATGCCATGGCTCCGAGTGCATGAACCAAATACCATATTTAATACGGTATGGTCTGCCAGATGACCCATAAGAGATTCTGGAGAGGGAGCACCAAGTGCTACAACGACTCTCGTATCATATCAGTGGTGGGTCTCCAATGGGTGTGTATGAGAACTGGTATGGTTGATTGATTCTTTCTCTCTCTCTTTTTCTCTGTCTTTAGTGCTTTAGCATTGGTTGACTCCTTGTTCTGGAAAATCAAGCACAGTAAAGCTAAGATCAGGAAGAATAAAAACACAGAGCTGCAGGAAAAACCAGCTGATCAGATCAAACCCACTGCAGGTACTCGTCGATATGTTGTTTATATTTGCATATTTATCAGAATTAAGCAAAATTCAAGTTTGAAATTTACAACCTGTTTTTGGTCAACTTGCTAGGAAAAAAAAAAAGGGATTTTTTATTTTTATTATTTTTTTAATAATGGCTTTTGCTTCTACGTTTGGAATTTTTTGATCCTTTGAACTTTAATCTTCGAAGATGCTTGAATTGATTAACTTGTTGTTTATGAAATTCATGACTCATCTTAGTATAATTAGAGAGGGTGTTCGTCGCATGTTATTCCATGTGCTTATCCCTTCTAATGGCTCTTTCCCGTTCACTGTATTTATGAATCTGTAGTTGAAGCTGGCTTAGATTGTTATGATTTTAGGCCATGAATCAAATGTTGCAAAAGTCTTACACGGGTTAGATGGTATTTACTAACATCAGAAATGTATTTTTCATGGGTTTCAATGTTTTCACTTTTTTCTCTTTGACGAATGATTACAATTCTTTCACTTGAAAGTGGTTTATGACACCAAGTTAGTAAGCACATGCATTAATGGATAAATCAAACTTCTTGGTTTGTTTGGAATGCATGGTACCAAAATTGATGTGCGGGATCTTGTCTTGCATCATATAGGCAAAATCCCACCATCCCATTGTGACATGGACCTTTATTTTTTTCAGCTAAAGATTTTCGTCATCTTTATTTTCTGCTTGTTTTGTATTTCAGAAATTTTGGAGGCGAATTCGTCTGTGAGTGCAAAGGGGGATTCAAAAAATGGAGAACCCGTACAGACTTTTCAATTTGATGAGTTGACAGCTGCAACTAGTTCTGGCAAAGATAATTCTGGTTATATTTCATTCGTTATGAAAATTTAACCGGACACCTCTTTTAGCTCAAGATTTTCATAATCTTTTGTTTTTTTTTGCTCATTTTGTATTTTAGAAATTTTGGAGACGAATTCATCTTTGAGTGCAAAGGAGGCTTCTGAAAATGGAGGCTCCGCACAGACTTTTAAATTTTGTGAGTTGGCAGCTGCAACTAGGAATTTTAGGGCTGAAGTCTTGCATGAGGGAGGGTTTGGTCGAATATATAAAGGGCACTTCAAAAGTACTAATCAGGTTAGTTATATTTATATTAATACTGTGTATAAAGTGAAACTGCAGTTAGCTTGAAGAAGTTTCACATGTGCATTTTAGTTGTTCTAATACAGATATAAACACATAATTTATTCCATGCTTGTAAGTTTCAGTGCCATGTAAGCTGGCCATAAATTTGAAACCCTTTAGTTGTGTTTGATGTAGGTTGTAGCTATAAAGCAATTTGATCGTGATGGATTAAAAGGGAACAGGGAGTTCCTTACTGAAGTATTGTTGTTAAGTCTACTTCACCACCCTAACGTTATTAATCTTATTGGTTATTGCGCTGATGGAGATCAGAGGCTTACTGTATATGAGTACATGCCCTTAGGGTCTTTGGAAGACCATCTACACGGTACATATTTTATGTTAGGTCCACATGCTTCTTTTCCTTTATTTATTTATTTATTTCTCTAATAGAATGTTGGTTTATAACCTTGTTTTGCAGACATCTCACCCCATAAGGAACATCTTGATTGGAGCATAAGAATGAAAATAGCTGCTGGTGTGGCAAAGGGACTGGAGTATTTACATGACGGAGCTAACCCTCCTGTTATATGCAGAAATTTGAAATGTTGCAACATTTTGCTTGGCGAAGGGTATCATCCAAAGCTATCTGATTTTGGCTTGGCTAAACTTGGGCCTGTTGGGGATAAGATGCATGTATCTACAAGGGTTATGGGTACCTATGGATATGTTGCTCCCGAGTATGCAATGACAGGCCAACTGACATTGAAAGCAGATATTTATAACTTTGGGGTGGTACTTTTGGAAATTATTACAGGCAGGAAAGCAATTGACACTACAAGGCCTATAGGAGAGGAGAACCTGGTTGCATGGGTAAGAAGCTCAACTTGTGGTGTCATCTGAATTCTAAGTTGAAATAATTAGCCCCAGCTCTTTCAAAGTTTTTTGTGCAGCTATGAGAAATTTGTTTCATATTAAGTTGATATCACTTTATTGCTGAATGGTTTAATAGTTAATATTTGGGCTATTGCATCAGTAAAATGGTCTTGCTGGAGTGGCACAAGTTAGATAACATCTCACATTATTACCACTCCAATAAGGGTTGTCTACCTTTTGATTGGTCAAAATATGTCAGGAGGAAATGTATATTTCAATCTTCTCGTGTGGCAAACATATATATACCAGTCATTTACCTCGTATAAATCATGTCTGTGGGACTTCTTTTCCTATACTTTTTACATTTTTTAGAACAATTTGTGGATTGAAATTTAGAGCAGGCCACGTATTGAAGGATGTTGACATGATTAAAACTATGTCCTCACTGTTCATGTATAGGAAATAAAATAAAATAATTTTAGTATATTGTTTCTTAAAACTCAAATTTTAGTGCCAGGATTAGACCAATTATTTTAAAGAAAACTGTAATAAGGAGAATTTCCTCTTTTTATTTATTTGTTTTGAAACAGTGAAAGAAACTAATATGATGATCACTTTCAGGCAAGACCCTTGTTTAAAGACCGGAGCAAATTTTCACAAATGGCTGATCCGATGCTCCGAGGTCAATATCCTGTAAGGAGCTTATACCAAGCTCTTGCTGTTGCGGCTATGTGTCTCCAGGAGCAGTCTAATCTGCGGCCTAACATAGCCAATGTTGTCACAGCTTTGACTTACCTTGCTTCTCGAGAAGATGATCCCACTGCGCAGCCACTCCAAAGCTCCTGCTTTTGACCCTGGTGTGCCTCTATATATATATATATATATATATATATATATATATATATATATATATATATATGTTTTTTATACAATCATGATGTCTTACCTTTAAGCTTTTACGTTGGGTTTTTTTTTTTTTTTTTCTTTTTCTTTTTTTTACGACAGTTGTGTAAGTTGAATGGTTAAACCATGACGATCTTCTAGCATCACATTGAATTGAAGTACATATGAATATTACCATATATTATAATCAACTTGTGCACGTCTAGTGATGTGCTTGATGAGGATCTTTCACTATTACAGTTAAAAATGCACTTATTATATTGGCATAATACACTTGAAACACCTATAATTATCATATCTATAATGTGTCCCATATAACTCCGTTAAGAATTACACGGTTTCCTTCATACCCTAGAGCATGTTGATCAAGTGCTTCAAATGATCCAAGAGCTTTTATAACAACGTATGACCACAGTTTCCGTCATACCAGAAGCCATGTTGATTAAGAGTTTCACATGATCCAAGAGCTTTCCTAACGCGTATAAAGGAAAACACAACCATGAAATACCTCTCAGAAACTCGAATCTGAGAAACAACCACGGTTTATGTGTGTGTGTGTGTGTATAATCCCACGTCAAGAAGACAGATATATTATTTTAACCCTTATGTAAAAAAGTGAGAATTTCAAACGTGCGTGTACTTTATATTTTTTTGGTGAAAAGCGTACGTGTTCGTAAACAGAGAGCAGGTGGCATCTTCTCCTCCCAGGATTGGACATGGTCTGCGGTCCTTGAACGCATACTTGATTTTCTGCACCTATATAATATTGGATTCAATGGTAGAATTTTTTTTTTCACTCTTTTTTTGAAAATTAAGGCTGTCATTGTTCTTCTGCAATTAGTCATGTTAGCTTTGAAACATCAAAAGTCCACCTTCGAGTTTGCATGGAGATGCTAATTTCTTATTTTTTATAACCATTCATTATAATGTTTTTGGTGTGGGGGCTAAACCATAGGTATGATAATTGGTAGGCGACCAAAGCTATTGGAAAGAGGTGGTAATCGACAAGCACGTCAACAAGTTCTATATATTTTCCTTGCTTCTTCATGCTATTTTTAGTCCTGGGGTTTTAGAATCTTAGTAATAAGACCGTAAGCTGAAACTTAAAGCAATAACCAATCTACGAAATTGTCTCTCTTTCTAGCTCTTTTGCCTGTATTTTATTAAACTTCATAGATATCCAATATATGTTTATTAAAGAAACTGAATAAAGCTTCATTGCATGGTTCCTATTCTAAGCTATGTCTGATACTGATTCTTGAGAGAGAGGCAAATCACAGTGGTAAAGCCTGATTCAATGTCTCCAAGAACACACTGCCAAATTGAATCCACAAGCACGAACATCAAATAAGAAAGCATGTTCGTAAATCCCATTAATCAAGGAAAGAAATTCTCGAACAAAGAATTACCATTGAAAAAATTACTAATAAACAATAGAACTGAATATGCTTTACATTTGGCTATCACAGTCTCACAGAGATAGAGAAAAGGGAGGGGGGAAGAGAAACAATTCTTAACTATTCGAGTTGACAATGATACAAATTCATGACTTCCTCAGCCATTGGTATATCCCATATTACAAAAAAAAAAAGAAAAAAAAAAGAAAAAAAAGAAAAAAAAAAACTGGGCAGTGATACTGTGATAGAACAACAAACACAATGTGAGGAAACTTGGGCATCAGGTGGCTGATAACAATGGCCATTGAAACCATACCCGATCACTTCCTCACTACCTCCTGCTCAATGGTTTCTTTCTGTGGTGTGTTTGGATTTATCAACTCATTGGCTGACTTACTTTCACCAGGCTCATTGGTTGACTTACTTTCACTGGACCCCTCACCCCCAGTTGGTTTGCCCTGTAAGATAAAAATGCCTATAAATTGACAAGCTTTACAAACACACTGTATAATATCGGATTATATTGTATCCTTAAATGTAATGAAGAAATGTATAACAACCATTGGTGACCACCTACAAGATTGGGCGGCTACATTAGTCTCCTCAATTAGAACCTTGGTTCAACAAAACTCTCAAAAGAGACTGAGAAGGAAAATATAAAAATGCATACCTTATTTCTGTCACGCCAACCCAGTCCAAAAGACAGAAGACCTATCCTTTTTGTGTTCTCTTGTATGAATCCTGGATTACGCCCAGCCCTAGAAAGCACAAAACCTTAGTAAGTTATCATTTGCATCTAATTTAACATAAAAAGAGTCCATTTTATTGAGATCCACATGGCCACAAAAGCACCCATTAATTAAAAAAGAAAGAAAGAAAGAAATGGTCACAGTACATATCCCATCTCCCTTCTATAGTTGGCCTAGTGGTGAAGACAAGAAGAGACATGACAAACAAAACCACAGTGTCAAACATATCAAGCATAAATTGAAAAAATATTGGAGGTTAATGGTGAACGCCTGATGCTCATAGAGATTGTGATTCAGGCTCACATTTGATGTGTTTTTATCATGACTGCTCTTTTTCAGAAGCTGAGCACCTAAAACAAAATAAAACAGACAAGAATAATTCATTAACAGATTTATCATACTAGTAAAGGAGCTGACTCATGGTGTCATTTACATTTTGGGTACATTGTTCTCTGTTATATTTTGGCTTTCCCATTTTAGTCTTGCTGATGGTTGGATAAGTCAAAAAAGGAACAAATGCCGAAAGGCCGAAAAGGCAGTTATCTTTGTTCCTGAAGGGCACTGTAAACTCTTTTTGCCAACAGAGTTACTCATAATTACCTACAATAACTAAAATATCTTGGCTAAACAAGTACAAATATGCAAAGAAAGAGAGAAGGTTGATTTACCTAGGAGAGGATTGTGCTTTATCTTGGCCAGATTGGTATTGCAATGTAGCCTCCAACATTGATTCTGCCATAACCACCCTCTTCTCCATTTCAGCAACTGAAGCCATTGCCTTCTCATATTTTTCCTACGTAATACTGTTGTATTGAGAAATTGAAATAATCTTGTCATATGTCATACAATAGTATTCAGTTTGTGGGATGTTTAGTTTGTACGGGCCCAAGATCAAGTCAAGGAAATGGGAAATCATTGAGGATTTTGCATTAGCATGTGTTTGCAGTGAAGATGTAACCTAAAGAAACCGAGACAACATAACAGCGTCTGTTTCAAAATTCATCATAGAATAACAAATTTCATCTTTTATTCCTTTTTTTTTTTTTCTTTTTTTGGTAAACTAGAATAACAGATTTCAAACTTGTTGTAGAAAGTACCAGTAATTAGAGAAGAAGACCTACATTATCTTCTCCACCAATGTATCTCAACGTAATCTAAGTTTCTCAAGAAAGCATGTCATTTTCAAAATGTAGGGAGAACACTTCAAAAAAAAAAAAAAAATGATACTTCCTCTTAACACATTACAAATCATTCTGGACTTTTCTTATTTCCAAATGAAGAATATAGTGATCCAAAATATCCTCTAATCTCAGATAAGCAGGACATCATAGATAATAAGAAACCTGGAGAACATGAACAGCATATTTCTGAGCAGCTGCATCCTGCTCAGCACTTCTTCGAGCATCTTCCGTCAACTTTTGTTCTTGCTCTACCCGCATCAAGACCTAGCATGTGCATTTAGATGAATAATACCAAAAAGATTAATAAAAGGCTATTATTTCTAAATAAAAATGGGAGAAAATAAAAGGCAATTAAAAAACCTTAAGCATTGCAGCTTCTTGTTCTTTCTTATCAGCAAGAGCTTGTTGTAGCTCAGATAACTCTTGCTCCAACTGCTCAACCTGCAAGATGAAGCCTCAAAGAATAAGAGTTTAGATGGAATATAAGAACATTGCACGACTAGATGAAACAGCCAAATACTAAAGGAGGAGATGGTAAACCACCTTTACTTAGTTGAATGATAGGAGTTAGGACAATAATTACCTAGCCAAATGAAGCTTTGAAAGAATCACTATTAATTCTGAATAACTATTTTGCATACTGAAATATTAGCTTAAACACAAGATTTTAATTAAAAGTAATAGTGAATTAATTAGTTAACTACTGTATGGAAGATAATGATGCATCAAGGCAAGGACATAAAGCTAAGTCTACAAGTTAAAAGGGTCATTTGAAATTACAAAGAATGAATAATTATATTTTCATGGGGTGGGTAAGGAGTGTGAAAATAGCACTATACATCTTCATCTGCATCTCAACACTACAATTCCACAAATTTAATTCAATATGACATAATGGAAAAACATAGGAGCAAGCACAGCAGGCTAAAATTGACAACAGATATACCTTTGCACTCAATTCTCGTCGATTATCTAGCTTGACCATCTCCATAAGTGCTGTCTCTAGCTCCTCAGCTCTGAAAAGAACAGGAATGGTAAACAAAGGTTCAATTGTGTATTCATGCCAAAAGGCATTTGGAATTTTTATTATAGACTCCAGTAGTGCATCATCAAGTTTAAGCAAATTTTTTGTTGCACCCTCTACTTTAAAAAGTTTTTGAGTGTTCTTTAACATGAATTTGATTAAGGACATTTGTTAGCAGAGACTTATGAAACTGATAAAAGAAATTCACCAAAAGTTATTTATAGTTAATCATGGATACTATTTACAAATAGTTTCCAGCATGTATTGTCCTTATTTTAATTTAATTTATAATTACAAGACTGTAATTATAACTCGTTAAATTATCAAGCCCACATTGAGAACTCTTATAAACCTGAAGAACAACAAATATAGTTAACCCAAAAAACTTATTGCCACCTATGTTTCACTGTAGCTGACTTTTAGTCTTTAACCAAAAGCATTGAGACAACTCACCCAAACAGGAATTTAAGAATTTGGTCATGAAGAGTTGACTTTGCAGAATTCTTCTTATGCAATGGGTTTAACGGCAAAGGAAAGAAAAGAAGAAGTTGAACGCAATAGCACCAAAAAGGATTAACACAAAGTATGATTGTAGATAAGGAAACATTATACAAATCATGAGATGTAAGTGAGAATACTACATGCAATTGGATGTCAAAAGTAGAAAATCCATGCAGGATCCATCACATTGGTTTTTAAGACAGAAGAATACTCATATGTCTTCATCTTAAAGGGCATTGTTATTTCATGGAATGATCATCACCAACAATGAAAAGGGAAAGGTATCTTTTGAAATCTGTAGGTTCAGAAACTAAAATCTTCACAGAAGAACTAAACCTCATTATAGCAGATCTTTTCTCCTCAAGCACCCTGCACAACTCGACCTTCAACCAAACCACCTGCATAGAAGCTGTTAATAATTGGAAGCTTAAAGGACTTGGAATATATTCTGCTTCTTTTTACCATTTGCTATAGTCAGTATTTTGTATAAGTGGTCATTAGTTGTCATGCATTTCATACCTGATAACCCTGAATTACTTCCACTACTACTAGTACATACTTAGAAATTCAGTTAGGCTTCTAAGGTATAAAATGCATGACAACTAATGACCACTTACACATAATACTGACTGTAGCAAAGAAATTAAATTAAGCCTTCTATGAAATGAACTGCAGTCACAGAAAAATAGTATGTCCTGATGAGAAGAGTCAATATTCCCAAATCCCACAACAGCTCCAGTGAGTTTTAGACAAGATTCATGTTATGATCTACTAGCTGCAGTATAATAATTCTTTCAAATTGAAAATTCAATATGAACAGTCAATTGAACCATTTGTCACCAATCTACAGCAGTCACTATAAAAAATAAAGTTAAAACAACAAGGTGAAAGAAGATTGAGAGAACAATCTTAGTAACCTTACATATTAAAAATCATACTATACCAATCTGGCGTATGAAAGGTTTTCCTGATAAGATTAAGGGACCGCTACCTGTTCTTGAAGATCTGGTAAAGAATCTATTTCTGGATCAACAGTTAAACTGTCAAGCAAATCATCGAGATTAGAAGAGCGAGGTCCTGATTGAGATTGGTCTCCCTTTGCAAGCATATCACCTCCTTCAGTAGTCTTTTTCTCTTCTACCAGTGATCCACGATCATGCTTGAAGCTATAAAGCTTAGATGCAAGCCCTTTGGAATCCTTCCATACTCTACCTCTTTTTGATCTTTCATCGACTACTACTAGTATAGCTGGCCGATGCTTTTCTCTCAACTCTTGCAATCTAGCTTCAGTTACAGCCAGAAAACCCATGCAAGCAGTCAAAACCAGCTGGCTGCTATCAAATGTCGACCCAGAAAGGGATTGCAACAAAGTAATAGCATCCCCTGCATCTTTAGTTGTAACTAACGCAGAACCTACAGGAATATTTACATAACCAAATTACATTGCAGTAATACACTTGAGACACCAATAAATTAATATCTATAATGTGTACCATATAACTCCATTAATGCTAGCGCAGTTCGAAATAGCATTACTCGGTTTCCTTCATACAGAAGCACATCCCAAACTCGGAGAACTAGAGCACAATAATGAAATCAGAATAAAAATTCTTTACAGTAATAATATTTCAAAATCAATCTTGAAAAATGAAACAGAAAACAATTAAAAAGAAAAAAAGAAACAAAGAAGAAGTATTAGATTTCATTCCAAATATCCTCACCACTTTCCCAAGGAAGCATATTCACAAAAATGGAAAGGAACCAAGGTCCAGAGAGCCATGCCACCTGCACTCCCAAGTAATCCAGATGATTAACTGCACCAGAACCATAAAGGGAATAAAAAAAACTGCCCAAACTGCTCCAAATAACAAAAAGGAACTACAGAAGTAAAAGGAAGAAAACTGATTAATATAGCAAACCCAATTTTGGAAATCTTTCCCTCATCAACTCCTCAAAGACTAGTTGGTCCACCTGATATAACACAACAATTTATTTGGATGAAAATTAACTTAGAATCATCTGAAAGCGCAAGATATATCTCAAGAACATTCTAATCAGATTACAACTTGAAACATTTGGTCAAGAACTCTAAAAAGGCAAATCAAACCTGAGATTCTATCATTTCCTCAGTGTAGTAGCCTTCAAAATAGTCATCAATTAAACCCACCAAAGTCCTGACAAGATTCATTTAAAGAAATCATCCATTAAAAACCAGGTAGTATTACATATGTGATTGCTCTCTGTGATTGTAGGCAGGGACATGTAGATAAATAATGTCTACCGAGACAATTCTTTTCAGAATGGATTGGGCTTTTGTTTGAAGTTAAGTAATAAACTCAAAGCATAACTGTGCCCTCTATAAAAAAACAACAATTGAAGTTAAGCTTCAGAGATAAATATGCACCATTCAGAAGTCTTCTAAAATAATTCAGAGAATCTTCATGCTCTTTAAAAAATAAAGTTAAATTGAAAACAATATATAGAGACACAAGCTTTCGAAACCTACCAGAAGGCATTTTCCTCCGGCATCAGAAGTAGAAATAAGCCTGCAAAGAAATTCATTGCCTGCATATATTTTGGTACCACAGAAATACAAATTAATGGAAATAGTAATAAAAGAATGTTAATTACATTAACAAGATCAAAAAGAAAAAAAAAAAAAGGTTGGAAAGAAGAGAATTAGTTTAGAGTGTACACAACAATATGTACTTTTGGACACAAAAGTTCACTTAATTTATCATATATGACTTTGACTGTCAGACAGCTTTTCTTTTTCTTCTTTTATGGGGGCCGTCACTCTTGCTGAGGGGGAAAAACGCTGGATACTTTTGTGGAGATGCTACAACAAGTTCTATTTGATGATTGTCATTGTACACATATTCACAGTTTGGGTTATGATGCAGGAAGACCTCATGAAGCATTCCATTATCAGCCAGGTACAAAGATAAACTGATCATCTACTGTAAATAGGTAGGCCAAGTAAAGTTAAAAGCCAAGAACAAACAACTCTAAGTCAAAAGGAAAAGCTGACAATAGTTCTTTAACAGCCATTCTTCAAAGTTTGGAAGTGAATGGACCAAAGATTTAAAATCTTACTGCCTAGTGGCTAATTAGTATGGGGATTAGAAAAAGGTATACATGATTTGGTGCAAGGTTGAAATAGAAATACATTGAAGGTGAGCAAAGTGTGAACTGGATTTGCCAAATTACCTGACAGTAACCAACAGAGGGGTTATGTCGAGCATATGCTAAAAGCAGACGCCTCAACGAATCTCTACCATTTTCATCCAAAGCAGGATGACCTGGAAATGTACGTGGTATGTCCTGTAAGAGAATGCAAAAATTAGTCTAGGGAGAAAGCCAGATTGCAATACAAAGCAAAAGAAGTAGCACCTACAAATTGAAACGATAAAGTCCAAGGCGCATGCATCTAATGACCTTCTCAATCTGCCTTTTCCATTTTCTGGGTACACCAGATGAGTCATCATCATCCTTGCTTTCACCAGTGTTAGCCAGCAAATCATGGTAATATCTTTCTATACGACGGGCCTTCACACCTACAAAAGCTTGCCATACCTGTAACAGAAAGATTGTAGCGAACGCTGGACTTTCTCATAAACAAAGGAACTTGATTTATTCAATGTAAGCCAAATGTATTAACTTTACCTCTCCCCTGAGATCCTTTGGCACTCCCCCTCGAACAAGGCACTCTAGCTCTTCTCTCCATGGAAAGCAAGGCTCTGGAGTAAACTCATCATCCACAGATTTTTTTGCCCCAGCATCATTCACATTGTAATAGAGCCCATCAATCACCTTTTTTCCTGCCCCTGTAGCATTCACACTGTCAGAGACCCCATCATCCACAGCCTGTTCTGTCCTCCTGGCAGCAGCATCAACATTATCAGAGACATCACCACCCACGATGTTCTCCATAGCAGCAGCATTCACAATGTCAGAGACCCCATCATCCACAGTCTGCTCTGGCCTGGAAGCAGCATCCACATTGTCAGAGACACCGCCATACATGGTCTTCTCCACCACAGCAGCATTCACAATGTCAGTGACCCCATCACCCAAAGTCTGTTCTTCCCCAATGGCATTTACACTCTCAGAGACCCCATTTCCCACATCAGTTTCTGCAGCATCCGCATTCACACTGTCGTTAACAATGTTAAAAAAGGCCTCTTCCTCAAAGTCCTTCTCAGAAGCATTTGAAGATCCTGTCTCTTCTATTGATGGAAGATGGACTTCACCCATGGTTATCTGCTCATGCTTCATATTCTTTGTCTTCTTAACACGAGAACTCATCATATCTTCTATTGTTCCAAGGGATGATCTAATGGAAGCCCATGTTTGCACTTTACTGGTTTTTGTTTCTTTTGAAAGCTGTTCCTCCTTTTTGTGATCACTTTCTGATGAACCATCAGATAAAGATTGCAGATCAACCGTATCATCCCCTTCCCCAAGCCTCTCTTGAATTCTCTCTGCTTCCTTCTTAGCGGGTTCAGCCTGCAATACCAATTTATCTTCCTTTTCAAAAGAGCACGGTTGAGCAGATGTCTTTAGTTGAACAAGGAAGTCCTTCCATCTGTCTGATCTTTCCTCTTCCTCCTCCTGATGATATTATAAACATATCATTAATCTGGACATGCAAAATATTCTTATTACTCTTCCCTTTAGGATCCTTTCATTTCATATTTTCAATGGAAACACTGTGTGGAATAATAAAAGTCCAAGAAAATGGGTTTTCTAAAGGATCCATTTATTTTGAAGTTTTATTAAATCAGAGTTGAAAAATAATTTATCACATTACTTTAATTCTTTATAACCATAATATCTATTTAAATTTCTTTACAAAATTCATCAGAAAACACTTCCAGTCAGATCAAATAGAGCAGTTACTATATCTCTAGACTCAAGAGCCATGGTGAAAATATGGCTTCACCAGAATTTCATATAATACTGAGGTTGATTGAATGGAGTTTGCTAGTCATAAAAATACTTCAGAAGAGCAACATTCATTTTAATTCCATTGAAAGATGCCTGATGAAGACTAAAAGGAACAAACACAATAGCAACTACCTTTAAGATAGTAGCGTACTCTTTGTATCTTTGTACGTGCTGAGGTCTCAGAGCAAATCCATAGGCATCCCTATTGACCAAAATTTTCAAATGCCAAAATAACGATAAAAGATTAAAAAAAATCTGAATCGCAAGATCATGATCATAAAAAAGTCTCATGCGAAAGCATCAACAATGAGTCAGACCTTAAAAAGAGAAAATTTACCATAATCAAACTGCAAGTAAAAGCAAAGACAAAGGCTGCCCATAATTTGAGAACTATTTGAAAACTCAAAGTGGGCAAGAATCAAACGCAGAGACCGCAAATTTTTATACAAACCTGGAATCAACCTCCAACGAGCGCTTACTCAACAAGGACAACAACATACTTCAAAAACAGTAGCGATTCTACTACTGCCCATAGCGCTCACTTTCTTTACACCAGAATTTGAATTCTAAACCTCACAACGCCATTTCTCACTCCAAAGCTAACTCATAATCCACCATGCACATTACACGCATTCACATTCATCTTAAGCCTTATTTCTTCAGACATTAACCTCACAAAAAAAAACCAAACATAGGACCCCCACAGAAAAAAATAAAATAAAACTGAAAATAAGATCAAAAAATTTAGAACGACTGAGTCACTTTCCAAGCGAGTTTTGCTCACTCGCAGCTCAATCTACGGGGAAAAAATGGATAACAATCCACGAACCAGAATTTGTCAGAGCAAATGCAAGAACTTAGGGTAACAGGACGCGTGGAGAAGCTAAAATAAAAATAAAAATTTGTAGCTCTGCGAAAGAGACACTGACTTATTCAATTTTTTCTTTTTTACCTCCTGTGCTCGAGAGCGTGGAGGAGATGGAAGGTCTTGTCCGCCATATCAGCTGAGAGAGAGAGAGAGAGAGAGATTCGGAGGCTGTTCTTGAACCTTGGCAACTGAAAATTTGTCCGCTTTTCTTGTTGAGCCTTAATATTATTGGAGGGAGGTGATATTGACTTGGCCTGGTTTTTATGGTTCGTAGAGTTCCCAAAAGCAGTTTAGTTCTTCATTTCAATGGAGTCGCTGATGGTCACAGCGTGTTCCTTTGGAGGGAGAGAGACGATGATGTCGACGTGTCAGTTTCTGCTCAAATTTATGAGCCCTCATTAACTGCCATGTCAGTTCCAATGGATCCTTTTCTTTTTTTTTTTTCACTTTGACTTGATTTCAACTGTATTATGAATTTTGGGCTTAAATTACAGAAAAGCCCTGGAAAATTGGGCAATGCATAAGTTTTTGTTTTTATTTTTATTTTTGTTCTCTACGTGTAGCGTGGGTGCTTTTTTTTTTCTTAGTAAAAAAATGTTGGATTTATAAATTATATAATGTTTTGAAATAGCCTAAAGTATAGGCCACACAAATATATATATGTGTATAAAAATATACTAAATTTTTGCATTAATTGATGATAATCAGAAAAAAAGTAAAAATTTGTTAATTTTAGGAACGTGCGGAATCGGTTACATGGGCCTGGGCTATGTCAACCCGCTTTACAATTCCTAGTGGTTCATGGGCCTGGTTCAAATTTTGAATATTCATTGTATAATTTATTTCATTATATTATATGATTTTTGTGATGAAGGCTTGGCTCAAAAGAGCCGTTGAACCTTTCCTTCTACCTCCTTCGTTTTTCTTCTTCTATTCTCAGTTCCTCTGCGTTTCTTCTTCTGCTGTTAAACAGATGTTCCCCTCCACATCAGTTCTCTGTTCCTCTCGAATATCCTCGTGACGCCCTTAATGCTAGGTTTTGAAATCCACACGATGAGGAAGAAGATGGAACGCTCGAATTGTATAGTTCAAGCGCTCTGCGTTCTGCCGAGGAAACCCTAAATTGGGATTTATCAAAAATGGGGATCTTGGTGCAAGGTATTGCCACCTGACTTGTGAAATTTTCCTTCTTTTATTTTTTTTTCCTCTTCCATGATAAAGGGTAAAAGTCATCAGACTAAATAGATAAAATCCAATAAAGCTTTGATTTTTAAATCATTGGCTTTTTTCTTTCAGTTTTTGATTATTACTATGAATTACACGTATATTCTGGGTCACTGTCTCCAAAGTTATATTAGGGTCTTGCCTGGATTAATTTGGCAAACCATGGATGGATTTTAACATTTTTTTTAAACTTTAATCTATGCACATAAATTAAGCTTTGATTTTTTGCTTGTTGAAATCTGAATTTGTATTTGTTCAGTTGTTGGCTTTGTGTTCCATCTCAGTAATCATTGTGCATTTATCAATATCTGCAGGTATATAAAACCGATCCCATGCTCCTGGTCGGCTTCCATGGAGTTTCAAGTTTTTTTTTTTTTTTGGCAGTTGTATATTCTGGTTGCTTTTTTTTTTTTTCTTTTTTTTAATTTCTGATAAAGGATAAGACTAAATCTAGCTAGAATAAAGATGACCACGATAATAAGATGATCTAAATCAAGCTTAACCACCATAGGATTCACAGATAAGATTATCTAAACCAA
Source organism: Rhamnella rubrinervis (assembly GCA_007844105.2). Classification (NCBI taxonomy): domain Eukaryota; kingdom Viridiplantae; phylum Streptophyta; class Magnoliopsida; order Rosales; family Rhamnaceae; genus Rhamnella; species Rhamnella rubrinervis. The sequence continues at coordinate 17,360,206 of CM017583.2, read as the reverse complement.
GATAATTAACAGAGAGGTCTAATAACATTCAACAATCTTGATAATGTCTCGCCTTCACCCTTCAAAGCCAAACACCTCTTCTATCGTTGATCTGTTGTTGAAACATTTGCCAGTAATAGTAGTAATTGAAGAAATTAGAAGTCACTGTTTCTAGTTACTCCAACCCTTAAAGTCTCAAGTCTAAGTTAGTCAGATAATGTTGCCTTTCACACAACCCCCCACCTCATACAATGTCTATACAATCCCCACTTTGAGCTGTCACCACCCAATGCTAGGGACCTTCTGTTATTGGTCATACATTGATCTTAGGGTATGTCAGCCTATAAGCTTTTGAGTTCTGGCTTTTTGTTGAATTCCACATACCTTATAAGCTCAGCGTTTGTGCAACAATGGCTTGTGAAGGATTTTTTCAGAGTTTATTCTCCTTTGTGGCTGACAAATGGGTTCAAAGTGAGGTCCACTCGCCAGTTTCTACCTCTCCAAACACTATTTGCATACACCAGAGGTATGTTTGCTCTGTTTCTTACCTATGTAAGTTTATTTTTGTGCACTCTATCGTATAGGTTTACTTATGAATTTGGCATTCCAATGTATACTGTTAAATGCTTTCAAAATCCCCTTTCTGGATTTCGTTCTCTCATAAAAAGACACTGAAAAAATGAAACTAAAATATTATTTGCATATATACTTACCATGTTTTCTAAAACATAAAATAAAAAGTTTTAAAATAAGATAATATTGGCTTCCAAATGAAGTACATAAAGACTTCTATTTTGTTAGTTAACTGTTTTGGTTTTTATATTTGTAGCTCAAATTTTGTAAAACTTATTTATATTTTAATTATGTTATATATAATATAATATTTTAATGGTTTTTTAAATTTTTTGAAATCTAATTTTATGATACTATTCATTTGTTTTCAGTTAAAGTATGTAAATGGCATGATATTCCTGTCATAAAAAGTTCTGGAAATAATTTTATTAATTATGAAATTGGTATTATTATTCAATATATTTATACAATTTAATGTTTTTTTTTTAAACAATTTGATATTGCTTTAAGGTTTTTTATCTTTTTTCTTTTTCTCGGAAACTGACTTGTAATTGATAATATTATTTTCAAAATAATTGCTGTTTTTGAAGATAAATCAAGGATCAAAATATTCATAAAGGACTTATTTTTCTTGTTTATTCTATTTATAATTTTGTTTTTTGTCAAGGAAACGAAATTCTTTCTTTATCAAACTCAAGGGAACGAAATTGAAAGGGGTTTTTTAATGCATTTACTTAAAAAAATTGTGACATTAACTAAACGGTAATATATAAAACTAAAATAAATTGAGGTTTTTCTTTATTTCTAACTGCATTTACTTAAAATTCACCAAAAACACTGTATTTACTTAAATATTATTAATATTTCTGATATTTGAAAAAAGTGGAGATGTAAAGACTTTTTTTTGGGGCGTAAAATAAAGACTTTATTTTTTTTTTAAGAGTATATATAAAGATGCAATTTTATTATTTTTCTTGTCATATACTACATTATTTTTTTCCCTCAAAATTCTTAGATATTTTAGTATAGTACCATAATTTTTTTTTTCTTTTATAACATATAACGTCTTCAATCATAATTTTTTATAATTTAAAATTAATCATTTTACAGTGTTTATCAATTTGGTGTTTTAACAAAATAGAAAACATGGAACCTTCTTTCTCATTAAACATATATAAATATATATTATATAACATATAACATCTTCAATAATATTTTGTAATAATTTAAATTGAGCATTTTACAGTTTTTATCAATTCGGTGATTTAAATTTTTTTTTTCTTAAATCGAATTGTCAACGGTTTTGGTTTTAAAAGAAAGAAAGAAAAAGAATCGCGGCTCTATGTGGTTTCTGTGTAATAAACAAGAGCTTGGAGCCAGGCATTTATGCTATAGAATTAACTGAAAAATGAGTGTGCAACACTAACAAAACAAACAAAGTATTATTGGAATGCCAAATTTAAATAGTGAACTTGTTACTTGTTAGAGTGCATAAAAATAAATTGAAAATAGGTGAAATAGAGTGAACACACTCTCTTTGGTTGCAATGCTTTTGGGGAGATGAAATGGCAAAGATGTGAGACCTTATCTAGAATCGAACCCATCATTTCAGACTCATTGAGAATCTCTTTTCAAATCCTTTACAAAACAAAGACTTGCACTAAGTTTGAGACAAGAGGGAAAGTGGTAAGATGAAAAGCAAAAGAAGCAAAGCTTATTGTGGCACATGCTCCGAGTGAGAAATACCAATAAGAGGTCACTAATGCCAAAAGGGTGAGCAAGCAAAATGGGGTTGAGACTTGTTGGGAGTGGTGGGTGTGTGTGTGTGTGTGTGTGGCATTTTCTAGCTACTTTGACATTGGTATGTATGGGGTTGAGTGGACTAGACCACCATGGTCGACTTCTGACTCTTTAATTATGAATATGATGGCATGTTGTCGATGCTCACGATCAACTATAGTAGGTTAAGTTGGCAACTTTGAGGTGAGGTGCACCACCTGAGGTTAGTTTTTGAGGCGGAGGTCTACCACTTTTAACATTGGCGTTAAGTATAGCAAATACAGATCATATCATTGTAATAATTTATTTCTATGTATGTATGCACGTTTATATAAATTTTGATTAATACATTTTATTTTTGTAACTTTGATTATTACATTTTATCTTTGTTCATCTCTATCTTATAAATTTATACATACAATATTCTAGCAAAAAGAAGAATTATCTTAAACCTCCTCTGCTATGGAAAACAAGAAAAAATTCATCCTTACTTTTAATGGAAAGTATATAGACTTTTTTTTTAATCTTCCTTAGTAGACCATCTCGTAACTCTTCTACCCCTCACACGTTTTGGTCCTTTTCTAAGATAATAAATGGCTAAACAGAGGAAATACTGTATAATAATAATAACAAACAGATTACATGTTAACCCATTGCCAAATAACCTTTTCCTTTATTTATATAAAGCAATGCATGCCGATAGATAAACACACTGAACTTGGATACAAAGACTAACAGGTCTCCATTGTAGGAGTAGCTAATCAAGTGCTTGGATTGATTGGGGGGTGTTAAGCTAAGTTACTGAGATCCCCTTATTTATAATGTCTCCACAAATACGATTTGGTACCTTTCACTACTGATCCTACAAATAAACAGGAAAGACATTTAGAGGTTTTGCATTCACATCAGGAACATTCACTTATGAAATTCAAGTACATATTCAGGCTGGCTAAAGAGATTATACCAATAAATGCTTTTTGTAGAACTCAACGAGCTGTTTTGGGTCACGTAATTTTGTAGCTTTATAAGCATCAATCTTGTTAAGCTCCTGCAAATTTAAAAAATAAAAACAGAGGGTTATTGTTTAAATTATCACCTCCATGATTCAAAAAAAGGCGTAAACAGTAGTAGGATCTCATCCAACCACTCGTTTAAGTAGCCACGAGATACCAAGTTGAATTATACACAATGAGCATAACTAACAAAGTAGTTTCTAACTTCTAATCAAACTATCAGAGAGCATTTGCCAATTCTTAACCTTGATTATCATCATTTATGTGCCTCTGTATCCATGCTAATCACTTTGATTGTATAGATAACTTTAGAAGCAATAAGTCCAACGGATGGAACAGTGAATTATCATTTATATAAACCAAAAGCTCAGTCATTGAGATGCAAAAAATGCCCTAACAAATAGCCAATGCATTTTCTAGTGTACCTCAATCCACAATACTAGTTTGGGTCTGCCTTCTGTGATGTCATACTTGAATGCCTCTGATAAGAAGATCTGGAATCTCTCTACAAATGGAATATAAACTACGTCCGCCTGAAGATCATAACAAGTTTATTTTCAAAAATGAATCAAAGGCTTAGCTTTTAGCACTAACATTGAATAACGAGAGAGAACATCCCAAGGTATAAAAATTTAGAAATTCTACTAACCACGCTGAACTGTCGTCCCAGCAACAAAGGCCCATCATCAAATTTGCTTAGAGCATTTTCCAGGTAATCAAAGTGAGTATCTGATTATTCCACCAAATAAACAAAATTGAGCAGCATATGAACGTTTTTGTCAGGATAGGATCATAACTATAAGCAAAAGTTCAAGCATATGAGGGGTAAAAAATGGATCCCAAAAGAAGTAACTGAGAAATCTTACTTGCTTCCTTTATTGGGTCTGACTTAAATGAACCATACATTCCTCCAACAAACTTATCTGAATAGGACAGCAATTCTTCAGCAAACTGTCTTCTAGCAGGTTCCTAAAAAAAAAATTATACACACACCATCAGTTTGCTAAAATGTCCCATTAAAGAATGCAAGGTTATCAAAGACACAAATAAGATCATACACATCTTACTTCAGGAAAAAGTGAAGGCCCTTCAAAGTTGCTTTCCAGATATTTGATCAGATCAAGACTCTCTCCTATGATTTTTCCATTGTGTTCCAAAGCAGGAACCTATGGACAAGAAGAACTTCATTATTAATGAAAAAGAAAATAATAATAATCAAACAGCTCCAATTTGGAATAATAAATACAATAAGAATCAAGAAATATGGAATTTGTTGATGAAATCACCTTATTCGGAGGGTAAACTTTTTCCTTGTACCAAGCAGGCCTATTATCAAGATCAATTGGGACTAGTTTAATCTTGTCCTGCAACCCCTGCAAATAAAAATATTTCCGAGACAATCAATAAATAAAAAGAAAACAAAATGGCGGTAACGAATGGGACAACAATACTCAAAAAAGGGTCTGAGGAAAAAAATGAAAAATAAGTAAAGGACCTTATAATTTCTGGTGATCCAAACGCGCTGTGCAAATGGGCAGCCGAAATAGATGTACAACCTTCAAAAACCGAAAGAACCCAATACAAAATTACCTCGTGGACAATTGCGAGTGATTGAAATGAACATAAAACAAAAATTGATAAGAACAGCAGACCTCGTTGTTCCATCAAATAAAGGAGGTGGGTTGGAACTGGGATCCAAATAGGGGGGAAGATCCTCATGCACGCATCTGATAGTAAACCCCAAAACAAATTAAACCATCATAAAATTGTGTGGAAAGAAATGTACGTGCATGAAAAAAAACCCCAGATGAGTAAAAATCCAGAAAAAGAGAATATTACGGAGACGTCATTGATAGTGTAGTTAACCACAGAGAGTTCAGTGAGCTTTCTTTGCGGTGAGACTTTGATACACTAATTATGCGTATGTTCAGAGATCAGCAGGTTATATACAGGGACTTCTGCATGGTTAGTAGTGATAAATGTGTGGCTGCCTACTGACGTGTGCATGAGCTTACATTGTGGGCTTGAAAATCGATGGTTCTGTTATAAGGTTTTGATTTCTCTACTCTCAGCCATCTTAATTGACGACCTTTTTAAATCAATTCAGTTTGAACGGATCGAATGGTGGTGAATGTTGCTGAGGGTGGGTGGATTAAGTTTTCACTGGGCGGCTAAATTGGTCAAAAATTGACTATTATAGTGTACTTGTCCATAGAGTCAGTGAGCTTTGTTTGCTAGTGAGAATTTGTCGGAAACAAATCTAGTACTGCCAATCAAACAAAACTTTTCAATCACAAATTATATTTAAATGATATACTCACTAATAATAGTATTGTCCTGGACCACTTACCATTCACCATTCACTGCCAGCGATAGGAAATCGAAGGATCCATCATGCGATTTCAAAATTATAAGTCCTAATAAACCCCGTTTAATGTTATGGGTGTGTTTCGTCTGTTAAATCAACACGTGGAAGGGAGTTACTGAATTATGGGTTACCTGAACTAAATATAATAATGAGATATAGACGGATATTACTCTTCTAAATTGATGACAAAGGCCCATTTTTTATTCATGAAAAAAAAAATTAGTACTGAGTGGTCATTTGTCAAGGGCTTTAGATTGCGGGCTTGAAAATGGATATCAAAAGGTTTTGATATCTTTCCTCGCAGCCGTCTGACTTGACCACCTTCTTAAATCAATTCAGTTCAAAGGATCGAATGGTGATAAACAAGCAATGGAACCACAGAGTTTTAAGCTGCTCCTGAGATTGAAGATCTTAAGCTAGGATAAAAATTGTCAAAGCAAATCTTATGGCTATATTTTGATGCTTTAGTAACTGTCACGTATTAGAATATATCAAGAATTAGAAAAATGGACAATCACGAAAATGTGAGAAAAAACTCTCTTACCCTCTTAGAGGTTTTGGTTCTTTTCTAAGATAATAAATTGCTAAATATAGGAAATACAATGATAATAACAAAAGTTTACATGCTAACACCTTGCCAAATAGCATTTTTTCTTTATTTATAAAAGGCAATGCATGCCAATAGATAAACACACTGAACTTACATACAAAGACTAACAAGTCCCCACTGTAACACTAGCTAGAAGACACACTCATACACACGTAAACAAAAATTTAGATTGATTGAGGGATATTACACTAAGTTACTGAGAGCCCCTTATTTATAATGTCCCAACAAATACTATTTGGAACCTTTTGCATTCAGATCAGGAACATTCACTTGTGAAAATCAAATACATATTCGGGCTGGCTAAACAGATGCTGTCAAGTAGCGCTTTCTGTACCACTCAACTAGCTGTTTTGGGTCTTTTACTTTTGTGGCTTCATAAGCATCAATCTTGTTAAGCTCCTGCAAATAAAGAAAACGAGAGTAATTGTTTTAATTAACACCTCCATGATTCAAAACAAGGTGTAAAACTGTAGGATCTAATCCAACCACTTGTTTATGTGGCCGATACCTAGTTGAATTATACAAAATGAGCATGATTCACAAATTAGCTTCTAACTTCTAATCAAACTATAAAAGCATTTGCCAATTCTTAACCTTGATTAATTAACATCATTTATGTGCTTCTGTATCCATGCTAATCACGTTAATTGCATAGATAATGTCGGACTTTAGAAGCAATAAGTCCAACCAACGGAAGAGTGAATTATCTTCTATATAAACCAAAAGAATAAACAGCCAATTCATTTTCTAGCTAGTGTACCTCAATCCACAATAATAGTTTGGGTCTGCCAGCTGTGATGTCATACTTGAATGCCTCTGATAAGAAGATTTGGTATCTCTCTACAAATGGAATATAAGCTATGTCCGCCTGATGATCATAACATTTTATTTTCAAAAATGAATCAAAGGCTTAGCTTTTAGCACTAAAACTTAATAACCAGAAAGAACATCCCAAGGAATAAGAATTTAGAAATTGTACTAACCAAGCTGAACTGTCCCAGCAAGAAAGGTCCATCATCAAATTTACTGAGAGCATTTTCCAGGTAATCAAATTGAGCATCTGATTATTTTACCAAATAAACAAAATTTAGCAGCAGAATAATATGAAGGTTTTTTGTCAGGATAGGATGATAAACAAAAGATCAAGCATATGGGGGGGAAAAATGGATTGCAAGGAAGTAACTGAGAAATCTTACTTGCTTCCTTTATTGGGTCTGATTTAAATGAAGCATCTATTCCGTCAACAAACTTATCAACATAGGATAACAATTCTTCACCAAACTGTCTTTTAGCAGGTTCCTAAAAAACATTTATACACTCCATCAGTTTGCTAAAATGTACCTTTGAAGAATGCAAGATTATCAAAGACGCAAATAAAATTATACACATCTTACTTCAGGGAAAAGTGAAGGCCCTTCAAAGTTGCTGTCCACATATTTTATCAGATTAAGACTCTCTCCTATGATTTTTCCATTGTGTTCCAAAGCAGGAACCTATTGACACGAAGAACTTCATAATTAATGAAAAAAAAGTCATCAAACAGCTCCAATTTGGAGTAATAAATACAATAAGAATCAAGAAATATGGAAATGTTGATGAAATCACCTTATTCTCAGGGTAAACTTTTTCCTTGTACCAAGCAGGCCTATTATAAAGATCAACAGGAACTAGTTTAATCTTGTCCTGCAACCCCTGCAAATAAAAATTTTCCGAGACAATCAATAAACAAAATCAAGGTAACGAATAGGACAATAACACTCAAAAAAGGAAAAAAAAAAAAAAAGGAAGGTAAACGACCTTATAATTTCTGGTGATCCACACGCGTTGTGCAAATGGGCAGGCAAAATAGGTGTACAACCTTCAAAAGCCGAAAGAACCCAATACAAAATTACGACGAGGACAATTGCGAGGGATTGAAATGAACATAAAACAAAACACGAAAAAAAAAAACCAAAACAAAAATTGATAACAGTGAACCTTGTTGTTCCATCAAATACAGGAGGCGGGTTGGAAGTCAAACCCAAAACTGGGGGAAGATCCTCATGCACATATCTGAAAGTAGAACCCCAAAATAAGTTAAACCAGCATAAAATTGTATGGAGAAAAATGTGCACCAGATGAGTAAAAACCCAGAAAATTTGGACAATCTTACAGAGACGCCATTAATTCGGCACTTGTCCAGAGAGAGTTCAATGAGCTTTCTTTGTAGTGAGAATTTGACACACGACTTTGTCAATGTTCAGAGATCACCAAACCTTTATATAGAGGTTTCTAGGACTGCCAATTGGTAAGCAGTGATGAATGTGTGCGTACCGACTGACGTGTCAGGTGCTTAGATAGCGGACTTGAAAATGGATAGTTCCATTATAAGGTTTCGATTTCTTTCCTCCCAGCCGTTTATTTGACTACCTTTTAAGATCAATTCAGTCAGAACGGATCGAACGGTGATTAATGACGCTGTGATGAGTGGATCAAGTTTTTCATGGGCGGCGAAATTGGTAAGAAATTAACAGTATAATAAAGTGGGATAAGATGAAGCTTATTTGACTTAAATCAAAATTTTTAACCCTTCTTTATAAAATATAATGGAAAAATTTATAAAGACTCAAATTATATTTTTTACACCCAAAATGTTAAATCAATTTTTATTAGCTCTAAAAGAGGTCAGATTTTTTAAAATTTAAAAATAAATTTGGATTGAAAAGACTAATAGCGACATTAACAAACGCACAAATGGTACCAAATTAATCCATTTCCGTTGCAGGAAAATGAAATAATTCCAACAATATAATATTTTGATTTATACAAAATAATTCCAACCAGGACACTGCCAAATAACCTTTTTCTTTATTAATACAAAGCAACGCATGCCAAATTACACACTGAACTTGGACACAAAGACTAACAAGTGTCCATTGTAACACTAGCTGGTAGATACACACGTAGACAAATATTTAGACTGATTGAGGGGGTGTTACGCTAAGTTACCGAGAGCCCCTTATTTATAAATGTCCCCACAAATACTATTTGCAACCTTTCACTGCTGATCCTACAAATAACAAAGAAAAAGATTTAGAGGTTTTGAATTCACATCAGGAACATTCACTTTTGAAAATCAAATACATCTTCGGACTGGCTAAAGAGATGCTACCATGAAGTGCTTTTTGTACATCTCAACGAGCTCTTTTGGGTCAGTTACTTTTGTAACTTTATAAGCATCAATCTTGTCAAGCTCCTGCAAATAAAACAAAAACAGGACAAAAAAACAGAGTAATTGTTTAAATTGTCACCTTCATGATTCAAAATTAATTAGGAGTAAAATAGTAGGATCTCATCCAATCATTTGTTTATGTGACCATAAGCTACCTAGTTGAATTATACACAATGAGCATGATTAACAAAGTTTCTAACTCCTAATCAAACTATCAAAGCTCTTGTCAATTTTTAACCTTGATTATCATCATTTATGTGCTTCTGTATCCGTGCTAATCACTTTAATTGTATAGAAAATGTTGGGCTTTAGAAACAATAAGTCCAACTGATAGAACAGTTATATAAACTAAAAGCTCAGTCATTGAGATGCAGAAAAATGCCCTAATAAACAGCCAATGCATTTTCTAGTGTACCTCAATCCACAATGCTAGTTTGGGCCTGCCAGCTGTGACGTCATACTTGAATGCCTCTGATAAGAAGATTCGGAATCTCTCTACAAATGTAATATAAGCTATGTCCGCCTGAAGATCATAACATTTTATTTTAAAAAATGAATCGAAGGCTTAGCTTTGAGCACTAAAACTGAATAATCAGAAAGCACATCCCAAGGAATAAGAATTTAGAAATTGCACTAACCAAGCTGAACTGTCCCAGCAAGAAAGGTCCATCATCAAATTTACTGAGAGCATTTTCCAGGTAATCAAATTGAGTATCTGATTATTTCACCAAATAAACAAAATTGAGCAGCAGATGAAGGTTTTTATCAGGATAGGATCATAAGCAAAAGATCAAGCATATGGGGGGTAAAAAATGGATTCCAAAGGAAGTAGCTGAGAAATCTTACTTGCTTCCTTTATTGGGTCTGATTTAAATGAAGCATATATTCCTCCAAGAAACTTATCAACAAAGGATAACAATTCTTCACCAAACTGTCTTTTAGCAGGTTCCTAAACCAAATATATACACACCATCAGTTAGCTAAGATGTCCCTTTGAAGAATCCAAGGTTATCAAAGACACAAATAAAATTATACACATCTTACTTCAGGGAAAAGTGAAGGCCCTTCAAAGTTGCTGTCCACATATTTGATCAGATTAAGACTCTCTCCTATGATTTTTCCATTGTGTTCCAAAGCAGGAACCTATGTGGACACGAAGAACTTCATAATTAATGAAAAAAAAAAAAGTCAAACAGCTCCAATTTGGAATAGTAAATCCAGCAAGAATCAAGAAATATAGAATTTGTTGATGAAATCACCTTATTCTCGGGGTAAACTTTTTCCTTGTACCAAGCAGGCCTATTATAAAGATCAATAGGAACTAGTTTAATCTTGTCCTGCAACCCCTGCGAATAAAAATTTTTCCGAGACAATCAATAAACAAAATCAAGGTAACGAATAGGACAATAATACTCAAAAAAGGGTCTCAGGAAAAGGAAAATAAAAAAATGTAAACGACCTTATAATTTCTGGTGATCCACACGCGTTGTGCAAATGGACAAGGGAAATAGGTGTACAACCTTCAAAAGCCGAAAGAACCCAGTACAAAATTACGATGAGGACAATTGCGAGCGATTGAAATGAACATAAAACAAAAAATAAAACCAAAAACAAAAATTGATAACAGTGAACCTTGTTGTTCCATCAAACACAGGAGGCGGGTTGGAAGTCAAACCCAAAACTGGGGGAAGATCCTCATGCACATATCTGAAAGAAGAACCCCAAAATAAGCTAAACCAGCATAAAATTGCATTGAAAAAAATGTGCATCAGATGAGTAAAAACCCGGAAAATTTGGAGAATCTTACAGAGACGCCATTGATTCGGTACTTGTCCAGAGAGTGTTCAATGAGCTTTCTTTGTAGTGGGAATTTGACACACGACTTTGTCAATGTTCAGAGATACACCAGACTTTTATATAGAGATTTCTGGGAGTGCCAATTGGTCAGCAGTGATGAATGTGTGCGTACCGACTGACGCGTCAGGAGCTTAGACTGCGTACTTGAAAATGGATAGTTCCATTATAAGGTTTCGATTTCTTTCCTCTCAACCGTTGGATTTTACTACCTTTTAAGTTCAATTCAGTTCGAACGGATCGGATGGTGATTAATGACGCCGTGGTGAGCGGATCAAGTTTTTCATGGGGCGGCGAAATTGGTAAAAAATTGACAATGTAATAAAGGTCTTGTGAGTGTATTGTACTGGACTTATATAATAATATATAATCATGTGGTTGAAATTTATTTTAATATAATATTTATTATATTATTCTAATATATTTAAATATACAGAATAATAATATAATTTTTTTAATATTTAATTTAAATGTTATAGATTAAATTTTACTATAAAAATTTAAATTATTGATACAAATAATTTTTAAAATTTTAAATTTTTTTATTTATAAATATTATATAATTTTTTAAAAAGAAAATATTAAAATTAAATTTTTTGTCTAATATATAATAAATTTTAAATGACATTATAATACTATATATATTAAATAATAATAAAAATCCAATTGGATATGATTTAAATATAATATAAGTGTTTAAATTTTTAATCCCAATTGCACCGAATATAATAATATTACAATTTTAATTTGGTGTTAATTAATAGTAATATGACCCCCAAACGGTCAAAGTGCACCAAAACAGTCAAAGTGGATAAGATAAAAGCTTATTTGACTTAAATCAGTTTTTATTACTTGTAAAAAAAGTCAGATTTTTAAAATTTAAAAATAAATTTGGATTGGAAAAGACTAATAGCTTACATTAAAATGCGCACAAATAGTACCAAATTAATTAATTTCCGTTGCAGGAAAATGAAATAATTCCAACAATATAATATTTTGATTTACACAAAGTAATTCCAACCAACACACTGCCAAACAACCCTTTTCTTTATTAATACAAAGCAACGCATGCCAAAATACAAACACGCTGAACTTGGATACAAAGACTAACAAGTCTCCACTGTAACACTAGCTGGTAGATACACGCATACACACGTAGACAAATATTTAGACTGATTGAGGGGGTATTACGCTAAGTTATTAAGAGCCCCTTAATTATAAATGTCCCAACAAATACTATTTGCAACTTTTCACTGCTGACCCTACAAATAACAAGGAAAAAGATTTAGAGGTTTTGCATTCACATCAGGAACATTCACTTATGAAAATCAAATACATCTTCGGGCTGGCTAAAGAGATGCTGCCATGAAGCGCTTTTTGTACATCTCAACGAGCTCTTTTGGGTCAGTTACTTTTGTAACTTTATAAGCATCAATCTTGTCAAGCTCCTGCAAATAAAAAAAGGACAAAAAAACAGAGTAATTGTTTAAATTATCATCTTCATGATTCAAAATTAGGAGTAAAATAGTAGGATCTCATCCAATTGTTTGTTTATGTGACCATAAGATACCTAGTTGAATTATACACAATGAGCACGATTAACAAAGTTTCTAACTTCTAATCAAACCATCAAAGCTTTTGTCAATTCTTAGCCTTGATTACCATTATTTATGTGCTTCTGTATCCAATCACTTTAATTGTAGAGATAATGTTGGGCTTTAGAAACAATAAGTCCAACTGATGGAACAGTAAATTATCATTTATATAAACTGAAAGCTCAGCCATTGAGATGCAGAAAAATGCCCTAATAAACAGCCAATGCATTTTATAGTGTACCTCAATCCACGATGCTAGTTTGGGCCTGCCAGCTGTGATGTCATACTTGAATGCCTCTGATAAGAAGATTTGGAATCTCTCTACAAATGGAATATAAGCTATGTCCGCCTGAAGATCATAACATTTTATATTCAAAAATGAATCAAAGGCTTAGCTTTTAGCACTAAAACTGAATAACCAGAAAGCACATCCCAAGCAATAAGAATTTAGAAATTGTACTAACCAAGCTGAACTGTCCCAGCAAGAAAGGTCCATCATCAAATTTACTGAGAGCATTTTCCAGGTAATCAAATTGAGTATCTGATTATTTCACCAAGTAAACAAAATTGAGCAGCAGATGAAGGTTTTTATCAGGATTGGATCATAAGCAAAAGATCAAGCATATATTCCGAAGGAAATAGCTGAGAAATCTTACTTGCTTCCTTTATTGGGTCTGATTTAAATGAAGCATATATTCCTCCAACAAACTTATCAACATAGGATAACAATTCTTCACCAAACTGTCTTTTAGCAGGTTCCTAAACCAAATATATACACACCATCAATTTGCTAAGATGTCCCTTTGAAGAGTGCAAGGTTATCAAAGACACAAATAAAATTATACACATCTTACTTCGGGGAAAAGTGAAGGCCCTTCAAAGTTGCTGTCCACATATTTGATCAGATCAATGCTCTCTCCTATGATTTTTCCATTGTGTTCCAAAGCAGGAACCTATGGACACGAAGAACTTCATAATTAATGGAAATGAAAAAATAAAAAATTCAAACAGCTCCAATTTGGAATAATAAATGCAATAAGAATCAAGAAATATGGAATTTGTTGATGAAATCACCTTATTCTGAGGGTAAACTTTTTCCTTGTACCAAGCAGGCCTATTATAAAGATCAATAGGGACTAGTTTAATCTTGTCCTGCAACCCCTGCGAATAAAAATTTTCCCGAGACAATCAATATACAAAATCAAGGTAACGAATAGGACAATAATACTCAAAAAAGGGTCTGAGAAAAAACATAAAAAAAAAAAAAGAACAAGGTGAAGGACCTTATAATTTCTGGTGGTCCACACGCGTTGTGCAAATGGGCAGGGGAAATAGGTGTACAACCTTCAAAAGCCGAAAGAACCCAGTACAAAATTACGATGAGGACAATTGCGAGCGATTGAAATGAACATAAAACAAAACACGAAAAGGAAAATTCAAAAACAAAAATTGATAACAGTGAACCTTGTTGTTCCATCAAATAAAGGAGGTGGGTTGGAAGTGGAATCCAAAACTGGGGGAAGATCCTCATGCACAAATCTGAAAGTAGAACCACAAAATAAATTAAACCAGCATAACATTGTATTGAAAGATATGTGCATGAAAAAAACACGTGAGTAAAACTCCAGAAAATTTGGAGAATCTTACAGAGACGCCATGGATTGTGCAATTGTCCAGAGAGTTCAGTGAGCTTTCGGTACAGTGAGAATTGGATACACGATTCCGTCCATGTTCAGAGATACGTACGCTTTATATAGAGATTTCTTAGGGTGTCATGTGGTAAGCTGTGACGAATGTTTGATTAACTGACGTGGAGGTTAGATTGCGGACTTGATAATAGGACACAGGATAGTTCTGTTCCACGGTTTTGATTCTTTCCTCTCAACCGTCAGATTTGATTACCTTTTCAAATCAGTTGAGTAGGAACGGATCGAATGGTGATGAATGACGCCAATGGTTGGTGGATTAAAAGTTTCCACTGGGCCGCTAAATTGGTCGAAAATTGATAATTACGGTGTATTTGACAGCAGAGACTGGGTGAGCTTTCTTTTTGGGTGAGAACATCTCTAGTCTTGGGTTGTGTGCGCCACCAAAGTTCTAGTACAATTTGAGTTCGCCTATCCTATACTTCAATTTTTAACTGCCGCCGATATTGTAAATTTTAAGTCGGACTGAGATCGACATTGTACACCTTACAGTTTGTCTATAGTTGAAGCATACTTCAAGTTCAATTACAGTTGATATTGTACATTTCGAGTTTGACTGGGGTTGAAATCGTACACCTTGAGTTCAACTCGATTTTGATCGTAGTTGAAGCATAATCTGAGATCGACTACGGTTAAAATTTCAGATGAATTCGACCACAGTCAAAATTATACACACTCTGAGTTTGATCGTTAAAAGTTCATGCCGCGGTTGAAATTATATACTCCATGTTCGACCATAATTAACATTGTATACCTCAAGTTCGAATAGAAATCACATACCTTAACAACGGTGATATCACAAACCCTAATAATATTAGATACCTCGAGTTCAATCACAGAATTTGATCGTCGTTGAAATTGAATATCTCAAGTTGAAATTGCATAATCCAAGTTTAATTCGGGCTGAATTTTATCACAATTAAACTTGTTTATCTAAAATTTAATAGCGATTAAAATTATATACACAAATTCGACTATGGTTACAATCGCATATCTAGAGTTTGCAATTGAATTCCATGGTCAAAATTGCATACTCCGAATTTGACTACAGTCCAAATAATATAATCCGAGTTCGACTGCGGCCAATATTGATTAAAATTGCATGTGTAAAATCAGTTTTTCACTTTATTTTTTATATTTTCTCATAAAATAATACGGTTAAAATACAAAATTAATGTAAAAGGTTTCAATACACACAATAAAAAGGATATTATTAGAAAAATAATACTCGTGTAAATTTGGCCATGTCATAATAAGATTATTACTATTAGTGTTTAGGAAAACAACCGATTCGGCGACATGACGTATTATATAAGTAATTAATATATAATTGTTAACAAAAAGGTGTGATTTCTTTTCTATAAATTGTATTCCAAAATATTTGTCCGTTCTTAGAAAAAAGTAATTCCAAAAGATATTTAAGTCAAACTTATTTATACGTATTACCGTCTATGTACATGGATTTGAAATGGCAGACAACTAAATAGAAAATAATCCGTCTCTTGGGCAAAACCAAAACTGAATTTGCCGACGAAAAAAGTCATAAAATGACACTAAGTTTTAACAAAATAAAAAAAAAAATGCTAATTGGCTCGCTGACATAGAAGAATATAATTGATTTAGCCTTATAGCATTTACTTTCCCTTATTAGATTTTTATAATAAAAAATTTAATTAATAATTAATCATCCAAATAAATAAATGGTGGGTCCACTTTATATCACAGAGTGACAAACAGCTTTACTGTAAATAAAAATAAATAAATACACTAGTTGTAACTTATTCTGTACAACCAACGACCCGAATTCCAAATGTCAGATAAATAGAAGTAATAAGTATATATTATTAATGGAGTAATCTATAACTGAAATGGTTTGCAAGAAAATTACACGGCAATGGAAATTAAAAAATGACAATTTTTTTTGCCTTGACCTTGGCTATTACACAGCACACAACCATAACGATGAATAAATATAAAGTCGAGTTGGAAAGGAATAAAAATTAATAAAATTAAAGCATCCGAATTTTACAAGTTCCAAAGTTCCCTCCCTCCCCTTTGGCCTTTGTCTCACTTCAACGTAAATGAAAAAGTTCCAACTCTTCCAAAAAAAAAAAAATGGATGTTCAGAATCTTATCAACAATCAAGTTCCAAATTTCTTCCCGACGACGCTCCTATCCGGACAGCATAGAGCAGACATATATCATTATGGTGCATCAACTAAAACTGATAGTTTAAAAGAGTCTACAAGGTCATGTCTAGTGTTTACAGAAGTATCTTCATCCATGAGGAAAGAGCACTAGGATGTCACTACTCATTGGGTTGTGAACCCTAGCTGAAACAATAAAGTTTTTATATATCAGCTCAGCTGCCTACAGCTTCACTATTTTATAAAAATAGAGAAAACAGCTGAACAAATCCAGTAGAGGCAAGAAAATTTTTCTTCATTATTAGGTGTGGGAAATGAATTTGAATGCATAAATAAGTCGTACAATTTCCTCCAATTGTTCATGTGGGCAATGCACGTCTTCTACTTTGATGGTTTCCAGTAAACCAGCTAAGTAGTTACTAAACAAAATAATTTATTTTCTGCAGTGGTTTATATTAGCAAAGTTCTCATTTAACTCACAGTGATCTAAATGATTTTTTATTGGGAGTCAGTGAAAACTCAATAAAGCAGTTGGTGACACCCAAACAAGACATAGAGGACATGCAATAGGCAGGTTATATTGAAATTAATAACTGAATATGAATGGAAAATGAGCAGCAATTTTAGTTGTTCTAGTAATCATATAAACAAGAAATTGCAGTACAGAGTTTTCACCTGCTTCTGAGATTGAAGATCTTAAGCTAGTCAGTCTTCTTTATAAGACTTAAGACTACCCCAGCACTAAGACTTGTAGCTACAAAACCAAGAGAAGCCTCGGTTGATACATGAAACCCTGTGAAAAGAGTTGAGGAAATGTGATGGAATTTATGAAACATTTCCTGTAAATTAAAAGTCATAGACACTGCAAATACCAACCAAAAAAATCCAGGATCATTTTACACCCAATAAAGCCCAGAACAACAGCGATGGATGGCTGACACAGAAAAAGCAGGAACAGGAAATTTGATAAGTAACACATCCCGAACTCATCAACATAAAAATACTACAGTAAGAGTATAAAAAAGATCATACAGAATATAAGATACAAGATGTACACTGCCAGAAATTTAATACAGAAATCAGGCATCAGAATTTGAAACTGCTGATGATTATAGGACAAAAGTTGTCAAGCAAATTTTACGGCTATTTTTTTATGCGTTAGCAACTATCATGTACAAGTAGTTATTTTCAAACGCCAACAATACTGCTTTATGCCATCAGAACTCCAGTTCCTACTATATGTTAACCTAACAGTCAATTGTTTATGTTAAAAAGAAAAAAAAAAAAATTTGTGTTTACTCAATTCACTGATCCACCTAAATATAAATGGGATGTAGTGATATGATAGAAAAGGACAGCAATTACTTTAATTTAGGTAGAGAATACAATTTATACCTGCAAATACTCCAAATCTGACATACCCTCTGAAATGAGAGTGTAAAGCGACCTTAGACCTACATTCAACAGATAGATGAAAAAAATTCATGCTCAGAAGAAACCTGGGGGATGGATGGAACCATTGTTTTCATAATTATCAAAGGGCCTGACAGAAAAATTGATCACATGGTATAGTAATTTGAAAGAAAAATTGTGGGAGAGAACATATTAGACGCAAAGCAACACTATTCTCTAAAATTATCAATTTCAGAGACATATTTACCATTTGTGCAGACTACCAAAATAGTCTACATAGAAGCAACGAGAACTACCTAAGATGGCAAAAAGATTTGAAGTTGAAACTATAAAAGGGTCCCGCGTAACACCAAAAACTGCTGGTATAGAGTCCACCTTAAAGAAAATAAAGCATTGTGTCAACTTTCCAATACAGCACTAATTGAAGAAAACAAAAGTGTCTGATATATTTGATGGGTAAAAAACCTACCGCAAATGCAATATCACTGAGTTCGATAACTGCTACTGTGAGAAGTAAAGGAGTGGCCTGTCCAAAATTTTTGACACCTGTTAGAAATCAAGTAAAAATTAATACATACATAAAATGATTGATACATCCATTTACTCTCTATGCTGAATAAAAGTGCATGCAATTTTTAACTGTTAACAGGATCTCATAGAAACTTACTTTCCATATGCCATCTTGAAGTGTAAAAAATCGATTGTCATCATAATTAGCTGCAACAGTTCAGGAAAATAAAATAAAGATAAGAGTTTACTAGAAAAATCAGCCAGGTGCAAAACGGTACAGTTATTGGTATGTATGATCAGTCCGATGCAATATAATAGTATGAATGTGAAATAGGAAATAATCTCTCCATATACCTTTTTCTTTTTCTTTTTATTATAAAACTCAACTTAGGAAATAATATCTCCACATACTTTTTTCTTTTTCTTTTTATTATGAAACTCAACTTAGTACATCCTTATCTAACCATTTCTTTCTCATCTATACTTTGGAAAATTAAACAGAAGTTACACTTTCAACCATCTTAAAATGTGAGAGAATGAGATGAACCTATTACTAAATGATCTTACTTTAGCAATTCCAGACTTCTTAGGACCAGAAAAGAAGATGGCTGCAAAATTAGCAAAGATACCAAAAGCCAGCTCCACCCTAAATATGAGTTTCTAAGCCTAGCTTTATTATCAGATAGGCTAAACTGAAGTAAAACTTAAGTTGATTCAGACAGAGGATAGGTATAGCATGCCAAATGCCACAGACCTAATTAATAGAAAGTTTATCATTAAGTTCCAACCTAGGATGAACATAAACAGAATCATTGAAGAAATAATGACATCCAAGAATATAAAGGAAACACATACACAGGCAAAACATTACATGTAACAGGGATAAATCTCTGGCATGTCGTCACAATGAAGTTGTTAGATAGGTCAGTGTCATCTTCTTCACTGGAAAATAGCTATCACAATACAACAAATATTTTCAGTCATGGTACATTAAAACTACAAAAAAAAAAAAAATAGCATAAAAAACAACAAGCAGATAGCTTTTTCAGGTATATGAACAAAAGACTGAAATGTAGTGACAGATTAAAGCACTAAAATATCAAATTTGTAAATCAGCTCTCATTTCACCATTCTTATTTTATAGGAGCTGAAATTGGCTTTCAAGATCAAGCAAGAACTAAAACTAAGCTTGCAGAATCAGCACCGTGGTCAGCAATTAGCATGTTCTTAATCTTAATAGACTCTTATGCATTAGATAGATCTAACTGCAAAATTACACCCTTTGACTTGGAAACTGATAAACAGTCACAATCAGTTAAGACTGATAATTTGCAATTAGCTGATACATCTTTTTCGGAAGAGAAATTCACCTTGAAAGATGAGAAAAGGAGTATTGTGGCCAGCAGGATGTTTACTGCTTCAAACCTCTAATATCATAAACACAAGAAATAATCTTAGAATGAGCAGAACAGACAAAATAAAAGCATAAAAAGCTACTCAGTCTATGCACAGATTAAACTGGAAATTCACCTGAAGTGTAGCTGTTCCAAGAAGTATCAATGTCAAACGAAAGACCACCGCACCAGCAATACCATATGAAAGTACTCGACTCTATAATTCCACCATTACAAACTTTTCAATATGATGGAGTGCACAATGGTGTTAATGTGAAAACATCAAATTTATATTATGCAATAATTAGAGAACCTACTGGTCATATAGTTGCATGGTTATAATAATTAACTGCATATAAATCACCTGATACATGATTGGCACTTTGAAGTACTTGAAGATCAAAACAAAGACGAACAGATTGTCCACTGACAAGCTTTGCTCCAATATATACCTGAGATTGAGATGAGTCCAATTTTGGTCAGTATAGAAATAAGACTATGATGTCAGTTTGACAAACATAACATAAACCATGTAATCAGCAAAACAATTTTTAAGAGCAATGGCTAGACTGAAAAGTACGCTGTATGCTTGAACTCTATATGTTAACCACGCCATCTCCTCTCTTCTACCTAGGTTAGGATCCTAATGTAATAGATTAGGAGACCAAATGCAGTATAATCTCACAACAGAACATTATATGAATAGTAAGAACCATCCTTCAAAATACTTAGTTTTCAAACTGTTTCACACGCTGCATCATCTTCTCATCAGACTCGTCTATATTATTAGCTCAGGAAATTCATAATACAGAGAATTATGCAACCACGTTATTAGTTTCAGATGAAACACATGACCAATCATAGTCACTGACAAACACGGTAACTTTGCATACATATTTTTATACTTCTGATACAAACAAGAGAAAAAACACCTTGGAAAAAATATAGTGGCTTCTATTATGTTTTAAAATACTGCATACCCAGCAAAAAACTCTGATGCCTTGCCAACTCCATCTTTCAATCCCAAACCAACGCCAAATGCTACCGCAGTGCACACCTGTAGAAGTTAAGGACGTGTAATCAATGAATATTAAAAACAAAGAGTTAGGGGATTGACATACACAACCAAAAAAAGTTGACAAGGTGCTCACACATAAGCCCACAGTTTTAACTGAGGAGACATAACTTTCATGCTCCTGAGTATTCTTTGAATTGCCAACTGAAGTGGGAGTGTCAACATTGTTAGTGCCATCATGTGAGACCAAATCGATCATCTTACTTTCTGCAGGTTCAGAAGACCCATTAGTAACACTTCAAAACTATTCCCCATTATCAGATGGTCCTCAGCTGACAAACTAGGATTGCACTGAACGAATTTAGCCAATTATGTAGGACGTCGTTTAGCTCATCGGTAATAAAGTTAAATTCATGTCAATAAGACCAGATTAAGACACCACTGGCACCACTGAAACCAATACTACTCACCTGAGGCAGACAAATCATCATCCTGCTTGGTTCCTCTACAACACGCAATCTGCAAATACTGAGCACGGCGATTACGACCATCTGCAATCCCAAAAACCGAGGGATAGGAATCAGCTCAAGATTGGTTTAGCACATCACAAATACACTCAGCAAGAAGAGGATCATGAAAGAAAACCTGAACGAAGGTGAGGGAAATCGCGATAGACATAGTGAGGGCTGGTCCACTTCGGGGTTTGAGATAGCGGAGAAACTCTAAGTGGACCAGAGTTGAGCTTGAGAGGGATGTGAACGCCGTTGTGGATGACGGAAGGTAACCCCATGGCTGGAAATTGGTGCGAAATTCAAAATAAACTGAGGTGGAGGAGAGACAGTCGCAGTGTATCTTATCCTTTCTGAATAAACAGTCAGTGAAATGAATCGTTGGTCTGCTTCGACAAGGAGTCAGAGATTTAGTTTTATTTTTTTATTTTTATTGGAAAAATAATAAAATTTAACAATAATAAAAGGCCAGTAATATGTTTACCAACTTTTCTCATTTTTTTTATTTACCAAAAAAAAAAAAACAACTTCGTTTCTTTTTAATAACACATTTACAAGCTCGTTTTGACGCAGTGGTTTAGTCCGTGTAAAACTGTAGTTGTAGAGGATAAATCCACATCGATTTCAGAAATGCAATAGATTGATCTGTTGGAACCGAACAGAAGGATTATGCTCCAACTCATTTGACTTGCCTTAAGTGTTCTTCTAGACTTGAAATAAGAGCTTCACATTCTGAGCTGGCTGGTTCAGTTATGACTTGAGAATCATACAACTAAGTATTATCATTGATATGATCAGGTTGGCTTTCTGAATTTAGAATGACTAGTTTGGAAACTTGTTAGCAACCAATGACGATTAGGTTTAGAGTCTTTAATCCTGCACGTTTGGTACACTATATTATATTAGTATTATATTATTATACATATATAAAAATAATTTAGTTATTAGGTTGTAATATTATAATATTGAACAATACCGTATAATATAAACTCAAAGAGGATGGTGTATAATTTAGTCTATATTTTACATATAAAAATATATTAATGTATTATATAATACACTCTATTAGTTTTGTCAAATATAAAATAATATTATATAATACCATCAAATACTATCTCACCCCTACAATACACCCTACCAAACATATGTAATGGAATGATCTACTCTATAGTTTTAATCCTAAAGTGTCCAGAAATAAGGTATGCAAACTCTAGCATTTAAATTTTCTATCTAACAAAATACAATTTATAGACTTATTTAACCGCCGGAGATGGAGCAAATTCCTATTCAAAATAGAATAAAATTTTGCTCAAACAGTGAACTCCGTATAATGGTGGTTTTGTCTGTATAATGCAACTGTGTTAATCTATAGAGCTTAATTTTTTTTTAGCTTATTTAACGTGGTGGTTTACGCACTTAACATGCAATGTATATTAAAATTTACACACTTATTTAGTATTTTAGCATTAGCACCCACACTCTACCATTAATACTATTTTAATACTAAGAAATTATATTACCATTTAAGAAATTCATGTAACATGGAGATATAGCTATTTGGTCCACCATTTAAAGCATTTTGACCACATTTAAAACAAATATATAATTAATTTTGAATTATTATGTTTTTAGCCAAATTTATTGAGTACTATACTATAGTTTAACATTTATATTTTAAATTAATATACATATCAATATTAAAATTTACACAATTTTTCATCTCGGACCTTTATGTGGTATAAATTTATTACACACTTAATATTCATTATGTATACAAATATATATTAAATCTCAATGAATGGTTTTTTTATTGTAAAAATTTATTAGGAAACCAAAAAAAATATATATATATATATATATATTCTGTATTATGCGACGTAGGTACGCTTGGTAGAAAATATCTCTGATTAGCAAAAAAAAAACTCCGAAATTATAATACTTAGCACTTAACGCGTCCCAGTCCTTCCAAAATTTATCTTCCCCAGAGAATACCAAGACGACCCACTCCCACAGAGCTTTCCCTTTCTCTTCTCTGATATATTTATCGCCTTGCTTCTCACGCAGTCTGCGATTCTCACCCTGCAATTTCTTCTTCTTTTTTTTCTCCAATGGCCACCTCCGCTACCAAACCTAGCGACACCAATCCTTCTGTAGAGAATCCTAAGCAAACCCTAGACCCGGTTGCCCCAACCGCCGCCAAGACGGATCGTCCTCAGGACCCGAAAGCTGATAGTTTCTCTGCTCCGCCTTCTTCTTCGGATGTTGCTGTTTCCGGTACGAACGGGTCGGTAAAGGAAGGCGAGGATTCGAAGAGCGCGGAATCCGTGGTGGAAGCGGTTGGAGCGGATGCTGCTGCTGATCCGGTTTCCGATATACAGAAGAAGATCCGCAGAGCCGAACGGTTTGGAATATCTGTGCAGCTCACCGAGAAAGAGAAGCGTAACTCCCGCGCTGAAAGGTGTTTATGATGTTTCTATGTTTTTTTGTTTTGTGAATTAGGGTTTCTATTATTTTTTTTCTTTCTACTTGGTTGCTTAGAATTTGAAAGCTAACAATTATTTTTCCCATGGATTCTACAAGCATGTTAGATTTTTTAATACGCACATATTTGTCAGTTAACTCTAATTGTTTATAAACTATATTGTAGTAGTTCAATTCGGAATTGCATGATTGCGTTATAAGGGTAAATGCTCTGAATTGTATTGTGTATAAAACTGTGGTTAGCTGCAAGGGAGACTGCCGAAAAAACATTGATTGTGGGTGTGATGTGATATGAAATAGAAGTATGTTTATATGTAGTTTAGTGAATTTAACTATGATTTTGTTTTGTTTGTTGAATGATACCTAGGCGCCTCTTAAATCAGTAAGATAAGAACCCAATAGTGTTTTTTAGAAAAGTGCTTTTTGTGGGAGAAACACATGTTGGATAAGCATTTCCAAACGGACCCTAATTTGATTAGTATTCCTGTATGATGATTCGTCTATCCTTTATTTATTATTTTGCTGCTACAACACATGATTTTAGTTTTAGTTTCAAAGCGTAGTACTCTAGAATTTTGTTTGATTACAAATCCTATGAACAATTGAGTTAACTTCCGCTTTTATTCCTCGTGTTTCCCTCCTATTTACTGACATTGGCTGATTGAATTGCAGGTTTGGCACTGGATCTACAGTAGGTGGATCAGAAGTATCAAAGAAGACAGAAGAGCTGAAGAGAAAGGCTAGAGCAGAGAGGTTTAGTTTTGTGCCTCTTTTGATTTATTGATTCCGTAACTTAAAGAAATTGAATTTGGTCAAACTTTAAGTAAGCCATTCCTTTTATTGCACATTTTTGTCGTTAACACTATCTTTTATTATTTAGGTTTGGGCTTCCTGCCAGTGTTACACCTGTAGCTTCTGAGGAGGAAGCAAAGAAGAAAGCCCGGCTTGCCAGATTTGCTCCAGTTTCCAAAACTGATACTTTAGAAGAAGATAAAAGGAAAGCCGGAGTTGGTCCAGTTTCCAAAACTGATACTTTAGAAGAAGATAAACGGAAAGCAAGGGCCATCAGGTATGCATTACTGCTGGCTCTTTCCCCCCTAAATTATATTTTGAATAATAGAGTAGGAGCTCATGTTTGATGTTTATATTCTCAGGTTTTCAAACACCACCCCGTCGTCTTCTTTATCTCAGGAGAATGGCAAGGGGAGCATTGAACCAGTAGGGTTTCTAAATTTGTTATTCTTGCAAATATGTTTTAATAAATGTCAATGTTGTTTATGATTTTTATGCTTGCAGTCCTCATGTTTCTTTTGTTAAATATCAGAATGCAGCTATTGTGGGTAAGGCAGGAGGAGTAGCTTGAACTGAAGCTTTCTTCCTTAATAGTAAGTTTAGTTTGAGTTTTCCATTGATATTTGCTATGTATTAGTTCTTTAATATATTTGGTATATTATTTTTGTATATTTATATGCATGGTTTGATATTTTTTTTGTTTTTTGTATTTCCCCTACTTTATGGCAGGTATAGTATTTTAGTAGTTTGTGATTCCCTGCAAGTTTTTTCCTACCCATGTCTGCTATCCCATTATATGGATTCTCATGCGAAGCAACTTTCCATTGCCTTCATACAAGTCATTGAACAAGATCCTGTTAGCACAAAGGAGCTTTCTCTCGTGTTGGATTTGGATTTTTACCTTGTGAGGCCTAGAATAATCAACTATCTCATAGTTTTAACATTCCTGCACACTGAAATCTACTAAGAATATCAGAAATCATGAGTTAGCGATAATTATTCTTCTGACAACTTTACCTCGTTCTTTCCCCTATTGCACGTTGGCATTTTGGGCAGCATTTCATAAATGCATGTTGATGCAATTTCATGATGCAGTGTTGAGCAGTAGTGCTAAGTTGGTTTGTAAGTACACAACACTTCTTCAACAGCTGTTACATCTAGAAATGTGCTGTATTGCTTCATTAGGAATTGCAAGTTGCTTTTATGACTGATCTCATTGAATTTTAGAACAGGGCTGGAACCATAGGAACTTCACTGAGAATGAGCCTTCTTCTGGCTGACTTTACTTTTAGCTTTTTGATCAATTCATTTTCGCACTCCAGCAAATAGGTAGGTGGTCAACTGTTATAAATTCTAATGGTATAAGAAGTCGGAACAATAGTGCACTCACAATCTTAGATGGAGCTTCCACACACCCGAAACTTAAGATGATAATTATAATAATTGAAAAAAAAGAATGAGGAAACTTGGTCCCTGTTAATGTTAGAAATATGGATAATTGCTGCATTCATTATTCTGTTTTGGAACTGCATTATGAGAGTTTGCATCGTATGGTGTGTCCATTTGAAGGTTTTTCTTCTTTAATGTTTAAGTTGATAGTAGTAATTAAAGCATCTTCTAAACTAACTAACTAGTAATGGATAGATAGATAGATGATTTTATTATGTGTTTTGTAGTAGTTGGTTACTCCTATGACTTTTTTAAATTACATATTGAGTGGGGTCAGAAGAGATGTTAAGGCAAGTGTTAGTGCTGTGTCCAGCACTTTTGCATCATGACTAAATGGGGTTTTGCAGAATCTGAGGTAAAGTTGTGAGATGAAGAAAGCATTGTTTGATTTTGTCATTATCAGATCATGAACTGAAATTCTCATCCAGTTTTAAATTTTTAGGATTTCTGATATTCTTAGTTGGTATTTTTGAGTTTGGTAAAACCCTTTCTGGAGGTGGTGGTTTGTATTCTTAGGCCTTGCAAGGTGTTGTGCGATCTACAAGGTAGGATTCTGGAACTGAATGTACTCTTTGGCAGCTGCATTGATTTTGTTAAGATTTTTTGGGTTTTGTATTTGAAGCTTTATTTCGTTGTAAAATTGGAAAAATTAACACTTAATGTGGGAATTCTTCTTGTTTTACTTTGAACTTGTAATGGGTGGAAGAACGGGTAACTTGATTGGAGGGAATCGTCGCCTTCTTTTATAATTTATTTCATTATGGATTTTATTATTGTTTTTTGTTATTATTATATTATTATTTTGCTATTTAATACAAATTATAGATTCTCATTCTGACAAAGTGCGACGCCACTAAGGCCTTCGCTTAAGGGCCGCCCCACCCTTTTTATTAAATCTCATTTTTCTTTTTAAAAAGTTATTATTTAAAGATAATGGCCTGTTTCTCCATTTAAAAAATATATATATATTTTTAAAAAAATTTCTTAAAATTTGTTTACATGTTTAGCCATTGTTTTCTAGAACATTTAAAAATATATATATTTTGAAAGAAAAAGTTTGAGGTCAGGCGAGAACTGCTTAAATTTGTTTTCAAGTGTTTTCAATGACAATATGGCAGCCTGAGATTCAGAGAAATCTTTTCTAATCAAGCTACTATTAGGATGCTAAGGTCAGCAAAATATTTCATTTTGAGCAGAATAAAAATAAAGATTAAACGCTTGCCAGGTAGCAAGTGGAATCTAAACCTGAGATTCCTTTTCTAATCAAACAAATTTTATTTTATTGACATTAATTTTTAGAGGAGTGTAAGGTCAATAAATGTTATATTAAAAATTCAAATGCTTGCCAAGTAGTAACTAGCAAGTGGAATCTTTTTAATTTCCCTCTTACGGTAAAAATATTGCCTTATCTTTTTTAGTCCAAAATAGGGTTTTGATCCCATTACCCCAAAGTTTAGGCCGGGAATGGATTTACATTTCAGTAAAAAGCCTCTTTTCATTTCAGTGCTGCAATGTAAAAGACTTCACTGCAACGGTGTGCATTGCCTACAAGCCTCTTCTAAATATATGATGGTCCATAATAATTTTAGATTTGGAGAAAAAAAATTTGTCTTTTGGTACCATATGTTGTGCCTGAAAATTATTAGGAGCTGCACCACTCATTTAGCAAATATAAATTTACACAATTACACTACGATAGATGACCACTTGGTGTCCATGGGTTTTTAGAATGAACAGCCCCTATAAAACATTTCGAAGTTGAGAATTACAAGAACAAATGAAGTATATTCAGCAAACATACACTTTGGAATTAGAAAGGAGACAATCTGTAAATCAAGTATATCTACAAGATACTAGGGAAATATGCTTCCCAAGAATCAGCCATAAGTAGGTGAAGGAGGAAACTCGTTTCTGCTAGCCTTTGTTTTCACCAGGAGGTGTGATTACCTTAAGAACAAAAGTTTTTAGTTCACAATATTGAGACTTGATGCTACTCTGTAAAGCTTTAGATTTCAAACACATTCGTTCCATTGTTTTAACATTCATGACTAGAAAACCCCGGAGATTGCTGTGAACTTTTAGAAATGGACTAGGAGTTGCAAGGTGGAGGAATTCCTCCTCTTATAGAAATGGGAAAATTGCGGATTGAGTTCCCATTGATCACATTTGAGTCTAGAAATAGGACTACGACTGTGATGTCGTCGTGAAAATGTCTTCTGACCCCTCGGTCTATCTTTTTCAGGTCTGCGTACCTCACTTCTCTTTTCTTAGCCGCTTCTTCAAGTGCAGCTTTAACCAGCCTCCTGGCAATACCCTGCATAAAAAGGGGGATCAAACTTTTGGAATAAGGTGATAGTTTCAAATTAAATTATGATGAGCCTAAGCTGTACTTCATTATTATTACATTTTGAGGGTAATTGTTGACAATGTCAATAGCCTCCTGGTTACTAAGATGCTCCCACAGACCATCAGATGCAAAGATGAGAAACTTATCGCCACGAGAGAGTTTGCGTACTGTTATTGATGGTTCTGCACTAAGTACAGGCTTGAGGAATGGTTCAGGTAGCCTAAATCTAGGCAGTAGGGGCTCTTGGTTGAACTCTGCCCTCTTTAGATATGCATCACCGATGGATCTGGACACCTGCAAATGAGGTAAGAATCTCGTCAACAAACTGTCAAAATCCTGCTTTCAACTTCAAATTATAAATGCTCTTGTTATTTTCATCTCATACCATTACAAGTAGCAAATTTTCTTAGGATCTAGAATGGTTACCTGTATGAGGCCCTTGACGCGCCAAACTTTGTGCTTTAACACCACAATCTGCGGATCGTGTGGATGCATTGTCTGAAGTTCCTCCCTCACTGATTCTATACTGGCATTGTGCTCTGTAGATAATTGAATAGCTGTGACTTCACTAGTGGCCCCTTCTACTCTCCCTAAGACCACTCGGGAATCTCCTACATTTGCAATGTAGAGCAGTCCATTGCATATTATTCCCACCAAACAACATGAGCCTGCAGATGCAATCTGTGGCCTGCTAAGCCACTGTTTCTTAACAAGAGACAAAAAATTCTGTTCTGTTTCCAGGAAAGCCTTCTTGATAACAAGCTCTGACATGCTTTGATGCTCAGATGCGACTTCTGCATCACAAATAGCCACAAAAAAAGCCTCAATGAGTATTTGTATACTCTTATTACAACCTTATGGAATTTCAATGCACTGAACTTATTAGTTTATTCATCAATGCAGTTACTTTCATCTCTAGTCCTAAAGTCTGTTCCTCTACTCACACCTTGACTTCATTTCCTAGTCTGTACTTTCATCTTAAGTCATATGCTCTTCCAACTTCTACTTTATATTATACTAATCTCTTCGATTGTCATTCTTTCATCGGTCTCTTGTTTAGTTCTCAGAGAAAATGTTGTCCCCTCTTGTGGGATTGGTTTGTTCTTCCATTGCATAAATTTACCTTAATTGTGCTACATCAACATTGCAAGCCAAGGCTACTTTGATTGAAAATAACTTGGTTAAAAGATCAAGCAAATTACTATTAAAGGCATTATGTAATGGAAGCAAATTACTCTTAAAGGCATCAAGTAATGGAAACTTCTTGTTTAAGTCAAATTGAAACAAACATATAAAAGTAATAAAGAGGAAAACATACTCTTAAGGTTGCAGAAAAGATTTTCATTAACATAGCGTGAAGCCTCAGTTCCTCCATGTCCATCATATACGCCAACAAAGGTCCCCTGAGGACCTTTGCTGGTGGAACTCAGCTGCCCAGATTCGAGTTGGCACTGATCCTCCAACATAGCATTGGCTTGAATGACAGCCATTGAGAAAATTCCATAAGCATGGTTTCCCAAATCCTTATACCACAATAACCCATCAAATCTCCCAGAAGAATCAACACCTCGACGACGATAACGAGGTTCATCGCCCACCACACAGGGTTTCCAACAGGGTTTAACCATTTTTCAAAACCCAACAAACTTATACCATATGGGAAAGATTTCTATGATACATTTATCATCCAAAGGACCCAGCAATCAAAATATTCATTAAACCCAGATCAAGAACAAGACTTAGAGCCAAATTCAGCTCCAATTTCTCCTTGTACTCCAGAACCACAACCCCATTACTTGAAACTATATACCCACTAAACCCAGACACCATTAATGTGAACAAAATTCAGATAAAGACCAAAAGGGTATGGGCCAAAACAACTGAGAAATGTTACTTTGGGACCAAAAAGCAGTAGTTTTTAAGTTTGAGTTCAGAGAATATGGAAGTGTGCCGGTTCTTTGTACCTTGAATCTGGGTTGAATATGTTTGGGCCTTCCATGTGTGTCATCTTTCAGGAACAGGCTTAGCTGTAAAAGCACATACACATTTTAAATGGCAGAGTTAGGTTTGAGATCAGAGAGAGAGAGAGAGTGATCAAAGGGATAAGAGACAGGGGTTTTGGAGTTTTTTTTACAGAAGATCTTCAGATTGTTGTCAGATTGAGATCTAAGATGGGCAATATAAAAGAGATTTTAAATTACATACTCTGACATCGTTGTTCTCTCCCTGTTCCTTCTCTGTTCTTTTATTTGTTTTTATGTTTCTGTGGCCGAGTTGGATTTTTGTAAGAGCCTTTTTCTATGGCTGAGATTTTGAGTTTCCTTGATCTTCATTAGCAGTAAGCCACCATTTTAGGCAATTTTTTCTCATCTCAATTCTTCTAATTTTTGCCGTTTTGGGGTCGTCTTTGGCTGGCAGTTGCTCTCCTTAAACGTATATATGAAACACAATGGAAGTTCAACACAAAACCGTGTTTTCTTACCCACTTTTTCATCGCCTATTTGCTATTCTTTCGTTTGAGGATTTTGCATTTGATCTCGTTGACCACCTAGCGAAAGCATACCTGGGATTTTAATTATTTTTTAAAATAACAACTAATTATGATCCCCACCCAACAAACACATCTATACAAAAACCTTCTAGTCTTTTTTTATATGATTTCAAATACAAACATTGAAATGGCTCTTGGAAGTTGTATTAAGTAACCAGGACCTGTCTTAACCAGAAGGAAAAAAAAGTAACCAGGACCTGAAAAAAACAACCAAATTTATATGCATGCATGCATGGGCATGCCTAGGACGAGAGTTGGCAGTGAGTTGGATTCGACCCCCTCCCAAGTTTCTAGACTCTGCTGGGTTTTACTTCTTTGGTTGGTTGTTTCATTATTTAATAAATTAAATAGTTGGTTTCATTCGTGTCACTGTCTAAGAATATTGAAATTAATATATTTCGTATTACATTTATACAAAGATGAACTACGTACGTACACCAATTTCCCAAGTAAAAAAAAGAAAGGCCACCGTTTTCTTTCTCTTGGTGGTTACTAAAAATATATAGACATTTTTAAGAATAAAAATTTACTAGGGAAAGAAAAGGAATGAGGGAATTAAGAAATAAAAATAAACGTACATTATTTACTTAACTAAAAACTCTCTGTACATATTTCTTTTCTTTTTCTTCTCCTACTTCCTATTAGTTTCCAAGTTTTTTCTTTTTTTTAATATAGATTTGATGACCTAACGAGCAAAGTTCTGTTTGACATCCCCACCCCCCATAGTACCCATGCTATGCTCTATTGTACTCTTTCACTTTCTCCTTACCCTACTCTGAAAATAATTTAGCTGCATTTTTTGTTTCAATTTTAATCTCTGAAAGTGCCCTCTTACAGTTGTTAGAATAGGGCAACAATACCCAACAAAACAATTGTATTTCGATTTATTATATCCTTTCTTTTTTTTTCCAAGAAAATAATACAATTAGAGAAGAAGAAAAAAACAAAAAAAAGAACATCACTTTTGAATCCTCTAATTTCATTTTCAATATTTTTAAGTTTTGTTAATGTTATATATTCAACTGCATGGAATACATAAAGTAAACATTTCCAAGTTCTTTTCACTTAATTATGAGAAAAGTGGGGTTGAAATTTGAAGTAGTAGTATATATATAGCTGCTACGTACATTGTTACGATATGGTTGTTATTATTCTTGAATGTCACGGTGGTTGTCGTTTGGCTAAGTTGCCCAATGCTTTTGCATGCACTTAGAAGTTATGGGTATAATTTGTATATATCATCACGAGAACCAAACAAAGAAAGAAAAAGGCGTTTAGGTACACGCACACGGCACACATGCAGACACCCAATATTGGGGGCAAACACATGCATGTTCATCATCAACTTAATTGGTTTTCATTTCCAGGACCATCCTGCCTAAAATAAAGCACACCCCTCCGTCGTTCATTAATATGGTGGTTTGGATCAATGCCTAACATATTAAGTACCATTACATTCCGTCGTGTGGACCTTTTGCTGAAAGTGAGAGAGAGAGTACTATATATATATATATATATATATATAAGATATGTCATGTACAATCATTTTCTACTTCCACCAAACTATTTGGATTGGTATATAAATATATATGCACCTTGCTGCAAAAGTATATATAAATATATTACAAGTATGGAAACAGTAAATTAATTAATACTAGAGCTGAGTTTTTTAGTGGTGGGTCTGAGGCACTTTCTCACAGTTGATGTGATTAATTAATATGATGAAGACGGTCCTTATTGTCCTTGGTGGATTGAAATGAAATTGACAACTTTTCAACCAGGCAGGGCATTGGCACTTGGCATTTAGCAATGTGAAATTCCATATTGACAATCGAAGCCGACCTACACTTGGTATTTAGGCATGAATGCAACCATATACAACTTTACCTTTTCATATTGTCGGTCTCTTGGGGTTCCATGTACTCTCCTTTACTTTGGAATGGTACATATATGTACAACCCCTCTCTCTCTCTCTCTCCCTCCCTTCCTTTTCTAAAGCTGTAAATTCAACCAAGGCTAAAGTGAATTTGTGCAGTGTAAAGTCTTGTATGTCGTTGAATGGACTGAAATTTAAGAGTGAAACATCTTTTTGGCCATGTAAATCTGGATTTTGAACACAAATTTTGTAATCGCACTTAATTTTTGGTTAGTCATGACTTTTTTTTTTTTTTTTGTTCTAAGTTATAACATGTTTTTTACTTTAGCTTTACAAACTAAAACCTTTGATTCACCCCCTAAACTATATTTTTTGACATTTAGGGTTTGTTTGATGACACAATTATTTTTTATTTTTAGTTTTAGTTTTTTCCTCTTAAATTATGTGTAATTGGGTTAGTTTAGATATTAATTGGACTAGTATGATTATAAACAATTAGACTAGTATGATTATAAACAATTGGGAAACCAAAATGAAAAACATGTGACGATTTGATAAAATAAAGTGCAAAGCTTTGCAAGACAATCTTATTGGGTGCTTAAATTTTGACATGGTTTTTTAAACTCAAAAAGACCTTGTTTTTAATTAGTCATGCATAGTTGTGTTTGGTGCCATTGTTTAGCTAGCTTGGTTTTTAAAAGTAAACCAAAATAAATCTGATTCTCCTCCAAAAACAAATATTAGATCCAAGCAACTCAAACCTTGCACATGCACTTAGATTTTAATTAAGGTAGACAAACAACATAGCCCTTTCACATGCTCTTATACTATTTAGGTTGCTATACAAACAGGCAAGAAAAGCAAGGATTGCTATCTTGGCCTAAAAAACCCAACAACAAAATCATACCTATGCAAAAAATTCACAAGACTCAGGTGAGTCCATTCAACCAAACCCATTGCAAATTTTAATTTAATAGAGATGAAAATCATATTGGGGCCCAACCAAAAAGCATCCAAATCCCCACCACTTCACATGCTATCTGTGAATTATAAACACAGTGGAACAAAATTATTACATCCACAAAAAAATTTATTTTCCATCATCCACTTCACTCTCTGCTTAATTAATTTCATTCTTCTCCTTTACATATCAAAATCTAAGGCATTGTGTAGTATATTAATATCATATTGCCTTTAAAAACAAAAAATAAAAGAAAAAGGAAATGGTTTCCTTATCTGGGTGAGATCTAAACTGGACCAACTCTAATCATCCTTCTTCTCTCCATTGTGCTCTGGATATTTTCTCTGACATGTCTTAGAGTTTCAAGAACTTCTCTAACACTTTGATGAACTGGAACTGTTACTGGTTTCACCTCAGGTGTACTCTGAGAGCTCAGAGGCAAACTCACTGGAACCAATGCAAGAGAGTCATCCACATTTTCCTCATCATCGTGGTTCTCATTCTCTGCCACTGAAGATTTCAAGTCTGAACTGCTGAGACAAATTGCAAAAGAAAAAGTTGTATTCTGATTAGATCAAAACAAACCCACATGGAAAAGTTACATAGATTTTGAAGTACTAGACCTATTAAACTAAATTACCTATTATCATCGGGCTTTGAATCTTGAGATTTGTGGGGTGGGTTTTGGCAGAATTCTTCAGGTGAAGAATGTTTAGCGGAGGGACTTTCATGGTTTTGCTTATTAGATGTAGCTGTGTCTGAAACATTGTGGCTTGATTCTTGGGAGGCTATTGAACTTGTGAAGTGACACTTGGATTCATGTTCTTCTGGGTCATTTGTGTTTAAAGTACTTGTGGATGAGATGCAAGAACTTGACTGCTCTGATGCTGATGAGGAAGGTTTTAAAGACTCAAGCTTTTTCCTAAGAAATTTCAGCTTCTTTTGAGCTTTGTTCCTCTGTTTGATTTCTTCTTTTAGCAGGTTCTCCAGCTCTACCAACTGTAATTAATACCCATGAAAGCAAATCAACAAACAGTTCAAATACTATGAATGTACATTGCATTGCAATTTACTCTTAAATTTATTAGCTGGAAAAGCCCATGGATGTGCATATTTACCTTCTTCCCCATATGTTCTGAGTCCTCTTTTGCAGTCCTTGAAGCTTGTCTCTCTGCAAGAAGTCTTCCTCTTAGGCATTCTACAGTCCTCATACTTTCATCTCCTTCCATTTTCTTATCACTGTGAGACATAAACCCAAATTACATTGGGAATGTAAGCAAAAAGAGAGAGACAGAGAGAGCAGAAAAGAACCCACCTCCATTGCCCTTCTTCTTGACTATTGGTCATCATCATCTTCTCTTTCTTTGGTCTTCCACCGCAGCAAAACTCTTGGTCTTAAATCTAAGTAATACTCAAAACAAAAACCAAAAAACTCAACTTCTTCAGCAACTAGAATTTCAGATCAAAAAGTAAGAACTTTTGGCAAAATGTTGTACAAAACAAACAATCAAAGACATCTCCAAGGGGCAATGCCATGTTCTACTTAGAATATATGCTTGTTTTGCAAAAACAAAAATTGTCACTGTCAAATGTTAGAAAACCAAGGTCAGAGAGCTTTGGACTCTTTTATGGCTCACATATATCAGGGGGGGTTTTTATTATCCATTGCCAGGAGTCACACTCTCTTATGAATCACAGACTACTTTGATAACTGTAATTTACTTTTCTTTCTGGGCAAAGTTTTTAACTGCCCCATTTTTTTATTTTAATTTTTTCCCCTCGAAGCCTTAATAAATTAATAATCATAATTACTTGGTTTCTTTTTCCCCTTCACTAGAACCACCACACATTTCATAAAGTTGGAACATTAAAGTACTCCATGCTTCACATATTACAATCAAACACTTGACACTTTCTGCCTGGAGGAGCCTTGAGTTGTAAGGCTCCAACTTTGCTGTCTAGAATTCATCACTATGGTTTCATGCTCATATTTTTGCAAAACATAAATTTCAATTACTCTTTCTTTCTTTTTCTTTTTGTTTGCTAATTTATTTTACTATGAACCTGAGAATGACAGAGAAAAGATCAGATATATATTGCAAATTACCAGACTAAGGTTTAGCAGTATATGGATAGAGAGTTACAGTACCCGTGAGGACCATTTTTTTTTTTTAATTTACCAAAATTAGACAAAGCATTTATTGATTTGCATGCATTACATAACAAGAAATAAATAGGAAAAAAGGAATTCAAAATTTTTGAATTTTGGAAAGATTACACAAGAATAAATCTTTTGAGGTGGTATTTCTGGCTGTTTGCTGTCACGTGATGTTCCTGAATTGTCTTATCGAACCCACATCGCAACTTATTTATTTATTATTTTTTTTAAAAAGAAATAGAATTGTAATTATAATATATGCCTTCACACTTCACCCCACCAAAAATAAATAAATAAATAAACAAATAAAAACTACAATTTTTGCATGTGAATTAAGCATATAAATATCTTCTTATTTTTGTCATTTTAGTACCTTTTGTTGTTGTTTCCTATTATTAAACATAGACATATTCCAGCAACAAATTTTACAACTTGTGTTTATAAGCTATTTAGACATTTTATCTTGATTGATTAGTGTTATATATACGTAAATTTAGAGAACCAAAAAATTCCATAATTACTAGCTTGATTTTGATTTTTTTCCTTTCCATATAAGTATAAAGAATAGCCCCATAATTGTCCAGAATTGTATTTAAATGCTTTGGTGTGAAACTGGAAATGATTCAATTTGATGATGTGAAAAAAAAGGTAGCCCAAATGGTAGGAAGTAAATGCTCATATTATAATTTGTATTTTGGAGTGGAGATATTCGGTTAAAAGTGAACTCCTCGGATAGTATTAAAATTTTTACTCCAAAATTAACCTTTATATATATATAAATTAATTAATTAACAATTAATATTGAGAGTGTGGAACAATATGATTACCATGTTCATTATTTATTATTTATTATATATATATATATATATATATATATATATATATATATATATA
Source organism: Rhamnella rubrinervis (assembly GCA_007844105.2). NCBI lineage: Eukaryota > Viridiplantae > Streptophyta > Magnoliopsida > Rosales > Rhamnaceae > Rhamnella > Rhamnella rubrinervis. The sequence continues at coordinate 17,323,021 of CM017583.2, read as the reverse complement.
TATATATATATATATATATGGATTGTATTGCACTCAAAGAAATGGGTAATACATACTTTAAAAAGCAAAGTCTTAAATAGAAATACCTACCAAGCATACCTTTTTTTTGAATATGAGATTGAAGGAGCTTTAAGATCACTCACTATCGTCCATTCAGTACAAGTGGACCACCTTAATTCCCATCTTTGCTTAGCTTTGCTGACAACATTTTGTGATGAGTTGGGACATGTATGACTTTGGCAATTTGAATTCACCTTCAGCAATTTTTGCTCATACTTTTCAAACCCTTGTAAGGGAATTAAGTTTTTAATTCTCTGAGCTTTATAAGGTTCTGAGAAGGAAGATGTATATATATGAATACAATTCAAATGGCTAAAAAGTTTTTTTTAACATTTTTAAAAATATGGTAAATGTAGAGTCATATAATAAATAAGTGATTGGAAAAGAAATGAAAATATCATTTTCATTTTTAATTTATTAAATGAACGTAAACTTTTAAAGCAGAATAAAGTCTTTAGAAAGTGATTGCATCCATTGTTGTCCTCTAAGGCACACGCAAAAGTTAAAAACACCAAATTTTAAACATTGTTTTGCACAGTGAAATATGGGTTGTATTGAGAGAGATTTTTGAGTGCATATATAAATGACAACGCCACTCAATTTGAAATAAGGATTTTTTTGATGCTGTGTCATTTTTGAGGTGTTTTGAATTTTTTTTTATCAGTTTTTGATAAAATTAAAATTTTATATATAACTGTGAAAGTGAAAGAGAAAGAGGAAGAGAGAATTAAAAAAATTAATTGCAGAATATTTCATATTTAAAGGCATGTTAATCATCTCAAGATAAAATATTAATTATATTTAAAGATAAAAAAAAATTAAAATGTTATCCCTTGGAATAAAAGTTTTTGGGCTTGGGCTTGGGCTGACAAAGTGGGCTGCTAAAACAACTTCCTTTTGGGTTGGCTTCTAAAAAACGCGCGAAACTCCTTTTTTTTTTTTTGGGGGAAAAACCCGCAAAACCCCTATTGATTTGAGTTAGGGTTTCTCGCACCTCCATTCTTGTGTGTCTCACTCTAAAATGTGTTATCCATAAAAAAGAGCAGTAACTGAAACCGATTCTCTGTCTGGTTTCCATTGATTCGGAATCGAATCCTTAGAGAAGGACTATATCTAAGGTAATCCCTTGATTAATAATTTCTTAATTTCGGTACTCTTTCAGCTTTGGTTTCAGCTATTACACGGAAAAAAATGTAAATCCCTCTCTCAAATTCTCAATCTAGAAGCTAATGTGATGTAGATTATAACCTTCTCACTCTGTTTCCGAATTCCTGCTTGATTTTTCTTTTCTTTTTTTTGCTTCTGGGAGTAATATTATGTTAGAATTTGCTCTTACATAGGACTTTGATTATTCTGTTGCTTACAGCTTATGCTATTTCTGACCCCTTTCTTCTTTCTATTTCTCTCAATCACTCTCTGTTTTCACGTGTTTTGCCATGTTAATTATTAGAACCCAGAAAAGGATAGCGAAGTTGTCCAAAATGATTTCGAAAGTCAATCACGTTCTACTGTTTTCCCATGTTGTCTGTGAAAGAGCCACTAGTATTCAAAATCCTTCACTGATTTCGTTTAAAGTTCAATGCTTTAGCAGTTCTAGACCTGCCCATTATCCGAAAATGTCTCTCACTGCGTCCATGCAGTCTCACAGCTCTTCTGCTAACCGGGTTTCTCGGGTTGCCAGAAATGTAGCTCAGGACGCACTCTTTGATTACCTGCATAGTACTAGGAGCTTCTGCTTCACAGACGCTGAATTTGTCAGCAAGAACTCCCCACATTTTCTTGAGAATTTGCTCTCTAAGATAGATTATGAGAAAGATGTTGGTCATTCTTTAACCAAGTTTTTTCGGTACAACCCCATTAATGAGTTCGAACCATTTTTTGAGAGTTTGGGTCTCAGTCCATCGGAGATTGCTTTGCATCTCCCTCGGCATTTGATGTTTTTGAGGGACGATCATGTTATGCTCGATAACTTTCATGCCTTATGTGATTATGGAATTCCACGTAGTAAGATTGGTAAAATATACAAGGAAGCTAAAGAGATATTTGGATATGACTGTGGAGTGATATCCTTGAAACTTCAAGCTTATGAAAATTTGGAATTGAGCAGACCCACAGTAGTCAAGCTTGTTAGTTCCTGCCCGTTGCTTATGATTGGCGACGTTAACTGTGACTTTGTTGGGGTTCTTCAAAAACTGAGGGGATTAGGGTTTGGAAATGATTGGATAGGGGGGTATATAACTGGTGACAGCTTTTACAACTGGAGCAGAATGCTTGATACAATGAATTTTCTTGATAAAGCAGGTTATAGTGCGGAACAGATTTGCAGTTTGTTTAAAGAGAATCCTGAATTACTCTTCGAAGAGTCTGGGAAGGGGGTGTATGTCTTATTTGGCAGGCTACTCAAATTGGGTCTCAAGGTGAATGAAGTCTATTCCTTGTTTAAGCAAAATCCACAAATCTTGACCACTAAATATTCAAGAAATCTGTTGCAGGCAGTGGATGTTCTGCTTGAGATTGGAATGTGGATAGAAGACATTGCAAGCATTGTAACTAACCACGCAGAATTTTTAGGTTTGTGTACTCCAAAAAGACCCAAAACTCTTAGTAAAGAACTAAAGGTTGACAGATATGGTCTATGCGAAATCATAAAGAAAGACCCAGCGAAGCTGCTAAGATTGGCAGCAAAATCAGAGAAGAAGAGCAGTGAACAAGTACCTTGCCTGGATCTAAGTAAACGTATGGAGAAAACATCATTTTTGCTGAGATTGGGATATATTGAGAACTCAGATGAGATGACAAAAGCTTTGAAAAAATTCAGGGGCAGAGGAGACCAATTACAGGAGAGGTTTGATTCCCTCGTACAGGCAGGTTTGGACTACAATATTGTGATAAACATAGTTAAACAAGCTCCTACGGTTCTAAACCAGAGCAAAGACGTTCTCGAAAAGAAGATGGATTGCTTAAGGAACTGTTTAGGGTACCCTCTGGAATATTTGGTGGCATTCCCAGCCTATTTATGTTACGATATCGAAAGGATTAATCTTCGTTTCTCAATGTATATGTGGCTGAGAGAGAGAGGTGTTGCAAAGCCTATGTTGTCATTGAGCACTCTTCTTGCTTGTTCAGATGCACGGTTTGTTAAATATTTTGTGGATGTCCATCCGGAAGGTCCAGTTATGTGGGAAAATCTTAGAAGTTCTTTGGCTTCAAACCAATAGAACTAATTTCTGTTCAAATATTTTGTATCCTTTTAGAAGAACCATTTGTACTAATGTTGTTTACTAATTGATGTGGAAATACTATACATATCTATATATTTCATTAACTTAAGGTTCAAGCCATCTTCTGCTTTACTTGTTGATGAGTTGATGTCGCTGTTTTTGTTTATTTGAATATAGCAGTTTTAGAAGCAGCTAAAGTTGATTTGATATTGTTAACCAGGGACTTTTTTGCTATTTTTGAGTTTTTCTTCATAGTAACAAATGCTATATCCAGTCCATTACTATGCTATATCCAATCCATGTTCATAGTATGAAATCTTTTTTTTTTCCCTCTAAAATGATTTTTATTTTTTAATTCTATCTCAGCAATTAAGAAATGGAAGCAAAGTACATTGTAATAAACAAATGGAACCCACATCGGAGAGGGGTTGATAAGTTGTTAACCCCAAGGTGTACGTGGGATGTGGCATGTGAAACGGAGTCGGTGTGTGTACCGCAAGGGGAGCAGAAGAACAAAAATGAAAATGATAGTTCCCAGGCTATACCTAGAGCTTGAAATCTAGGAGGGATTATAATAAATAATATGGTACATAAAACAGAGAAGTATTTTGTTGAATCTAATTGAAAATGGATAAGAAAATAAAAATTAAAGAAGCAAAAAATAAAGTGAGTAAGCAACCATTTTGCTGTTTTAGTTCCTCGTGTTAGCCAATTTTTGCTCCTAGACTTACCAATTTGGAGGACCAAAAATTGGCCAAAAAGTATCAAGGAATTAACAATATTTATCATATCCTTGGAAATGAGTGATTGACTCAGCTCACTCCAATTTAGGGGTTTTGATATGGATTTGAGCAAATAAAAAAATATATATTGAAACTCTTTCCCATTTGTTGCCATTGGATTTGGTTCTCTCTTAATTTCATTTTTCCTTATTTTTATTATTTTTTAAAATGTAATTATTGGCCCTTGATAATTTATAAGTCTGCGTGGATTTGTATAAACGTATCGATAAAATCATCATCATCATCATCATGCACACTAAATCAACTGGCCAAGTTTTACTATTCTCTATTAAAAAATAGACCACAAAAATATTGTTACATTTTAATTTACGAAACTGTCCCAAACCCAAAATGCATTTGCTCTTATTAATATGATATCCCCCTCATTTAATACTTATTATTTAGCTACAAACGCATGATTAAATTGCCTAAAACATAAACCACAAATGTCTTTATCAAGGACTGTGTGATCCTCCACAACCCATTCATCACAACCATTCATTCCACCCATTGATTAATGCCCATCCATTCCCATACACCCCATATATCTGCCTCCGCCACGTGTAATCACAGCATGCGTTCCGATGATGATTGATCATGACGAGCATCTGCGTGACCAGAACTCATCTTAACCAAGACTTCCCACAGCCGTTGGATCTCCCCAAACACATCATCGGTTGGGAGCTGAAATCTGCAGCATGGACACGTATTCTTCTTCCTCAGCCATGGCAGAATACACATCCAGTGAAACGAGTGCTGACACGGCAACTCACACACATCCCTCCCTTCCTTCATCTCCTCCTTACATATCGCACACTCACCGCCGGCGCCGGTCACTTCCACCGACGGCAAAGCCACCACTGCCGACACCGACGCCGGCAATTCCCTCCCCACCTTATAATTCCCTCCAGTACTACTTCCACAGCTACCCATCACACTGACAAACCTCAAACACCTCGTCACTATCTCAATATAAGCAGCCAACCCAGTCCATTTACAGACCCAAATGCCCGAAACTCTCAGCATCTTCTCCGCGTAAATCTCGCCGAGTACTTCGCGCCACTTCGACGTTGGAGAAGTTTGAAGGGCTTCTGGGTTGTGTTGCCGGACTTCGCAGAGGAGGAGGAGGAGCAAAACGGCGTCGAGGTCTCTGCTATTAATGGAGGTTGTGGACGGTGGACGAATGGTTGTGGGTTTGGGCTGGAAATGGAAGGTGAGTTGGCGGAGGGAGGAGAGGAGGTGACGGGCGATGAGGAGGGTCTTGTGGGGAAGAGAAAGTAAGTGGAGGCGGTGGAGGGTGAGAGAGAAGAGCGTTGGGGTGGAGAGGACTGTGGAGAGTCGGCGATGGTGGTGGTGGGTTTGAGAAGAGATGGAGTTTGTGAGATCTGAGAGCTGGGAATGAGTGAGGGAAGCCATTGCAGCCATGATTGTCGTAGTAGTTTCTTCGCCTTCTTCCATTATGGGATCGTGTGCTTGGACTTGGAGGGAATGATCGAATACTTCTATTAGTTTTATTTATATAATAGGACGTACAAGTTTGAGGAATTTGTGTCTTTTTATGTGATTTATTTTTATTTTTCTTTGCCTTAGCTCTTGACAAATTTGGCCATGATTATCATCTTTGGAATGACCATTTTCTCCCTTCAAGCTTGTATGTTTGTTCCCTGCTATGCTTAATTATCTCTAATCTCTTTAGCTAATCATTATCCCAATTCTAATAATTATTTGGCAAAAATCGAATCACAATCATTATGATTATAAATAAATTAATATTTCGTGAATAATGAGTGTATAATGTATGGAGCTGTTAGTATTATTAACATCACGTTTTTGTTTAGATGAAGAAAAGAATTTTGAGTGTAGAGCTACTGAAGAACCATTCATTTTATACATAAATAAGGTTAGTGACTGTTTTAGACCCATAGAGAGAAAGGAATAGTTTAGCTGTACTTGTCTAACTTTATAAAAGTAAAAGTTTTGAGGTTCAAAACATTATTGTATTGTTTTACCATAGTTTTAGATAGAGAGAAAAAAAGAAAAAAGAAAAAAAAAAGTCTCTAAACTATGTAGCTTTCCCTAATTAAACCTTGTTATGATTAACTTTATGACCCATGATTCTCTTTCTTTAATTTGTATGAATATGTTTCTTTTAAGCGACAAAAACTTTATACATGTATTGAATGAATTCATATTTAATTTGTAGCTATTGATTTAGATGTCAAATATGTGCATTTTTTTTTACTCCAAAGATCATAATGCATGTGGGTCTACAAGTTGTACCGGTTTTGATGTTATGTTTCCGATGACACATTTGACAAAGTCAGCACAACAATCCACCAAAACTCACCCTTTGTGTCACCTAAATCATACACAAAATCAAGTAGAAAAAGGAGCATCTGCACAACAAAATCGCCTTACAATTGATGAAATTCGGAAGAAAATAAAAATCTTAAATAAGTCTAAATTAATAAAGAGAGTGGGTTAGAGAATATTGAAGTGGGTGCAGAGAATGTAGAGGTTTTTGTCCACATGTATGTGTCCAATTCAAGCTCAATTCTCACTTAATTGCTTTTCATTATCTATGATTATCTTTATAGGTAATAATAGCCTCTAAAAAAACAACAAGAAGGTAAAAAAAAAAAAAGATTTGGCCCATCCCATCCCATCCATAGCTGCTTCCTATTGTCCTCTTTTTGACAAAGCTAATAATGCAAAATGAAGTTGTCGATGTGCAACCTAGCAATGGCCTTTTTCTCTTTGGACTTCACCACATTATAAGGTTTCAAGCGACAAATTCTTTCCATGTATAGCCCATTATTAGATGGTCTCAGGAGGACTGAACTGCAATAATAGAATCCACATTGGATGCTTCAACAACAAGAAAAAGGGATAATTGCATGGTGGCTCTCTGTTTAAAGTGAAGCTTTTGGTAAGATCCATTTGCAAAAGCTTCTATGCCTCAGTATAATTGCCCACAGAAAGTGTTCCTTTTGTAACAACTTTTATCTTCACTTTTAACTTTTATATTTTAAGTTTTGGGTTGCTAGTAATATCAAATTTCTGCATACATTGATAGCTAATCTGCTTTGGAAACAAAAATGAACCCAACACTCAAATACGTGAAAATAATTAGTATTTGTTATTACTCAAACGTTACTACAAATAATTTCGCTAGTGAAAAAATTACTACACAAAACAAAACTACATTACAGAGCTAATCAGACTATGAAGTCCACAAACTACATAACTTGATCAGACAATGAAGGGAGTCGTCTGAAAAAGTTGACCGGAACAGACGGCATGTCGTCCCGAAACCTTGGATGACGCAGATAATAAAAACCCAACCCCATCACAATCACTTTAAACGGCACCGCATAGAAAACAAAGGAAGCGAACAGGCAAAATACCAAGAATATACCACTTGCTCTTGGATCCCGCCAGTTAAACAGAGCTTCCAAACGCTCTCCCTGTGCCGCCACGTCACCAAGTAGTGTTTGGGCCCGGCCAGCTAAAGCCCGCAACCTATCATATCGAACTCGTACTACATCGGATGGTCTTGTGCTGGGGAATCCATCAAATTCTTCGTCCAGCTCATCGTGGCTTACCACGTCCACGTAGGATAGCCTCGGGTCCACATTGTGTGGGACCCTTACACGATAACGTAATCTCAGCGCTAGGATCAAGAAGGCGTACATGAACACCGTGGGGAGGACCAGATGTGGGCATAGAACTATGGCCACGAGCAACACATGCACTAAGACGGTGGTGGGCGGGTGTGTCCAAGCGCGTATCCCATCAAACCAACGTGCCAATGTCGCCGCACGAGACAAGCAACCAACTGCTCTGAACCAGTTCGTCTTGCTCCGCCGCATGCTCCACATATGTGTGTCAGAGTCCAACAGGTACTGAACCACTTCTTGTCCCAAAGCCGGCTCAGACCGCGCTAGCCGAGCCGTGACTATACGCATGGCAGTGTGGCGCAGAATGTCTTGCTGTGCTGGACTTAGAGGGCTCACGTAGTGCATTCTCGGAAGCGTCGGCGTGGCGTAGGCTTGGATGAGACTCAGCCATGACGAACATGAAAATCTGACGGCGATCTCTATCTCTCCCATTTTCTTGGCCCACCGGGAAGCAAAACGACCAGAGGATACGAGTTCATATACACCCGATTCGTATCAAGCGTCGATAGCCGTACACGTATCTTTCCAGTTCTGATATCAGTCCCGGACTTTCCAGCTTCGTCGCGCTTGTACCTTCCGTTGTCAAAAACGCCGATTGTTAGTACCGTACATGGGTCGTACACGTTCCACGTGTACTGCTCGTTCCACCGTGGACTAAATCGATCAAGAATCGTGCGGGTACGGACCCACTTGGGCCCATATTTGGCAACCACGTAAGCATCAATGGTCCCACGTGTACCATCTTTGGTCTTCACTGGGAGCAGATTAGAGGCGCCACGTATACCAACTTCAAGTAGACCTATTGGAGCTTTGGCTAGCTGCTTAGCTGCGGCTCTAACATCGCTGGTCACATGAGCTGCTTCGTCCAACACGTGATACCCACCCTCCAAGCATACCCGCACGTGTATTCTTCCTGCGTAGGGCCGACTTTCATCGCCAACCAAATTAAACCATCTGGACTTAGGTTGAGCCCTGTCATCGGTCCGTCTTTCTATGCTTGGCACGTGTAACTTTGCATGGCCCACTGAACGACAGTTGGTCACATCTTCCACCGCCACAACCAGAAACGGCTCAAACGGCTCGGCTGCAACAAACACCAAATCTTCATTCCAAGTGGGGTTGTCAGAGCTGGACGATGACGGCGATCCGACAGATGTACGGCTCGTCTTAAAGCATTGAGCGCCGAGCTGAGCCTTAACATAGAACTCTAGATTCCGAGCCTTAGCCTCGGATACCGAACCTATCTGCAAGTCCTGCGTTTGGATAACCGTTAGTTTCAAATACCAAAGCTTAGGTGACAGGTATACCTTCGCGCGTGTCTCCGGTATCAACCCGCCGGAATCCGACTGCCAAGCCTCCTGAAACGCTTCATCGGCTTGAGTACCGATCCAAACAGCTAGCATGACTTCATTCGCCGATGAATTCTCCGATTCCAAAGTGTACCATTGCGGAGCCAGAGGACTATCTGGTGGGACTCGCTTTGGCACCTCCAGAAGATCAAACGTCACCGTTCCTAGGCATCTCTCAGTGCTCTGATCGTCCTCTTTCTTTTCCTCAGCCCAAACAGAGACTTCCAGAGAAGTTGAATTCAATCCCTCTTTATCAAACGCAAAGACTTGGTCCCAATCTTTGTCTGTCTGGCTCTTGGTTCTGATAGTGTGAGTCCCGATCACGAGCTTCGCGTAAAAGGAACTTCCCGATATATTATCAGCTCGCTTAGCTTTAACGACCTTCACGAACAAGAACGGCATAGGATCCACAAGATCGAACGGGCTCCGACTCCGATCGTTAGCTAACGATCTGACGTCCATATCATTCGCACCAAGATCGGGCCGTTTTCTGTCAGATTTCTCCTCCTGCTTCAGCTTGTGATTTGTGTGAGCAAGCGGTGGGTTCTCAACCTTCGAAGGTGTCGTCTCCACTGCCGGAGAAGCAGCCGCAGCCTCAGTCCCAGTTTGCTTTATATTCTCCGGCGTCGTCGTCGGTTTGTCCTCTGGTTTGGGCTCTTCGTTAGCTTTCTCGTCCTCTTTGTTCTCTTCCTCCGCCTTCTCTTCCTTCTTCCCTTCCTCCTTCGGATTCTCCGGCGGTTTATCTTCAGCGGCCGGTGTTTTATCCTCCACTGGCGGAGCAGTCGCCGGAGGCTCTTCATCGACGTAAGAAACTTTAAGCCCAATCTCACCTTTAATCTGCGAAAACACGCTCCTTTTTTCCAACGGATAGTAAACGAGCGTCTCCGATCCAGATTTCACAACAGTGGACCCGGAGATCTTGACCTTGCCGAGGAAAGTGCTTCTTTTCCCAGTCTTAGTCTTATCGTTGTAGAGATTGATCTCCAAAACCTCGGAAGCCATGGCTTCCTTATCGTGAACCATGAACTCGAGCTTCTCATTCCACTCTGGATTGAGATCTCTGAACTTTGTCTTGGTTCGCCGTCGCTGGCCATCGTAGTCTACGATTGCATAGGCACTGGCTGTTCCCTGACCATCTTTAGGCATTAGATTCTTAGCATTACAGACCTCTACTACGAGCTTCCGACCACACGACGAATCTTCCGCCATTGAAAAATGTAATCTGATATCAAAGTTAGAGAGAAAGAGCAGAAGAAGAACGTTGGGAGTGGGTAGTTTTTATTCTTTTTGAATTGGATGGAAATGAAATGGTGTTTGGTGATTTAAATAAGGGGAGGTGAGAGCGTGGACACGTCAGATATGAGAGTAGAAGACAAAAGAATTAGGGCAGTTATGTCATTTCGCAAGCATATATGTTATTGGGGTGCAAAAAGTAGCGTGGGTTCAAACCGTGAGCTACTGAGCGCCGTGCCTTTTTTTTTTTTGGTGAGAAACTGAGCACCGTGCCTGGTGCTGAAAGTTGGGGGTAATTGGGTTGGTGGGTGGGTGTGGTATTAGACATGGTTTTTACGATTTATTTACATAATTGCCCCCCACGTTATCTCTGAAATGGAATAATGGCGTTGTTGTGTGAGAAATGAGAAATCATAATGAAAGAATGGCATGGGATTGGGAGGTGCAAAGTGCAAATATGAAATACCAGTTGCATTATTAGTACGGTTACCACCCAAATGCATGCCTGCCTATACTCTTTTTTCTTTTTATTCTCCAATCTCCAATTGACATATTTGTAACTATACTATAAAAAAATATGTACATAGAAATTAGGCACATAATTACATTGTCATCTCGCAAGAACTGCTTTAGAAAATAAAGTAAATGATTCTTCACCATAATTGTATGTGTTATCATTCTGTCTTTCTTTAACTTCTCAAATTTCGAAACTTACAATTCTCATGCAATATCCATTCAATCATAGGGTCCACCAATCCATGGATATTCCCATTATTTGTGAGTGTTCATAAACCTTAGGACATTTCATCAACCACTTTTTATAAGTTTTGACACCTATTTCAGTTTTAAAATTCACCAAATTCGCCTTTTTATTTTTTACTTGCTGTGATTCATATTGCAATATGTGAATCTGCTCATAAAGAACTAAAACTCGTTTATATTAGTGTATTGTTTGCTTATAATTTTGAGTGAACTAAAACAAATTATTTATTATTAAGGGTATGGAGTAATTAGAACAAGTAAAGAGGGGCAAATAAGGGTAAGTCAGTGCATGGATCAGACTGTGACGAAACATAGAGAATATTTAGCATACATGAAGATGCTCATAAGTTTCAGTGGGGTTTGGACTATTTATTGTATATTAAAGTGTCTTTTTGGTTATAAATGGCACATAGAGTAAGTTGCCACTTGCAGCCTTCTGCAAAAATGAACGTTGCTTTGTTGTGGTTCTCCATCATAACACATTAATTAAACAAAGTTTTTTCTTAGTAAACATTAATTAAACAAAGCTGCTCAAACTTAACACGTTCTTAATTTTATTGTATTTGTAGTAATGTCTTCATGTATCTCAAAGAACCTAATATCCCAAGATCAGTACGGACTGACAGATACTGATAATATAATGCAATATAATAAATATGGTGGCATGCCATGGTAAGCGAGAAGAAGATGTATATAATTTTAACTATATCAACGGGTCTAATTTCCCGTGGTCCAGATTCGACTGGAATGGTAGCAGAAGCTTTTACTTTCTAACGACCAAATGATATGAATATTACTATAGTGGAAAAGGTTCAAATTAAATGTCTAATTTACCATCTGAATTTACTGTGCTTTGTAGCTAAAGACTAGACTGTAAAAATTACTTGGTTTAATTTGGACGACCCTTTTTCTTTAATGCTTTTTATGAGCAAATATTGAGAAATGAATAAAATTAGGAAAATTCTATTATAATACAACATAGCTAATATTCTTCAAGAGGCTCTGCAAAAGGAAAAAAAGAGCTACAATTGCCTTATCAATGCAAGGTCGGTCACAACCTTCTTTGGTAGAGATGATGATATTTGTGTTAACTGTAAACACTCTCCTCATCATCTAATTCATTCTCCAAAAACACATATCCTTCTTCTTTCAGCAACCCAAGCAAGCCCTCTAACAAGTCATAAATTTCTTCACTTCTCTCATTAGAAGCATCCCTTGCTTTAAAGACTTGTAATCCGCCGCTTGTTTCGATCCAGCTATTGCCGGAAACCTTCTTCAACCCGAATTTGGTCATTCTTTCCCTGACCTGATTGGCTTCTTCCAATCTCCCAGCTTGTGAATATAAGTTTGCCATGATTATGTAATTCCCTGTATTTTCAGGTTCGATTTCAAACAAATGATCATAAACAAACTTCCCCAGTTCAACATCACCGGATATTGAGGCCCCATGAAGCAATGCACCCCAAACTTTTGCACTTGGCTCAATTGGCATTTTAGAAATCAATTTTGTTGCTTCAGAGAGTCTTCCAGCTCGGCAAAGAGCACCTACCATGCAAGCATAGTGCTCAACTGAGGGCTCAATGCCATATTTCGGAAACATGGAACTAAGAATCTCCCAAGCTTCATCTACCACCCCAGAATGAGCACAAGCTGCTAATAGTGCTATGAATGTCACTTGGTCTGGCAGAATCCCATTATTCAGCATCTCATTAAAATGACGAAGAGACGTCTCAGCATCTCCATGGGCTGCATATGCTGAGATTATAGCCGTCCAAATGATCAAGCTCTTACCTTTTGATTGATTAAAGACCCTTTGTGCCCCCTGAAGAAACCCCAATTTTGCATAAGTATCAATTATAGCAGTTGAAACATAAATATTCCAATCATAAGTGCTTCTAACAGCATAAGCATGTATTTCTTTCCCTACTTTCAGATTTGATAAATATGAAATGGATGGAAGAACACTTGAAAGTGTCACAGTGTTCGGTCTGAAGCCACTTGCTTGCATTCCACGGACTAAATCCAATACTTCTTCATGGTGGTTGTTCTGTACCAGACCTGAAATCACACCATTCCATGTACTCAATCCAGGTTTTTCCACTTTATAGAAGATATCCATGGCTTTGTCAACAAACCCATGAACCATGTACCCTGAAATCAACGAGCCATAAGTGACCTCATCCTTTTCTCCCATCTCTTCAAATAACTCTCGAGCATAATCCAAGCTCCCGCATTTTGCATAGAACCCAATAATTGCATTACAAAGTGAAATATCCAACTCAATTTTACTCTCATTCACAAACCTATGAACATCCAAACCGAAAATAAGATCCCTCGACTGCCCACATGCCTGCAAAACACTGACCACTGTCACTCCATTAGGCCTCGTATCCACAGAACCTAACATTTCCCTGTACAATGCCTTACACTCTTCGTAAAACCCACCCTGCGAATACCCAGAAATCATCGAATTCCATGATACTATATCTCTCCTCAGCATTTTATCAAACAAATCTCTCGCCAACCCAATTTCATCACATCTCGAGTAGAACGTAAGAAGAGCATTAACAACAAAGATATCGGAATCAAGCCCACGTCGTAGAACAAAACAATGAACCTCCTTAGCCAATCTTGATTCCGAAAACAAGGATGCCAGTGCCTTTAGAACACAAGTAACAGTGAAATTATCAGGTTTCACATCCGTCGAACAAGAGGACATAAAAAGAAAACAGCTTCAGGGTATCGGCGTGCAGGTTGTTAAGCGAGTACCCAATGAGCAAAGCGTTCCAAGAGAAAGTGTTTTTGTGGAGAATTTGATCGAACACAGCGTGTGCTTGTCGTAGGTGATGAGATTTGGAGTAAAAAGTAATGAGCTTGGAAGCGAGGAAGTTATCGGGAATGACAGAGAAGAGGACGAGGCGGGCATGGAGCTGCTTGGCCTGCCGAAGCAAATGGTAGTCGGTGCAGTGCTGGATAAGGCGGCCATAGGCGCCAAGGTCGAGTCCATCGGTTTTATAGAGGCCTTGTACGGCTCGTTGGAAGTAGCCGCAGGCAGCGGCTGATACTTGGTTGCTCAGTGGCTTGACGTTACACATTTTATTTCTGGGAAAACATCTTTTGTTACTCATTTAATTAAAAATTTTCTTCATCGTAAACGTTAAAAATTTTCATATTATTCTTCATTTTAATAATTGAAAATTTTCTTCATTATAGTATGAAAATTTTCTTCAATATAATATGGAAACCATAGAATTAAGTTATTAACGATAGATATAATAATAATAATAATAATAATAATAATAATAATAATAATAATAATAATAATAATAAAGGTTTCCACATTGGCCAACATCCACACTCCTAACTGGGCTGCCACATCAAACGACTCCTGTTAATCCACGTCATCATTGTCTTCATCACGACGCGATACATATAAAACGCTTCGTTACGCTTCCTATTCCTTCCTCGCTCTCTCTTCTTTCTAATACTGTCAGGGTTTTTCATCGACCAAATGCTTCTATTTTGTTCTTAAGATCTGATTTCCTTTTGTTTCCCGAGAAACTGTTCCGGCTTCTTAAGCAGGTACTATTTAGTCTACCCTCAATGAGTATTTTTTACTTGCTCAGGAAACAAACAACATGAACTGTTAGTGATGACAAATGGGTATGATTGTATAATTTTTTCTCTGCAAATGGGTGTCATATGCATTCGTATTATTTATAGTTTGGTTGCTGAGAAAACTAGGGGAAACAAAAAAGAATGATGAGAAACTCTACTGGCTTATTACTAACGAGAGTTGCTACATTTTTCTGCTTTATAGCCTTTCAATTCATTATGAGATATAAATCTCAATTAAGCTAAATGGTGGTGAGATGTTTGCAGTTTTGTATACTGGTTGTTCGTCTCATAATTTTCTGGCAAACAAACATTTGTTTCCCGAACACCTTTTCTGAATTAAATGTGATTTAACAATGAAGTTTTGACTTGGTGGGTGATGAACAGTATTAGTATTTCTAGTGAATACAGCTTTATGAAAATTAGCTTGTCTACATTGGGTTTCTTTGATAGGTTTAGTGATTGAAATTCTATGGACTAACCTCAATTTTTACGTGAGCTCTCATTTGGAAAAGCATTTTGTCTTCTTGGGTCCTTAACACTAAATTATGCTCCAAGTTGACATTACCATTCTTTGATTTCATTTCCTTAGCAACTGATAGAGTCTATGCCATTTTTGTACTGATTTTAAGCAGGACTTACAGGGATCATTCTTTTTTCTTTTGGTAGGTGCAGATGATTGTGAAGAGAAGCGTTGGGCTTCCCAGTTCCTGTGAAAGCGACAATGTTGGTGATGATGACAACTATATGATGGTTCATTGCGATAATTATGCTCTTAGTGGTACTTTCGGTGGCTTTTCTAAACCAAGGCCTCTAACCTTGAGACCAAAAAGATGTGGAAAACAAAGTTCGATGAAGAAACTTAAAAATAAAAGGTCAACAATCCTATCAATGAAGAACAAACTAGAAGCTGGTCATCAATCCGTTCATTCATTTCCTTCTCATCAGGATGTGGCAGTTCCATGCAGCAAGTCAGGGGAGGTTTATGGTTCAACCACCGATCAAACTAGTGTTGATAGTGGTTCTGAAAAATTATTGTGCGAAGTGGCTAACCAGAGAGACTTAGATGCTGCACATGCTCTGATGAAGTTAGCTAATCAACGTCCAGGTTTGGCTAGAAATGGCTCACCTTCATTTGAAACGAAGAATATCAAGAAAAGGATGCCAAGGATTAAGGTTTCAAGGGGTAAAGTGAAAAGCAACAGATTTTCAAATGGTATTTGTTCTCAAGTTGAGAGGAGAGAGACCGATGTTAAGAAGTTTCAGAAAGAGGACAATACAATGTTACATCTTCCTTTGTCTACATTGGCTTATTCTGCAAGAAAGAAGGTAAAGAAGAGAAAAGTTGGCAGTGAACTATCTTCAGTCTGCATAAAAGATACGAATAACAATGTTAGTGAGGAAGATGTACCAGTGAAAACTAAGTGCTTTCGTTCTATGTGTCGAAAGGACGAACCTCCATACATTCCTATGAAGAAACAGCTATTGCAAAAAGTGGATTTAGAAGGGTTGGCTACTAACTCGTTATATCTAGGAAAAGGAATTGCTGATGATGCAGTACCATTGAAAAAACCTACTGGATTTTCATTCCCCATTTTGCATCTCCTTACAGCCATTCGCACAGCAATGACTTCTCGACCTGCAGAAGATGGAAGAAGCACTAGTGAAACAAAGTCAAAGACTTTACCTTCTCTCACCCTTGATGAAATTGTTAAGCGTGTGAGGTCAAATCCTTTAGATCCTTGTATTCTTCAAACCCATGAGCCCCTCCACGATTTGGTAAGAGGAGTGTTGAAGATATTTTCATCCAAAACAGCACCTCTTGGTGCCAAGGGCTGGAAGCAACTCACTTTCTACGACAAGCCTGTTAAACAATGGTCATGGATTGGTCCAGTTACTTTCAGTTCCTATACTGCCATTGAGGAAGTAATATCTTCCGAAGCTTGGGGTCTTCCACAGAGAATGCTTGTGAAGTTGGTTGATAGCTTTTCCGGTTGGTTGGCAAGCTGTCAAGAGAGAATTCATCAAGTTAGAAGCCTTCCTGAACCGCCTTTGGTTTTGATGCAACCGGGCTGTGATACAAGCGAAAGGCTAATGGGACTAAAATGTCGAAAGAGCATTACCACTATTACCTCTAGCCCCATCGAAGTAAGAGTCTACTTTCGGAAGGAAGAAGCTCTTAGGTACTTAATCCCAGATAGAGCATTTTCCTATACGGCATTGGATGGTAGAAAATCCACAGTTTCTCCTCTGAGAAGGTGCAGTGGTAAGCCATCCTATAGACGCCGAGAACATTTTATGCTTAAAGCTGATAGACCACCTCATGTTACAGTGCTGTGTCTTGTGAGAGATGCAGCTGCCAGATTGCCTGGAAGTGTTGGTACAAGAGCAGATGTTTGCACACTGGTAAGGGACTCGGAGTACATTGTGGAAGACCTCTCTGATGAGCAGCTTAGCCCCGTTGTTAGTGGGGCGCTCGACCGCTTGCACTACGAATCTGATCCATGTGTAAGGTTTGATGGGGATAGGAAGCTGTGGGTTTATTTGCATGGAGATAGAGAAGAAGACGACTTTGAGGATGATGGCACCTCGTCTACTAGGAAACGGTTGTGAGAAAATGTGTAGGGAGTGATCTGTTTAGAGGAAAGCATTTTGAAACACATTTTGTTCATAGAAAATTTTATTTTCAGTGTCAACCACAAAGCCTCAGTATAACAATAAATCATTTTATATAATCAGTCTGTATAGTATAAATAAAAATTGGAAAATTGCTCATTTTACTTTTGACAAATGGGGGGTTCAGGAAACATCACTTGGACCAACTGACCAGTATTCTACTTATATCAACAATTGAGCATTCATTATCCTTTTTTTTTTTTTTTCTTTTGCTGAATGAGGATTCATTATCTTGTCTAGGGAATAGTTGGAATAAATTTTACCGTTTAAAACTAAACCAATCCCATGTACACTTGCTGACCATATAAGGAGCGATTGTGCCACGTATGTGTTCCAGCTCCGGAGATCAGTTTTACCCTTGAAAAAATATACATATCTACTTTGATTTTATTATAATTTTTTTGTTTTTGGTTAGGCTTGAGCTTGAGTTCCATTATTTATGTAAAAAAATAAATCGCAACTTTTAATTCTTAATTGCAACCGAAAACACTTTTGGATTGTCAAAAGATATCTTTTTTTTTTCCCCCCAAAAACAAAAACAAACATGGTTGGGGTAGTGGTTTGTGTCGATTAATAGATGACTGATTGTCGTTTCATGTTGTTCAGTGTCAGTTGCTATGCAAGAACGACTGTAAAGATAATGATATGAACTGACAATTAACCAAAGTTTATATAGATATATAAACTAAAGTAGCAACGATTTGACATCTTAGATTTCTAAAGCAAATTTATACTCTCTTCAACCCCCGAAACATTAATGAAATCAACATATGTTTTTTTTTTATAAGAGAAATCAGCATATGCTTGTTAATGCTAAACATGAACATTCAACATTAAACTCAAAAATGCTGTAAACCTCAGTGAGGGAAAAGAGGAAAAGAGAGCTCCTAAAGCCTATTAGGAACGGAGATTTTCTAAGGTTCAACATCAAGGTACAGAGTGCACGCACCTTTGATCCTATGAACTCCTCCTAACATATCTTTTTGTCTCAAAACCAAGCCCCGAATGGAAAAAAAGAAGCTAAAATAATCTCTACTGGAGAACACGCACTGTGATTTGATTATTCAGACAGAAGGCATTGTTCTTTCTAATGAATGCATTCATTGCTTCATTATGTGTGGGAAAGCGTACAGTAGCCATTCTAATAGGATCTGCGTATGCCGCTCTGCAATGTCATTTGAAGGATTCACGTTAAGAAAATCGTTAAAAAAAAATACAAACGCATGCAACAGATGTAACTTATTCAAAACTACTCGACCATACCTGAGAAACATACTGATGGAGGTTGCATCATATTCACAACCACACAGAAAACGTTCTACATCTTCTGGAAGTGCATTTCGTGGAATTCCTTGCAGTAAGACCTTAAAAAATAAGCCAGCAAGTCACGGTTAATAACATTTTAGACAAAGACTGATGAACTCTAACTGGTAGCTAGTCGATCCAACCTTCACAGGCACATGAATTGGAATGGAAATACTCAACCAAGGACTAAATAGTTATACCAGCAATCTTAAATTTTTTAAGAAATTTTTGCACAATGCTAATACCACAATAACTGAGAGCAATTTTGATCCCAACTTAATCAAAAACCTGAATTTCTTATATTTGTGGTTGTGGCATATATTTGACATAGGGAGGTATAAACTTATAAAATGGAAAGTCAAATGTCTTTCTGACAGTTATGTTCACAACTTTAGTCCGGTTCTCATTCAATCAACTTTTTCCAACAAACTTACACACCTATATTTAAGGGCAAAAGTAGTTCTATAAGTAGACAGCAGGGAAGCAACTAATTTCCTGTAACTCTAGCCTCACTCGATCTCAAAGAAGGTTCCAGTCCAATACAATTTGCAGGTGTTTGTTTTGGCAAAAGATAGAAATGAGAAAACATTAGCAGAAGATGTTCATTGAGAACTAAAAAATAATACAAGCGCAACAAATATGCTCAAAGTAAAACCCACCTACGTTATACTCAGTACGAAACTGGCCAATGCCACGTATAATCAGCAAATTAAAGAAGACCTCCCAATGATTATTGTCTATCCTTATACAAACCAACTACTGTTACAGTTTTTTCTTACACAGGCAACTAAAAAAGTCAGTTAATACAATTCTACCAAAAGCCCTACAAACGTAAAGCCTGAAAATCTACTTCAACTACTTGCATATCCCTGTATGAAACCACAACACCATACACTTTAGCCTAGTCCACAGACCACCAATTGTCCTACATTGACAAAATCTATTGAAAACAAACTTAATACCTTTGAGAAATTCCCAATGGCTTTAGAGCTGGCTACTTTTGTTAAGACAACAAAACTTACATAATAGTAGAACATCTAAATAATCCTAAGGTTTATAATAATGTAATTTTCTTATGTGTTCCATTCATTTTCTTCCAAAATAAAATTAGTTCTTACTTTAAAAAAAAAAAATGCTTCCGATGCCATAGGCTAAAATATGTTTAGATCTCAAGTTCAATATGTTAACTGTGAATAATGCATAGGCCAGAACACCTTACTGCCTCGTCCAAACATCCTGAATATTAAATTTTGTAATACACATCTTCTATGATCCCGTAATACAGAAAATATCAACTTCATCATTTAAAATATTAGAAAACTAACTTATATCACAAAATAACACAAATAGAAATGAGAACAGCAGACTCACAGTTCTTCCATCGTAGGGTGTAAGAAGATCCCACTGTGACCGATCAGCCTAAATAAATCAACAATCAGCATTAGATAAATTTACGTAATACAACAACAAGAACAACAATAATGTCACAGCCAATGTATTAAGGCAGCATTACCCTATCCAATCTCAGTGGGCGACTCCTAACAGCCCTCAAAGCCTTATCGTAAGCTTGAGGAGAGGGGAATTGCACCATCCTGGTAACAACAAGCATAAATATTTGATCTTTTTTTTTTTTTATCCCTTCATAAAACAATTTGCAGTTCCATTAACAGAAAGAAGAATGTGTAGGAAGGAGAAGAGTACATTGCTATTGGAGAGAAACTTCGGTTGTAGTCAACTCTAACATCTTCCAGTCTCAAGTTACAACCTTCAAGCATATTCACAATATCCGTCTTTAATGTATTCCTTGTAATTCTGCCATACAGTTTCCCATACACCAACCCTGACAATGATATTATAGTAGAGGCAAAAACAAGACCAAAACTTTCAGTTCAGTCAGGGAGAAAATCTTCAATTTGAACGAGACCTACTATCTTAAACGCTAACCTATACCATTCTACATTTTCCGGCAACCAAAGTACCGAAAACAGCAAAGAAAATTGGTAGTTTCTTTTTTCAAGGAAAGACCCAAACCTACTCTTTCTGCTGAAGAAAGCATTCATTAACTAATTTAGGATTGAAACCTTAGCAATACGAACCCTAAAACCCCAAATCATAAACCCAGGGAGCATAATTGGTAAAATCAAAGAAACGTCAACGTCAAACTTCGAAACTTAGAACAATGTTCATACCAGTTTTCTGGGTTTCCATTAATGAATCGACCAATGAATCCGCAGATGTTTTCTGTCCCGATTCGGTTTCGGTCGAAAAGCATCTCGGCGATTCGCGAAGAAGAAGCGAGGGGAGGCCATTGTTATCTGCCCGAGGAATACGAAGACAGAAGTTCGATCTGATTGCGGTTCGGAGAAGAGTCAGCCTCGACATTTTTACCGAGAGACAAAGGAGAAGCGGAGGCTCGTCTTCAAGCTCTGGACTGTGACGAAGAAGCAGGGGAAGTGAACTCGATGGATGCTGTGCTGACGAGGGACCTCGAAGCAAAAAACGACGTCGTTCTAGGAATAAGGAATTTTGGGCCAGTCGAAACCCAAACTTGGAACTGATTTAGAGGGTCAGCCCATTTGATCCAATACTGTTGGGCCTATATCACGAGAAACATCCACCTACCCATATAGGGTTTGGTGAACTTGAAAGGTATTTTCTTCTTCTTATTTTATTTTTACTTTTTACTTTTATTTTTTAAGAATACATTATCTAAATTCCAATTTCCATATATTATATATAGACATGTTAAATTATGTAAAAATATTTCGGTCTTATGGTGGCTTCTAAATTTTATTTTTATTTTTTAAAGGGAGATTTGGAATGATAAACAAACACGAGAACAAAGAAGGAACTTACTAATACGTGGACTACTTGAACCAATCCATTGCAATACTATTAGTGATGGATTGTTTTGGTAAATGATTGTTTTTGGAGACCAAAAAGACTCTATGTCTTATCATGGAGAGGGAATCTCTCTGTTTTCATTTGATTGTTTTGGTATTTTCTTGCTTTTGTGCCGATGGAATCCCAATTCTATTAGGAGAGAAGCGACTAGCAGCTACCCACTTCTCCTTCCTCAAAATTTTATCCATCTCCATATATGGACACCACTAAAATCTTATCTTCCACTGTCAAATTCTTAGCACAAATATATATATATATATATACACACACACACACACATTGTCTCTGTCACCAGCTACAAATTAAACCAAGCAAACTATACCTTCAACACGTAATTCTATAATTCCAATATTGATTAAATCTGTATTTTCCCATAATTTCTAATTAAATTTTCATTAAAAGCATAAGAGGGTTAATTAGGTTGGCATGAAGGTATAATTCCTGGTTTTCAACCTCTACTATTTTTCACTTTTCTTTTAGACCCAGCACAACAAGGAAGATATGCTTCTCCATTTCTAATAAAAATGTTGAGGGCATATCTTCATTGTCAAAATGGGTTTTTTTCTTTTAACATGTTGAAGAGAATAAAAATTTCATAATCAAACTAACATCAAAGACTATAAAAATTCCATTGGAATTTAAACCTTTTCAGAAAGTTAAGCCCAAAAGATGCCCATTTATTTATCTATTAAGATGCTAAAAATAGAAAGGCAGACCATGATGTAAAGCAAATCTTCTTAAAAGGTTTTTCCTCATGTCTAAATGTCACCTGGTAGACATGGGCCAGTTAAGCCCGCCCTTACTCCATGAATAATGCCAATAATAAACTATATATTGTATTCCACTAACTTAAAATTTTGCTGCTAATGATCCTGGCATGTGTTTCTTTAAGCTCAATTGTTACTGTTACTAATGTGAGTGTCATATGTATTTTATATAATAAGATTGGATTAAGCAACGTTAATTACAATAAATTATGAGCATTTTTTAATTGATTGACAATGCATAAGGCTGGGGCCATGTGCTAAGATAGACATCGAAATATAGCTAGGACCATGTCTTTGTTAGATTCACCCCAAAGCAAGTTGGAGTTAAATAAGATTAAACTGAATGTCACACATGAATACACAAGAAGGATATTGGAATATAGTTGACAGATAACTAATTAAACTACATTTCATAATTCAAAGTGGAAGTGGGTCTACCTCTAGGCTTACATATATATTACAAGCTAGATTTTCAAAGAGTAGAAAAAAACAATTTTATTATAATAATGAATGTGACATAGGAATTTATAAATGATATGAGATTCAAGATACAAATATGTAATTATAATAGTGATAATTATTTTGGGATGGGAAAAGTACAAGGATGCAAATTCCTAGCCACCTAAAAGGACCTTAATCTATATAATTAGATTTAGACTATTTTAGGTTTTTTATATTACCATGTTAGCTTTTAAGTTGACAATGTCCATGGATAATAAAAGGCGCAGACAATTATTTACCACGCGAGGCCTACGTCAGACGAGGATTACCCAGCCAAGCAGAAAAACACGACGGCACGTGGGGACAGACATTTCGTATCGTCCGTACATACGACACGTAGCTTTTCCTAATAATTGAGTTGGATTATGATTTGGCTGAATAAAGCCAACCTTAAGTAGTGAACTCCCCGAGATGGTTCATTCTAAAGGGAAGGCATTTTCTAGTTTTCACAACTTTCCTGCAAATATATACCTCACCCGTCAATTTTCCGGGAAAATCAATCACAGTCTGACTATGTGGTCCAAACAAAACGGGTGGTAGTAGAACCAGCCACTTTGCAAATATACAATGACGCTTGCAACACAGAACCAGTCGGCAGTGCCTTCGATTCAAGCCCTCTATCTTGATCACCAGCTTCTGGAATTTGAGATGGATGATTTGTCATGGATGGTGGACTTCCTAAAGGGCATGGCGAAGCCCTTGGCCGCAACAGCCGTGGTTCTCATGGCCGTGGCTTTGTCTTTCTTTGAGAAGTTGGGTTTGGAGGGAGAGATGGTTTATTCCATTGCCAGAGCATTTCTTCAGCTCTCTGTTATTGGGTT
The DNA here is from genome assembly GCA_007844105.2 of Rhamnella rubrinervis. Classification (NCBI taxonomy): domain Eukaryota; kingdom Viridiplantae; phylum Streptophyta; class Magnoliopsida; order Rosales; family Rhamnaceae; genus Rhamnella; species Rhamnella rubrinervis. The sequence continues at coordinate 17,299,345 of CM017583.2, read as the reverse complement.
TGTCCTGGAATTCATCTTCAGTCAAGATTTTTCCGGCTGGATCATTCTCGCTTACCTTTTCATGGTTAGTGATCTTAATTTCCCATATGTTTTTTTTTTAACCTTTTTTCGGTATATATTTAATCTCATATCGGAAGAAAAACAGAGAATTAATTGAATAAAAACAGAGAGCTTGCTTAATTCTGTTGTTATACTCTTCTCTGTATCCAAAAGTTTATACTGTTTTTTCCAATTGGGTTGGTCTATTTTCAGGTCACTGTTGCTGGATATACAGCCGGGCAAAGAGCAAAAAATGTTCCACGAGGGAAATATATCGCCGGAGTTTCAATCCTAGCCGGCACAGCAATCACAATGGTTCTCCTAATACTGCTTAAAGTTTTCCCTTTCACTCCACGCTACATCATCCCTGTAGCCGGAATGATGGTCGGGAACGCCATGACCGTCACAGGAGTCACCATGAAAAGACTCCGGGATGATATCAGAACACAAATAAATCTGGTAAGTATTCCATAAATTACTCTACAAATAAATATAGTCAGTAGTCAAATTGAAACACATAATCTTTTAAGAACATAATAATAATAATCATTTTTTGAAAAAAAACAAAAATCTTCTATTATTAAAACTTTTTAATAACTTTGAAATGTGAAATCGAAAGTCTAAACCTTGAATAACAACAGCAAAAAAATATATATATATATATATATTGGTTTTGGTGGGTCCTTATTCTGCCCATAATGAAGATGGATGTGAGTTTCAGGTGGAGACTGCATTGGCGCTGGGGGCAACGCCAAGGCAAGCGACGGTTCAGCAGGTAAAAAGGGCTCTGGTGATAGCACTTTCACCGGTATTAGACAATGCCAAAACAGTGGGTCTAATTAACCTACCAGGTGCCATGACTGGTATGATAATGGGTGGCGCTTCTCCTCTGGAAGCCATTCAATTGCAGATTGTGGTGATGAACTTTCTCGTTGGTGCATCAACGGTTAGTAGCATCCTGTCCACGTATCTTTCTTGGCCTGTTTTCTTTACCAAGGCTTACCAGTTGGACACCAAGGTTTTCTTTTCAGAATAGAGTTTTCAATCAGACAGCTTTGTTTAATCAGAGAGCTTGGGATTTCTGCACTTTTTTTTTTTTCTGTTTTTTCTTTTTTGGGTATTTTGGTGTCGAGGAATATATAAATATGTATGAAGTAGTACTGGTCCATGATTTTCAGAATGGAATCCAAAATTGTCTAGCGTGTGTTGAAATTTCATAACCATATTTGTTTATCACATAGTTTAATTATTAACTAATTAAGTCTTATGTATAGGGGGCCTCTTAGGGACAACCAGCAGTATTATCCACTGCTTTTTTACTAGAGGTTTTAATTTGAGTAGTCCATCAAATATTTCAGTAGTATTATTTATTATTCCCAAAATAAAATTTAACTATATATAAAAGGGGATATAAAGTATGTTATATATACCACAAACCAAAGTACAATCGTGGGTACATACTATGCAGTACATTATACATTAAAAATATGACCCATCTGGTTGAAATTTTTAATTATTAAATTTTAATAAACAATAAAATGACCAAATTATAATTACTTCTTTCGTTTTTTGTTTTCACCTCTATCAACGTATGGTTGGTTGCTACATATGCACTGATATAAATAAAATCATACTCTTTGAAATCCACGTTCCATCAAGTACCATGTATCCTTCTTATCATATATGTTTCAACCATATTACCAAGTCTGTAATTGTATATATATATATATATATATATCAACTTATCAAGTTATCAACTATGTAATGTACTTATAAATGCAGAAAAGGAAAACACCAACGCGTGCACAATTTAATTATGTAATATATTTTTAGGCAGACAGAAAAGAAAACATACAAAATTATTAAAGGTGTAGTTTCAGCTCTAATTCGCAGCTGACCATGCACGCACGATTTTAATAACTAAGCAGCGGCTGGTGGAGTGGGTGGAGGCATTGTATTGGACGGCGAAGAAGAAGAAGGCGTCGTAGTGGGAGTGGAGTTGAAGAGGTTTCCAAAGGGACTCTCATTGATAAAATTGCCAGGCGGATCGTACTCACAAATAAGCAACACACTTCCGTTGTTGCACTTCATTCTGGCGCAGCCCAGCCGGAGACTCTCGTGCCAAACGATCTGCGTGTAGTGGCCGCACATGGTGTTGGGGTTGCAAGCGTTGGTGTCTCTGTTATAGTCCTTGGACTCCATTGCCCATGACTGCACCGCCTCCGTCGGCGTCCAGTGGTCGTACTTCCCCCAGAACATATTCTCTCCGAAAGGACCGTACGAGTGGTTCATGACGCACTCGTTCTGGAGCTTCAAGCCCCATCGCCTAGCGTATCTCGCAAGCTTCTTGTCCCACGTGTACAATGTCTGGTTGTGTTCTTTCCTCACCACGTTGTGTGCGTCAAGGAACTCCCTAGACTCGTGCCCTTTTCCTGCCGCTGCCACCGGTGGCTGATTTACGGCCGGACTCCGCGGAGGAGAAGGAGCATGATGATGAATAGCTGGTGGAGCGCCAACTGTGGGCTGGTGGACCACCTGGGCTTGTCCAGCCCCTGGGGCTCCTCGGTGGTGGCCCTTGGCCGAGACGGCGAGGACAAAGACCGAGATGAGGATGATAATGGAAGAAATAACCCTAATAGACGATGACATTGGTGCTGCTGATGGTGTGGAATTCTGGTGATGGTGGTATTAGTTTAGAGATTGGCCGCTCTCATAACCGGAGAGCAGCTAAAATCAGGAGGTGTGTGTGAAAAATAGGTTGTTTTTATGTTGCTTCTTCTTTTTTCTCTTGTCGCTCTAAATATGGCACCTTTTAATTTCCTACCATTTTGCATGCCTTACTTTCCGGGGGAATGTCTATATTTAATGATCACACCACAATTAATTTAAACTGAAAAATGCATCAAACTTAATTATAAAAATTGAGTTTGTTGATATTGTAAGATTTTGGTGAATGAAAGTTCCCCTGCGTATGAGGAACATTTTAAATTTTAATTTACAAACACTTCTCGGGGAAAAAAAATTCATCAACTTGGACTTGATATCTTCCACAATGCTATTATTAAATAATACTTTTAAAAATACATATTAATTTAATTAAAATTATATTCAATAAAATGCAAAGAAAGTATTTTTATTTTTCAAAAGAATCCAATTTCTTTTTTCTTTCTTTCATCTCGAACATTGCCACGTAAGTTATAATTTTGTTGGGCGGCTATTGTTGTATGGAAGTCGTCCAATTGAATGGTCAAATGTGCAGCCTCTAGAACATTGCCACGTGGCCGAATATTTATAAGCGGCATATTTGAATTATTATTATTATTTATATATTTCTATTTAGGCGTTGGTATGCAGCATTCATTTCAACCGACGACATCGCATCGGTTACACAGGCCAAATCTGGGCTGCTCATAATCCGGGTCGGATCGAATTCGGGTCCTCTCCAACCGTTTCGATCTCGCCACGCAATTTAGTATCCTGACGTGGCGAAAATCCGTATGAAGGACAGCAGCCCCGTCCAATTCCGAAGACTCGCAGCGCGAACCGCTCATCTCCCATCGCTCTCTGTTTAACCGCTTGGCACGCAAAGGATTTGAAAGCTTTGACCGTTGACAAAGAAATCCCAGGCCGCCGGAGAGAGGTGCGTAGTGCGCACTCCCGCCGATTCTCTGAAGTCTGATCCCGAACCTCTCTGTTTTCCCGGCTCAGCAACAACCGTCACGACAAAACTCGCTATGCCGATTGGGAACCCGATGCATCCAAGGGTATCTTGGATTCTTCTGGTCTTTTGGTTGTCTTTCAGCTGCTTTCCAGGTAGAATTTTCTCGGGAAACAAACGGAGGCTATCGATTATTCATTATGTATTATTAGTATTCATATGTTTTCTTTTCCCTTTTTTTTTTTTCTTTTTGTGTATGTTTAGGATTGATATCATCGGCGGTGGTGACATTGAAGTCGATTGAGATATACAAAACCCACGAGATGCTGAAATCGGTGAAACCAGTGGTTTATTTTCGATGTAAAGGTGAGAACAAGACGGATTTGCCAGACGTGAAGAAACCAAATGAAGTATATAATTTCAAAGGCGAAGAATCTTGGCAGGTTCGCATTTAGCTGAGCTTGTTTAATACATTGTTCTTTCAACTCGTAGTAATTCTTTATTGGTATGGCTGATAGATGATTGTGATTGTCAAGCATAGTAAGCAATTTGCTCAAATGATTAATGATTTTCATTTGTTTCTCATTATGCATAATGGAACTTTTATTGGCAAATAAGTAAAGCTGAAGATTTTATGCTGAATACTTTAAAATAAACGTTTTTTAAGTTTTTGTTTGTCTCTTCAGGGCTTCTCTATAGCATTAGAGATCAGTATTTGTGTAATTTGTAGAACCATCGTATTAAATTCTTTGACGATGAACTTTTTGTCTGAGAAGTTTGCCTCCACCTCAAGTTTTCTGTTTTGAACCTTCTTCCTTGGAACTATTCGTTCAAATGTGAAATTGCAATTGAACTATTATATAACTGTGATGGATACTCCTGCATCAGTGTTTTAATAAATCTCGTTAAGGGTCACGGATTTATATACCCATTTGAGCTTCAATTATGTTTGTTCCTTGAATAGCTTCCAACTCATTAGTAAGTAGATCATAAGACTAGTTGAAGGCTTGGTTTTTGTTCGTTTGCCAATTTTGTGATACTTGCAGCCAAGTATTAGGAACAGCTAATTATATTTGTGGTGCTCATGCTTTTCAGCCTTTGACAAATCTTACAAATAACAAGTGCAAGCGATGTGGTTTCTATGAGGAAGACTCTTTTATTAAGTCTGATGACATATTTGATGAGTGGGAGTTTTGTCCTTCTGACTTCCCACATGGAATATACACTCGTATCAAAGAGAAGGAAATGAATGCTACTTTCGCTTGTCCTCAGTGTATACCTCTTGCGACCGGTGAGTGATTGTCTTGAATCTTTTCCCAAGTCCTTGAGCTCTCTAACATGCTGTTGCATTTGGTTTACTTTTTTCCCAACTGGCTCAGGTGTTGAAACTTTTTTTTCATTACACTTACACGTGTGTGTTTGGAATCTCTGGATAGTTGGATGGTTGTGTCAATGTTGTGCTTCTATCTAAGTTCTAACTAGTTTTTCACCGCGTGTTTGTAGCTTCTGAAACCGCCCCTGACTCGCGTAATGAAGGAAAGGGAATGCACGTGTTTTTGGTAATATTGATTGTCATGGCTGTTTCTACTGTCATAATTTTTGGAATGGTCGCTGCATACAAGTACTGGCAAAAGAGAAAGAGGCAGCAAGATCAGGCTCGGTTTCTGAAGCTTTTTGAAGATGGGGATGACATTGAGGATGAATTGGGACTCGACAATGTAATGTGATTTTTCCAACTAACCTTCCTTTGTACAGAAAGTTCCACTTTTTTTTTTTTTTGAAAAATGGATATCATAAAATGAAATAGAAGGAGATTTTTGTATGCCATGCTATCAAAATACAAATTGAGTTGTTCGTTAGAAAGACAATGCTTCGTTGGGCTTTTATGACTTAATTGCACAACCTCAACCTCAGCTTTTTTATTTATCTGCTTCTCTTTTAAATCTTCTTGGGGCATGGATAGTGGTTCTGCTACTTTGTAGGTTCAACTTGTCGATGTGAAAGGGCGACTATTAGGGGAAGCATTTTTTGCATATTTAGCCTTGGGCTGTCCAATTCCTAAATCAATAACAACCCTGATTGAGAGGCGGTAGGAATCCGTAGGGTTGTTCTACGAAGAATTTTAATTGGTTTACAAAGAATTTTAATTGGTTTACACAGTTTTAATCGTTAACACCATCAATTATAAAACGTTGGTACTTAAAAAACTTTTTTGTGTCTTGATTAGGCTAGGTATCATAAAATATGCACGTAATTGATGTGCGACTGATACAAATTAAAACAAACAATTGATTTATAAAAACAATCATAAAAAGTTAATCATAATTTAATCCCTTTCTTTTTTTATGTCAACTTCCTAAAGTTTGATCACAAAAAACAAAATTATAATTTATAATGTACTTGGATGCCGCAATAATAATTAAAACTCCACATTCTCGAACTCCATGTTGCTTATTTTTGCAGTCATGAACACAAATTATACTTGTTTCTTATCAGAAACATATAAACATAGCTTGCTTAGATGAATTACTCCACACTTTTTCTTGCTCAGTCTTACATATTTTACAATGAAATTCATGATCCTAATATGTTTAACACCAGTTTAAATTTTTCAAAACGAATGGAGAAGTAATACACTACATTCATTGGGATTTCTTATGGCCTACCAACCATTACTAATGTCAAACTATATGTTATCAGTTTTAACGATACAGGCAAGGCCAGTAGCCGAAAATACCTTCACAAACTTCAATATGTGAAGCAAGGCTGCTATTTGTTGCTTCAGCTTCGACCCCACTGTCATCGTAAGGATCTTGTTCCTCTCTATTTAGAAACCATGAATCACAAGAAGACCATGAATCATAATCAATAGCAGGAGTGTGGTTTTCTGTGTCTTCGTAAGAGCTAAAGTGTCCATCGAACCGTTCTTCTTCACCAACCATCTTCTTCGATTCACCACCACACCCGTTAATTTCATTGCCGGGTGAGACGTGATCACCTCCCCAACAATCACCAAAATTTCCATGGCCATTACTATAAGGTAGTTGTTCTCTTTCACAAGTCTCCTCAGCCCGTCCATTCTCATTCCATGGACTGCTAGCAAAATGATCGGCGCCTTCTCTTTCACATAATTCGTCGAAGAAAGTGCGTTGATACCATGTTCCATCAGATGGAAGATATTGGTCACCATCTGCTGCATCAATGTTAAAGCTGCCATGAAAAAGGGTAGGGTGAATCTCCTCTGGATTTTCCATATTCTGCGCCATGCTTTCTGTTAGGCACTGTGGTCTCTTTGCAACTTACAGATAACCCTATAGAAATGTTGCTTCTGTTTTATCATGGAAATGGTTGAGCAACTTATATATTTGGTGGGAAAGTTGGGAAAATAAATTGGTTTTTGCAGCTTAGGAAAAAGAAGAGGAAGATGACAGAGGCAGCCCCAATTTAGCATCACCGACATTTTCGATAGGAGATTCCATTTCCATCTCTGAAAATTTCTCTAGAAAAATAAAGATACAACCTTTTGTAAGGAATTTCCTTTTAGATGGAAAAGCAGAAAGAAATTTGGCTGCCAGAGTGCATCTTATTAAATTCCTTTTAGTCAGTGACACAAGAAAGTGAGAGCTTCCACTTTCACATTCCACTTTCTGTGAAAGTGTCTCTCTCTCACAATGCCATCTGTGGTTGTGATGGAAACTAGAACAGGTTCTTCTTCTTCTTCTTCTTGTATAGGCCAACAACTTCAATTCAACATTCCTGCTAAAGTTTCACCCAACAGATAGTCCTATTTGGTACTTTGGTTAAGGATTTCTTCTTCTAAATAGTCCTGTTTAGTTGACAAACTAATTGCAATCTTTGCAAATCTAAAATAAAGTAAAGAATTAGCTCTTCAAAATGCCATTCTTCTATAGAAAATTGTAATCCACAGCGTGATTCCACTATTTGTGTCTTCAAGCAGAATTGGGAATCTTTATTATCGGTGAGTTTCGCATTGTCTTGTTCTGTTAGAAATTTAGACATGAATTTTGATTTACTTTCTCTCAATGATTTGCAATCTTTGCAAATCTAAAATAAAGTAAAGAATTAGCTCTTCAAAATGCCATTCTTCTATAGAAAATTGTAATCCACAGCGTGATTCCACTATTTGTGTCTTCAAGCAGAACTGGGAATCTTTATTATCGGTGAGTTTCGCATTGTCTTGTTCTGTTAGAAATTTAGACATGAATTTTGATTTACTTTATCTCAATGATTCAGATTGATTTGAATGAGAAATTATAAATGCCACAATCCTCCAAAAATTGAAACAAAATTGCCATTTCCAGTATATAAATACATATATAAGAGAGCAATTACAGCACTAGCGAAAATGTGCTAGACATCAAGAACCCAACAACCGAAAACACAATGAAAAATGCCAATATCTCGTAAACTCTCAGGGATGATCTTGTTCTCCCTTCTCGTCATCAAAATGTGGAAGGTGTGCTCGACGAATAAACCTAACAAACTGCTTAAATCGACGGTGAAGATGATGCTTTGGTGAAACCAGAGATGGTTTAGTTTTGGTTTTTGGCAGTGGAAGATGATCCACTAACGATGGAATTGGCATCAAAGGCCCTTCAACACCATGAACAGCACATGATTCATCAACATACATATTTGGAGCAACGACAAGGACATCATTCAAAGATATTCTCTTCCCATCTGTTCCAACCAAGAGTGTTGTGTTGTGGAGCGTAGGAAGGGTGGCATTCGCCGGAAGGGTGACGAGGGCCTTGTAAGGGAGGGCTCCAGCCGTTGAAACATGGTAGTGGAAGGTGTCAACATTGAGGGAATGTCCCAAGAGGGCGGTATCGGGTGGAATGAAGTAGGTGAGTCTTTTGGAGTTGGTGGTTGGGTTGTGAGCATGGAGAGCTTGAGCAAAGAGTGTGAAGCCGCTTGATGAGAGAGAAGTGACCACCGCAGGGTCAGAGCAGAGGCCTTCAATGGCTGGAACGAAAGCAGAGAAAGCTACAAGGAGTAGTGTGGTTGAGGTAAGGGTTTGTGGAATAAGATATGCCATTTTAGAGAACACGGAAGAGAAGAGGAAGGAGATCCAACGAGTCTTGAAAGAACTGGATTCGAATGTGTGGTTGTTTTACATATATGTTGTTTCCTGGTTATTTGCTCTTCAACAACGGTTTTAACAGAAGCTGGTAGACTTGGACCGAGTTTGAGATGTCTCTTGGTCTTTAATTCTATATATAAAAAAAGAAGCAGCTATTTTTCGAAAGTCAAATCCCTTGGTCACTTAAAATAAGTTAGCCCAAGTGAATGTGTAATTTGGTAATGGTAGTTGTTGCTTGTATTTCGGAGAAATAAAAAGAAATGGCTTATATTACGAGAACTAAGCAATGAAGGGTTTGGTCAGTGTGTATATGATACAAACCCAATGTGTTGATGACATTTCATAAAATATGAAAAAGCTACCATTAAATTAAATTTCATTCAATGGAGAGAGAAATCAACTGTGAGAAACCACACTCCATAAAGCAAAAATAAATAAATTGTGAAACTCCATTTAAAGCTGATACAAAAGCCTTGACTATGTCAAGCGGAAGAAAGAGTTCAATAAAACATTATGCAGGTAGGTATTGGCTGAGCCTACATATTTACTTCAATAAAACATTATGCAGGTAGGTATTGGCTGAGCCTACATATTTGCTTGCTTCCACGCCTGTCGCTTAAATTTATTAACATAACATTAAGCCAACAAGAGGTTTTTTCCTCCACCAACTGAAGTGGAAACTCCATAAGCATCTACTTTTCTTTGCTTGAAATCCATCAACTTGAAGTGGGCGATTGAAGCCTGTTTTCAACATTACAAACATATATAATCCATTAGATAGCTGACAATATCTATATCTGTCCAAGCAGCACTTCTACCACAGTGCAACTTCATGAAGACTATAAAATGAAATTGAAAAAGCAAATTAATAACCTTGAGCATCATCAAATAAGCCACTGGGAAAAGAACTAGAATAATTTATTTTAACACGTGGTAGAGCTTCTTATAGCGCGATTGAAGTTGTCCAATTCGTTTGAAGAAGAACCATAAACTGCTTTAATGGTGTCCTTACAGCTACTGAAAAACAGTAAAGCTAATTATAGGATTGAAAAATAAAAAATAAAAAATCTGATGGCCCATATATTAGTGTTAGATATTGTTTTCATAGAGAAGAATATTAAGAAGACCTGCAAGCCTCCTGGTTGAATTTCTTCTTGGGGATTCCATACAATGACTGAAATACATCTGATTCCACTCGACAAAAGTATGGACGATCTGCAAAGAAGATATAGATAATGTTAACAGAGTTCAAATGTACAAGAAGCTGCTTTAAAAGACACGCAGCACAGAGTGAATAGTCACCAGAGTAAATGGAGCATTTGCGTGTAGTTTTGTCATAGTGTATACACCATCCATCCGGGCCTATCATACTTCTGTACAGCTGAAAATTTATAAAAATCAAAACAAAAAATAGACAGACATACAAATATGGAATGGAACCACTAATTTGATAATCAAATATAAGCATTATTTCTAAACACACATATAGCTTTGCCATGATAATATAATACATATACCATGAAAGAATTAAGTCACTCCACCAGTAAAGCAACTATGAGCATAATCAAAGCTTTGGATAGAAGGTAAAAAGCTTTCAATACAAGTATTAAAACACCAAGAAAATGCATTTGGATTTCAGGAAATCTAGTGGGTGTTGTGGGTGTGGGTCAAAAACTCATTTTCAAGGCTATAGCTGTCAAATCCTAGTAGTTTCAGGACTTTCCTTGATAGTTTTTAGGATATAGCAGAGCCTGAATGTCAGATAAGATTGAAGACCGACCGACCTCAACGTCAGAAGAATCTGTGAAGATTTCTTCGGGGGTGGCAAAGGAGGCGTCCTTTTGGAGTTTGCAGCATGCACCACAGCCCTCCACGCACTGCCATAGCAGCTCCTTCTTCTTCTCGCTCCTGAAGCCGATAGCCACAGCAGTACTGCTCTGGCTCTGAATATGGCGCTGGGACTGGTTTTGCTTTTGCTTTGTCTTTGCAAGCCGTGTCCGGCGAGCCATGCTAGTTATGCTGAAGGAACCGGGGAATGCCACTGCTTGAGACATTGGAGTCAACGATCCAAAACAATCAGACAATCCGATAAGCTTGAAATTGTCGAATAAAATGTTGTCCACGCCATGTTTAGAAGATACAAATAAGAAAAATTTCTTTCCCTTTTTAAGTAATTACGTTACGTTAGAACTTTAGAATTATCTATATTATACAAAAAAAACACTCCGAAAAAGAAATTTCTAATTTTGTTTTCTGACAAAATTTTGGCTATTTAATATTATAAGATATTAAAATAATAAATAAGTTGTCAAGAAAATAAAAATAAACATAAAGCATATGTCAAAATGGAAAATGCATTTTCCTTTTTATTAGATGGAAATCATCAAGGGTACCAACACTCGGTTTCCCTAGTTATCTCAGATAACAATTATATCCACGCCCAAAACTTAAAAAAATATATATATATTGACAATTTAAAGAGAAAATAAAAACATGTTTTTATAGATGTCTAATAATTCCAAACGCATGCATCCCAAATCAACATTAAAGTCGTTTTCCTTGATCGAAAGTTAAACATAAATGTCTTCAGAACAGGACTTTGGATACGTCATGTATGTGCAAAGAGATGACTAATTCTCTTCTGAAGCGCCCCTCAAGGTGACTCACTGCCCCTTGGAAAACGGCGGTCATCATCATCGACGTCAATAGGGCTTCTATCATCTCTATCAGCGTCCCTAGGGCTGCGACTGGGACTCCGGTTGCGGCCATTAGTTTCACTAGGGCTTGCATACCTCCTATCTACAACACCGTCCCTTTCAGGGCTAATGGGGCTTATGCTCTTATCCCTAGGGCTTCCGCTATAATCAGATCCATCTTGCAGGGTAGCAAGCCTGCCATTTCTTGGAGAAGGGCTACCTCTCTCCATAGGGCTGCCTTCATCAGGTGTCAGGCTGCGTCTCCTAGTCTTAGAGGGAATTGGACTATCCCTGGGCTCAGGGCTCCTGTAAGGAGGGCTCCGTGATATGTCATCACGATCGAGACTTCGCCCTCTCCTTACTGGGGATCTCGATCGGCTGGCAAGACAAAATAATCTACATTATTATGATAAACAAAGCAAAAAAAAATATACACATTTTTATAGAACATATTCTAAATTTTAATCCAATGTTATCAAATTTCCACCTCCTCCAAACATGTCACATCTCATACACTAAATTGAACTCCGGCAATATTCCAGAAATAGTAAAGTTGTCTAGCAGTACAAACATTCAGTAGCTCACAGTAAATCATCTGAGCACCATCAAATCTCAAGATCAAGAAAATAACTACCTATAGCTGCGGCCTCTACTATAACTTCGACTACGGCTTCTACCACGGCGAGGGGATCGTGATAGTGATCGCGAAAAACTCCTTCCACGCCTGCAATGCAAGTTTAAAAGATGAGAATCTGAATGTATTATAGTAACTTCTGAAGAAAAATAGACAAGAGAAAAAGTTGTTGCAAGTGAACTAATATTCAAAAATAATTACTTTAGATCCTTTGGGCTGTTTTTGCACTGTCTCTCTATATGGCCTCTCTCTCCACAGCGATAACACTTGTTCTTCCAGTCTCCAGCCTTGCAATCTCGAGCCCAATGGCCATCAAGGCCGCAGTTAAAGCAACGCCCAGATCCAGGAGGAGGGCCTCTGCCCAAATATTCTCGAGAGCCACGTGGCCCCTACTCAATAAAACAACAAAAGAAAGCAAAACCACACTGAGCACCAAAAAACCACAAAACTAGCAACCTAAAAAGGTAGAGTGCTTGGTGGTTAAGTTGGAAGAACAAATAGAGATGTAAGCAGAACAAGAATAAAATATTATTTCAAAAGTTCCGACAAGCAGCCTCCAATCTTACATGAAATTGATAACATATAGTTAACTATATAGATCTTACCCCCTTTGCAAATTCCACAATGATACGACTGCCATCAAATTCTCGACCATCTAAGCTATACCTTGCATCATCAGCATCTCTAGGATCACTAAATTCCTGTTAATCAGAAATAAGCATGGAAACCAACAAGGAGAAACTCATATTTGGGTTACATGACACATAAACAACCTCCCTTGCACGAATGAAAATAGATAAGGATGTAAGATTAAGTGAAACTTACAACAAAGGCGAAATCACGCTTCATGTCCACATCCCGTACTCTGCGGAAATGGTTTCCAGAAACAGTAAGGCTATCATTACTTAAGTACTTCAAGTGTATGATACTTTGCCCATCACAGACGAACTAAACACCAGTTTGAGATTGTTGCCAATTGCATAAAAACACGCAATAACATTACAGAAAGAATCGCCAAAGTCTCCTATACACTCGGCAAGAATTTCCACCAATTTCACCAAGGTCACCCTCCCACCAAAGACCTCCAGGTAGGCCAAACCCCAGAAACCTTCAACAAGATCATTCAAGTTAAAAAAACATGACGGCCTTGGGGCATAGCGCTCCCAAACATAACAGGAATTCTATATCAAGACCAAGCACCATTACAAGCTTGGCATAACCAATGTTGCCAACACTGGCAGAAAACATCCCCACTTCCCAGGCTAATTGATTAACAGTCCAATGAGTTATTTCCATTTGACAAAACAAATTAACTCATAAAAAAGCTGAAAAATATGGTTCAAAGAACTATTGTGTGAAAGATTTGATTTGAACCCAAAACAATGAAACTTTGTATTTGAAATTTACAGGATAACAAATAATGGAAAATCTATAACATAGAGGTAATACAATCAGCAATCACAATTCAGATAACATCATCACCAGACTGTAGATTAAAAACAAATACATATATATTTAGTCATGTGTATATTAAGATAAAATGATTGAAAGCAGACAGACATGTGAGCAAACAAAATACAATAATATGACATTTACTACTTGAATGAAACTGTACTAATCAGCGCTCCAGATAGCAATGCTAAACACTATGTTTAATCAGCGAACAAATATATTACCTCCCATATCTGCTGAAAAGCCGATCCAAGTCACGTGAGCGTGTCCTTGAGGATAAGCGACCAACATAGAGACGAGTATTACCATAACGATCATCATAACGAGGCATTTTTAATCTGGGACAAAGCAATCACGTTATTCCACTCTAGTAAATCAAATTTTTAAAATTTATAATTTAAAAAAATAATAATTTTTCTTAATTTGAATTCATTATTATTCAATAAAATCCAGTCTGGACTGTGGCTAACAATATATGATCCCTCCCAGCCTTTAAAACCATTCAAACCAATTCAGTCTTAAGTCATTCAACGAAAAGAATCCAAACACATATTATCAAATTCTAATTTAACCCCATATTCATATATAACCTTTCAACTCCAACTGTGCCCTTCCAAGGAAAAGACGGCTATATAAACTTTCCAAAGCCAAAAACTTTATATTATCATTGACAGGATACTAACGGTACCACCACAACACAATCATATCAGGCTCATTCATAGTTAAAGGAATAGATACACCATGACTTTTTAAATTTATTTTCCAATAAATTTGACAGAACTTAGATGAAATAAGCACGAAAGAGGGATTGTTTAGTCGTCCTTAAAATTTCGAATTGTGCCTGTTCACTTTCGAACAAAATACAATGCACAAGCCATTCATTAAGAATAAAAGCCACAAAAATAAAGCACGAAATAAAAAAAGGGGCAAAATTCGATGTTTATTAAGAGCTACATGACATAGAACCCCATTAAATTCGTGCCTATTAATTTTCATAGAAAGAAAGCAAGATCTATGAATCTTCCAGCTGATATACAAATTCAAAAACATGATTTCCCAAAAATACAAAGACAATTATTCACAACAGCCAAAAGAAATCAAATTCCATAAAATCGAAGTCTTCAGCAGTTTAATTAACGATACAACCGTAAGTAAAAATCTAATATTCAAAGCATGCAAAAGTTCACCAGAGCACAAACCTCGAATTATAAAAATAAAAAAGCCCCAAATCTCGATTTAGCCCTAACTCCGTTCAGAACAAAGAGATAAAAATCAGAGTGAGCGCCTTGCGATATATAGAACGAGCCGACAGGTTTTGACGGCTAAGATGCATTTATGTTGATTGAAGGGTTAAGATGCGAATACGTTGCGTCACCGCCCGCGATGTCGTGGCACTACGCGCTTGCATAAAGCTGATGATAGATTTCGTCGCAGGCGTGGGACCATCAAACATTTTTTTTCTTTCTTTTTCGCCCGTAGACAATATTCAAAGAATATATTATTATAAATAATTTTTATTGTATTAATTTTCACTTTATAAACTATAAGAAATATTTTATTTTCCAAACATCTCTTCTTTTATTTTATTTTTTTTCAAACTATTCTTAGTTTTTGTTACCACTTTCGATTTATTAATGGGAATTAGAAAACATATATATAAAATAGAAGAAATAAAAATAAAATTATTAAACATATATATGTGAAATTGGAAAGGAAAAAAAGTCATTATACCCATTAATTCTTTATTTTTCACATTATTTTTTTATCTACTTCTATAATTTGTATTTATTTTTAATATTTTTTTATATTAAATTATGTGAGTAATTTGATTTTTAAATTTAAATTATTTTTATAAATATTGAATGAGAAATTAATTTTTATAAATTTATTATTTTTTTTAAAAAATAATCATTATTTTGGACGAGGATATCTTGTATGACCGAACTGCCATATTACATGCAGACAAATATATAGCACTATTTTGTATATAACAGCATACTATATGTATAACACTATTTTAGTCTTGGCATTGCCTTATTAATGATCCCACAGATCAAATTGAAAGAAAAAAAAAAGACAGAAATTAATTTCCCTCAGATTAATAAGTGGCTCCGACTAATTAATTAACTGGTTCAACAGTGGTAGTTGCACTATCCCTCACCAACAACTTAACAATCTCTTAGTACCATTTTGTATTCAAAGTACGTACCATGACACGGTGATGATCAAATTCAGCATCATCATCACCTTCTCTTATTCTTACTTCCCAACAACAACGTAAAATAAAACAAAACCCTAAAGAAAAAACCCCATGCAACAGTGATCCACAGGCAATTCCATTTACTAATGTCTGTGATCCCCTGCTGCCTCAGTATATCCGTTCCCGTGGTCACGCACGTCGAGCTCGTGATGTTCACTCCCAGCGTCTCGCTCATGCTCTTCAGCAGCTCCTCCTTCACCGCCATCGGCACCGATCCAAGCGGCGTCGCATCGAAGATCTGGACACCACGAATGAAGCACTTCACTGGGTCATCAAACTCGTTCTGCAAAACACCTTCGTACGGGTATTTCACCAGCGAAAGGTAGTGGAACCATATCCAGTAGACTGGGATTCGATCCCTGCTTATGAAAAACCCGCTGAAGAGTAGGAAGTATGCTAAAATGGCCACCACCACTGTGTAGCCCAACATTACGTGGGTAACGACGCCGGAGAGGAACGTCACGAAGGAACTTCCGGCCCAGAAGGCGGCGAAGATGGTGAAGAAGAAGAACAAGAAGCCGGAGAAGCCTCCGGCGAGTCCAACTGCCCAGAAGGTTGTGGCGGCGAAGGATAGGGAGAGGACGACTAGAGATGGGATGGAGATGAGAGAGTGAGCGAGGACGTAGGAGGATCGGCGATAGGCGTTGTAAGCTGTTTCTCTCATGAAGATGTAACGTTCTTGGAGGAAGACGGGTATGGCTTCTGCGCAGGTGTAGAATGTGGTGGACATGGCGAAGGCGAAGAATCCCAAGCGTTCTTGGATTCCTTTGGGTGAGTTGTCGAGTCGCCAGAAAATGGTGGCCAAGATAATGCCGGTCACAAGCACCGCGCCTAATCGGATCCCGAAAAGCTCGGGCATTCTTCGAGAGTTTGTGAGTGATCGTTTTGATATCACCGCCATTTCGATCCATAATGGATTGGCGAATGTGGGAAACGAGGACGATTGATTTGAATCGTTTGGAGCTCCCGAGACTAGTTTCCCTCTCGAAATGCTTGAGTTAATGGTGTCTTTGAGAGAGCGCTTTGGTACGCATGCGAGCTTCTGCTTGTTTTGCAGCTGGTTCTTGGTGGCTTGCCATGACTTGTTGAATTCCACTAAGCTTTTTGTTCCACCGGGAGTTTCTTCAAGCTCACGAATCAAGTCCAGAGCGAATTCAGTCCGGTTATCCTCCTCGGGAATTGGGTGTCCGAAGTCGGCGAAGAACGATGGGAGGTTCGCCGGCGAACCACTGTAAACGGTCTGTCCGTGAGAGAGAAAGATCAAGCGGTCTAACAAGCCGAGGATTCTGTAACTGGGTTGGTGAATGGACGTAATAACGATGCTTCCACTCTGTGCAATTCTCTGCAACACTTTGACCACCATGTAAGCGCTTGTGGAGTCCAGTCCCGAGGTGGGTTCGTCGAGAAACAAGATGATGGGGTCGTGAATTATGTCGGTGCCGATGGAGACTCGCCGTCTTTCTCCGCCTGAGACGCCTCTGTGACCTTCGTCTCCGATGACAGTCTTGGCTGCGTTACGTAGACCAAGTTGGTCGATCAAGGCTTGAACTCTGGCTTTCTTCTTGGAGCTGGAGAGAGAGCGAGGGAGTCTGAACTCGGCCGAGAACATGAGCGTCTCTTCCACAGTCAGCATCGGAAACAAGAGGTCGTCTTGCATAACATACGCAGAGATAACCTTCAATAGCCTAGATTCCAAAACTTCGCCGTTTAAACTCACTGACCCTTTCAAGCTCTCCTTCGAAATGCGATCAGCAAGAGCGTCTATCAGCGTGGATTTACCAGACCCACTTGCACCAAGAACGGCCATTATCTCACCCTCTTTGGCCTCGCCGGAGATACCATTCAGTAAGACCTTTGTTCTGTTAATCATCTCACGACCCTCCACCACCTCACCACCCGCCGGAGAAGTTTCACGGCCACAGCACGACTTCGGGAACGCCATTTTGCTCTGAACTTTGACTCTGTACGTCAAGTTATTGAAGGAAAGAACAAAAGGGTAGGGAGGAGGCACCGAGCTGCATGCCAAACCGAGCTCAACGACATGATGATCATGGTGATTATTTGCCGGTGTAGTAGTAGTGTTGGTGTTAATATTATCGTTGTGTGCGTCTTCGACTCGCTTCAGAAGCTCTCCGAGTGTGAGGCTTTGTCTGGGACGGAATTCTTGGAGCTCCCTGTGAGACGAATGGTGGTTGAAGAATGGGAAGAGGTCGTCGCCGTAAGGTGCCGTGGAGGACATGGGAGGAGCTCTCACACGAGACATGGGTGTGCTGTGGTTGGTTGGGTTTTAGTTGGAAAAGATAATTGGTAGCAGAATTTATATAGAGATGAAGAAGGAAATGAGAAGGGGATTGAGTCATTGGGTTGGGTTTGGTCATTGGATTGCGTAATGTTAATAATAGTAGGTGAGAGAAGTTGCACTGCTTAAATATCTTTAAAGTTATTATTTCCAATTTCAATTTTACTTAATCGCCTAAAGAAGGTACACATGATATGATCATCAATATTTATATCCCAAGTTAAGAAAGTTTATCGTTAAACCCTTAAACTGCTATTAGTTCTGTATAGAATTTTTAACTATAATTTTTTGTGGGATATAAATAATAGTTCACATTGGAAAAATTGAATTTTTGTAGAACTTGTAATGCCATTGCTTATTTGGGGAGTGAACTGTGAAGTGTGAACATTCCCTCCTGCAAGCGGCAAAGCACAATCTGAGTAAGGTGTCAAAATCAAAGGAAAACCACACATTTTGTCAATTCGCGTTCTTGCTGCCAGCACCAAAATCGCTGATTGGATATGCTCTCAGCGTTCATTATGTGAATTCTAATTCCATGCATAACCCCATATATGAGAACAAAATATCAAAAAGGGACGAGTCCATGAACACGTAGGTCCAAAATAATTAGAATCTAATAAAATTATAAATTAATGTTTGTATTAACTAGATATGTAAATTGCGTGACGTTTTCGTACTACTTCCATTTGCTTAAACCTTTTACATTAATTATGTAATTAATTAGACTGATTATCATAAGCGAAATGGTGAACTATATACAGTATTCTGCTTCCTAATCTATTATCTACACGTCTTCTCATTGTCTTCACGAATACACAATTTCCCATACGTAGCGTGCGCTGGTGATGAAATTAACTTCTTCCTTTTTTTTCTTTTCTTTTGTCTGTGTTTCACATTTTGTTTTTGATATGTTAGGTAAGGGTGTTATATCTGCTGTGGACTGGCCTTTGTGGGTGTTCATCTACTGTGGACTCAGAGCTCATTATAGACTATATGGTTTGCTTCTCTTAATTACTTTTAGTACCCAAACATTAATTAAAAAGAAAAAAAAGGTGAACCCTTTTTCATCTTTTTGTAATACATGAGACAAACCCCATTTGAGTAAACATTTAGATTATGACCTTTATATATAGATATATGTATATATTGCTGTCTATATCACTCTTTCCTCACCCATTGGCGCTTGATTCTTTTCTTTTCTATTGAAAACTTTGACTTCATAAGAATTTATATTTTTTTTCCTTGTCGTTTTCTAGTAAAAGCTAAATGGTTGAGGTAATTCACATATTAAGGTAAAATCTTGGTCCCCATTATATTCCTACATACTTGCATATTTATTTCAGGTTCTAGATGATACTGACAACAACTTTCCCTTACAGATAATCTGTATTTGAATAGTTCCCGAATGAAATGAGATTGAGATGCACGTCAAGCATCAATCTTAATCATATTAAACTTACATGAAAATTCTTAGTGCACAAGATAAAATGACCAGCACTCTTTATGTTTGTTCTATATTTTTTCATGCAAAACTTGCTTATCCAGCTGATAGTCAACACCTTACCCAACTAAGTAAAATGCTTAATAATATAGAAGTCCCCATGGTCAACTTGATTGGCGTGGAGTAGATGAGCAATAATGTTATTGCTATGCCTTATCACATAACCCTCATGTATTTGATACTTCTCCAAAGCACAACTCTTGCTTCATTCTGAAAAGTAATAAATTTAAATTGGAAATGTAAAATATGTTATTTGAGATTCGTAAAAATCTTGAGAACATTATATCACACTTCAACGCAAGGGAAATCTAAAGGGTTTACGATCAAATCAACTAGTTATTGGTTGAGTATATGCAAATTGAGGTGGGTGTTTCACTGCTTACCTTCCTTCGTTTATTTTTTTTATTTCTCTTTTACATTAAAATAATTGACTCCCATTTAACAGTGTTGGTAACTAATAAGAACAAATGTCTTTTATTAACAAAAGAGAACCTGTAGAATTGAATGCATTTTGAGACAAGGATGATAATAAATTAATGTTTATACAATAAACTAAGTAGATGATAGAAATGTCAAGAGTAAACTTATGCTTATCAGATTTTCTGACAAGAAGAAAAAATATTAGATTGTTTCTACTGCCAAAACCCTAGAAAATTACAAACGAAAGAGAAAATAGCATTTCCCCAATCGGGGGTTTAACCAAAAATATTATATCTTCAAGGCCCACACCATCCCACATCATAAAATCTTTGAAGAGGGTTTTACAAGTGAGGCCCAGAATAAAAATATGCTGTGATTGTTGTGTTGGGACAAACCAATTCAGTGTCAGTGAATATAGCAAACCTTTGAGGAAGCAATGCAGAGCAGGCACCGCGAGCAACATATCCACGGATCTAAATAAACAAGTTTTTAAACCTCACTCGGATTTGGGCTTTAATGTTTTCCTCTTAGTGGATGATTGAGACCAACTCTTACACCTTCCCACGAACTTGAGTATCTCATCGATGAGAATAACCGGGAATGAAACAGCAAAAACCAACAGACATTCGTTGAAGCTGAGAGGCACAATGCTGAATACTTGGGCTAGGAATGGAACGTACAGGATTAAGAAGTGCAGGCCAAAGGAAACGGACATGGCCACAAGGAGCCAGGGGTTCACCCATGGGGGCATTGTCATCAAGCTTCCATCCTCCGAAAGGGCATTCAGTGAGTTAAACATTTCAATGGCAACCAATACAGAGAGGGAGAGTGTTGTCGCTTTCACTTTACCACTCTGGAAATAATCGCAGGGGCTGCTGTCGAAAGAGAAAATCCGATTGCCGGCTGTGAAGGGGGAAACAGTGAAATTATCCCAAGATGAGCATTGGCCCCAGTTGGCAAGTTGGGAGTAGGTGACGAGGGTGTGACCATCTCCACTGAGATCGATGCCTAAGAAGGAACTGTGTGTGTACCAGATGATGAAAACTCCAACAGTAGCTATTCCAACATACATCCCGATTACCTGTGCCAAGTAATCAAAGTTTGACAAAAGTTGATTAGATGTAAGTAAAACACAGTAAGAACATTCTCAGATGAAATTGTACACGCAGTTAAATGAACATGCAATCCAGTTGGAAATACAGAAAAGAACTAGGAAAGCTTACCAAATAACGAAATAGAATCCAAGCACTGATGAGTGAATCATCACTTCTGCGAGGGGGCTTCTTCATTATATCCTTATCGGGAGGATTAAATCCCAATGCAGTTGCAGGCGGTCCATCAGTGACAAGATTCACCCATAAAAGCTGGACAGGTATCAGGCCTTCTGGAATACCTAATGCCGCAGTCAGAAATATAGAGGCAACTTCGCCCATATTTGAAGATATCATGTACCTGAGGTTGAGTTTACATCACAGTATATGTAGAAGAATATCTTAGTGTCTAAGAAATAATCTGAAATTCAAGGTGAAAAATTAGCTATCTTGATCCTGAGTGAAGACAGACAGAATTTTTCATGATCATAATGCATATATTGGATTACCATGGCAATTTCTCTAGCAACTGTAGGAATAAAATGAATCATCAATGAGCTGGTAGCAACAATTTGGTTTAGTTAAGGTGTTTGACAAATGAACTACAAGCATAAACTTGAATTTAAACTTGTTTGTTTGATGAGGAAAAGCAGTAACTCAGGCCAATCTATAAATAAAACATTTACAGCAATTATAAGGTTTCAATAATTTTACCATACTACTACTTGAACAAGAAATTGAACTATAGATGATATTTCATTTAAATATTTTTTTCTTAAAAGAAGAAACTTTTATCATAATTATAGTGAACCATACTCTCAAGATTAACCAAATTTTTAGAATACTTTGTGACCAAACATGCATCAATAAAGATCTAAACATAAGTTTTTTATGTGGGAATTATAAAGTGTTAGGGTGTGCTGGTTAGGAGACTCGATGGAGAAAAGAAAGGGGTTCAGGATATAAGAAGACAAAAAATAAATGAACCAACCTGATAAAGGCTTTCATGTTGTTGTAGATGGATCTTCCTTCACTAACGGCAGCAACAATTGTACTGAAATTATCATCAGCCAAGACCATATCAGACGCTTCCTTTGCAACCTAGGGAAGGTCAGAATAAGGTTCAATTACAAGATGGTGAGAAACAATTGAAGGAAGATGGCCACTTGTTTAGATAAACACAAACTAAAATAAAGAATTGACACATTGACAAGCATCACTTATATCTCTCATTTAATCCCTTATCCAACTTCTCATGGATGGCAAATACAATTCCCATTCACAAGTCCCAATATTAGAAATCTACCATAGTTTCATTCCATATTATAAATACAATATGCAAATCATTGATAGCTCCTATGAAAATTCTTAATGACCTTACAGTTTTTTCAACATTCAGTTTGTGCACCTTTTTTTCATTACCACAACTTCCCCCACTGAATTTATCTTCTTTAATTCCATTGTTTAACCACATGCTAGAAAAGTAAAAACATATACTAACTGAATAAAAATAAAAGATATGTACCTCAGTTCCAGCAATGCCCATTGCAATCCCTATATCAGCAAGTTTTAAAGCAGGTGCATCATTTACTCCATCACCAGTCATGGCAACCACCTCTCCTTCCTCTTTCAGCAACTTCACAATCTCCTGTTTGTGCCTTGGTTCAGCCCTAGAAAACAGAAGCCCACCATCTTGTCTCAAATGACCTTTCTTATTGGGCAAATCCATGAACTCTCTTCCGGTTAAACTTCTCAAACTAATATCTTCTTTAGACCCAAATACACCAATTTCGTGGCATATAGCTTCTGCTGTATCCTTATTATCACCAGTAATCACCATAACACGAATTCCCGCTGCTCTGCAGTCCTCAATTGCTTGACGAACCTTCCCTCTGGGTGGATCCTAAAGAAGGTTTGAAGATACAAGAAACAGAATTAGTTTTACAGAGGAAAATATCATGATGAAATGAATTGAGCTCAAAAACACATAAATACATGAATGGACATGTAAGAACTCACCCTAAGTCCAACCAAGCCAACAAAAATCAGTTTGCTTTCAATTGATGAATAATTGGAAGGATCAAGCAATAGCTTATGATCTGGATGATCTTGATTGCCATCATAGGTTTCAAACTCAGGAAGTTCATCTTTGTATGCAAAACCCAAACAACGTAACGAACTGGTTGTCATTCCCTTAAGGGCTTGCAAGATAACGTTCTTCATATTTTGGTCCAGTGGTATAACAGAATCATCAAGTAATTGAATCTTAGTGCTTCTTTCTAGCAAATTCTCTACAGCACCCTGCACAGTTCAGAAATCATAACCTAATTTTAAAGCCAAAAACATTTCTTAAGCAGACAAAAACAACCACAAAGGAAAATGATTTGTTAATGTATTGCCAATGTCGTCATTAGAATGTGGCATTGATAAAATAAGATGCCCAATATCACACAAGATATAAGCAAACCAAATAGTTAAAAATCAAAAGGATTTATCTCCACCACAATTGTAAGAGAATGGTTAATACATTTTAATATCCCATCTTAAAACCTAAAAATATTATATGCAGATTCAGTTCAAGTTCTATGACATCAAAAAATTCACGAAAACAGTAAGGACAGTAGGAAACTCCTTTGAATGGTAAAAGTGCAGACTTCTAACCAGGTATTTATTGTGTTCAGATGCTTGATGAGACCAATTAGGAGAAGAAAAAGTATTCAGTTCCAACATTCCTTAACAACCAAAGAAGTTCCCAACTGATTTTATGCTTCACATTTTTTCAAAGGGAACTAAAAGTAGATTACTGCCCATATTTGAATTATCCTATGGCTTCTTTGTTGGATCAGTGTTATTACATGGTATGAGTCTAATAACAGTAAGAAGAATTTGGTCCAAAAGCAACAAACCCTACATCAAACACTCTGCCTTTTCACAAGTCTTCTCTAAATAGAATTCCCTTTTCTCATTGTATCAAGGTCTCAAACCTGGGGCTTGAATGGAGACAGGGAATGCCACAACTACCTCTGAAATGTTCCATTTTGGACCACTACATTCTTGAAACTTAGGAAGTTAAAATTTAACACACCACATTACCCACCATTGGCTCTATAAATATAGCAAATGGCTAAATAATCAATTTAAATCCAATAACCATTCAGCTAAAAAGTTTAATTTTTTGGTATTTGGTACGCTCGCATATACACAGGGAGAGGGAAAGAGATAACAAACCTTCACTAGCAATGACTTTCTTCCTGAAGAAGACCCAGCAATAACACCCATGGATTTTCTATCACGGTCAAATTCAAGAGTGGCAATTCGGCGTTCAAATTCATTCCACCTTTTGCAACAGTCTTAAGCAACACATATATCAAAAGGGAGAAGTAAATTATTTAGCTCAAGAGTTGCACCTAAAGGGGAGGGAAGAAAAAAAGAAAAGAAAGAGACAAAATCAAGTTCTACTTCAAACTCACATAGCAAATCTCTCTTATTTGAGGATCCCACATTAACAGATTCCTCAGGGAAGCCCATCTTCTCAACTAAAACCTGAAATTAAAGACAATCCACGATTCACATTAAATTCCAAAATTAAATCACAATGTCTTCTAAGAGGAAAGACCAAACATTATATTTCCACACCAAGTCAACATAAAAAATTCATCCACCCAAAAGCAAACAGGCAGACTTCTACATTCATGGAGTTTAATTTGTTTCAAACTTAAGGGTCTCACCTTAAGGGCAGCCTCAGTAGGCATTCCGTGAGCTACATACTTATGCTCTGACTGTGTGATTCCAGCATCATTACAGACAGCAGCTATTTTGCAATCATTTGAAGATTAGCATCCATACGACCAACAGGCCATTCACGGACGTTACCATCAAAGGGATTGTACGTAGTTCCATCCACCACGAATGTCCGTAAGGTATTTACTGTCGGACCCATTGCAACAAGCTTGGAGACTGCCATCTGGTTTGTAGTCAACGTACCCGTTTTATCGGAACAAATCACCGTGGTACAACCCAGAGTTTCAACACTTGGAAGCTTACGAACAAGTGCATTCTTTTGAGCCATCTTGCGTGTACCAAGCGCCAAGCAGGTCGTGATAACTGCTGGTAAACCTTCTGGAATTGCAGCCACAGCCAATGCCACAGCAATTTTGAAGTAATACGTGCATTTCTCAAACGAAAACTTGAAGTTCTTAGGCCAGCCATCAACATATTCCCAAGAAAGGAAGTACTTGACATTGATAAGCCATACCAATGCACAAATTACTCCAATTATAATGGTGAGTAGCTCCCCAAACTCATTGAGCTTCTTCTTCAATGGGGTATCTTCCTCGCTTTCTGAAGCAGCCTGAATTTGGCTATGCACCTTACCAATTTCCGTTTCCATACCCGTCTGGGTAACCAAACAGATGCAATTCCCATTCACCACAGTAGTCCCAGCAAAAACCATACACCTCTTCCCCTGAATATCAGCGTCCTCGGAAACAGGCTTATTGGCCTTATTCACCGCTTCACTCTCTCCGGTCAATGAACCCTGCTCGAGCCTCAAAGTCGAGCTAATCAACTCCACAACACGCATATCCGCCGGCACTTTATCCCCTACCTTAAGCTCCACGATGTCACCGGGCACAATCTCCTTGGCCGGCAAATTGGGAAGTGTAACGCCATTTCTGATCAATGTGGCAGTCTCCGATTGAATCTCTTTAAGCGCTTCTAGAGCCTTCTCGGCGTTGTTCTCTTGCCAAACACCCACAATAGCGTTCAGAATCAAGATCAAGAAGATCACCAGGGGCTCAACGAAGGCCGTGATCTCCTTCTCGCTACCCTCCTCACCATCGTACCAGGCGAGCACGAAGGAGATAACGGCGGCGGCGAGTAGAATGCGTACCAGAGTGTCGTTAAACTGCTCCAGAACCAAGCTCCAAATCGACGGTCCATCATGCTTCTCCAACTCGTTATAGCCGTATTTGTCACGCAGTTTCTCAACCTCTTCGGATGTTAAACCCGATTTGACGCTCACTCCGTAGTGTTTCTCGCAGTCCTTGACGTCTCTAGCCCACGCCGGAAATCCAATCTCATCGGAAGCTCTGGAGCTTGTCTTTTCCTGATTCCCATAGTCTTCGCCTCCCTTCCCCATCGTAGATTGAGTAAACCACAGCAATCAATCAGCTACACACTGTTATCATTATCATCTCCGCGAAACCGAATCTTCTTCCCGATCGGTTTCTGTTGAGACACGCGTGTGAGAGGTCACACTTGTTTTTATGTCGCCTCCTGCTTTTCCATTAGCTGACAACTGTCCGTCAGTTGTTTGTTAGATTTGTTGTCAGTTTCGCTACGCTCGCATACACGTATTATTGGAATAACGGACGCCAAATTGTATTTTGACTTTGTCTCTCTCTTTTATACACGTGGGAGCAGTGGTAATTGGACTAATTACCTTCCTTTCTTTATGCTCTTTTTATTTTTAAAATAATTGACTCACTTGGCAGTGTTGGTAACAAACAAGAACAAATATTATTGATTAATGATAGAGAAGAGGCCAAAAGAGCACAGTATTCAGTAGAATTGAATGCATGTTTAATCAAAGATGATAAATAAATGTTTATACATTAAAACTAAGCAGATGATAGAGATGTCAAACTTTTAAGCTTGTCAGATTTTTTGAGTAACAAAAAAAAAATAGATCGTTTCTATTGCCAGAAGTCCAGAGAATTACAACCGAAAGAGAAAATAGTACTTCCCCAAGTGGGGTTTATATCTCCAAGGCCCGGACCATCCCACATCCTAAAAACTTTGAAGAGGGTTACAGGCGAGGCTCATAATAACAATTCAGTGTCAGAGAATATAGCAAAACCTTTGAGGAAGCAATGCAGAGCGCATCAAAGCCACGGATGTAAATGAACAAGTTCTCACTCGGATTTGGGTTTTAATGCTTTCCTTTTAGTGGATGGTTGAGACCAACTCGTACACCTTCCCACGAGCTTGAGCATCTCATCGATGAGAATAACTGGGAATGAAACAGCCAAAACCAATAGGCATTCGTTGAAGCTGAGAGGCACAATGCTGAATACTTGGGCTAGGAATGGAACGTAAAGGATTAAGAAGTGCAGGCCGAAGGAAACAGACATGGCCGCAAGGAGCCAGGGGTTCACCCATGGGGGCATTGTCAACAGGCTTCCATCCTCCGAAAGGGCATTCAGCGAGTTAAACATCTCAATGGCAACCAATACTGAGAGGGAGAGAGTTGTTGCTTTCACTTTACCACCATGGAAATAATCGCAAGGGTTACTGTCAAAAGAGAAAACCCGATTGCCAGCAGTGAAGGGGGAAACAGTAAAATTACTCCAAGATGAGCATTGGCCCCAGTTGGCAAGTTGGGAGTAGGTGACGAGGGTGTGACCATCTCCACTGAGATCTATGCCCAAGAAGGAACCATGTGTGTACCAGATGATGAAAACTCCAACCGTTGCTATTCCAACATACATCCCGATTAACTGTGCCACGGGAAAAGTTACATAGATTTTAAGTGTAAAAGCATTCTCACATGAAATTGTATAAAAAGTTAAAATGAGCGAACATGCAATCTAGATGGAACAAGAGAAAATAAACGAGGAGAGCTTACCAAATAACGAAACAGAATCCAAGCAGTGATGAGTGAATCATCACTTCTCCGAGGCGGCTTCTTCATTATATCTTTATCAGGAGGATTAAATCCCAATGCCGTTGCAGGTGGTCCATCAGTAACAAGATTCACCCACAAAAGCTGGACAGGAATCAGGCCTTCAGGAATACCTAATGCAGCTGTCAGAAATATGGAGGCAACTTCACCCATATTTGAAGAGATCATGTACCTGAGGTTGAGTTTACATCACAGGAAATGTAGAAGAATATCTTAGAGTCTAAGGAATAATCTACAGCTCTAGGTGAAAAATTAGCTACCCAGATCTTGAGTGCAGATAATGAGAATTTGTCAAGATCATTAAATGTATATATTGGAGTACACAACGAAATCAAGTTGCATCAACATTTTATAACCATATCTCTAGCAACCGTGGATCTAAAATGAATCATCAATTAGCACAAACTTGAATACAGCAGTCAGGACTCACGCCAATATATTAACTAACATACAATATAAGGTTTTTCAATCATTTCAATATATTACTACTTAAAATAAGAGAGTGAACTAAACATGAAATTTTAATCCAATATTTTTTCTTAAAAGAAGAAATTATTTCATAATTTATAGAGAATCATTACTCATAAGATTAATGATAATTCTGGAATACTTTGTGAGATAACTTGCTTCAGTAAAAAAATAAACACAAGTCTTGTATATCAGAAGCATAAAGTGTTTGGGTGTGTTTGTTAGGAGAGTAGATGGAGTGCATGTGTTAGGAGAGTAGATCGAGAAAATAAAAAGGTTGGGCCAATAAGAAGATAAACAAATAAATGAACCAACCTGATAAAGGCTTTCATGTTGTTGTAGATGGATCTTCCTTCACCAACGGCAGCAACAATTGTACTAAAATTATCATCAGCCAAGACCATATCAGACGCTTCCTTAGCAACCTAGGGAAAGTAAGAATAATGTTCAATTAGAAGATGGAGAGAAACAATTGAAGGAAGATGGTCACTCGTTTATATAAACAGAAACTAAAATGAAGAATTGACATAACAACAAGCACCACTTATACTTCTCATTTAATCCCTTATCCTACTGCTCATGGATGGTAAATACAGGTCCCATTCACAAGTCCCAACATTAGAATCTATCAAAGTATCATTCCATATCACAAATATAATATACAAGTCATTGATAACTTCTATGCAAATTCTTTATGACATTCACAGTATTTGCAACATTCAGTTTCTGAACCTCCACAATACCACAACTCCCCCACTGAATTTGTCTTCTTTTAATTCCATCGCTTGACCACATGCACTAAAAAGGTAAACACATATACTGAATAAACATAAAATATATGTACCTCAGTTCCAGCAATGCCCATTGCAATCCCTATATCAGCAAGTTTTAAAGCAGGTGCATCATTTACTCCATCACCAGTCATGGCGACCACCTCTCCTTCCTCTTTCAGCAACTTCACAATCTCCTGTTTGTGCCTTGGTTCAGCCCTAGAAAATAGAAGCCCACCTTCTTGTCTCAAATGAGCTTTCTTATCAGGCAAATCCATGAAATCTCTTCCTGTTAAACTTCTAAATTTAATATCTTCTTTAGATCCAAATACACCAATTTCACGGCATATAGCTTCTGCTGTATTCTTATTATCGCCAGTAATTACCATAACACGAATTCCTGCTGCTCTGCAGTCCTCAATTGCTTGACGAACCTCCCCTCTGGGTGGATCCTAAAGAAGGTTTGAAGATACAAGAAACAGAATTAGTTTTACATAGGAAAAGCTCAAAAACACATAAATACATGAATGGACATGTACGAACTCACCCTAAGTCCAACCAGGCCAACAAAAGTCAGTTTGCTTTCAATTGATGAATAATTGGAAGGATCAAGCAATAGCTTATGATCTGGATGATCTTGATTGCCATCATAGGTTTCAAACTCAGGAAGTTCATCTTTGTATGCAAAACCCAAACAACGTAATGAACTGGTTGTCATTTCCTGAAGGGCTTGCAAGATAACTTTCTTCATATTTTGGTCCAGTGGTATAACAGAACCATCAAGTAATTGAATCTTAGTGCTTCTCTCTAGCAAATTCTCTACAGCACCCTGCACAGTTCAGAAATCATAACCTAATTTTAAAGCCAAAAACATTTCTTAAGCAGATAGAAACAACCACAAAGGAAAATGATTTGTTAATGTATTGCAAATGTCGTCATTAGAATGTGGCATTGATAAAATAAGATGCCCAACATCACACAACATACAAGCAAACCTAATAGTTAAAAATCAAAAGAATCTATCTCCACCACAATTGTAAGAGAATGGTTAATACATTTTAATATCCCATCTTAAAACCTAAAAATATTAGATACAGATTCAATTCAAGTTCTATGACATCAAAAAATTCATGAAAACAGTAAGGACAATAGGAAACTCCTTTGAATGGTAAAAGTGCAGACTTCTAACCAGAGATTTATTGTGTTCAGATACTAGATGGAATTAAGACCAATTAGGAGAAGAAAAAGTGTTCAGTTTCAACATCCCTTAACACCCAAAGCTGCTCCCAAGTGATAGTATTCTTCACATTTCTTCATAGCTATGGTACTATGTCAAACTATCTGAGGGAACCAAACTGATTACTGTGCATATTTGAATGACCCTATGGCCTCTTTGTTGGATCCTTTCGTCAAAAAGAAACATTTGCTTATCGTGCCTTTGAATAGTGTTATTGCATGGTACGAATCTAATGAGAGTCAGAAGAATTCGGTCCAAAAGCAACAAACCCAATATCAAACAGTGTGCCTTTTCATACATTTTCTCTACATAGAATTCCCTTTTCTTATTGTATCCAGGTCCCAAACCTAGGAATTGAAGGGAGACAGGAGATGCCACAACCGACTCTGGAATGTTCCATTTTGGACCACTACATACTTGAAACTTAGTAAGTCAAAATTTAACACACCACATTACACATCATTGGCTCTATAAACGTAGCAAATGGCTAAATAATCCATTTAAGTTTTATAACCTTTCAAATAAAATGTTCAACTTTTCGGTATTTGGTACGCCATACTCTGATACACAATCACACACAGAAAGGGAATGAGATAGCAAACCTTCACTAGCAATGACTTTCTTCCTGAAGAAGACCTAGCAATAACACCCATGGATTTTCTATCACGGTCAAATTCAAGAGTGGCAATTCGGCGTTCAAATTCATTCCACCTCTGGCAACAATCTTAAGCAACACATAAATCAAAAGAGAAAAGTAAATTCATTAGTTCAAGATTTACAACAAAAGGGAGGGAAAAAAGAAAAGAAAGAGACAAAGTCAAGTTGTTCTTGAAACTTACATAGCAAATCCCTCTTATTTGTTGATCCCACATTACGAGATTCTTCAGGGAGGCCCATCTTCTCAACTAAAACCTGAAATTAAAGACAATCAATGATTCACATTAAATTCTAAAATAAAATCACATCGTCTTATAAGAGTAAAAACCAAACATTATATTTCCACCACCAAGTCAACATAGAAACTCATCCACCAAGAAACAATCAGGCGGTCTGCTAAATTCATGGAGTTTTATCTGTATCAGACTGATGATTAATCACATATGCAAGGAGAAAAAGAAAGTCGAACTGTAGTAGGGTCTCACCTTAAGGGCAGCCTCGGTAGGCATTCCGTGAGCTACATACTTATGCTCTGACTGTGTGATTCCAGCATCATTGCAGATAGCAGCTATTTTTGCAATCATTTGAAGATTAGCATCCATACGACCAACAGGCCAGTCACGAATGTTACCATCAAAGGGATTGTACGTAGTCCCATCCACCACGAATGTCCGTAAGGTATTTAATGTCGGACCCATTGCGACAAGATTGGAGACTGCCATCTGGTTTGTAGTCAACGTACCCGTTTTATCGGAACAAATCACCGTGGTACAACCCAGAGTTTCAACACTGGGCAGCTTACGAACAAGTGCATTCTTTTGAGCCATCTTGCGTGTACCAAGCGCCAAGCAGGTCGTGATAACTGCTGGCAAACCTTCTGGAATTGCAGCCACAGCCAAAGCCACAGCAATTTTGAAGTAGTACGTGCATTTCTCAAACGAAAACTTGAAGTTCTTAGGCCAGCCATCAACATATTCCCAAGAAAGGAAGTATTTGACATTGATAAGCCATACCAATGCACAAATTACTCCAATTATAATGGTGAGTAGCTCCCCAAACTCATTGAGCTTCTTCTTCAATGGGGTATCTTCCTCGCTTTCTGAAGCAGTCTGAATTTGGCTATGCACCTTTCCAATTTCCGTTTCCATACCTGTCTGGGTAACCAAACAGATGCAATTCCCATTCACCACAGTAGTCCCAGCAAAAACCATACACCTCTTCCCCTGAATATCAGCGTCCTCGGAAACAGGCTTATTGGTCTTATTCACCGCCTCACTCTCTCCAGTCAATGAACCCTGCTCGAGCCTCAAAGTCGAGCTAATCAACTCCACAACACGCATATCCGCCGGCACTTTATCCCCTACCTTAAGCTCCACGATGTCACCGGGCACAATCTCCTTGGCCGGCAAATTGGGACGTCTAACGCCGTCTCTGATCAATGTGGCATTCTCCGATTGAATCTCTTTAAGCGCTTCTAGAGCCTTCTCGGCGTTGTTCTCTTGCCAAACACCCACAACAGCGTTCAGAATCAAGATCAAGAAGATAACCAGCGGCTCAACGAAGGCCGTGATCTCCTTCTCGCTACCCTCCTCGCCATCGTACCAGGCGAGCACGAAGGAGATAACGGCGGCGGCGAGTAGAATACGTACCAGAGTGTCGTTAAACTGTTCCAGAATCAAGCTCCAAATCGACGGTCCCTCATGCTTCTCCAACTCGTTGTAGCCGTACTTGTCGCGCAGTCTCTCAACCTCTTCGGATCGCAATCCCGATTTCACACTCACCCCGTAGTGTTTCTCGCAGTCCTCGACGTCTCTAGCCCACGCCGGAAATCCAACGTCACCGGAAGCTCTAGAGCTTGCCTTTTCCTGATTCCCATAGTCTTCGCCTCCCTTCCCCATCGTAGATCCAGTAAACAACGACAACGACAACAACAACAACAACCGAGCCTTATTATCTCCGTGAAACCGAATCTTCTTCCAGATCGGCTTCTCAGAGACTTCAAAACCGAAACACCACCAATCCCAAGCACAGATTGGAGCCCAAGTTCGCGTTTACAAGAAAGGAATAAAAAAAGAAAAAAGGCTTCGCAGTCTTTGAAAACCAACCACAGTCACTGTGAGGTTTAAGAGAGGAAGGGGCTTAAATGGAGAATTTGATAAATACTGGGGGGATTATTTTAATATTCCCGTAATTTCGTAGTACCATCATCGGCTTGGTCTCTGATTTTTATTTATTTTAATTACTTTTACAAGTGTGGAAACTGTTCGCAGCCGTGACGATTTCCAGATGTGACAGCCTGGCCAATGAGCAATGTAATCGTGGCTTATTTGTCTTGCTTTAATTGGATAGTTTCATTTTCATTGTGTTGCTTTCTGGCTACATGTCGTAATGCTTTGGCTCTTTATTTTTTCCCTGTTTGACCTTGCAAGGGAAACTACGTGTCGTTTTCCGCAGTTTATTTATTTCGTAATCGTTTATATCCTACTTTTTTGTTAACTGGCTCGCAATTATTTTGCTGTGCGGATGCAGTTGTGGGCCAATCCTGAACGTCTAATCAGTTAGATCTTCTGTCGCTGACCGTCGATTCAAGTACATGTACGTCGTAAATTTTTTTTTTACATTATACTTTTTTTGTTTTTATCCTGACAAAATGTTTGTATTTTTTACTCACACGTAAAACCATAAAAAGGATAAATAGCGATATTATTTTACGTACCAACTAAGACTATTCAACTGTTATTTATCCACTCGGCTAAGCAACATGATTACTTTATTGAAATAACATTCAAATTGGACATTATAACTCTGATTACGTATTAGAGACAAAATCAAGTCAAAATCAACTTTGAACATACGTAAGTTTACATCAAATTAAAATGTGTAATTGTGCTTGGTAAATAATTATGAAATCCACAAACGTATATTTGTCATGAACGAGAGCAGAGCTTGAGACATGAAGCTTCAACGAGAATTACATTACGGTAGAGTTGAATTTTGAATTTGACCTTGAAAATCAAGCTGCATAACTCAATTGAAAAGCAAATGGTATGTAGAGCAATTGTTAGTATTTGAACAGGTAGGGTCAAGAAGCAATGGGAAAGGTTGAGTAATTTGACCAGCTAAGTTACTTTGCTGTGCTTTTGGGCAATGACAATGACCAACCTGGGGAGAAAATAAAAAGACCGACTTTGGAATCAGAAACTTGGGAAGGAAAAAAAAACTTAAGACACACCAAAGCTAGAGTCTTCCCAAAGGTACCAAAATCTGAACTCAAATGTTCAAGGAAAATGCTGTGACTTTGTATTCAACATTATCGTCACCATAAATAGAAAGTTACCAAATTTGACAATTATTAAAAATAAAAAGAGTATTGGGGTTTTGGTGCCCAAGGCAAAGAAGCAACAAAAAAAAAAAGTGATGGTGGTGTGGAATTAGTAAAACAATAAAAATCAGAGGAGGGGGTTCCTTGAATGTTCCCTGCACAAGTCCACAGGCAGCTTTTACCAACAAAAAAATCCACAGGCACAGGCAGCGGAAGCCACCACCTCGTTTCCGTTGTTATTTTCAAGTCTGCTCCGTTATTTTCTACCCAAAAAATAAAAGTCCGCTCCGTTCTTATTTTTCAACCCCCACGGGTCCACCTCCCGCCTCTGTCAGTCCTGTATGATAATTTTTGTTTTTCTTCTATTTTATTTCTCATTAATTATATAATTTAATTTTTTTTTTTATGAATTACATAATTTAAAATTTTTAAGCACATTATCTGTTGTACTCGAATTTTTATATAATCAACAGACGCTTATTACTACTATATATATATATATATTTATTTATGTTACGCTAATTGTTGATATTAATACGCCCCGAGAGAGATATATAAAATCGTACAATGTAAATTTGTCACTTCAAATACTAGAACTATAATCCTCATAATGTTTCGACTTTAAATTCCTCTACTCTCAGTTAATATATATATATATATATATTGTAAATATAAGAAAGTGAATAAGAAAAAAAATATATAAAAAGTACGAGGTACTATTGGTACAGTGGTTGTCAATTTTTTAAAATGAAAGTGGTGGTCCATGTGTAACGATGGACTAAGGTGATTTGACAATATAAATTATATATATATAATAAATTAACTTATAGACTAAGTAGCTCATTCATGTTTAATTATAATCACGTAATATATTATTAAATATAAAATATATAATATTTTTATTTTATTTTCATTAAATTGTATTACTGCTGAATTGATTAATTTTATTTATACATAATTCATAAAAAAAAAACAGCTTTGATACTTATATATATAAAGGAATTATATGATGGACGACGTCACTCATTGCATTTTATATGAGAGACGAAAAAAATAATTCGTGTCATTTAAAAATAAAATATTTTATTTTTTATTAATTATGAAATTTACAATTGAATTATTATTTTTTTATCTCTATGATGTAATAAGCGATGTCACTCAGTATATTATCTTTATATATATTTAATATGTGATCATATTATTTTTGTGGTGAAATTATGTAATCATAATATAAATAACATAATGGGTGGTTCATTTTCCCCTCCTTTCTATAATTGATGGAAAAGACATTACTAACTTGCATGACTTGGTAAAGAATAAACCTTTAAATTCGACATCCTTATCTAACAAAGTTTTGAAGATGGTGACAAAAGCGGTTTTCTTATATGCTAATGTGGTACGTCTCTTATTCAAAAGCAATTGGATCAAAGAGAAGTCTCCTACTCAAAATCAATTGGATCAGAGAAGTCTCAACCCACCTTACACACAAAAGTGTGTATAAATTTGGAAGCCTGAAATTACACTCATACTTTCTCATCAACCAATAAACAACAACAATAATAATAGTAATTAAAAAAATAAAAAAGAAATTTACATAATTATATATTAATGATCGAGGATGTGGATGGCATTTACAGGCAAAGCATCAATTACGTGTACACCTCCTAACAAACCACATAATGCTCAAGGAGGAAATGTTTTATTATTACTATTTATTTTTATTTTTATAAATTATTTATTTTTTGGGTATATGCTTAGCTTTCGTATGGAATCATGCCTCATAAGATACCTTTCCTCGGCGTCACCCTTCCTTAAAACCCTAATATTTATTTACTTAATTCGATTTATTAATGAATGCCAAGTTGTAAGACGAAGCAACCAAGAATTTGTCCGATGCGAGGTCAATTGATGGATGTTGATTTTAATGTAAATCATAGAATTTTATCCACGTCAATGTAAAACTGTTTTAGCGGGGCATTATGTTTTTAGTTGGACTCATCGACTTTATCCATGGAGCAAGCCAAACCACATTCATTTCGAGTCTTATTTTACATACATGATTCAAAATTATATATATAAATATATATTTTTCACATTTTAAAATTCATTTAATATTTATTAAAATTGAATACATTTGATTCTTAATAAAATTAAATATATTTAAAAGGTTTGACTAAATTTATAATTCTCCTAAATAATACGAGAGTTCGGTTGGTGTTTTTTATCACTAAATCACTCCAAATGGTGAATTAATTTGATTTATCACAAGTATTTATTTTATTTTAAAGATTTAAAAGAAGATCGGTTAGCATATATATATATATATATATATGTATAATCTAGGGGTTGTTTTGCAATAATTGAAAAGAGTCGCATTTGGGTGGTGAATCCAGAGCTCAAAAGTGTGAGTGACAAGACCGAAAAAGGGCAGGAAGTAAAAGCGAGCCACAAGTATAAAGCAGAGAGAAACTTGAATTTTCTTTTCGTTGGGTAATACAAATTATTATTATTATTATATTCAAATTGTCAGAAATAAAAGTCCTTGTCCAAAGCATGCCCCATGGAATATGACAGATGGCTACCACATTGTCCCTGTCTTATTTGCTATGTATATGCCCGCTTCATTGCGCCATTTCACTTCCACCGTTGGATCTGGAGTACAAATCAACGCTTGCATTTATTTTATTTTGTTCGGTTAAAATTGAGCAGGAGGCAAACACAAAGAGTAATACCTCAACAACACCGAACCCTTCGATAGTAATAGGCTGTTAGTATTCGAAGGTCTGGTTGGGCTTTTTAACAAAAGACGGAATGATGTTTCTAAATACAACACCAACAACAACTGTGCACACCCACATCCACATCTACATAGATATGGTTGTGAAAGTGACTACGTTTTTTTATCGTGTGAAGAATATCCGACAAGTCGCATCGACGATTTTGGTTGTAATTTTCCAATTTATGTTGTCCGAAAGATGTCAGGTGCATTTGGACTGTATTTAGTTTCGTGGGATTGGTGTCCTCATTTTTAGTTGGATGTGTAATCCTGTTCCTTCTCTATGCTAAATTCAATCCTATGCTACCAGCATTACGTGAAAGTCATTAATACTTCATGCTATTTTTGGTTTTATGTTTCAGTTACCTTCTCAAGCTCTTGAAGAATAATTAGTCACTATTTCAATTATTGGATTGGGATGAATTTTAACTATTTCAGGTTGACTTGTCTCTAAATGAGACTCACCAAACCAAGACTTTTCCATATCTCTCATAAATACAGACAATAATCTTACCCAAAAAATCTAAGGGTGTTCTACAATTACATTACTTAAAATTAACCAGTAATGGTTGAAACGGACTAATTAGATGTCCATAATTTTTGTTTTGGCTCAGTGGGCAACAATTATTAATTCTACCCATTTCATTGTTAGTCCTTCCTCAATCTTTATAACTAAAACCTTGAAAAAAACTTGCATTCTTTGGTAGAAGGCAAGTATGTACGAATTAGGACAGCAAAAGGCCACTGGCTCTCATGAAGAATGAGCCAAAGATTATACCCTTGATCAAATTTAATGCATGTTTCTCTTCTTTGCTTTAATTATTAATATAATTAAGGAGTCAATTAAAACTTTTATCTATCTACTAACCACCACCTAGAACCAACCAAGAGGGGCGTTGACCCCATAAGAAGAAAAAATCAAAATATTGACATAAAAGCTCTATATAATACAGGGCATTCCTGTGATTATATTACTCAAAGAACATATAGAGGAATTGTCACACCCATAATCAATTTATTAACTATGGACCCCATTTAAGGTATGTAAATTAACATATATACATCAAACTATTTATTTACTTATTTATTTTTGGGGCATATACGATAAAAGGGTATTACAGACAATGCATGGAGGTGTTCCTTTAGGCCATCTAATTCATGCCTAACAGCGCACACTGTGCAAAAACACAGTCATTGCTAATTATACCAAATCATTCTATATATCTCACATAATTACTTGATAAATTCCTCCACTAGAACAAACCCCATTACTCTCTCTCTCTCTGTACACCTTTTCTTGCATTCTAAGCCTCGTATTTACATTTTTTTTAAAAAAAAAATTTGTATGTAAAGAGTAAAGTTGTCCCAATTTATAAACCCAAAAAACCCATTACAGAGCTCTGACCCCCAGCACAAGCATCACTGATCAAACCGGGACAATACCCCCAAAGAAAACAATGACCTCTGTCTGCATATCAAACTGTGTCAACGACGCACGTGATCCACGAGTTCCCGTCCGAGCCACCTACATCAACCTCTACAAGTGGCCGGAGTCCGACGCCGAGTTCGTGAAATCCGTAAGCTCAAACGGTCGAAGGGGTAGCAGCACTAATGGCGTTCATGGCCACGGCCATGGCCACCCTAGGGTTGTGGACAGCATGTCATGCAGGCAAATGTACCTCCGGAGCTACAAGTTCTCGAAGAAGGAGACCATGCCGGAGAAGACCAAGAAATGCTTCGGCAGAGTGAAAGAGAAGATGGGTCATCATGGAAAGAATAAGGGAGGATCAGGAAAGTCGGCGACCAGGGGTCGTAAAAAGAACAAGTGTTTGGTTCTCAGGAAAGTGAAGGAATTGTCTTGTGCTGCTTTGTTAAGAATTTTTCAGAGGTTTTTGTCTTGCACTGCCAGTGTAGATGTTGTGGATCCAAATTAAAGACTCACTGACTACTGGTATATTTAATTAAAATGTTTCTAGTTTGCTTATTAATTTGCTTTTTTGGTATTTATAATCCAGAAGGTGGGTGTCTGGGGGGCTTTTGTTTTATTTTATTTTACTTCTGTGATAGATTTTTAATGCTGAAATTTAAGGGGTAGAAAGGAGAGTAGCAGAAGCATTTATATATATATATATATAAGTTGGAGCTCTCTCTGTATTTTGTATATTTTGATCATGTTTTGGGTTACAAATTTTGTCTAATTATGGAATATTTCCACAAGAGTGATATGCTTATTTTATGTTGCATTTCTTCAACTCTCTCCGTCTCTCACTTTCAAGTATTGAGAAGCCAAGCCAATAAAGAAAAGGTTACTGAATTTAGATGCTTTTAGAGGCCACAGACACTTTGATAATTTAACTCTGTACTCTTACCCTCCTTCGGTTTCTTTTGTCTCTGTCCTTTTTTAGTATTTGTATTATTATTCACGGGAGTGCTTGTTTGAGTTCAAGTTCATGGTGTATGAGTAAGCAAGTGACTGCAAAAATTAAGTTTTAGGTAATGATATTGGTAGGTTAGCTATTAGGTCAAAACGATTACGTGGACGTAGATTTCTCAACATGGGTTGCGTTCAACTAATAACAGGTTTACACATCTGTAAATTATGAAAAATACCCAAAATATGTCAGTGAATATTACTATAACTTTTTTTTAACTTTTTAAGTTACTAAAAAGTAATACAATAGAAAAAAAATTGGATTTTTAATTTTTTTTTCTTTTTTTTTTTAGTTTGTAAAATGATCAAACCGTTAACTTTTTTTTTACTTTTTTAGTTACTAAAATGTAATACAATAGAAAAAAATTGGATTTTTAATTTTTTTTTTCTTTTTTTTAGTTAATTACACAAGTTTTAACCCCATTTTTCTTGTAAAATGATGAAACCGTTGGCTATCATGCTCAGCCGGTCGATAAATATTTGGTAGAAAATTGCTAAACTGAACCTGAGGTTCTGATTTTGAGCAGTAAGTCAGCCATACGACCACGTTTTGCACGCGGAATGTTTCAGTACACCCAGCATTTGTACGAAAGGAGCTAAATTTAAATCTGCTTTGGATTCTAATTGGATGTAAACAACAAAAGTAGTTTCAGTCTCTCATTTAGAAAGCCAATTGTTACGGCGAAATTTAATGTCTGTCACTCCGATTTATATTAACAATTACTTTGATGAAACCAAGCAAGCTTTTTAGTATAATTTTGTTAATACAAATTAGTAATTTTTTTATAAAATTTTTACGCAATAACATGACAATTTATGTTGTGGATATTGACAATGTTTTTTTTTTTTTTCAGATAACTAATAAATCTTTGTTAAGGTTACGAGTAATCAAATTCATAAGACATCAACTTTATTTTTCAAATTTTGGATCTATTAATTCATGATCTGTGTATGTGGTTGATGAATTCATTGCATACATGTGCAACCACTACAACCAAAACTTTGAAGTTTACATCATAAATATACTCATTATTAAGCATTATTTTTCACTCTTCTTCTTCTTCTCTCTTTTTTTTCTACTCGTCAAGGCATGAGGATTGAGGAAATTAAATTGATTTCACACTTAGTGGTAATAAGTATGTACATGTAAATAGTAGCTTTAAAAAAAAAAAAAGGTGAGAAAGCTAACAGTAACAAACTCTGAAACTTTAGGCGCAGAGTAAAAAAAAAAAAAAACCAGAGAGAAAGATAAGAGATAACAATCATATCAGCCACCAAACGAAGCTTGCATTCTACGGGGATATAATCAACACGCCTGCTACAAACTTTGTCCCCATGGGGCTCATCCACAGCTTTAAAGTATGCACACACACACACACACACACACACACACACACACACATATATATATATAATACCACTAATTCCTAGTAATCATAAGCGAAAAATAAAGTGTATAAAATGATTTCCAATGAAATTTCATCCATATTATCATATACATGTCCTAAAAGCTATGGTGGATGGTCTTCTTCTTACTTCAAAGCTTTTCAAAGATTAGGAAAAGAAAATAGAAAAAATTGGCTAGACAGAGAAGTCGCAAAGCATTTTTTTTCTTATACATAAATTGTATCTCTAGTTCGTTGTTAATTTTTTTTTTTTCAGAGTTGTGTTCATATTTTTACGAGTTATAGACTTTATTTTTCTAATATTTTGCAATAAAACATTCCTTTTTGGATAGTCTAACACATAATTTTATTTTTTTAAAAGATGACAAATTTTAAAAAACAAAATATATTCTATATAATATTGTTAGTAAATTGGTGGATGTGACGTGATTTTTATTATCTAATGCAATAGTAGAATATATTTTTTTTGGTTTACACATACATGAAGGATAATCTATGATTTGAAAAAAATCATAACAGTGCATATGGTATTGTCCATGCAAAGATATAAAAGTATAATAGTCATAACTTTATAATTTCTAAAAATACATTAAACAAATAAAAAAAGTGCAAAAGTTTAATCCTCTTTGTATCCCCAAAATGAATACGAAGCATTAGTTCACAAATACAAGCTGGGCCTATTAGCCCAGTTCCCCGGGTGGAACTCAAACTCGAAATGGCCAGCGCCATGGCCTCTGAATTCATGTCTATAATGCAACATTTTCCGTATTTGAAGTCTAGAAGAAAGATCTATTGGGTGTGAAAGCTATCGCAGATTTTTGCACCATCATCTTGCCACTCAAATTTCATTTTAGTATTCAATTTTAACCAAAACCCAACCATTTTTCATTTTTGTTTTATAAAAAACTTTGGGTATTATTTTCCATTTCTTGACTGGCTGTTTACTATCTAGAATCCAACGGGCAGAATATTGAGGTTATAAATTATCAAATAAAGGTTAAATCTAATTTTCCATAGGATTTCATTATTTTTGCCTCTCAAATTTATGTCCATTTCTCTGCCTAAATGATGCAGTTTCTATCCCATTTGCCTATTTTTCTCCCTCCCATCAAATTCTTATTTCCTCTTCTCTATATCATCTCCTTTCAATCAAATTCTCATGTCCCTTAGACTACTGAGCAGATCACAAGCTCAATGCTAGTTTGGTTGAGTTTACATTAGTTCATCAAATCCATTCAGCAACCTCTACTACTTCACTTAATCTTGATGACCAAACATAATAGATTAGCAAAGTAAACAGTCCTAAAGGAACAAAAGCCACAAGGCCCGAAACTGTGCAACAATAAAATTGTATATACCAATTCAGCGTTAGGGAATAGGGAGCAATTCAACTAAATATCAGCTTCAACTATAATCTTAATAGAATTGGGTCACAAGTACAAACTGCACTACTATTTTCGGAGGCAAAAGGATGTGAGTGGAGAACATGATATGTGTTTAGTTCCAAAAGGACATTGTTATAGAACAGAGGCTAATATAAACCAATTCATAATTCTATGAAGCAGAAATTCAGAGATTACAAAGCACGAAACATAGAGTTACAATTCCTTCTTAATGCAAGTAACGAAAACAAAAAATTTTAGGGAAAAAAAAAAAAGGGTGGGCGTAGAAGCAGCTGAACTGACCAGATTCTGACCGTGTTCATACATCATCGTGTCCACAAACCAAAAAGTCAGAGACGAAGAATTCAAAGCTCGAATTCTTCATCTCTAAGAGCCATCTCTGCGGCCTCTTCTTCCTCCTCATCAAGAACAAAGTACTCGTTCTTCTCCACAGGCCTAAACATATAGAACATGACCATGTAAAACACAAGGCTTGCAGTCTCCTCGGCTGAATCGCTTACCCATTGATACTTATACGCCGCAATGGTCTTAAGCGCGAAAACAACGATCCGTGTGAAATACAAATACCCAATTACAACAATGTAGAATTGCCTGAAAAGGGTCAGCTTGGCCAAGTTCCTAGCAGCTTTCCCGTCTGTTTTCGAGGTCTCTCTCAAAGATCTAATGGACCAAACAATTGGGAAAATAATAGCACAGCAGCAAATAATGTCCACCAACAAGAATACCTGGTTCCATGTGACCCAATCCTTGATAAAAGGACCCGTCTCCCCGATCACAATTGACGCCACATTAGCCAGTACCTGAAGCGGGATCACAATCATCAACACCTTCTTCTCCTTCTCTTGCAAAAAGGGTTTCAAAAACGACCACCCAGTCCCGATCAAGACGATCACTGTAAACAACAAAACGACACGAATGAACTGGAAGATGTAGAACAATACGTCCCAACCGTGAGGTGTCCCTGTCACCTTGACGTAATGCCTGTCCTCTGCGGCACATATGAGATTCAGAGCCTTCATTAGGAGCAGCCCCCCCATAAGCAAATGGATCCGGTGTACGGACCGCTTGTTGGTGTAGCAGATGTAGATCCAAAATCCTAAGAAGGCGAAGTAGACAAGGGAGAAGAGGAAGAAGAGGGTCGGAAGCTGGGTGAGGCCAGCTGAGAGGTAATCTCTGGAACCATCGCGATCGTAATTGTAGACTTCAGTTTTAACATTCATGGATACGGAGGTCTCTGGTGCGCAATTGGCGAAGAAGAGGCTGTACTCGTTCGGAGAAGAGACCGGGTAGGAATGGTTGAAGGACGACTTGGGAGGTGGAGAGAGGTCGCGGAAGGTGAAGAGGTGGAGGATGTAGTGGGAATCGAGGACGCAGAATTGTTGGTTCTGCTGGATCTCCATGAGAACCTGGAGGAGGGACTCTTCGGAGAGGAGGAAGAACCCTAGCCGTGAAGGCTCCGTAACGGCGTTGTTGTCGCGCGTGGAGGATACCAACACCTGAGACACGGAGATGGTTACGTGGCCGGTGTGGGTGAATCCGAACTTCTCGAACAGGATCATGGATCGGGTGTCGGATTTTATGGTTAGGGTTTTGATCTCGGCGGTAGTACCGGAGAGAATGCATGATAGGACGAGGAATTGGAGGAGGAGGAGGAAGGGGAGGGGTTTTTCCGTCATTTTGCGAAGAGGGGTGGTTGTGCGAGGAAGGGCGTGTTTGGGTGGCCGGTGAATTTGGAGGACAAGAATTTCAGGTGGGGCAGAAGAAGAAGAAGAAGAAGTTAGGGGAGGATGAGAGGTTGCGATTAGTTGGAACTTGAGGAATTCGGCGTACAATACAAGTCTTTTGCGGTTTGACTATAATGCCCTCAGGATGACAACATCTGGTTCGCCTGATCTCGCCGGATTGTCAGCAGTCAACGACGTCGTCTTGAATAGTTACAACTTACATGCTAAGTACCTTACCCATGAAGGAATGGACCCTCGTGGCTTCAAGGCAAATCATTCCTTTAAGCCCACTTTTATTGATAGAAAAAAAAAGATCAAACCTCCAATTGTTATATTGGGCCAAGTCCGACCCAATACAATAAATTCTACGTCAGCCACCACAACAACAACAGAAGATTTCAACAATGAATTGCACGTGTTGGTCACCACGAGTTCCACGACGGGGTCCAAATCAATCCTTTCCCTTTCTCTCACAAATGCCCTTATGGTTCCAGCTAATACACACACATAAAAATTGACCACAACAATAGTATTTAGAATAATTTATAAAAGAGCTAAAGATTTACCAGTTTTATATTGACGAACTTAAGTAAATAATAATTTCACAAATCAATATGGTATTATTACTTGAACCACTATTAAAATATAGAAAAAGTAATACTTTATTAAGATTACAGTTCTAAAAACTTTATGGATATATAATAATAAAAAAAATAAAAGTTAGTTTTTCAAAATAATTTTTAATACAATATTTTAACTAAGCTATAATTTACAGGAAATGTTATAGTACAAGGGGTTTATTTGATTTTATATTGAAATTGTTTTTTGTGTTTAAAATATATCAGCAATATCCCTTGATAAAATTTAATTATTTGAGATTTTATAAATCATAAAATAGTGAGTTGGATTTTGA
Source organism: Rhamnella rubrinervis (assembly GCA_007844105.2). NCBI lineage: Eukaryota > Viridiplantae > Streptophyta > Magnoliopsida > Rosales > Rhamnaceae > Rhamnella > Rhamnella rubrinervis. The sequence continues at coordinate 17,254,399 of CM017583.2, read as the reverse complement.
TTTTGAATTGAATTATAAAATTTTTATAGTAATAAATTTTACTTGTTTGAAAAAATATAGATAATCCAAGTGAGAGAAATATATATATATATATATATATATACAGGAAAGAATTTTTTTTTGACATAGATAGGAAAAATATTAAAAAATGAGATAGAATGAAAAAGAAAATAAAAAGGAGATAAATAATGAGATATAAGTTAGATAAGTGAAAGATAAAGAGAGAGTGAGAATGAAAATAAACAAAATTTTATGCAAATTACATTGTTGGATTTGTGATCATCAGATACAACGACAACAACATTTTTTCAAAACTGAATGAAAAATAAATCTGAATAAGTAGATATAATCTAATAGGATCTGATTATTTAATTTGTATTTCTAAAATTATATTTAAAAAAAAAGAAAAAAAAGAAAATGGAAAATGAGGGGCAGATTCGTCCATTAAGTTTCACCGGTTGAAAGCTTTGTTCGCTTCAAGACAAGTGAAACTCCGAGGTGGTGGTGGCCCGACGCTGTGTTAAGCCCCAGTAACTTCAATCTGACACGGAGACAAAAAGCCTAATCACCAAAATGCCCTTCCTCAGAAACCAAGGTGAACCAGGGCAGCGCTGTAATTTCGACGAAGAATAGGACTAGTTGAGTATTTGGGAGCCAGGAATTACCTATTTAATGGTTAGCCGTGGAGGTTGTCCGACCCTGGGTATTGTGCTATCCATACAAACAAATCCTCCAAGAAAATTCAAACTTCGAAGCCTTTCCAAGTGTTTCCGTTTGCGGTAGGTATTCGCATTTGCTTCCACAATCACTTTCTTCAAGAAAATCTCCCCGGAGAGAAAATTGATCGTCGCTTCAGTTTCTCAGCTGCCCGATTGCTTCTTTCTCTCTTGTTAATCGGTGTTTTGTTGGGCTCTGGAATTCTCCAATCCGTAAGTTTTGCTTAATCCTCTTCGTCGCTCTTTTCTTAGTTTTATTTTTTTTCTTTCTTTGATAATTTTCTTTTTAGTTACATTTCTCAATGCAAATTTCTGTTTCCTTTTTTGTTAATTTTTGTCAACATCCTTTGTTCTGGAAATTTTCGCCTCCATGTTTTGTTTGGTTGCTGAGAAACTGACAAGAACTTAAAAATTCTGACTTCATTTTTTTTTTTTGGTTTGATATATGAATTTGTGCGACTGTATTTGAAGGTTTCTAATGCTGCTGAGAAGCTTTGGTTCTATTTTTTTTTTCAAAAAAAAAAAAAAACTCTTTATTTCTCATCAAATGGCTTTAGAGTTCTAATTTACGAGTCACGTTGATTTTTGTCTATATTACATTCTTTCAATGGCTAAAATTTATCGCGTTTTGTGTGATTATTATTCCGTTGTGGGTCTCGCAGAAATCATAGAAGCATGAGAGTCGTAGTCAAGAAAAAAGAATCCGATAAATTATTTGGATTGATCGTGTTGTCCGTTGAAAGAAATAGTTTGTAGTTTGGTGGATTGGTCGTGTTGTCTGTCGAAAAAAATAGTTAATTTGGCATTTCTGGGGAAAACAAAAGATATAAGTTTTAGATTCTAATTGGGCTTCGCTTGATTGTGAGAGGAGTAGTTGACCAGATGAATGTGGTGGGTAAAGTTGGGAGCCTGATTTCCCAAGGTGTTTATTCTGTTGCCACCCCTTTTCATCCTTTTGGTGGTGCCGTGGATGTTATTGTTGTTCAGCAGCAGGATGGGACATTCCGAAGCACACCATGGTATGTTAGGTTTGGTAAATTTCAAGGTGTTCTCAAAGGTGCTGAAAAGATTGTCCGCATAGCCGTAAATGGCGTCGAAGCCAATTTCCATATGTATCTTGATAATTCTGGTGAGGCTTATTTCATCAAGGAGGCTGATGCTGGTAAAGAAAGTGAGACAAATGGTGAGGATGATTCTGATAATTTGGACGCTTCGCTAGAGGATAGTAGAATAAATGGTGATAAGCACAATAATGGTAATGAACACTGTCTTGACATCCATATACTTGAGCATAGTGTCTCTGATTCTGGGGTGGTTCAATTGCGAGATGATATTGAGTCCTTCAGGCCAGAGCCAATAGAGAGGGCAGAATCTGATGGTGAGCGTAGGTTTTACGAATTCCAAGATGAGCAATCTTCTCTTGAGGGATCAGTTGAGCTGTCAGAGTATGGGTCCAGTCGATATGAGAATTTGGACAGTGAGAATATTGTGGAATCACAGAATTTAGATTCAGCAGTTGTATTGGTGAGTGTTGATGGTCATGTACTGACAGCCCCCATCTTGGCATCAGAACAGAATACGGAGAATGTGCAATTAAGCACACCTCAGTTTCATCTTGGCCCAGGTGAAAGCACTGAGTTCTGTGATGGCAATGATGAGTTTAGTTCAGGTGAAAATGTATGGTCTGTGGATTATATTAGTAAGCTGAATGAACCAAATAGTAGTGATCCACCTCATAATGTTTGCAGTGTTGAGAATGCTGATGCTGCAGCTGGGCTGATGATGGAAGTTTGTGAAGGAGAGGGAGAACATGTGTGTACTGAAACTTCAGACATTACAACTCATGAAGGAGATTTCCAGGTGCAGAGTCATTTAGAAGATGCATCTATGAAAATAAAAAAGAATGAGGTTTTCGGGAGCTGTTTGGAGCTATCAGAATTTAAAGAGGATAAAAATGTTGATCTAGAAAGTTTGAGCTCCTCATTAGAGGTTCAAAATTCTTCAGAGAAATCTGATTATACTTTTCCAGTGGCTGATAAAACTGAAGATGATGACCTTGTTGAATTTGGAAATAATGATGAGTCTTGTGCTGTTGTTTCAGCTAACAACAATATTCCTTCAGATTTACAAGTTGAAGTTGATGGAGTTGAAAAGGATGAGGTTGGTGCGAAACAGATGGGTATTGACTGCATCTCAGTTCATTCTGTTGGTAATTCTCCAGAATGGAAGGATGAATGTACACCACCGGCAGTCAATGACAGTACTCCACAAAGACCTGAGGTTGAAGATGACTTTGGTAGAAGTGAGGTAATGAAGCATCCGACAGTAGATTCAACTGAAGAGTTACAAACTCACTCAAGTATAAGTAAGCACCTTTTAGTGGCTTTCACAATTATTTTGGACTCTTTTAGTTTTGCTTTTTAATGTGATTTTACTGATGCGCCTTTCATTTGCAGATTTTGAGATCTCGCTCTGTCGAAATGAACTTCGTGCAGGTATGGGCTTGGATACTGCTGCTGAAATCTTTGATGCACATCGCGTATGTGCAGAGGAATTTGAAAGTTCTGCCTCGTCAATTACTAAGAATGAAAACCTTATTATTAGAATTAGAGAGACATATTTGCCATGGGAAAAAGCTGCTCCTATTGTTCTTGGTAGGGCTGCATTCAGTTTAGATCTACCTGTTGATACCAGGGATGCAATTCCTGTGGAACAGGATCAGACATCAAAGCCAAGGGATGAAGACTCTGCACTTACTCCCTCTTCTTCTGGACGCAGATGGAGACTCTGGCCTAATCCATTCAGAAGGGTCAAAACACTTGAGCACACTACCAGTAATTCATCGAATGAGGAGGAATTTGTTGATTCTGAATCTGTTTTACAAAATTCTCAAACAGAAGTATCTCCAGCATCCCATAGAAGCATCGATTCTCCTCGCAAGCAACTTGTGAGGACAAATGTCCCTACTAATGAGCAGATAGCATCTTTGAATCTCAAAGAAGGTCAAAATATGATAACTTTCAGTTTCTGTACCAGGGTTCTAGGAAAACAACAGGTTTGCAATCATCTAATATTAATGCTTTTAAGATGAAAATGATGGTTTTGGCTAAGACATGTTGTTCATCTCTAGCAGGTTGATGCACATATTTATTTGTGGAAGTGGAATGCACGAATTGTAATTTCCGATGTTGATGGAACAATAACCAAGTAAGCTGCCGTAATCTTCATATATCTGAATTACTAAGATTTGTTGTTACTGCCAATTGTTCAAAGTCAACTGTGATGATTGTTACTGCCAATTGTTCAAAGTCAATGGTGATGCTGGTAGCTGCGATTCTTTTGGCAATTTCTTATATATTGTAGGACAAGACGATAAGATAAACTGATCAATGTGAGCCTCTAATTACTATGGAGATTATTTTTTTAGCCTGTCAACTATAAAGAGACAAAAGGCAATCTGCTGCCCGCAAAAATTAACACTTAAGCTTGTTGGTTTATATTTTTGTGCCTCGGATGTTTTGAACTGGTGATGAAGTAATTAAAACGTATGATCTTGTTTCTTAAACTAATTGCTTAACGTTGTGCTGATGGTTTGGATGTCTACTATTCTACGGAGTTAATTATGCATAAATATTTGACTTGATAGCAATTTTCTACTTTCTGGTAGTTTGTTCTAACATCTGAATGGAAACATTGGTTTCATTTCTCTGTCATCTCGAGGTTTCTTGAAGTCTTTAGGTTTTTTCCAAAGGTACTAGCATGCAGGCATGTGTGCCTACTTTAAACTTGTCTGTGATGCTCCTGCATGCACAAGTGTGACATGCTCTGCATGATTCTTTTGGTCTGTGATGATGTTGGCACCTATATGCACTGCCGTCTTTTGGTCTATCAAGTAATTTTTAAAGTAATGTTGCTTATCCATTCCCTTGACACATATTGTTCCAGGTCTGATGTTTTAGGACAGTTTATGCCATTAGTTGGAAAGGATTGGACGCAGTCTGGGGTAGCTAGACTTTTCTCTGCAATTAAGGTACTCCTGAGATACTGCCTTCATTACTGTCATTATGCAGACTTAGTAATTCATTTTCTTGAAGCATCTATTTTCATAATGTGGTTTTTATGATTTTTGAATTACACATGACTTCATTCCTGAGTGTATTATTTTCTTTGCTGAATGACATCTAATAATACTCCCGCTTGTACAACAGGAAAATGGATATCAGCTACTGTTTCTGAGTGCACGAGCTATTGTCCAGGCATATCTAACTAGAAGCTTTTTAGTTAACCTAAAACAGGTATCTGGATGATCTGTTTTTTTTTTTATATATCTATCTTTTACCACGATTGATGTTCTTTGGCTCCCTAGGTGATTTAAAAAATACATCTGCAAGATTTTCCAGATGAGTAAAATGGTTATGAAAATAGTTGAGATTGGGATGTGTTTGTCTGGTTTGTTTTAAACTTTGGGTATTGAATACCGTGTTACTGTCTGGCTTCTGCAAGATTTAGTTATATTACATTGCTGTCTATTTGGCACATTTGGTTCATCTGCCATGATGGTTTCTCATTGTACCCTTATTGGTACATTTGGCTTCTTGGTAACAACTAGTTTGCATGTTGCAGCTACTGTAGTCATAGAATGGATATGCCAAATTGGTTGTTTTACTTTATGTGCAGGATGGAAAAACTTTACCTAATGGACCTATTGTGATATCACCTGATGGATTATTCCCTTCGTTGTATCGTGAAGGTGAGGTCTTATCTTATTTTCTTTTGTTAATATATATATTTTTGCTAATCTAACTTTTGTGGAGTTTCTCTAACCCGCAACACTGTTGTTATGATGCTGCTATCTTGTGGAGCCCATGTTCATTTTATTGCATCCAAATGTACCTTAATATATTTTTAAAACTAATTTTGATAATGCTCTAAATGCATGACAATTTGCAAGTCTGCTGATTTTGATCCTTGAGTATTGCAACTTTATGGAATAACATTGAAGGTTAAGATTGTGTCAAGATTTCTCCTTGGAATTTCATTTTACTGGGGACAACACTGGGAAATTATTTGTTAGTATTTATTACCATGAGACTTCTCTCTCCCCAAAAGGAACTCAGTCTTTCTAAATTTGAAATGTATAAAGGAAAGACGAGAGGAACAAGAAGGCAATAGAAGATTTGTGGATTTGCATCAAATTGTATGAAGTTCATGAAAAACCTAAATTAATTCAAACGCAATGAGGCTCACTTGAATTAAGTTTGTAAATTTTTGTCTCATACGTACTCTCGTATAGTATATAAGATGACTTATGACTACATCATATAATTAACTGATTAGTTCATAGTTGGCCTTCAGTTTAAGCTTAACCTATGTTGCTCGATATTGGTTGCAGATGTTGGGTGTGACTATGCTTTTGTTTTTCAAAGCTATTCCATGTATTTGAAGTGTTTAGTAGCTGTGCCCTTTATCAGCATCCAAGTGTTGGAAACAAAATTAATGACATGCCTTTTATACATAGACATAGTCAATCCCCTTGTACAGGCAACACATCGGTAGTTCATTCATATCTGCATCATTGGCCTTGTATGCATTATAGTTATCACTGTTAACTTTTGTTAGATTTCTGTGGTTTGCATTGCTTGCTAGCATGTCTGATATGCTGCCTACTATTTATTTTTCCAGTTATTTTCAAATTTCCTCATATTGCTTAGTTTGCTTTTTTGAACCATTTTCTGATGACAGTAATAAGAAGAGCACCTCATGAATTCAAGATTGCATGTTTAGAGGTAATTACCGGAAAAGGCTAAGCCATAGCTGCAGATTTAAAGATTTTAATCCATTTGACAGGATGTTAATGTGTTCCAAATAATGTATGATAGGATATTAAAAGACTCTTTCCTGCTGATTACAATCCATTTTATGCCGGTTTCGGAAATAGAGACACAGACGAGCTCAGTTACAGAAAAATTGGGATTCCAAAGGGCAAAATATTCATAATCAACCCAAAGGTATTATCATTATTATTAATCTTTCACTAATGTTTTTTTTTGTTTTTTTGCTTCTTAATGAACATTATTTACTACTCTCCAAGTGAAATGGTTTATGAATCTGGCAGGGTGAAGTGGCCATAAGTAATCGCATTGATGCGAAGTCATACACTTCTTTGCACACTCTTGTTAACGATATGTTCCCACCAACTTCACTAATTGAGCAGGCAAGTAACATAGTGGTGTGTGTGTGTCTAGATGTGTATATTGTTTTGTACAGACAGAATACATATATTTTTTCAATAATTCTGATTTAAATTACTTGTGCAGGAAGACTACAACTCGTGGAATTTCTGGAGAGTGCCATTGCCAGACATCGAGTAATAGTCGTTGGTTATAGAAAAAAGTCATTGAGGCCCGGGTAGAGGGCAAGGTCATTGTGGCCCACAAAAAGAAGGGCATGAAAGATAAAAATTTCACATTAGATTTATATTTTTTTTGTTGTTGTATTTGTTTTCCTTCATTATGAAACAAGTTAGTTAATAAACAAGGTTATTTATTTTTGTTGTTAATTTGTGGTGGTCATTGTATGTTATTCTTCCGCTTTTGAATAAATAATTTTAATTTTAAATACATAATGTGCATGATGTTATCATTCAGTAACAACATTGCTGCAGAAAAAATAATTGAAAAATAGAAAGAGGTCAAGGACTTCATTGAGACGCCAAAAAAAGTAGGATCATTTAAAGAAAAGAAGGATACTTATTTAAATTAAAAAATGTCTCAAATAATTTGAATTAGTCACCATAATATCATTTAATAATATTAATTCATCATAACATGTTGAATAATTTATTTTAAAAGTATTATTGTTACTAACTAGTAACGAAGACAACCATATAAAATATATTAAAAAAAAAAAAACTAAAATTGGATAATAAGAAAATAAATAGAATGACGTGTAAAATGGAAGGGGGGTAGTTTAGTAAAAACAAGGATGACATGTGTAATTAATTCTTTAAAGGAAGCGAAACAAAAGGCAGAGGACTCGAGCTAACTAAAAAAACCGAGAAAGTAACGATTAACTGACACGCGGAAGCTATAGCTTTTGACTTGTTCTTCGTCTTGTTCATGAAACAAAATTAAGCATCGTGTGTCACTTCTCTTTGGTTCTCTGTCTCTGTAACACACATGGAAGAAATATACTAAATTCCCACCAAAATAATCACTCAGAAAATTAAAACAAGTTTCTCATTTATTAATTAATTTATGCTTTTGTTGTTTATAATTGGATTCCAACAGTAAGGACGTACGTAGTGATTGAGTGGTGCAACAATTATATAAGAATGTCGTGGATAAGAACGGCAGTGCATAAGGCCGTGGAGGCAGGGGGCAAGAACAACCTCACTCGCACCGTCCGCAACTATGCCGACTCCGTCGTCCTCCAAGCCGGAAATGCTGTTGCCGGTGGCGCCAGAATCCTCAACCTCCAAGACCGCATTGTAATTATTATTCTTATTATCAATATCTCTCTCTCTCTCTCTCATATTGAAACTCTCTTTTTTTTATTTCCTGAAAATATTCTTGGTTTTGCATGAAATATGCATATAGTAGATATAAAATGCATGCCTACTATATATATGGAAAATCTGTTTTATTTATTATTGCTGATTATTCTTTGGTATGTTTTTGTCATTTTACTTTTTATTTTGTTTCCCAAACTATATATATATATATATATATATGTTAGTTTAAGGGTTAGAAAGAGATTTGTATGATTATGTGAAATTGCAGAGCGGTCGGAATTTAAAAAGCTTCAGTCACACAGTGAAAAGAGTGGAAGAAGTGTCAGTGTCATGTAGAGGGATAGAAAGAGTTCAGCTATTAAGGAGATGGTTAGTTGCTCTTAAAGAAGTTGAGAAAGTATCCAATTTTTACGACAACAACCAAAACCCCCAATGACCAGGACAAACTTATTTCTGATGATTATTCCAAGGATTCTCCTAAACTACCTACTTTGGTACGTACGTGGGTCACTGCACCATATATTATAATTATATACTAGCACTTACTCAAAACACTTTATTAATTTGTTTTCAATAATAAATATATAATTTTTCAGAATTCTATATGTGTGGCATATTTAATTTCCTTTGTTTTCTAATCTTAATGTTTATAACTACGGACAGGTTTATTATGTTGACACTGTAGTAGATGAGCCAAAGAATTTTCGTGAAGTGTTTCTCTATAGTCAAGCACTTGAAGGCATAACATTGTCCATGGTAAACTTAACAAAATTATATCATGCATACATACATAGGCGTTAACATAGTTCTTATCTTTCACTATTGTCTTACAACTCATTTCACATATATGCCATTAGTTCATGATCTAGCTAGAAGGAATTAAACATTTACTTGTATTCCTGATTACCTGAGCTCAGCCAGCTGACAAGTCTGAACATATTATATGTTTCTTCTTTTTTCATTATTTTTGTTGTACAATATATACGTGTGTGCTTTGTGTTTGCCTGATTCACGGAGTTTAACCGCAGGGTTAACACTTTTTTGTGATCAGATTCTTGAAGCACCAAATGACGAAGAAGTTTCACTACTTATGGAGATATATGGGTTAGTACTTGTATATATAATTACTTCTCTATGATTTTGTTATATATAGTACCGGCTGGCGGCTGGTTAACTGCTTCATTAGCATTACTTGAAAATTTTATGCATGGTCTACAAGAAGGGAAAAAAGTATTGCCCATATATATATATATATATTGCCCAAAAGTTATGTATTATGGAGCATATTATTTGAATTTTATGTGGAACATATGATTGTGTGTGTGTGTGTGTGTGTGTGTATACAGGCTGTGTCTCACAGGAGGAAAAGAAGTACATTTTGGAATAATGAGAAATGTACAGGCTTTGGCCAAGGCATTCTCAGGCTACAACGATGAAGTACTGGTGAGGACATTTTTATGGGTTTCATGTATATATAAATAATCACGGCTTAGTTGCACATTTTTATAAGTTGCTGCTTTGTTTTTTAGTCTCTCCTATAACTTTCATCCAATTAATTATTAATTCTCTTTTTCAGGTAAAGCGTGAAGAATTGCTCCAATTTGCTCAAGGTGCAATTACAGGGCTGAAAATAAATTCTGATCTAACTAGGTAGATTAATCAATGAATTAATTTGGTAGCTTGCATATTTTTGGGGCTTGATGATGTTGCTTCACCATCATCTATAAATTTTGTCACAGAATAGATGCTGAAGCCAGCAGTGTAAAGGAAAAACTAGAGAAAATAAAGGCACTGCAGAAGCCTTTAAGTAGTGACACACCAGAAAACTCATTCCAAGACACTACTCTTGAAACAGTTGAGGTATATATAATCACCTTAATCCATCTAATTATTACACAAACTCTTACACATACACATATCAAATAGTTTGAAGCTGAAATATTAATTAGTGTGGCTTGTTTTGCAGGGTATAGAACAAGCACTTGCGGAAGTTAGATTATATTACAATTTGGAGGCTCTTTTATTGAAAAAGAAGTCCTTGAGCAATGGTGATTCTTCAAAGTTACATGATGAAAAGGTCTCATTCCCATCTTATCTATCTTATTCATCATTATTATTAATTTTCTTAGTAATTTGGATCATCAATTTTAATGTTTTCAGGTTCATAAGCTGAAAATTTTATCAGAATCTCTAGCTAACTCGACATCAAAGGCTGAAAAGCGCATTTTAGACAGCAGGTTTTGCTTAATATTTCAGAATTTCATTCTGAATTGTTTACTTAAATATAAGAAACAGGGCTAAAAATCTACCTTGCATAAACCAAATTACCCCATGGTATCTAGTTATTATAAACATTCAAGTTGGTACTTGAAAAAGCACATGAAAAGCAAATTGAACTGTCTTGTATTTCACAAAAATTATTATTAGTTGAGTCTCGTATTCCTAATTTACTTAGGATACATGTCTTCCACATATTTGTCTTACTACAATTGATGAAGTAAGCCCTAGAAAACCTTTAAGAGAACAAGAACAAGTATTTAATCCATTTTTTAATAATTTTCTCTGTATTTCATTCAGATATCAGAAAGAAGAAGCACTTAACTTTCGTCTGGCTAAAGCCAATGAAGTTTTCCAAATTGAAAAGGTATTTATATATGCACACACACACTGGATCAATGACTTATAGCTAGCCTTTATCCATAAAAAACAAAAAATCTCTCTATAACTATAGCTAGCCTTTAGTAGTAATTGTGGCATTCTTTCAGGAATTGGTAGCAGAGATTGGGCAATATGAGAGGCGAAGAGATGAACTTGAAGCTGAATTGAAAAAGGTTTAATTTCCTCCCCTATATATATCCCACACCACCCTCTCTGTTTCATTCTTTAATGCATTTTGATGTACAAAAACACAAATCTAATTGCAAGATCATGGTCATGTTCTGCAACTTTTTTTGGTTGAGTTTTATTAAGTTCAATTTCTGATGTTTTATTAGTTTGTAGTATAAGTAATATAAAGTTTCTTCTTGGTGGATATATAGACATAAGCAAAAACATGATCAATAACCAATACATGTCAATCAATCCAATCCATTGATTTGATCTTGGATAGGTCAAAAATTCATTGGTGGCTGCTCGTGGACGCCTTCACAACGTAAGAGAAGAAAGAGATCAGTTTGATGAAGCTAGTAATCAGATTCTTGTACACCTGAAAACCAAGGTATATATGAATTACTGTTTTCCTTCTTTACATGCTTATAAGGTATTAAAATGAGGTCAAGTATGTTGTAAAAGAAGTTTACTTCATAGTATTAACGAGTTGTACGTGTAATGCTGATGTAGGAAGATGAGCTTTCGAGGTCGGTTGCTTCATGTAGAACAGAAGCTAGTGTTGTTGATACTTGGATTGTATTCTTGGAAGATACATGGGCTCTCCAATCCTCATACACTGAACAAAAGCAAAATGAGGTCAAGTATGTACAATATTTGCCCTCAGTGTGTCTGTTTGATAATTAGCTAATAAACCCCATGGACAGCGTTGCTGTAACTATCTTATACTATATTATAATTTCTATTTTTTAGGGTTTTTGATTATGGTTGTTATTTACATGTTCAAGGGGTGAACTGGAGAGATATGGAGAGAACTTTGTGAATTTGGTTATTCATCTTCTCTCTACTTACGAGGTAATTTTTATTTTCTTTTTAACTTTTAATTTTTTGGGGCTAAAATTAAGGTTCTTAAAATGATATAATTATATAATTACATCCATTTCCCATATGAATATCCATGCAAAATTTTTGTTAGTTTTCTTATATATGCTTTATCATACATCTTAAACAGGACAAGTTAGGCCCTTTAGTAAACCGTATGAAGAAATTGGCGGAGAGCTTGAGCAAAATCAAAGAGTAAAATTATGTCTCTGTTTCTTTGGAATCTTTGTTACACATTTGAAATTAGGGGCTCTAAAAATTGTTTATTTATACCCTTATTAGATCAAAAATAGCACCTGCTGAAGATGATGAAAGTTCAAAACTAACAAAAATATGTCTTGAAGAGGAATATGTAGATGCTGAATCCAAGGTACATGCATGCATGGCGTCTGTAATTAAAGCCTTTTTTTTTTTGTGGTTATTGCAAAAGATTAAAAAAAAAAAAATTTTAAATTAAATATTGTCCTCGGATATTTTTCAGGTTTTGACCACGTTTAGTGTAGTGGACACCATGGAAAAGCAGTTCTATGTTCAAACTGAAGGCATTTTCAGGTATATATATATATATAGATATTATCCATTTTCTCTTATTTTCTTATTTATTATGAGAATCTGACTTTCCCTGGAAAACGACATGCATGGTTACACCATTTTTTGATCCAGGAAAGATGAGCAGAAGATCAAAGACCTATTTGACGCTGTTGAAAGATTAAAAGATGATTTTGAATCCATTGAGAGGCCAATATTGGAAATCGAATCGCCAACCCGAAGATCAGAGACACCATTTAGTGATAAAAGCAATCAATCCCCTGCCTACAAAAACTCCCCCAAGACTCCAGATTTCAGACATAATAACAATGAAGCAATTAACTCTACTTCCTCGATTGTGGGGAAGAATACATTGAATAGTACTGTAGATCAGGCTGAACTAACAAAACAAGTGCCGGAATACAGTAAGATCGACGGAGAAGACCCGCCGGACGAGATCAATGATTGGGAGTTTGATGCTCTCGACAAGGACTAAAATTAAAACTATAGTGGCTGGCCAAACTTTTATGTGTGCTAACTGCTATGTATGTGCATGTGCCTATGCTACTCCATGTTGCATACATACAAGGATTATAATGTTGTATAAGTACTGACATATATCTAACTACTTGTTACAGCATGTAAGTAAAAAAAAAAAAAAAAATTGAAAAAAAAAATGAAACTTCAAAAATATTGAAGTTTTCTTGGTCTATTTGGTGCACTGTAAACCCCTAATTTTTTATTTTTATTTTACATAGCATAGAAAGCAAGTTTCTCTCTGAAGTGGAATGTAAAGTGTAACGAATGGTCTGTGTTTTGAAACATACTTAGAAATTAGAATATGGAACTCAAAATTATGCTGAGTTTTACTTTTTGATTGACAAAATCATTTGTGGAGGTTACCTAGTTGATGGACTATCTTAGTGTAATTGAACTTTCAAAAGACAGAATTGGAGTCCTCAAAATTTGAGAAACTTCTAAAGGGTAATCATAGACTTGCACATAAAGAAAAGAAACCCTCTTAAAGGGACTAATAGCTAGTGGGCTTGACCTAGAATTTTTATCTCTGCAATTGACATTTCCCACTTTTTATCAAGTGCCAGGCAGACAACCAATTATGCATTCGAGTACTAAAAGCTATAAGCCATTGATGGAGTACTTAACAGTTGCGGTAGTAGAAACTATAGAAAGGTAACTCAACCACGTGACCAGAACCCCATACCCAGAAAAGCATCACGTGAGCACTTGATGGTGGTGTGAGCAATCTGGTGTCTGACTCATGTAGAATGGGCATGCGGTGGCTTTCAGTTTCACACCAGCATTGAACTTTATTTTTTTATTTTTTCCCTTTTTCTTTTCTCTTTTATGTTTCTTTTTCTTATGGACATGGTCTGTGAACTTTCAAATTGCCATGTTAAATTAGCATCTCCAATGGAGGTCATTTAAAAAATTCTCTGTTTTTTTTTTTTTTGGTACACATCTAATGGCATCCTAAACTTAAATATTGCTTAGCTAGCTATTCTGAGCCATAGTCCAAATCTTTGTTATATTATGGTCTAGTTGGGTTTAAAAGCTGAAAGCTAGTGTCTGTTAAGAGAGAGAGAGAGAAAGATGACAAACAAAAATGGACTAAAATTGGGATCATTGAATGAAGAACTTGCAATTTCTTCAATGTCTCTACTCTACCCCCACAAAAATCATAATGAAAGGTTTGGAGCTTGTGGGTGTTGGTAACTGAGGTCAACAGGAGTTAGCTGAAATTCCAAAATCAGTAATGCTTTAAGCATTGATGAAAAGGTTTCATCTTTGACCAGGTCAAGAAAAGGACACCTTTCCCTAGCTACCTATATTATATGCATGGATATATATATATATAATAAATAATTACAAAATACATTTCTCTCTCTCTTTCTAATCTATCTTGATTTTATAATTGAGAGAGTACAAAAAACCAAGGTTTCGAGAAGTGGGTTGTCTTTTTTTAATATTCAAATTTTGTTTAAAGAGAAGTTTGTGGATGTTGCAGGAAAATAATAGACTCATTCTATTTTTTAATCTTGTTGTTTTCTTTATCTTGACCCTTCTCTTCATCATACAGAGATAATATGTATGTGGGTTCCAATTCTAATCATGAAGGGAAAAAAAAAAAAACAACATAAAGACTACAAAAATAGTAGTATACATTAGGAGCAGAGTTTGTATAGAATACTTCTGTGTGTTTTCTTTTTCTTAAAGACTATTTGGTTGTGTTACTTACAATGAAACTCACTATAAAAACAAGAAGCACAGTCAACATCTTTGTGGGGGCGAATATTGATTCAAAAACATTTTCAATATCCAAGTTCATGGTATTTGATATTCACCAAAAAAAAAAATAGTTCATAGTATTTGAACATGTAAGTAGGATTTATAGGCCAACTGGAAATTCATGAGGGTGTTTCAGCAATATGTCATGGATCCATCGCCACTATTCTACAGTCCATCCTTACATGTCAAAAGTTGGTTGCCTCCTAGGTGATTGCCAAGGTGGCCTTCCTATCGCCAACATAGTTGATTGAGTTGGTAAGGATCGTTTATTTTGCTTATAAGATTTATGTTTGATTCCTACTGTTAATAATCCTTTTTAAAAAATGATCTGTGAGTACACTGTAAACTCTCGTTGAAACTTATATTATATTCTGATCCTGAATTAGGATAACCTCCCTCCCACCTAAACTTTTTCATCAAAATGAAAAAAAGGTGGGCTTCTTATCTTATAGGGAATCAACATTATTAATTTTTGAAAACCACTTTAAAGCATGTCATAGGACAAAGCATATGTAAAATCAGTGAATTTAAACTTCGGAAGCTACTTGGTTTTCTTTATGGTTTCCAAAACATTTCACATTTTGGCCATCCAATTGGCTTTGGATTTGGTTTATGTAAGATCTTTGTAATGGAATCTTAGTCGTTCCTTAATTTCATAAAACATGACACAAGGAAAATGTCACTACATTGAACAGTAATACAAATGATGACCAAATGAAATTCTTATAGTTAAACAGAAGCAAGTAATGATGAGTTTCAGACAAAAATTTAACACTAATATCCTAAAATTATCGCCATATAAATTGTCAGCAATCAAATAAGCAAACAATACATGTGACTATAGGTAAGTAAATGGGTAAGTGAGTAGCTACTAGGCAGGGGGAAAAAAAAGAAAGAAAAGGTTCAAAAATATATTTCCTTTTTCTGAAATTATATATATATATATATATATAATTGGAAGCATTCAAAATATGTAATAATAATAAAAAAGATCTGACAACTTGTTTTTTTATTTATATTTTATTATTCTAACTTGGCAATTTCTTCGCTTTAAAGGATGCTCTGCTCTCTTCCTTCACCAAAAGCTCTACTCCCCATAAGCATCTCTCTCTACAGAGGGAGATATGACAGATAGAGAGAGAGAAATAGGTGAATCATATGAGATGGCCACAATCCAAGCTTCATGTAATAACATTAACACAGCTGAGGAGGACTACATAGACATGGAAGTAAGCTCTTCATCATCATCTTCAACCTTGTTTTGTTACTCCATTAGCTCACCACCACAAACCAGAGAGTTTGAGTTCCAAATGTCCTCATCAGTTTCTGATAATGACATAGAACTCACAACTTCACCAGCTGATGTGCTTTTCTACAAAGGTAAACTCCTTCCTCTTCACCTCCCTCCTCGCTTACAAATGGTTCAAAATATCCTCCAAACAGCTTCCAACGACACCATTAACAAACCAGAGCAAGGCTTTGAAGCAACCTACATTAATCCCAGCTTCATCACTGCTGGTTCAACTACGCCTTCTACCAATACAAGTACAAGTACTCCGTTGGAGTCCTGCAATATTTCTCCATCTGAGTCTTGCAGGGTCAGTTGTGAGCTAAACGAATATTTCTCTGAATGGGCAAACGAAATGAGTGTTTTCATTGGAGATCATCATCATCCAAAGAAGTCATGGTCCACCAAGCTCAAGCAGATCAAGCAGTCCTCTCTGGGGCAAAAGATCAAACAGTCAAGGGCCTATCTCAAGTCCTTGTTTAGCAAGTCTTCTTGCAATTCTGATGGGTCTTGCGCTAAGCGATCCTGCAATAATATTATGGTCGAAGAAGAAAGAGTATCGTCAAGAGGGAAAGATAGTTTGAACAAGTACGTGAACGTAGTAGGCAAGAAAAACCCATTTGGAAGAATCACAACTAATGGCGGTAGATATCAGATATCATCATCATCAGCAACTACTCTGATGAAGAGCCTTGAGAATGATCAAATGGCTGATATTTATCAGGTGGAAGGTGGTCTACTTAACAGCCAGAGAAGGTCATTCTCTGGAGTGATTCAACGGCATTATTCAACAACTTCATCTACGTCTTCTTCTGGGTCATCATCATCATCATCTTCTTTTTCATTCAGTTCAAATGGGTCTTACAATGATGCACAGTTTCTCAAGAGAAGTAGCAGTGCAAATTCAGAGCTAGAGAGCTCCATTGAAGGAGCAATAGCTCACTGTAAACAGTCACACCAGCTTGTTAGAAAGAATGGAGGAAATCAATATCAAAGTGGGGATTGTTCATTGTCTGCAGCTTCAAGGATTATTAATGGAGTTTGTGGGGATCAAGAGAGACCAGGTCTGTGCCGCATCTAATGGATTAGAATCTCCATGAGAGAGAGAAAGAGATCAGAGACTGAACTCAGAAAGACTACATTCGCGCAGTGTGTTATTTTTAGCCTTTTTCTTCTTTTCTTTTTTTTATAATTTATTTTTGTTTTCTTTTTTTCATGGGTTTAATATTTATTTGAAGGAACCTGCTAATTAAATTTCATTATTTCCTTTTAAAGAGTAAAATTAGTGGAAATATGTTTATATGCTGTAAGATTAGTAGTTTATTAGCCCCACTTAATTAATTTATTAGTTTTTGAGAATTACTTTACTATTTTGTTTTTGTGAATCGATAACGATAAGGGTATATATTTATGATAACAACAATAATTTTTTTTTTTCAATCTCTCTAGTAAAATTAGTAAATCATATATATACAATCCAAAGCAAATGGCAAAAGAAAATTAAGCTTTTTGAGTAGAAGTTAAACTTTCGTAGGTCTGTGGGAGTACTTTGGTGTGACTTTTTCCTCTGAAATAAAATCTAAAATGACTAATGAATCAGACTCCACAGTGTCCTTTTTCTCAGAAAGTTGTGTTGGGGACATTGTGGGTGATGCATAAAAGTGAGCAAAATTAAAAAAAATAAAATAAAGTCATTCAGATCAACTTTTACACAGACAGACACACCCTCATAATTATTATCAACCAGTAAAAAAAAAAAAAACACATTTTCAAGTGCTTTTATAAATGAAAAAGTACTGAAAGCCAGGTGTTTGAATTATAGTTCCTGAACACCATGAGCTTATGTATTTATAAGCTCATGTATATATGTATACATATATACGTATGTATGTATCAATGTGTGTATATATTTATAAGTTCATGTTATTGCATTGGAGTTGCCAAGTACAAAAGCAGTGATAATAATTGTCATCACAAGGTGTCTACTGTCGGCCTCTGCAGGGCATCCACAGCATGCATGTTCTTCATTTTATTAAATAAAATAAAATCATAAAATTAAAAATGATCCTAGTGTATGGATTGTTTAAAGACAAAGATAATAATCTTAATTTAAATATATAAATTGACCTTAATTTTGCGATTTAACATCAACATTTGAGATAAAAAATTAGACGTTTTGGGACAGGAATTTATGTTTTGGATTATCATCTTCTTCAATTTGTATTGCTTTTAAAACTAAAAGGTAACAAAAGTTAATACCAATTAAGCTAATTAGCTTAAAAGTATTTATTTGATAAAATGATGATCCTTAAATAAATAACTATTTAAATTTTAATTTAAGTACATAATATCATAATAGAAAAAAATTAATTTCAGATATGATTATAAATTAAGTAACACACACACACACACACATATATATATATATATAAACGTATTACTGAAACTTATTCAATTTTAATAAATTAATGGCCCACAAGGTAATTGCGTTTAATTAAGAAGAAGAATTTATTATCTCAAAAATTTGCATATTTCTCTTTTGTTATTGATTTTGACTTCACACTAAACAAAACAAACAAGTGTGTCAGTTATTTGACAAGATTAAAAAATAGAAGCCCACTAAAATGAAATTGGCTGTAGGGGTCTGGGAAATACATACAAAGCACATACTACAAGCTTCAACTACTTTCCCTACCAAGACAAATCCCAATGATAAGTCTTTTCTCTCTGTGTCCTCTTCATGCACATTAGTGTTTGATTTATGTGCTCTCATGCAGTGTACTTTAAATTCAATCCAAAACCTTCACTCACTTCCATCAGGCTTCTGCTTCAGATTGTATAATGCACACACACACACAGACAGAGACTAATGTGTCTCTCTTTAGGGAAGTTTGATCTTATCCCATCAATCAATTACACAACCTAATTCATCAAACTGTGACTATAGAAAAACTGGTTTTGGCTTAATTATTGCCTTTTAAGCTCTCACACATGTATTTTCATCCAGTTGAACAGAGACAATACCGGTTATCAGGTAGGAATAAGAATGATAATCTCAATCATTTATGAAGTTTATCATAAACCAAATAATGCAGCTATATGTGAAGTACTTTGCAGGTACATCTTCTTCTGCTCTCATCATAAAACTAATATGTAGTGTGGGGGATGTGGCAATTGCTGGGACCAGTGAGCATGGAGCATGTGGTAGTGTCAGGAGAGAAGAGATGGTTAAAATCAAAATTATTTTTCCTGCAGATATAAATAATAATAATTATATTTCTAGATTTATATATGTAGTTTTCTGAGCTTAGCTTGTCATCTTCTTCCGCTTTATTCTGATGCATGATCTCTGCAATACATGGCAAAATAAAGCAAAGCAAAAGATACAATTTCATTACTCCTCTGCACCCTCCCTTACCCTTTTAAAACAACAATATGTATTGCCTCCAGTCATTATTCAACTTAAAGTTCTCTCGTTATCTCTCTCTCTCCAACACTTTTTTCAGTTTTACACCCAATGAGCTTGCTCATGATCAATTTTGGTCTTTCTGATTTTGAGTTTGATAAATTTTAAATTTCAGAAATGAACTAACTTTTGGTATTGAACTAGTATTCACCAAGTGTAGTTGAAATGAGAGGAAAAGAAGAAAAGAAAAGATAGATAAAATCACTATTGTTGGATTGAGACTACACTACATATGAAAGGATGTTCAAGAAAGTGAACTTTCTAACACTTATCTAATATCTTGGACTCTAGCCAGAAGCCTTTTCATGCATGAAGAATATTGAGAAGTATGGTCATTGAGAAATCACTTTGATTGAAGTTCAGGAAATTGGAATGCCTTGAATTTAGTTCATTATTCACCTTCAAAGAACTATGTCATTGTTTCTTTATACTAGGACAAATTTACTTTGGTCAAGATTTGAATCTGACTTTGGTACTTAACTGACACTTTGTCACACTCATTATTTTTATTATAATATTTCTTTTCCTTCAGATAACTTATATTGCCTGAGATTTGGTTCTATTTGCTTCTGTTTTCATTGGGTGGTGAAGTAAGAAATAAGTAAATTGCAGTCTCTAAGCTAATGACAATGTGGAGGAGAGTCCTTAATTAGGAATTAATATTTACTCTTACTATTCCAAAGAGCTTCTTAATGTATATATAGAGAGAAATAAGTTGTGGTAAGAATCTCATATTTTTAACTGTCATGACTATTTTAAGAAAGTTTCCAACAAAATTAGAATCTGGTTTGACTAACAAACTTGATTTGTTTGGGCAAGAAATGTTACTATCTCTGTCCTCTGCGTAAAGTCCCAGGTCTACATGCAACATCAAAGTTTCCACAGTAATGCATGAGAAGAAGCAACTTGGGAACCATATCAACTGGAAACTGAGTATATCAATGACCATTTGAGTCTGACAGATCAGGTCTACCAATACACCCAAATGGGTTTCTACTAACTAAAATTGAAAATGAAATACTACTAGTTGTCTGCTATCCTTCTACATTCTACATCAGCCTCATCCCTGTGAATCATCAGCTGCCCTAAATGCGGAGACCAAATAGCTGAGACTATGTTGTTTTATTTACATCATTGAAAAGCCAGAAAGGAGGCAAACTCAGATTTTTAAATCGCATAAACTGTCCTATAGTCATTGTTCAGTATCTCAGAATCTGACATCATGGAGATAGACACCGACTGCGACCGACTACTCAACGATGACCTCCGCATGCTGTGTTGTTTAGAAGCATGAAGCCGGTTCAAAACCACCCAATAACACATTGTACCCAATGTTGTTGCCATAATCACTGTTCCAATACCTGTTACTCCAATAGCCAACCACCTGTTATCCTTTCCCACAACAATATATGACAGTGCAAGAAATGCCACTGAAATCAGCACACAGGCCAACCACATCAGCTTGTTTATAACTGCCATCAACTGCTTTTTCGCCGTTCTTTCTATGACAACTACAGAAGTTTGAACAATTACAACTGCCAATGATATGAAGAGGGCAAAAGAGTCGAAGATGAAGAACATAATAAACTCTATTTTTGGAGCAATATTTGCTTCTCCAGGAGAGTAGCCTGGAGGGAGATGTTCTGGATCATCAGCAAATAGGCCTGGGACAGTGAAGATGGCAGCATAGGCAACAGTAGCAATAAGGACAGCAACAACTGTCGTGGAGTTGATTGCATTATTAAGCCCCTCCGTGTGCATTTTGTTGATCCGCTTTGCTATACCTTGAACACGTTTTCGTGTTTGATGTGTGTGCTCAAGCTGGTTGTGCACCTTATGTTTTATATCAATAACTGTTTGTTTTATTTCACGGGTCCCGTTTGTACTTTGTGGTTTGATGGATTTGGCACTCTGAACTCCATGCTCTCCAAGAATTGCAGCAATCATCAAGTGTCCAGTTTTCTCAGCACTGTCAAAAGCTGTCTCTCCAGATTTGTTAATGGTAACTGCATCCAATCCTGGATAATTTAGGAGCTTCTGAACAATCTGCAAGAAGTATTATGTCAGAGAATTCATTATATAATGGATTTTGATATCTTTGGCTATTCTGTTTCACAATATTTAGTACCAAATTTAGAAACAACCCCCAAAACACATCCTATAAGTTGTGGACAACTATACAAAATGTCCTTATGGATAATGATTCAAATAATGTTCGTTCGTCATGCAAAATAATCTTCTATCCCACAAATAAGTTCCTCTTAAATTGAAACACCTTGCGAAGACGAGGCACATTTAATGATGATAATTCATGGTATCAGCTAGTCTGTCATCCACTTCAAAATATTTGAAATCTTCCATCTTATATTATAAATCAAGAAAGACTCTCACCTGAGTTCGACCCTTTCGGCTAGCCATATGCAACACGGTGTTGCCCTTATTATCAACCACGTTTATCAAAGAAGGATCTGACTTCAACAGTTCATCCACCAGGTCAACATTTTGTCCTTTAACAGCCATATGAAGAGCAGTCTGTCCTTTCTTATCATTTCTTACTGCAATTCCAGGTTCTTTGCTCAGGAGGGCCTTGACAACCACCAAATGCCCATTCCTCGAAGCAGAATGCAAGGCAGTTTTCCCATTGTTTCTTGCTATGGTTGCCAGGCTGCAACCATTCTCAAGGAGGAAAAATACCACTTCAGTATGCCCTTGTGCTGCCGCAGTGTGCAAGGCTGTTGTATTTGATAAATCGACAGTCATTGAAAGCTCTGGAATAGCCTCCATGAGAACCTTCAATACCTCTAAAACACAGTGACGGATTCAACGATTCAAAAACTGTTCAGCTCACTGAAGCATCTGCTTCACTCATCAGGTAAACAGTAAGATAATTTGGAGGGGAAACAGAACACTTCTTGATTAGCTAGTAATTAGTAATGATAGCAATTCAGACGGGAACTTCAAGATGCAATAATAATGATGTTCTAAAAAACAAGCCAAAAATCTTTATTTCAATTTCAATAGTCAGCAACAAAATTTAGAAACTTTCCAACATAATTCATAATTTTTTTAATAACTGATAAATTGAACATCAAGTCTACAAGAAGAATTCAGAGGAACTTACACAAGCTGTCAAGCATTAGAACATATGAAACCAAGAGACAAAGTCGCATGGGAATGTCAAGAACTACATATAATGAATAAGGAGTACACAGAAATTTGGACATCTTCCAAAGAGACTTACCTAAATTCCCTTGCTTTGAAGCAGTGTGGAATGCATCATATCCATTTTTAGCTTTGATAGAAGCCATACTAGTGTCATAGTACCTCATCATTTCCTTGACTAAATCAACAAAGCCACATTCAACGGCGACATATAGGGCGGTTTCACCCGAATGATTCTGTTTGCACAATAATTCCTTCAACTCTTCATCCTTCGTTTCAGAGATGATTTCAATAACCAGTTCCAGATTTCCTGATCTTGCTGCCAAATGCAAGGGAGTGTCATCGCGTTTGCCCGTCAACTGCTTGGTCATCTTCTTACGGCTGAAGCTTTGCTGCCTCACAGGAGCTTCCATATGAACCAAAACTAAGAAACTTCCTTACAACTCTTGAAATGTTTAAATTAAGATTTCCTTGACACAGACAAAAATCCAACCATGGCACCTACAACAAAAATCAACTTGTAAATCAATATGGATAAGAGAGTCTGGTTGATTCCCGGAGTGAGCACGAGGAAATCTGGTAGTTAGATTCCTTTTAAAAATCCATACAGTCTGACACCTTATGCTCCCAAATTTAAGTATTAAAATAAAAACCCACTTGACTCTATTTGTTTAATTGCTGTAGCCAACTTTTTTTCTCTAAAGAGTTCATTGTTCTCAACTATAATCAATATAAGAGAAAATGGAACTTTTTTTTTCTCTAAAAAGTTCATTGTTCTAAACTATAATCAATACATGAGAAAATGGAACTTTTTTTTCTCCAAAAAGTTCATTGTTCTCAACTATAATCAATATAAGAGAAAAAGGAACAAAATTGGTGAGGGCCAGAAAGTTGAATAAATGTTCCTAGTTTGAAATATGAGTATCTACTTGAAACTATTAATTGTACTAAAAAAGTAAGAAATACAATAAAATTGGTTAAATAATCACCTGGGGTTCAAAAAAACATGGCTTTTCTCCCAATTCTACAGTATGGGAACTGAATCAACCACCCAGATGCCAAAAAGATGGTGTGAAAATGGAAAGCCGCAACTTCAAGTTTTTTGGGTCAGCCCCCTCAACAGCACTTACAGTGGTGTGGATCACAGCTATAGCAAGCAAAAAGGTGATGCTGATAGGTGACAATAAGAAGGAGGAGGAGGAGGAGGAGGAGGAGGAGAAGAAGAAAATTTTAGTAACAGGGCTAGAAGCAACTGATTACTGAAACAATTAATCAATGAAGCAACAACAAGCAACATGCTCTTTCTCTCTTGCAAGCAATTACCAAAAGAAAAAAAGAAACGTTCACTTTGCATATGCTAGTCAACCAATGTGCGGTTATGGAGTATGGACAACGACCAATTACCTTCTCCAACCAAATTAAAAAATTTACTCGGTGAAAACTGAAAAACCGTGTTTTTCGCAGTTGGAATTGTATGAGTGCATATAATCGCTGTACCATATGGTCCCTCCTCTTCCTCGGTGAGTTTGAAGCTGTATAACTGCTCTATGATCTGCTACACCTCCTACATGGGTGTTTATCACTTTATCAGAATCTTCCTCCTTCCCAAAAGCACATTGGATTGGATTCCACAAGGGTCTTTGCCCATTTTTCAAAATCTCTACCAGATTTGAGCCTCCTGCTTCCTAAAGCCTACACTTTTTAGACTAATTTTTTTGGTAATAAATTGATGTGTTCATGCAAAAGTACAAAAACTCGGTCTTTTTTGTTTAATATAATTTTGTCTGTTTGTCTCTGTAATTTGCTAAGTTAGATAGTATTTTGTGACAAGCTTTGACAATTTTCATGTGGATTAACCTTATTGATTAGAAATGTGATGGTTTGCTGGATCGTAATTTTAGAAGAGACAAAATGGTTAGGTCAAGTGTTGGGTGCGTAGATAATGATGAGCGAAAACAAAGACTTGGCAACAAATTGATATAATAGAAAAAAAGAAGAAGGAAGACTTGGTGTTTGAGCATTTGGGTCCCTCCTCACTCACTCCAAGACAGCACACAAAGTGGAGGACCTTTAGTCGTTGACTGGAAGGAGCTACGGTCAAGGCGGCCACACACAAGGGTTCTCAGCCTTTTTTTTCTTATTTTTGTGTGGAGAACACACACTACACATGTTGGAATTTTACGGCATCATAGTCTAAGATTTGTTTTTATATTGGTCGGCGTTATGGATAAATATGCTTGGCCACCTGTGTTTATATTTTTATTGTTTTCTACCAAAACCACATCTTCAAGAAGAGTTTAGCTCTTGCCTCTTTGTCAATGGATTCAAGTACGTCAACATTCAGCCCTTTTGTTTGGTTACCTGGAATTTTATAGAGAAAGTAAATGAAAACAGAAATGAAAGCCAATATCCTATCTGCCCAAAAGGTCACCAACATAGAATAGAAGCATATAATTTTATTAGCAAAATATCATGTAAATCACAAGCTCTTTTGGGTGTTCTTGCTACATATTATTTAACAAATGCATTAAAAAAAATCTCTTTCATACAAAGAATACAAAAAAATGTTACCTTTATTAGGGAACTAAATTTTACGTCATTGACCAACAAAAATACTCTTTAATTTTTTTTAATATATATAAACCCACCTAAAATAACTATTATCTTAACAATTTACATCTTTTTTTTTTTTTTAAGTTATATAAAGTTTTTAAACATATTTTAAAATATAAGATTATTTCTATCTAATATTTCATGCCGGCAAAGTATATAAGTGGGATTTCTAAATTAGGCCCAATTCATTACTCATTGTGGCCTGAGCCCATCCAAAATCTGAAATTAGCCTGTAACGCAATGACCAAAATAAACAAGGATCCTGTTTATGTGCATAATAAACTCCACTCCTTCAGATTTCATTCCTTCATCCAATAACATTCACACCCGCAAACTGAATACTTTTTGTGTAATTTCACATTCAAAATTTTGAGCTACAGATAAACAAGTCACTATCTAGTTATACCTGCAATGGAACCTACTATGTATGTTTTTACAGCTTTGAGATTAATACTATGTATACATTCCATAGAATAATCTGAGAATTTCTCATTCTGTGTACCTCTAAAGATTCAAGGTGATTTTGAGTGGTGTTTCACAACATTTCTTGTAATCCTTTAAACACCCCAAATTCAATTTCTTCCAAGAAGCCATTCATTCAAACTGTTACATCCCACCAGTTTCCTCTTCAACAACTCAATCCTCTTTATGGTCAAACTTGCTCTTCTCTCGCTTTCTCTTCTTTGTATTTGTAAAGTCGAACAATGTATTCAGAGGGCTTCCTTGAGAGCCGGGACTAACATCAAATGGCATAAATAGGGTTTACTTCTGAATCAGACTCTGAGTGGCGCCAAGAGTTGGTTCCGGTCCTTGAGATCTTTTCTCTCTTCCTTACTTTACGAGTTCGTTTGGACTTCACCACGTAATAAGTCATGGTTCCAAGAACTCCTGCCATTGTAACTCCCCCTATAACTGTGACAAGAATCGCAGCCCATATATTATGCCGACCGACCACAATATAAGATGAAGAAATGAAGGCTACTGTAGTGAAGACAGAGGCCAACCACATCAACTTATTGATCACCTCAACCACCCTCCTCTCTGCCTTAGTTTCTCCCCTGACAATTGTGATTTGTACCACCACAACAGCCAGTGAAGTGAAGAGTGCCAATGCATTGAAAATGAAGAAAATCTTGAATGATGGCCTGCTCACCACCACAGCCTTCCCATTCTCATCATCACCACCAGGGACTGTAAAAATAGCCGCAAATGCTACTGTAGCAAAAAGCACAGCAACTACTGTGACCGAGTTAGTTGCATTGTTGATACCTGTCCGGTGAAGTTTACGGAGCTCCTTGGCTATTCCATCCACATTCTTATTGGTTTTGCGGGTTTGTTCAAGCTGGATATGGACATCTTTTTTAATCTGTGTCACAGTTTTCCTAAGCTCGTCCCGTGGCTGGTTAAGTTCATTTGCTCTGACTGCACCACAACGAGCCAAGCAGTCCTTTATCTCTGCAGTTTCTTCAGAGAAGGGAAGTCCTTCAATTATGTCAATTGCTGTTTTATGGTCTCTTGTTAGAGCATTCACATTGGTGTCAGGAAGGAGTAACAACTCATTCACTATCTGCAAGAAACATGAAATGCTAGAATTGCCGCATTTAACATTCATCAAGTTTCATAATATAATCTCAATTTTATTTAAAGCTTTTATTTGAAAAATAAAATAAAAACTGAGTGGTAAATCTCCATTGTTGAATGAAAAAGGGTGAACGCATAGACAAAGTTAGGAGGAAGAAAAGAAAGGCAAACTAAATTTCAACCAAATTAAGCAGATAAAGCCCCATGTAGAGTTGGACTGCAGTATCTGGTTTCATTTGTTGTAAGGAATATCTTGCATCATAGGTCATTAAGCTATTAGTAGTTGTCCCTGGTAAGCAAGACTAACAAAACCACCTTATCCTTTTTGCTAAATGACCATCGTACGAGCTTAATGTTTAAGTTCAAACATATTATGAATTAAACATTTAGTCTAAGTTTGAATAAAAGTCAAACCAAGAAACTATTTGACAAAGGATAAGGTGTGATGCATCCTAATCATAAGATCAAATATTAAACAAAAGCAAACTAAACAAAGAAAACAAATAACTTGGATGTACAACTAGGATCTGGTCAAACATGTGGCAAGCAGCGAAAACTATATGATTATAAATATAGTCTTCCAGAAATGCATTCCATACCTCTACCCGTTTTTTTCTGGTGGCAATGTGTAATGCTGTATTGCCAAACTTGTCAGGAAGCATGACAATGGCTGCATCTGCATCAAGAAGCAGTTTCACCACTTCAGAGCTAACCCCTTTTACAGCCATATGCAATGCAGTCTGTCCTTTCTTATCTGTCCTCCGTGCTAGTTGTGGATCCTTTACAAGCAATGCTCTCACAATATCTACGTGCCCCTGTCTTGCTGCTAGATGTAATGCATTCTTCCCGTTGGATCTAGATATTTCAATTATGCTAGAATCTTTCGATAGCAATACTTTAACTACTTCTAGATGTCCTCGAGTAGCCGCTGTTATAAGGGGGGTTGCATTCGAATGGCCAACAGTTTTGCTTAGTCCTGGGTCATGGTCCAGTAGTACCTGGACAATGGCTGCAAAAAGATACTTGTTTAACTGGGCTGCCTAAGAATATATTTCAATAAAATGGGCATTAGAACCTGCAATACACTCTTTCAATTCCTTTAAAAATATCGTTACACAATACACAAATTTCCTGTTGGTTTAAACAAACAAAATTGTTGCTTAACTTTCTCTTCCAATTTTTTTTTTTAACGGGCCTGATAATGAGGTGCATGATGACTGCCAGTTCTATTATCACTTAAATTACTCACTGAATTTTTCTTAATTCAACTTCAACTTCCTCTGAAGATGTTGAATTTCAAAGTATTATCCTTCTCTGGCATAATCACTAAAATAAGTGATAGTAAAAGAAAAGAAAAAATAAAAGAAAATTCACTGGCAATACAAACAACTCTGGCATCTTATTGCACAAACAATAATAACCATTATCAATTCTGAAAAACAAACGTGCCAACTTTCTAAATGCTGCCAAAAAGTTTCATCCTAAATAGTCAATGAAGACAAAGATACTAAATGAATTAACTACACTAAGAGACAAGGACAACAATCATCCAAAATATACATACCTTGGTGACCTTGACTTGCAGCAACATGCAAAGGATCAAGACCCGACCGATTCTTCATTGAAATACCCTCCTTAGTAGAGTAGTGCAAGAGCTCCTTCACCACATTGAGATGTCCCTTCTCCGCCGCAGTGAACAGCGCCGTCTCTCCCAACTCATTGACCTCATTCACAATAGAGGTCCTTATATCAGCCACCTCGGCATCAAACTCTGCCCCATTCAGCGTTCCCACCATTTGGGCATCAATCTCGCCCATAATCTGCTTCACAGCAGCCAAATCACCCTTTTGTGCTGCCAAATGGAGCTCGGTGTCGTTGTGCCTGCCGGTCACCTGCTTCACATACTTCTTCTTCCCAACTTGATCCATTCGTTTACCGGAATTAGAAAGCACCAGAGACTTACTGGAATTAGAAACGAGCAGAGCCTTCCCGGAATTGGACAGCACAAGAGCTGGCATCGATGGTGAACGCGGCAGTGGAGATTCAGGCATGGGACTACAAGACGCCGAGGCCATTCTCAGTCCCTTCTCCAGATCCCTCTCACCTCCTTATCAATGTGAATCAAACATTGCAAACGATTTTAGATCTTATTCACTTTGGTACAAAATAAAACACAGCAATGAGAAATGAAACTTTGAAATGTTTCAAATCATTTCATTTTCTTTATCTTAAATCTATCAAAATTCTCCAGCTTTTTCAGCAAACAATTATGAGCGTTCTACAAATCAATCACGGTTTTCGTACAAACTATATATACATATAAATAACATAGACATTCCGATTTTCCTTATCTTTCTCGGAAACCAAACGCTGAGGAAAAAAAGAAAGAGACAATGAGAAGCAATAGAAGAGAATTACCTGATTCGGCCTTGAATCCCGTAGCCATATGCGAAGAGAAGAAGCCCTTATTTCCTCATGACAGCGAGATACTTGATGAAATCCATCGACATTTTGTGAAGGCGAATCAGAGAGAGAGAGAGAGGGATGAAGGAGGTGGAAAAGGAGAGGAGAGGGAAGGGAGAGTCGTTGGCCGCCTACGGAGAAGAAATATTTTGGTTTTGAAAGAAAGGAGTCGTTAACGCCGCCATTTTTACACGCCCTGGGACCACCATACCTGTTTCTTTCTTGGGATGTCGTTGGCCTTGTAAGAAATCCCAATTATTCTGTTTTTTTTTTTGCCATGTCATCCTCCACGTAGGATTTTATTCCTGAATTTTTGTTATTAATGATAACAATCAACCCGCGTTCTGCACCAAATTAATTGATTTTTAATTAATTGAAAGCTAATATTACTAATAATAATAAAGATAAATGACTGTTGAATATATCTTGTAAAAAATATTATCATATTTATCGGGAAAAAATAAAAATATTATCAATTGTTCTTATTAAAAAAAAAAAAAAGGGGCTCAGCAACCAATTTTGGGCACCCAAGCCCAAATGTGGATAACTAAGTGGACCTAAGCCCGTAAGGCCTGTCATCGGGCCGGGTCATCCTAGTAAGCCTATGTTTTCAGCCTAGGGACGATCCGTTGGCCATTGGATGATACCAAAAATGCAATACTGAGAAGCCACGCAGGGAATGGATTTCTCAAAGAAAGGAGTGTCGGTGGGTGAACTGAAGCTGATCATGGGTTTCAGTTTCCGCCATAACTAGAGAGCTTCAAAAAGAAACGTGTTTGTCATAAATGGGAAACGCCCACGGCCACCGTAAACACCATAACGGCGCGAATAATCCGGGTTCTTCGGCCTTTAAATATGGTCAATTCGACCAAGCTGTTCATGCCCCGAGTTCGACCAATCCCAATATGGAGTCGTCATTGTCCTTTCCATACGCTCACGTCGACGCTAGCTTGCGAGCCCTTGCTGGTCAGGCTGAAGGATTTGGACGCTGCGCAATCGGCGGCTTGCACGGTTCCGTTTACCATGTGACCACTTTAGCAGGTTTTTTATCTTCTACATTCTTCTGTTTGAATTTTAATGTATGTAGCAATTTAAAAAATTTAGAATTATGTATTGTGGTTTGAAAGCTGGAAGCTTTGGTGCTATTGTATTACTTGGATGAGTGTTCAAAATTGTGTCTTGTTTTTGTATTTACTATTTACAGAATGTGAGCTATGTTACGTTGTGCAAATTATACAAGCACCATTGATTATGGATTTCTGATATGTTCAATAATTTTATTTTGTTTTTTAGTTTGTAAAAAATTAGATTAAGGGGACAACACTTTTCCAATTCCTTCTAGTCCAATCAATTTCGGTTCAGTTTTAGACTTGTAGGTGTTGGTCTGCGTCAGTTTCTGTGACTGATTTTATGGTTCATTTGGCATCTGAAATTAATTGATAGTATGAATTGTTGCTCGTTTGTGTGTTGAGTTAACCTCATAATTATCTCCTTCTATTTGGAGAATGTAAAGCCTTTAATTATACTCCAAACCATGTGACCAGAAAGGCTTTTTTCTTTTTGCTTGACTTTGTATAATTTTTTGTTTGCTAATATCTTTTTGCCATTCTATATAATTGTAGATGATGGTCCTGGATCACTTAGGGAAGGATGTCGTAAGAAGGAACCACTTTGGATTGTCTTTGAAGTTTCAGGCATCATTACTCTCTCGTCTTACTTGAACGTATCATCCTATAAGACTATTGATGGACGAGGCCAAAGGATAAAACTCTCAGGGAAAGGTTTGAGGTTGAAGGAATGTGAACATGTGATTATATGCAATTTGGAGTTTGAAGGTGGGAGAGGACCTGATGTTGATGGCATTCAAATAAAACCCAATTCAAAGCACATTTGGATTGACAGATGTAGCCTTAGTGATTATGAAGATGGACTTATTGATATCACTAGAGAAAGCACAGATATTACAATCTCAAGGTAAGGTGAAACCACAATTTGGGATTCCACTCTTTTTGCTTAACTTCTAATTGTTCTGTTGAAACTTGTCTGCAGGTGTCATTTCTCACGGCATGACAAGACAATGCTCATTGGGGCTGACCCCTCTCATATTGCTGACAGATGCATCAGGGTAACCATTCACCACTGTTTCTTTGATGGGACACGACAGCGGCATCCTCGTGTTCGATTTGGTAAAGTACATCTATACAATAACTACACCAGAAACTGGGGCATATATGCTGTCTGCGCCAGTGTAGAATCTCAGGTGATAATTATTTTACCTTTGGGTGTCTATATTGCTTTTTGAAAGTTTCAAGGGATTAACCCTAACAGAAGTAAATCTGTTATGTATAATTTCTCATCAGATATACTCCGAATGCAATATATATGAAGCAGGACAGAAGAAAGTGGCATTTAAGTACCTTACTGAGAAGGTATGACCTTTCTTTCTTTTTTGGAAATTAAGTTTTGCTGTTTTATCAGTCTCTCAGATATAGTCTCAGAAATTCATTAAAAAGTGTATTCTTCATCCTTTTCTCGCCAAACTTAAGGTAGCAGGTCAACCAAATCTAACCTCAGTTTCGATCGGAGAAAACCTAGACTAGATGAAGGGTGCTATATTGGAGTAGCTTATGTGGGAGATCAAAGAAAAAGACATGAAGTCTTCAAAATGCTTTGAGTCACCTTACAGTCATTTAAGATTCCCAACCTGGTCATCTACAATAGAACAAGCAATCTAAACGACCATGTTGCCACCTTCAAATCATATATGGCTTTCGAGCAGGATTTCTAATAAAGTAAAGTACAGGGTTTTCTCACTGACTTTGACCAGCCCAATTCAAGCATGGTATAGTAGACTCCCACCAAAGTTAGTTTTCTTATTTGTTTGAACAACTGGCTTTCTAGTTCATTACTCACTCCAACGGAGCTAAATCGGTTAAGAAACCTGCTACCTACCTAATGTTTGTTATAGAGAGGGAAAATGAGCTACTAGAAGGAGGTTTAACCAAGAAGCCATGCAATTGGATGATTTCATGGATCAAGCCCTTATTCAAACTATCTTGGCCATGTTTAAGCCAAAAGGTTTCCTATGGGACACCTCCAAGAATACCGTAAAGATCGTATTAAGTGCTAAAGCATGTCATCGGAGAAGGATTAAATGTAATCAATGAGTCAATACATCAACCCTAAACTGAGTTGGTTGATTCTAAAGTGAGGGAGAAGGTGCCATTATTAGATCCAAGGAAATATAAGCATGACTTGCAACCACTCCCCCATCCAAAAAGAAGTTCGTTTAACACGTATATACTTTTACTGTTCCAATGAGTGATATATTTCATTAGATCCAAATTAGAACTTACTAAAAAGGTTCGGTCCTTTAATGATACCAAGTTCGAGGAAAAACTAGAGTGAATATTGCGAATACCATTGCAACCGTGGTCACGACACAGATGAATGCTTTAGGTTAAAGAAATACAGGCCCTTGTAGGCAGGTCAACTTCGGCATTTTGTGGATAGGACCAATGCTCATGTTGCCCAACGTCAGCCATGCCGTAATGACACAACTCCTATAGCACCTAATCCACACCTGCCCCAAGATATAAGAACCATCATTGGAGGGCCAGGCTATGTGGGGGAATTCAAACAATGCAAGGAAGATTTATGCACGTGGCATTCAACCTGAGGGTAGCCGTGCCTAAGCATTTAATACCAGGGACAGCTCAATGGGGATCTTAGACAAAGGCCTGGTAGCAATCACTTTTACTGAGGAAGAAATCAGAAGGCCAATCTCATGATGATCATTTAGTGGTCACCATAAGCATGGCCACAAACAGCATTCATTGCATGTTAATTGATAGGGAAAGTTTGTAGATGTCATAGATTGTCCCTCAATTTACAACATCATCATGGGTAAACCAACCTTGAACGCCCTTAAAGCCATGATATCCACCTACCATCTCCTCTTAAAGTTCCATACCTATTTTAGCATAGGCAAGATTATAAGAGGCTACTATGCAAATTTTTTTGAGAGAAAATGCATATGCAAATTTTTTTGAGGGACAATGCACATTTCATAGTGCATAGCTTCAACATTGATACAAACTATAAAGTGATGGAATAAAAAAGGAGAGTCTTCACTCTAAAAGGACTTAATCACAAATAGAAGCCTCCCCTTCTACAAGATTTTAAAGGGGATCAAGAAATTTGAGTGGACCACGGGTTGTGAGATAGCCTTCACTCAATTGAAGGAACACCTCACTTGGCCACCATTATTATCCAAACGTAGATTAGACGAGAGCTTACTCCTGTACCTTGCTGTCTCACCTACGATGGTAAGCTTAGTTTTGATTAGAGAGGAAGGTGGGGCCTAACTGTCCATATACTAAATGAGTCATTTTATGGTCCCAACTAAGATAAGATATAAGGACATAAAGAAGCTAGACTTAGCTTTGCTAGGTTTTTCAAGAAAGCTCAAACCCTACTTTCAAGTTCATATCATCATTGTCTTAATAAACACCAAAAAGTGGTCCACAGGGGAGGTACAAGTATGTAACAGAAAGTTAAAAGGGTTGTTTTAGAGAGTCACCTATATGGAGTTGCTTTTTGAGGCATGCCTTTCTATTCTTAGCTGGTCTTTCGCTCATCCAGAAAGCTGACAAAGTTCTTCTGTAATGAGGAAATTGGCTTTCACTTCCATTTCCTGATTGCTAAGTGAGAATGGTGATCGACTTTAATTTGTTATTGGCGCGAGCACCGTACCAAATTAGCCCTTACCTATTTTTATCTGTCTTTTCTTCCGTCCAAAAGTTCATTCCTCTTCCATTTATTCAGTGAAGACTAATATCTAACTGTCATGAGGTATCCTGAAATAGAGAGAATAAGTGATGCCCAAGTGTTAGATTGTCAATTGCAAAGGCTGCCTGGGTGGTAGAAGAAATTGAAAGCATAAACTTATTGGAAGACTAGATGGAAGAGCTGACCTAATAATGTAGGAATCCCAATTTGATTCTAGAAAGAACTTTGAATTGTTGGTTTTTTAAGTTTGGAGCAGTTGAATCTGAGCAGAGAGCGGACTTTCATTTAGACTTTTTGAGTGAAATATAATATTGTTAATATCTATTACGTTTGTTGTAAACCATTATATTTTATTTCCATCCGGCTATTAACTTGTTATTGAATAATGGGAATGCATTGTTGATTACGGTTGTATAGGCAGCTGACCAGGAAGTGGGAAGGACTGGTTGCATAAGGTCTCAAGGGGACTTATTTGTTACTGGAACCCAAGCTGGGTTGATGCACGAGCATGGTGAACATAGCTTGTTTCATCCAAGTGAACACTATCCCAGGTGGACTGTCCGACCCCCAACCGATGAACTTAAACGTTTCCTCCAGCATTGTACAGGATGGCAAAGTGTTACACGGCCAGCTGATCACGCATTGTCTGTATAGTGGCCTCAGTAATAGCAGTTCAAATAAAACTCTCAGGCAATGACTTCTAATAATCTTCTGTTTTACATATTGGCAGCACGTCAGTACCATATAGCCTTCTTGTAAATTGTGATTTACTAATGTTTGTTACCATGGAATATGAATTTAAAGCAACTACAAGAGCATTTTCTATCTTACAAGAAAATATAGCAGTATTGGTTTGCGGTAAACGTTGCCTGTGTACCATGTTCACTCTCTCTCTCAATAATTGTTTATTGCCATGTTGATGGGGTCAATAGTGGATGGATGCAAGTTGATCAAAGCTTATTATTCTCTGTCCATGGTGGGACTTTATAACAAGAAGCAACATATATACTTGTTGAAATATGAAATATGAAAATGGGAGTCTCTCCCAATTGCTAGAAAATTCACGTGCGCTGGAAATTGTTTGTGACCCGGAATTTGAGAGCATGCAAGTTGAGCAACAAAAAGTTTTTACGTAATTTAGTGTTGGAAATTTTTTCTCTTTTTTTTTTTTAAATAAAAATAAAACCAGACCTTTATGATGTTTAAATATAACAGTGTTCATTAATGGGTGTTGAAATTGTGTGCAATATAATTAAGTTTGAAAAATTGACATGTTCCATGTATTTGAATATTGAAACTATCAAAACAGGGCTTGGAAAACTTCGTTTCTAATAATATACAAATGTACAGTTTTTGTTTGACTTTTCTCTTTGCTTAGCTGCAAAGACGACGTCATGTTTAATAAAGTTTTGTGTTGGTGATTTTCAAATATTTAGAGTTTGCCATTTTCAAACCCAATGCTCCCCATGAACAGAGTAGGGCAAGATCCTTGTCAATTTTTTTTTTTTGGCTTCTTGTAACATTCAACAAAAGCATTTTTATTCTCTTTTTGTTTGTGTTAATATTTTGGACCTTTGTGACTGACGGCTCTAAATTTATGTTTTAGTTTGCTCTTTTTATGCATTATCAAATATTATACTGAACTATCTGTAAAGCTCGATTGGGAAATTTGCAAGTTGAAAAATAAATAATAATTTTTGTAAGGTGTACTTATAGTTTTGATTTCAAATATATATTATAATTTAAAGAAAAAAAAAAGAGTTTCAAGATCTTTTATAGTGAAAAGAAATTGAATGATATAGAAATAGTAATTTCTGTCTAAAAATAAATTTGAATAGGGCTCAACAGATACATTTTAATTTAATATTAGAATGATGTTCTTTTTAACAATTCTAAAAAATAGTAATAATAATAACTTGAAGAGAAAAGATAAGAAAAATAATAAGATTATAATTAAGGTGAAAGATAAAATTAATGTGATGAGTTACATACCTAAACTTTATAATTTAAAGAACTATTCAGGAGAGTACAAGTAAGTAAGTTTTCATTAGATTGCTGCAGTTATTTAAATATTAAATTGAAAATATCTTAAAGTGCTGGTCACGTACTATACATGCATGAAATTTTGTAGGAACCATGCATGTGTTTAACCTAAATATTTTAATTATATATTTGGATTTTGGAAGTATTACTATGGTGTTTGCATTTTTTTTTTCTTTAATTTTTATGTTTTATATATACACAGCTAGAAAAAAAAGAAAAGAATTATTCAAATAATCTTATACAAATATGAGTAAAATAATAAACTTAAATATACACCTCCAAAAAATGGGGAAAAAGACTGCGATCAAAATTACAGAACACAAAAGTCAACCCGACAATTCTCAAAGAAACCGCCACTGCCGCCGGTGGGAGGACGACGACGAAGAAGAAGAAGAATGTGATGACGACGAGATATCCGATTCCGGCATCTCGCAGAACAGGCCCGATAAGTAATTCTCAACTTCTTCAGGGACATATTTGACAACCACTCTAACATGTCTCTCACCGCCTAGCGTGTGCCCATGCTTATCATAGAACTGTCTGTAAACCGCCAAAAGCTTTCTACTAATTGACTGCTTAATTTCTTCTCGGAGTTTCGTGTCCGGCACGACACTCGACCTCTGTTTCCGATACGTTTCTTCGAAGCTGACGTTGAAGTTTCGAAAAATCAACTTGGCTTGGTCTGGAGAGATCTCGGCAGTTGGATTCTCCGGAAATGTAGAGAAGACTTTGTCCCAAGCTAGCTTCTCGTAGTTGGCCGCGAACTGTCTAACTTTGGCTTCATGCTTCACAATCCAATCGTCGCCGAGGAGGTATTTGAGGTTCGAAGTGCGGACCATGGAAACGACGTGTCGTAGATTGTTTGCGAGGAATAGGTAAGAGATCGAGATGTCTTTGTAATGCTTCGCTTTGTCGTCGATCTTGCAGAGAAGGACGAGGACAAGCCAAGCGAGACGGTGAGACATCGCCGGAGATGGAGATTCATCAGGATCTGAACTGTCGAAGTAGGATTCCGGCAAGGACGTTTTCTCCGGCAGAGGCCAGTCGCGGAAAATGTCAACGAGGACGTTGCTGTAGTCAGCTAGGAGAGAGAGGTAATTCATCGTGCGGATTGTCAGAGGGTGTACTCCACCGCCATGAACCTTTGATTTGGACGAGTCTTTCTGGACTGTCGATTCGAAATCTTGCAAAATTGAATTTACAGACTCGGTGAGGCGAATAAGAGAGGTGAGAGCTTGGTTTCTGATAATGGCGGTTGAGTCAAAGGCGAAGATGGAGTCGATCTCGGGCCAATTTTCAGAAATTGCGGTGTACATGTCAAGTACTCGAAACAATTTCTCTTGAGATTTCTTACTCTTGGCCACAATTTCTGGGAATCCAAACAGGAGAAGAGCTCCTTCTCTGGCTATATCGGCGAAGCAAGACTCTCTAATGTAATCAGAGGAGGCGAACACATGGTCGCAGAGAATGCGCTCTCCTGTGAAAAGTGTTCTCATGGAGATCTTCACAGCTTCCAACCAGTTCTTGATTCTAAGCTCAAGCACTTCCAAATCCATCTTATTGATCTGTGAAGAGCTCACTCTCTCTACGCCCAATCGATAAATTCCTTCGTCAATTATCGATTTCCTGATTACTTTGTATATATTAATGCATTCTTTAGCATACCCGGCTGAGATCATACACTCTGCGATTGATTTCAAGTCAGCCATGGCCATGTTCGATACTTGTTCGACTTCGCTGATGGAATCTCCGGCAACTCGGATTTCATCGTCTCCGTCGTCTCCGTCGTAGTCGGACGTGCTTGATCTCGCCGACGTACGTGAGGAACGAGTGGAAACTGATTCAGGGTCCAAATGAGCTCGGTTCATGGAGAGAATCTGATAGAACTCCTTTTGCAGCCTCTTCATTGCAATCTGCATGATACTCTGTGAGTATATGAGTCTCTCGGAGGTCGAGTCCTCGGAAACCAATGAATGCATGGCTTTTTGAAGATCGTTAACGCACTTAATGAACTGGTGAGCTTCCCTTTTGTCCTCGTAGAATATGGAAGTGACTCCTGCATACGCCGAGGTCTCAGGGTTCCATTTCGTCACCATTGACGCTGCTGCTTCGATGCTCTGATCGATCATAGCGTCGGAGAAGCTCCGGCTAGGGGTCGTCGAGACTGAGCTGGTTCCCGCAGGCAAACTGTTGCGGGAGATGGAGAAAGACAGCGTCTTGGAGGTACTAAAACAGAGACTCCTCATTCCCTTTCTTGGCATTTGCAATCTCAGAGAAAGTGAAGAAGATGTGTTTGTTTGTCGAGGAAAACGAAGGATTAATTTTCTCTTCTTCTTTTTCGTTCTCTCTGAGTTTTATGTGTGCGAGATGGTTTGGGAGGATTCAGCGTGTGGGGTTGGAGCATATATAGACGGACGAACGACGCCGTTGTAATGAGATAAAAAGATGTCGTATGTGGATTTTGACTTTCGACGCGTAGGTTGACGCGTTGCGTTGGGAGGATTTGGAGTCTCAAGTGAATTGTCGTGGCTAATTTATTAGCCAAAAACACAACGCCACAAAATTATTTCATGAAAATGGCTCCGGTTTATTAACGAGGCTCACATTTTCACGCCCGGTTCAGATTTTCTCTGCAAAGAGTAACTAAAAACTCGTCAAAGTAAAGAGTTTCTAATTTTTAATATTTATAATATAATTAACTTAAAAAACTTTTTTTTCGTTTCACAGATAATAAAACTTTCTTACTAGTAGTTAGTGTGCAGCATCGTCTTGGTAAGCAGCTTAATTATTTTTTAATAGAATATTATTTTGTTACTTTATTTTAATGTTTTATTGATGAACACCCTTGTTAAAAAAAAGAAAGAAAATTAATGAAAACAGGTACTGATTGTTTGTAATTATTTATTATTCAGTCAGCTTGACCTGCTTCTGTTAAACACCTTATGTTTGAAAAGGAAAATTTGGCAACCTGTAGCATATCATATAAAATATGTTGTGGGGGGTACGTAAGCATACACACATATCATTCAAACTCCAAAAATTTTAGTTCAAATCATGAATCAGGCGTGACGTTAACAAATTTTCAGATTGAAATTAATTTCCATGCACATGTAACAAAAATTTCCTCAAAACAAATATTTTAATTTTGAGTTTATATATATATATATATATATATATATATTGATGAATTTTTATGAGATGTTATTTGTTAGGGATACATTAATATTATAAGTAATTGAAATCAAAATATTAAAGTTGTGATTTTATGTTTCGATTTATAAGAAACAAATATAATACATATTAATAAATGACAATATTTTAGAGAAATATGAAAGCTACTATGCAGGGAAGATGCAAATAGTCATGCATGATAAGCTATATATATATATATATATATATATTATAAATTGATGTTTATTTTTAGTCAAATAAAGAGATCTTCTAGACAATAAATAAATAAAGAATGAAAAAAAAGAAAAAACAGATATTCAAGAATGATCTTCAATACATAAGAGCATCAGTTATACGTGTATATTTATTTATTTATATATATTACAATAATAGTGACGTCGAATACGACAGAAACGACAGGCGTGCCTTGCAAGTGAAGATTCGAACATATATTACGTTTCTTGCGACAAAAGAATAATTAGTAATTTATATACACTAATTATAAATTATTACTATGCTCCGTACAAAATTCAGTTCGTATATATATATATATGGACAATATAGAAATTTGTAAATATATTTTTAATTTGATTGGCTAATGGCTAGCTTATTACGGATGAAATAATGGACTACAGTGTCTTCCACCAGATGGTGTATTATATTTCTTTTTTCCACATGTTTTCCTTTTGCTCTTAACAAATTAAATATATTATTTATTCATAAGATTTTGATTTATTGATCAATTAATCGAATTTTTAATCTAAGAGTCTCATAAGGGGTCGCTAAAAATCATTATTGTAATACCAATTAAGCTGCGGAATGTGGATGATAATTTTGGTACATAAATATATTTGCAATAATTAGAGTTTGCAATTGCTAAATATTGTTTGTCCCTACCTAAATAGATCTATAAGGTAATGTGAGCATACAGCTGTCTCTGAAATTTCAACATTTGGGAAATTAGTAACACCTATTAATTAATAATTAGTCTCAAAATTCTAATATTAACCTTCTATATATATATATATATATGTTTCTTAAAATTTTCAAGTTTACATGATTTTTCTTTTTTATTTTTTTGTGAAAAGGTTTATTAACTCTATATATCCTTTTCTGTAAGAATATATCCTTTTCAAATACCTATGCAACAGTTCCCATTACGACCGCCCATTGCTTAAAAGCCATTATTTCTTTGTTAATGATATTCGGATAAAAAAACACCTATGCGACAACAAGTCCTGTGACTTTTATTATGACTACTTATGACAAATTTGCTGTTTGACAGACTTAGAATTAAAATAAATATTATATATAAAAATTCTAGCCTTATTTTAGTTCATTAAACCCAGTTACATGTATTGTATGTGAACTCATTAATCTGAGAAAGCGGCTTCATGAATACGAGGGAGAGAGGGTATTTTAGATTTGTCACATGCTTACTAATTCGTCTGGTTGAATTTATAGACATTTGTATAGGTCCTATTCGCCGGCTACATAAATTAGAAAGAAATTTATAACTCAATGTGTTGAACTTCCTTCTTCTATGGTTTGGTCTTAACCGGTTAGTTAGAGTATTTGAGGGCTTAATTAGTTACTCTAATATTAGTTTATAATTTTCTATGGACAATATTTTGTTCAAAAGACAAAATGATTTTGAGACTTGGGTACATGCATGTGGGTACAAATTAAAACTTAATCCATCACCATCAGAATTATTCAAACTTCAACTTCATATCTCACACACCACATCCATAGATTTTATTATGTTATTATATAACGGTAAAGAAATATTATATGTAGACGTAATTGAAAGGACCAAAAAGCTTTCATTCTCAATTATGAGTGTAAAATTTTCCATGAGGGTGTCGTATCTGATTTCATCGCTAAACGCAAGCCGTAGCTAATTATTTTTTTATTTCTTTTCGCACATGTTTCTATAATTGGAAACTTCAACTGCTAAAACTCTCACCGTAGCTGTATAGAAAGGTCAATAATAATATGAACACAGAAAGTTAAAATTATTTTAAACTATTTTATTTTATTTTATTTTTTTGTAATACGACGTAGTACGTACTAATATATTGTCTGATTACGCACAATCGTCGTATTATAGAAGCCTTTTACCTAAAAGTATATTTCATATGATCATAAAACCATTAATCGAAACGTACAATTAATGCATTGAAATGATGCTATAAGCTTTAGGTGGTGATTAGAAGCTTGATGAACTTCATTATTGCTTTCCTGCCAATCAATTATTTTTTGATGAGCTTAATTGATTAAGTAATTGCATGGAACATTTCCATATCCTTAAAGTATAGGACCAAGTTCAGCAAAAACCGACCATTTTAAAGTCAAGATGTCCATTATTGAATTAAAAACGTTATTAATTGCTACTTTTTATTACATTTTTTTTTTCTTGGTTAGTCTCTGCTTGACCTGACTGACTCCCAAGTCCTTCACTTTTATTATATATGTTGGAAGTTAACAACACAGTTTGCGCGTCACCTTTAATTTGCGATACCGACTTCGTCCCACAATCCTACTCAATCAAATCACACGTACGTGTTATATAAAGTTCATTGCTAAATTAATGTAAAAGGAAACGTCGGTCCAAAAGTACCAATGGTATGGAAATTAATTCGTACCATTGGTATGAGATTTTGTCAACATGTCCCTTGTGAGATAATTAATTTGGTCATAAAATCCCTAGTTGATTTTTGGTAACTTATAGTACCAAAGGTATGGAAATTAATTCATTTACAAATTTAGTTACTATATTTACAGATATTTATTTATAAATAATATAAACATAAAAGAAAAAAGAAGTAAAACACATAAAAGTATATATATATATATATATATATATATATAGCCAAAGACAAATATCAAAATAAGGTTTTGGTATTCTGATTAATTATTAGTTTCTACTACTACAATCAAGAGATCACTTTAATTTCCATTTACTACAAGATATTTTTCTCCTAAAAAAATTACAAATTATGACAAACAAAATGTCAAAATTGTTACAAATTGACATTTACATATAATTAACAGTATCAAACTATTTACAAAAATTAAATGTAGATATTAACAGTATCAAATTATTGAAACTGGCAATGTTCCAATAATATTTGACGTTAAACAATAGAAAATGTTGTGCCTCCTCGAATAGACCATTTTAAGTTCATGCTCATGATATGTACCAAACCCATGACTTATGTATATGACGTAGTTTGACAGACTTAATAGGGTTGACTGTTTTTAATAGCGCCTGAATTCTCTGCAATATTAATATTTTCCCTATTTTTCATGTGAACTCGTAAACTTAGAGGAAAAACAGCTAGCATTTTATAAGTTCAAACTGAAAAAAAAAAATTGTGGAATTTTATTATTTCCAACATTTGATTATTAATTGTAATTTGTAATTTAAGTCATTGCTTGTTTATTCATCTAGTTTGAAATTTTGGGGTCCTAATGGACGGCTAGCTTGGATCGTGAAACTAAAAACTTAAAAAGCTACTTGTCAACCTTTCTTCTTCCTCAATCATTTTCAACATGATTCAACAAAAAAAAAAAAAAAATCATTTTCCACATGATCTTATATGCACCAAACCATATATTGAAACATACATATATATTGCTGTATATCATTTTAGTTAGTCGTTTATTAATTTGGAGTTCCGGTGTAATATATATATATATATATATATTTATGCTTATATATAACATATTGTAGGTCATATGCTTTGACGTATATAACATATTATAGCTATATAGGCTTGCTCGATCGCAAGGAAAGATAATATTGGAATTAATTGAATTAACCTTTTGATTGACATTTAGCCCTTGTTTAGTTAAAAATGTTAGTGAAGGGATTGAGAGAGAGAGAGAGTGATAGAAGGATTTAAAAGGTGGTGAATATTTAATATAATGGATTGATAGAGGGAGTGGATTTAAAGATGGATGACAAATCTATCTAAATTAATTAAAAATACTCTATTTAATATTGAAAGAATTAGAGGAGATTAAATTTTTATAACTAACTAATAAATTTTTAATTTATATTTTAATTTATTATATTCTTTTTCTTTATATCAAACTAAACAACATAAAAAATTAATACAATTTATTCACTTTTTTAACCTTTTTCTCTCCTCACCTTACTCCATCTTTTTCCCTCACCTTCTTTGCATCAAACAAAGCCTCAGAGAAGTTG
Source organism: Rhamnella rubrinervis (assembly GCA_007844105.2). Classification (NCBI taxonomy): domain Eukaryota; kingdom Viridiplantae; phylum Streptophyta; class Magnoliopsida; order Rosales; family Rhamnaceae; genus Rhamnella; species Rhamnella rubrinervis. Next base: position 17,210,830 of record CM017583.2, on the reverse strand, counting down.
AACAAGAAGACTTACACGAAAACATACACAAACGTTAAATATATGTGTTGAAGTGTGATTTGCGTCTAAATTGCAATTCCGTGCTAGAATTTATCAAGGTGATGTTACTGTTTTTGGAGTAACTGCGAGCCCTCCATCTAATAATTTGACACCATAGTCATCGTCCGTACGCGTACACAAAAATCAAAAAGCATGTGCATGTATGATTATGATCTTTAGGAGTAAAATAATATTTTTCATCATAAATAATACGACCGTACTTGATTAGGTAAATATATGTAAAAGAAAAAAACTCTTGCGCTTACATTATCAATATCCATTATAAATATAAATTGTCATGGATAATAATATCCTTACGAAAAACGTACAACTTGGATTGATTTGATAGCGATGTTATTGAAATTTCTGGGCTTAAAGCTCATAATGGATTAATTTTGTCAAAATATAATGACTTTCTGGTGTGATTGATATTGTGTAGATTTAAAGTACGTACTCATCATACCAACTACGATATAAGTCTAGCTTTTCAAATCAAAACTCAAATTGCATGGCCCAAATTAACACACCAATAATTCCTCTTTTAATATGCTATTGTATTGTTCATTTATACTAATCCTAGGCAATGAATTTCAACCTCTAAGATATAATAGATATCGGAACTTCTATCAACCTTTATATATTGATGAACTAGTAGTGTGGGTTTCTTTCTTAATTAACTAACTATTAATTAACTATCTTTTTATGGGTTTGTCATTTATGTAACTACTTTAATTAACCTATTTACCAAAAAAAAAAAACTAGTTTAATTAAGCTGCTTATAACTCGTACACCTTGCATTTGGTTTACTAATTGATTAATTAATTACCACAAAAATAAAAAAGGAAGCTTATGGATTGATTTTGACGAAGTTATGGTTCTCGTTATATAAATGGCTATTAGCATAAGTTTCTAAATCGAATTAGGTTCCTAAATTTGACATATAAACCAAGTTGATTCAATTAAAAATTATAAAATTCCTTAATATGGAGAAGCAGCTAAGCTGAAGGAAAGCTAAACATAGTGTATTGGTCCCTAAGATTAATTAAAACAGTGAAACTTCTTTCATCGATCCCTTCCAAACCATAAACATCATCGACAAGACTAGCACGTATACATTGCGGGTCTAGACCGATTTGCCAAACTCAAAAAGCGCAAGTCAAATGATGTTTCACAATTAACGTACCAAACAAAAGGGTAATTAGCTTTCAGGTCAATATGGAGGAAAATTAGTGTCAAAAGGTATTGGCCAAAGCAAACTCCACGTGTTTACCAAAAAACAAAAACCAAACTCCACGTGGGATTTACATGCAAACTCCTTCTAGCTATGTTTACGTATGGTCTCTTACTTTGTTTTAGTATTTAAAAAAGTTCGAAGCACACAATCCAGACCGCATAGCGCAGTGGATTAGCGCGTTTGACTTCGGATCAAAAGGTCGTGGGTTCGACTCCCACTGTGGTCGGATTTGGTACTTAATTTTCCTTTTCATATGTGGGCCGGTGATCCATATTCTCTGGGCCTAATGGCTTTCGCTATTAATATAAGGGCTTTTATTTTTGGGCCTGTCTTTTTAGTGGCACCAGGAAAAGGCATTGATCTTGCTCTGTGATCCAAAAGCCGGGACTACTATTTTTAATTTTGTTATAAAATTAAATTCCTATATTTTATCATGAAAATAAATAACAATAAACTAATTGGAAAAACATTTTAAAAGTATCTAATATGAATTATCATAAAATAATAATCGAAAACACTTTTGCACAGCACTCACAAGTTACTCCACAAAACTAATTGATTTCAATAAACAAACTTAAGGGAGTAATTTTATAATTGAGCATGAATAGGCACCATTTTCATAGATTAACAAAATAAATTGAACTCTTTCTTGTAATTAATATTCTGTAAGAGTGTAATTTTATTATAATTTTGTGTGGGCTATTAAATAATGTCCAAGAAATGGAAAGGGATTGATCATTTAGGTTGATAATGAAAAAACAGTATTGAAAATATTGATGCAAAAGTGAAGCTTCCTTTTCAAGTAGGTATTAAAAAACACATTGGCTTTTCAATATCTTGTGCTACTGGGAATTGAAATGGATAGCATATCATTGATTTGCACATTGCTTTAATTTTGTTGTCTTTGGCTTCACGCAATTCCTCATTAGACTTTAGTTATGTATTACCAAAATAAAGAACAAATCCTTGTTAGTAATATTATAAGATCCAATTGTTAATTGTTTTTTTTTTTTAAAAGAAAAAATTGCATATCAAATCCACATAAAACTATTCATGAAAATTATCTTCCACTTACCAAAATCCTTTTCATTTGTTAACCTTGAGTATGCTACCATTTTAATGAAATGAAATGTAATGTATGGTGTGTGTACACTTCGTTTTATTAATTTATTATAGAATAAAATAAATTGATAAAACCTTTATTATTTTGAGCTTATGAAGTGTTAATAACGAATCTAATTTACATTATTTGGATCATAAATGCATATATTGTTTGAGTTGATTGGGTAGTTTTAATAAATTTGGGATGTCTAATGATATAAATAAGATAATAATAATAAATATTAATATGTGACTTAATTAATGCAATTCAAAATTAAAAAATTATTTGACATTACACAATAACATTGTAATTATAACAATAACCCCATTAACTGTTTTTCAAAGAAAATAGAATTTTCTCAAGCCTCTGCTTTCAGTGCCTCAACGACCATTTTTGTAGCTGGAAATGCTTGAACATTACGCTTGAAGTTTCGAAAGAAAAGCTTCAAAAATCTACAATTCCATATTGATTGGAATTTTTAATTGGCATTTTCAATCTTTGAAGCTCCAAAAGGCCGTAGTTTTTTCAAAGAAAAAAGGAGAGCACAGGGCATTTCTCCGAGCAAGCAAGCAAGCATGAAGCTACACAAGCAATCAAGCGTGAGACGGGACGAAGAGATCCCAACAGCCCCAACATCTCCGTACTCGCCCAAAACCTTCAAGCACCCCAGATCTCTCCCCAGATCCATCAACTACCTCTTCAAAGAACAGAGGCTTCTGTTTATCCTTGTGGGTATCTTGATTGGGTCCACGTTCTTCATCCTCCAGCCTACCCTTTCACGTATAGGCCCTTCCGAGTCCAATTCCGCCATACCCAGATCCTTTTCCACTGGTTCGACCACCGCGCATGATCAAGTTGCGTCGTATTCCAAGAGCAATTTCGGCTCCGGCAAGGTTGGGAGGATTCCGGTGGGTATCGGGAACCGTAGGTTGAGGATTGTGGTGACCGGTGGGGCTGGATTCGTGGGGAGTCACCTTGTGGACAAGCTCATCGCCAGAGGGAACGATGTGATTGTGATTGACAATTTCTTCACTGGGAGGAAAGACAATGTGGTTCATCATTTTGGGAATCCTCATTTCGAGCTTATTCGTCACGATGTCGTCGAGCCTATACTTTTAGAGGTGGATCAGATCTATCACTTGGCTTGCCCTGCATCACCGGTTCATTACAAGTATAATCCTGTCAAAACAATCATATCCTTTTTCAGTAATATAATTGCTTATCAGCCTGATTTTTGTGGATATTGTTTAGTCACTGTTAAATAGTTTAGTATGGGTTTGATTGAATATTTGCCATTTGGGTATTGTTTAATGTTGAATTTTAAAATCGATTGGAGATTCTTAACCTTGATATTTACAAGACAAATGTGATGGGTACCTTAAATATGTTGGGCCTTGCAAAGAGAATTGGGGCAAGGTTTCTGCTCACTAGCACAAGTGAGGTTTATGGCGATCCACTTGAGCATCCACAGAAGGAGACTTATTGGGGAAATGTAAATCCAATAGGTAAAAGTCCTTTTAAGAGTCTGTGTATTTGATGCATTATGTCTCGTATAGTTTAATATGTTGGTTCTTTATTCTTGAAAATGTATAGGTGAGAGAAGCTGCTATGATGAAGGAAAGCGCACAGCAGAAACTTTAGCTATGGACTATCATCGAGGTGCAGATGTTGAGGTAATTAATTGGAATGCTTGTCTGATATCATGATCAGTAGGCAGGAAAACATTTCATGACACTGCTATAATTCATAATAATAAATTAGTAATAGTTTCATATAGAGTTCATAGTAATAAATTAGTAATAGTATCATATAGAGTTCATAGTAATAAATTAGTAATAGTATCATATAGAATTTCATTTTTTATAAGAAGTTTTATATATGATTCATGTTTCCATCCTAGATATGCTATTTTGTATTAGAAAAGTGTTATTTCGTTGACCATGTTGTTTGCATTCTGTAAGACTGATAGGGAGTCAGAAAAATCAAAGTTTGTATATATTGTCCACTATATGTAATAAATTATATGTCATTAGCAGTTATTTAGCTGGCTTTTTGGGAAATTGTAAATGGTCAATTTGAGTATGATGCAGCTTTGGTTCTTAAACCTGCTAGATGATGTTAATTATTTCTGAAATTCCTTTGGATATACATCGTGGTTATTGGTATATTAGATAAATATTCCCTATGGTTTAAATTTGTTTGACATGTACCTTTAGGTTTCAGTTCATTACTAATACATAAATACCTAATGTAAGTTGTAATTTGGAGAATCTGATATATATATATATATATATATATATATATATATTATCAAAGGTTCCAATAATTAGGACTAAGATAGTTATATATGGTGAGTGTCTTTTGCTCCATTTAGGGTTCGAACTTGTAGCCTTGCAGCCTTGCAGAATTTAGTCCATGACTATTAGGGAAATGATTTCATTTATGTTTAATTTAAATGAGCTTTTGCCTTCAGGGAAAATAAAACATTTCATAGTTAACCAATACAGTTCACACCCATGTGTATCTCACTAAGGTCTAAGTGCCAGACTGCCAGTTTACATTTTAGTTGATTTTTAATCAAGCTTAAATTTATGGGAAATCCTTACATTCAAGGGTTGATAATCAAGATTTTGATTTTCTCTGTTTAATCATTCTCAGTCATAGTTAATTGATCTCCAAAAGGACTTAGTTAATTGATCTCAAAGAGAAGTTGGCTATGGCTATTCTCAGCTTGGACTTCTCCACTGTACTAGTAATTCACTGAAGCTTATGTAAATTTTTCTGGTGATTATCTTTCCATCCTTGAACTTGCTTTTCTTGTAATATCTTGCAGTTGCTGATATGGTTCAAATTGAGATGATTTGGTAGATTAATGACATTTAGACTAATGTAAGCCTGCTGTTTACAGGTGCGTATTGCTCGTATTTTCAATACATATGGTCCCCGTATGTGTTTAGATGATGGACGTGTTGTTAGCAACTTTGTTGCTCAGGTTAAAAGACTCAACTTTTTATTTTCTTAGTTTTTTTTCGCATTTCTTAAGTTGGTTGACTCCTGGAGTATGGGATACTTAAGCCATGTTTATCAGTGATAAGTTTTATTGACTATAGTAACTATGTTTTGTAGGCTATTCGCAAACAACCGTTGACAGTTTATGGTGATGGTAAACAAACACGAAGCTTCCAATATGTTTCTGACTTGGTATTGCAAAACTATTATCTTTGTGCTTTTCCATGATACCACTTTGCTATGACTAGACACTAGTACCTAAACTTTGTTTTCCATGTTTTCTTTTCCAAGTTTGAAATGCTTTAACAGACTACTAGAGGTGTATATAGGATATAATGCAAGCATGAAAGATCTCATGAGTGAATTCAAAACACCATTTAAATGCTTGAACATGAAATATAATTTTGTCTAAAAAGCAACATTGGATGGTCATTCGCTCATTCATTTGTGATGGTTTGTGCTAAGGAAAACTTCTAAATATACCAGCATAAATTGATAAGAGCCAAATAATAGTTGGTTTATTTTATTTTAGGTAGAGGAAGATTATCATATCATTAGACTCTAGCAATGATGATATGGGTAGCTATTCGGAATGATCTGTTTATTGGTTTCATAAAGAAAAGGACTTCTAATTGACACTGGTTGAAGTGATGTGGCAATGACTTAAACACTCTGTTGAATGACAGGTTAATGGATTGGTGGCGTTAATGGAAGGCGAACATGTGGGGCCTTTCAACCTTGGTAATCCAGGGGAGTTCACAATGCTTGAGCTAGCTGAGGTTTGTCTTCCCTGTAATCTCCTTTTTTTTTTTTTCCTTCTAAAATAGTTGCTTAGGAGGCCATCTTTGGAGTTAGAAAATGACATTGATTCTTTTCTTTCATGCTTTGTTATTTTCCTTTGTTTGCCTCTTTGCCTCTGTTTGTCCCATGATCCAACACTAATAGTTTAGTGCCCGTATGGTAACATTTAGATTTTTTTCTCATGAGTTGTTGTAATTTGCTTAGTTCAAAGGTTAATTAGAGTTTGTTATTGATAGTTAGATCACTTAATTAAGTATAAATTAAAGGAAAAAAGAAAAACACAAGCACCAAATGAAAACAGTTTGAAATGGTTTTTCATTTTCCTTCACATTTATAGTAAGATGAGAAGAATAATCAAACCTAACTAAACTCTGAACTAAGCAAATTGCATACAAGTCAAAGAGAAAAAACTAAAAACCAAAACAAAAAACGTTACCGACCAGGCACATAGATTTTTGTGAATCTGGCTCTTCTATTAAAGTACAAGTGAGAGAGAAAGAGAGAGGGGGGGGGGGGTGGAGTTCTATAGCAACTTGTTCATGTACCTCCCTGCATCTACAGGTTGTCAAAGAAACAATTGATCCAAGTGCTACTATCGAATTCAGACCAAATACTGCTGATGATCCGCATAAGAGGAAACCCGATATTGGCAAGGCAAAGGATCTACTAAACTGGGAGCCAAAGGTGTCACTCAGGGAGGGGCTCCCTCTTATGGTGAGTGATTTCCAGAACCGTATTTTGAATGAAGATGAAGGCAAAGGGCTCAAATAAAAGATGAAAGCACAGCCCATATGTATAGTATAAAAGGGCATTTCTGTATCTTATTGAATCCTTTACTATTGGCGATTATGGAAATTCTAGCAAATGCTACCCATAGGAAGATATAATTGTTGTTTATCCACATTTTGTGCTTGATTAGCACTAATTTGCAAATTTTGTCAAGTTTTGTGGAAGTTATTTTACCAACCTTTTTTTTGCACTGCATCATGGTTCCGGTCCTCTAGAAGATGTATATTTATTTTTTTATCATTATAGCTGGATGTTGCCCCTCGGGAAGTCTGGTTCTGATTGATAGACCATTTTCTACTTTCTTCACCATTTTTGCAATCCCAACCTTTCCTAAACACCTTTGCCGACCTATGACCTAGAAAATTTGTTTGTTTATGCTTATTCTTTTTTTCTTTTAAATGGGTAAATTGGGTTCTCAGTTTGGACACTTGGGTCTGGGACCATATCTATAAATTTTGAATGAAACGTAGTCATCTTTTTTCTTCTCCTTTCCCTGTCTTTTTTCTACGAGTTTGAGAGCTACTACTAACAACCCCAACATATCTAACTTTACATTTACTTCGTATCGACCTTTACTGAAAATATTACAGAGAAAAAAAAAAAAAAAAGGGGGAGGGCAAAGGAAAGAGGAAAAGAATAAACATGAAGGGTGTAGCTGGGAATGTAATTGTATGAATTTGTTTCTCATAAACAAACGCTTTCACGAGACTCACCTAATATTTAATAATAAAGCTAAATTACACCATGAGAACACTCTTAAGCATATTAGATTATTCTTCAAAATACAAAGATCAATAGCCCCACTTCTTCAAAATCACGTTGAGAAAAGAATGGCCTACGTAGAAGAGGTTGGGCAGCGAAAGACACACATAGAAAACCCTAAAAAATAAAATTAAAAAATTAAAGAATCGGTAGGGGTTGGGACTCTTAAATTGGGGTGGGCAAAGACATAAAGGAAGAAAAGGAAAAGAGAAAGAAAGCCATCACATAATTAAGCATCTGATTCCCGTAAAGGAGAATTTTCATTGAGTTTTATTTGGCTCTGTGTCTCATCCATCATCCACATTCCATACGACAGAAAATGGAAGAAAATATTCCAAATGGGTTTTACTTTTCTAGCAGCATTTGTTCCTTAGGAATCTAAATAATGTTATGTATGTATATTTATATATATATGTATATGCTTCATAAATATCCTCTGGAAAGCTCTTCTTTCTTGGTTATATATCTTTGTTCCATTGCTGGGTTTGTGATTTGCCATGCCAATATATAGCTACTCTCATTTTTCCTCCCCAATGACAAAAGAGAAAATTAAAAGAGGAAAAGGAAGACAATTATTTAGCCCCTACCCTGTAAAATATGATGAATGCCATCACATTGGTTCTCTGGGACCATCTATCTAGTTTTTGATCCACTTCCACCTACCACCCGGAGTGACATTTATTGAGGTTGGGGATGGACATTTACTGTGCACTACATGTTATTATGTGCATGGCAATGCAGGTTTAAAGAATACAGAATCCAATTAACAAACAGAGAAATTAATTAAGACTTTATCGCCATCATTTCTTTTTCCTTCATTAGAAATCTCGTAATTTAATGGCCATTGGACATAATTAAAATATTTTTGCTGCTTGTGAAATTGACTGCAGTTTGGAATTGCCTGATAAAATTCCAATAATATTGTTGATAAATTAGAGTTGGGTTATCTTTGATTCATACATATACATATCTATATGTGTGCGAAATGTATGTTTAGGTTTTCCCTTTGCACATTAGCAAAGACATGAAAATGAAAGTGACCCACCTCTGAAATGATCTCCAATTTTTTTAATGTAATAACAATGTTGTTGCACTCTATTTCATTATTTATTATTATTTTATATATATATAAATATTAGCAGAGCATGAATGTTGCTGGTGATATTAGCCGTTGGTGTGTCTCATGTGAGCATTATAAGCATTTGTTTTTGAAAAACTGAAGCTTGTGGACAGCTTGCAGTGTAAGTGTTTTAATGTCGTGAATATTATTTTTGCAGGGCATGCTCAGCAAGGCCAACAGGGCAAGCATTAATTTACAGTACCATGCAATTTAATTTATCCCTTTTTTTAATTTTTTTAATTGTGAAACAAAAATCATATAATAAGGCCAACGCATTTTATGGAAATGTCACGGGTGATTTCACAGTAATCCAAAACACAATGCCTGCGTTTACATATCTGATTTCAGATTTCTTATATGTAAATAAATAAATGTGTATTATTTGTGTTGGTCTTTGTGTTGTACATATGCTCCTTTCCCTCTACAAAACAATAAAAACTATAAATGAAATAGAGTGAGAGTGTGAATTATGAAATTAGACCAAGAACTCTTGTATGAAATTTCTCATAATTGTTTGTATGACAAAATGTAAGAAAGGTTAATGGAAAATCTCTTACAAGAAAATCCCAGAATGGAAATAATTTAGATTAATGATTTGAGTAAATATAAGAATTAAGATTAATGCTTACTTTTCTTTTACTTTTTTTTGGCATAAATTTGCTGGTGTTTTTACTTTAAAAAAAAAAAATGGTATGACAGTGCTTAATTGCTCATACAGTAATACAACACATAAGGAAGAAGAAAACAAAGACACTCATTAAAAACCATTGACAAGTTGGTTGTATCTACAGTAAACTCTAACAGTCACTTCTGCTGTAAATGCCCTTCACGTAAAATATAACATGAATTTTTTATATAAAAGGAAAATATTTTGAATTAAAAAAAAAAAAAGGTCCAGACCATTTGAGGTGGTCATTTATTTAATTAATTTTCTGAATTTTTATTTTAAAAATATGATTTTCACAATGCTTGTGCCTTGGTGTCTATGACACCGCATCAAATGTATGACAATCTGTTTTGTTTTTTTCTTTATTTTTCAAGTTTAATCTTTACTAAAAATATAAAAAGACAAAAAAACTGTAATATATATGAGATATTTGTCCCAGTGATAAATCATTTTGTCTTTTAACATAAGTTGATGAAATTCATTGAGTGGAGTGTTAAAAAAGGTAAAAGAAGACGACATAGGTGTGCAAGTCATTTGGCACATATTAAGGAGGCATAATTAAGTGAGGTTAATTATTATGGTTTTAGAAATCTCTCTGGTCTCTGTCTCTCTCAAAGAGTGAGTTTCAAGCTTAAAAGCACAAGCAGCAAAGCTGTAAAGAAGCTTTCTCTTCCTTTTATCACTCACATTTATGCTGATTCTCTCAACCACTAGTCTCTCTCTCTTGCTTTCTCTGTGTTTATCCGAATTGATAAAAACATGAAAGGTATAGATTTATTCTGTGCATCCCAAGCTTCAACGGCCATATGTATGAGCATGGATCAAGCTTCTTCATCATCGTCATCATCAATCATTCATGATCATGATCACGAACAGCTCGGCGGCCGAGCAATCGACCGCCACAATCCCATCATTCGTGATGCAAGAAGAATCAGTACTAGTGGCAGAGTTACTCTGCCTTCTGCTCCCTGCTCTTCTCAGTTACCTATCAATCCAAGACCTTATCACCAACTCCAAAAGACCAACATTAAGAAAAAGAGTAATTCTTCGTCCAAAGAAAACCATGATCATCAGAAGAGGAAGAGCACTAGTAGTTCTCGTGCCAAACCAGCAGAAGTAGCAGGTGATGATGATGATAATAGTAACATCAAGAAAAGCATTTCTACGCCGAGTGATGTTGTTGTTAGGAATAGGAAGCAGAGCTTTGGTGCTAAGGCAGTTGCTGATTTGTTTACTCCACCAGGGTCTTCAAGATACCTCTTGGGTGACTCTGGTGTGTACTTTGATGGGTTATCAGATTATCATCATGACCCAGTTTTGGCATTGGTTCCTTTTGGGAGCAACAATAAGCAAGACGACCAAGCCATTACTATTGCAAAAGACAAACATTCATCCTCTGCTTCTGATCAGTCCAAACCACCTTCTAATTCCAACCAGGTTTGTTTTGGTTTTGATTCTAATTAAAGACCATATCAATCTTATATTTTATAATTTTTCATGGAAATTATAGAGAAAAATCTTTAACTAGTTGGTGGACCTTCTGATACTAATCAATGGCAATTGATGGGTATGATTTTTTCTTCTTTTTTTTTTTCTTTGGAATTTGGTTCCAGGTTGTGGTGCTGAGGGTGTCCCTGCACTGCAAAGGCTGTGAAGGAAAAGTGAGGAAGCATCTATCCAGAATGAAAGGTACAAATTTACATGACCACCCACTTTATGCCAATTCTCATCTACTACTTATCAACACCCTTACTAATTCCTACTACCAACAAGGTAACCAATATGATCTATAATCAAACTATGTAATTCAATTTATTACTTGGTAATTAATTCATTGTTATCACTTCGTAATTTTTTATGGGAAATTTTATTTTTCCTCTCTTTTGGGTAGTGGGTTTAGAGTAGGAGCATTCCCTATACATGACTAATAGGGAGAGACAAAAGCTTCATCATTATATAGGATCTGTGCCACATATATCATAGGAATTTAGTAGTATACAATACGACAATTAGGCTCTGACAAGCGTATTAAGTTGTTATATATCACCAATCATGAATACTAGAATGGTTAGAAAGTAAACCCAACTGTGTATAATATCATCCCAATTTTGATACAACAATTTTTAACTTCTCCTTTTATTTATTTGAGTAGGAGTTTCTTCCTTCAACATAGATTTTGCAGCAAAGAAGGTGACAGTCGTTGGAGATGTAACACCATTGAGTGTCTTAGCGAGTGTATCGAAGGTGAAGACTGCGCAGTTATGGACATCGGCGGCGTCAGCAGCTAGTACTACTGCCACTGCCAACACAGAGAACAAGAAGTAGAAGAAGGTATTTGGAAGAGAGCAAAATGGAAAAATCATTTAAAATTTTTAACGTGAAAATTAGATACTAATCCTTGTGTAAATTCAACGTTGGAATGGATGGCTAAAACATAACCTTCTTTGTTTAGCAGGAAGTAAAGAAAAATTAATGTGTGAAACTTTTGTTTTCTACATTATTAGAAAAGAGTGAGATTAATTACTATATGCAGCTGTATTAGTAGATGCTCCATTCGGCTTGTCAATTCCCAATAACACTGCCATGCCTTTGTGCTTCCCAAACGTTTTCTTTATAATTTACCACAATTATTCCCGACGACAATGTTTTGGAAATCACAATATCCTGATTGTTGTTGGCTCAAGGACCATGTTCTTGGTTCTTGGTAATGTTTTCAATTTAAGAAATAACAATAAAAAAAGTTAGATGAATAAAAAGTAAAAAACATGGAACTTGTTATTTGGAAAACCTTCATTTTGAAGTAGGATGGATATAGTAGTGAGAGTCCTTACCTAAAAGGGTTATGTCAGCCTCACCAAACACAACCTAAAGTTGGGTAGTACTAATAGTTCTGATCAATTACTGGGGTTAAAACATGTGTGACAAATTGATAGGAGGAAAAAGGACAATTCCATTAAAATAGCCGTGCAGATCATAATCATAAAAAAGGAGAAGCAATTGAGATCACTAAGAAAATGATTGTTGAATGTTTATTTGAGTGGTTGAAGGAGATTAAAAGTGAGGGTAGGGATGAAAAGCCTAGTGGTTGATGATAAAATGGATCGTTTAGACAAACAAATGGTAGGCTCTAATTGGCATCAAATATTTGGTTTTAGGCAAAATGATAAGAATTTTCCAAGAGAGTTTGCCATATTTCAATCAGGAAAGAAGACAAAAGGACATCAAACTAGAAACCCACCATTTACTATAAAAACGTAGTGGACCAACGATCAGGGAAATTGAGTACACAGGGGTTGATTTTACATTGTGGTTTTTGAGAGCCAGCCATGGCAACAGCTAATTGATGTTGACCCAATGCAGAGGTCGCACATGCCACTAAATAAATAGGTAGCAGAGAGTATAAAAGATGTAAAATAGAGGTGAAAAATCAAAGGGTTGCGTAGCAAATAAAAGACACTATCAAATGGTAGGTCACTCTCCGACATAGGGTTTTAGAATAAAAAATTAATCAACAACCAATCACCAACTGCCTTGTTCACAATTAACTTGCAGAGTTCATCCAAAAGCAAATTTGCATAGTTGATGCTTTGTTACCAAACAAATTAAAGTATACATTCTGGGTCCTTCATGGACAGCCTAGTGACCAAAGTGCAATGACAACCAATTCCTGGGACATTATGAACTATCAAATACTATTTTTGTTATTGAGTTTATTTTTATGCTACTCACACAATCCATGCATCGAACCGTCCACATTTATCATGAATAATGTCCAAATTAACCCATAGTTTTTCATTAACCATTATTTAAAAATCTACTTTAACGTTGCTATAATTCCAATGGGATTCATAGCTTCATTACGAAATTACCACAACCTGATAATATAACTCATTTTCAAATTCTAGTCTTTAGCTCCAGTCTTTACGACCTAACCATTGTACAACAACATTTGTTTTCAGTTGCATAACTTGCTCGCTGTAGCAACCACTTTTGTAGTGTCCGCCGCCAAAACTCTAGAGGACGATGCATTTTCCTTTTTTCTTTTTTCTTTTTCTTTTTTTATTCACATTTCACTACAGATTTCTACTATTGTAATGTATTTTGTCTAATTATTGTTTGAAGCATATAATTCTCCTTTTTGTTATCCGTATTCTTTTAGTTCCCACAAGGAATATATATAGTCCATAAAGAGACTGGAGAGTTGGTGCAGGGCATACACAATTTTATAATTGACAGGTTTGTCTCTATTTCAAAGAAAGAATCCAACTCATTATTTGACGATTTTCTACCAAGTTTAACAGTTTCAAAATCTATGCCTCAGATGGGTTTATGTTGATGAACCATCCATGCGACTTACTAAAATTTTCCATTTTGTTGTAAAGATTTTGAACTGATTTTATTGATCCACTCATGAAAATTAACCATTTCATGGCTTCATGTACATACAATATTTAGGTTCCTAAAACCAAAAATAGCTTTGGCTGAAAATCTCTACACTACATAGCGACTAACTCTGCAACTAGATCATCTAACAACAATCTTTCAAATTCGCTACCTATTGTTTCGATGTTGTCGCCCATATCCAACCACTGTGATTCCTGTCCCAGCACTTTCGTCAATGTGTCTTTCTTCAAGTTCTTCTCTTGGTTTGTCAGCAACTGACGCAGACCATTTTGTAGAGCATCTTTAATCCATCTAGGACCTACCATTTTCCTCCCAGGCCTCACCCATGGAATTGGATCATTGAATTTCTGATAGATCTCTGAAATCCCCAAATTTATTCGGTCGAAGAGTAATCTCCTTTCAGACTTTGGCAAGGAAGTTTGTTCTTGGTACTTTTTCTCGAGTTCTTCGAACACCAAAAGACTCACAGGAAACTCTGAAGTGTGCCACGACGCCATGAACGTATTGGGGTCGGCATTATTCAAACCAGAATCATTTAAGACATCCATCATGTAGGAAGACTCCCAGCTCTCTTGTACCCTACATATTCCAGTTGCATCTGAAAGCCCAGATGATCCTTCACCAACATCTTCATCGCTTGAGATGAGCATTGGTCCCTCTGTGTATGATTCAGACTCCAACTTGAGCAGCTGAAGTTGCATACGAAGCCCTAACAACAGCAGAGATGACAAAAAGTAAAGCAATGGAACAAGAATTGGCCATAAAAAAACCAAAAGAAATAAAGGACTCCCATTTAAAAGGATATATATACATTAATATATAGCAGGCAACAAGGGATATGATCATCATTGTCAAACTCAAATTTGGATTTTAGAGTTCTTGTGTATCTAGCTCCCTTGATAAGGTAAAAATCCTATTTTTACAGACAAACAATCATGATAAAATCCTGGTACCCTGATTGATATGGGTATGAGGTCATAACTAGGTAGCAACTCTCGCAACTTTACAAAATCAGAACTACTTCCCTAATAAGGTACTTCGTACATAATAACATATCTAGGCTACAAAATCCTCCTTAATTGTAATTGATGGGACCATTGCTCATGGGAGAACTGGGACGTGATAGCAAGTAAAAACTCTTTACTCAATGTAAAGTGATTCAACTTCCAATAAGTTCTTTTGCTTAGAATGCTTTGTGAAATTGTTTCTTGATTTCTATTTCAAACCTAAACACCTGAATAGCTCAAATTCATAACTAATGCATCTGCTTCATGACTTTATGCAACTTGAATAAATATTTATGAAAGAAACAAAAGAGCATGTTTTGGAAGTGCTAAGAAGACCAATGTAAGGTGACAACAAAGACACAAGGCTGAGAAAAGATGCACTACACTACCAGTCAAAAGTTGATTTGCTCACATGCAGTAAAAAGACTTGGTACACAACTCCAATAAGATGAGGCACGAATTTCAATTAAGATGTAGTTGTATTTCCACTTCAACCTTAATATCTCAAATGCACAAATGCAAACGAGAAGGGCCTCATTTGAAAGTCAAGCAAGAATTTTGTGTTAAAATTGTTTAAAAAATATCCTCAAATGTAACCCAAAAGATAAACATTTTTCAAGGGCATTTTGGTAATAGTCCATTGAATTTCAATTCCTACAAGTAATCAAACACCTCAATGGAATAAGCCTCATTATCATTCTCATTCCAGACAGTTTAGTAAACACCTCAACAGAAGAAACCTCAGACTCATTCCAGACAGTTAAAAACCTCAATAGGAATCCTGTATTCTTATTATGATTCATTTCTAATTTCAGTTCCGTCTCATTTTCATTCCCAATTACTTAATCTTATAGGTTCCAAATATAGCGGAAAAAAATAATTAGGTACCTTGTAGATCGGCATTGAGACTCTCAAAGCATTCAGAACAAGATGACACGTCATCTACAAAAGGAACTTCCAGAACTGAAACAGGACTGGGCTGATCGGCCTCCTTAGAACTTGCAGGAGATCCTAATCCAGGTATAGAGTGTTGCAAGGGTACTGAACCTTCCTCAGGAAGCTGAATTGGTGGTTCCTGGAATATCATGAAATGTTAAGAACCAAAAACAATGTTGATGCAAAGTTTAAGTCCTAGTGCTTTCAAGTAGCATGAAATATAAGGAATTCCTTACAATAAGTAACAGTCACGTTTAGGTGCCACACATAATATCAGAAGGAATAATAGAATCTTGTAACTACTCATACAACGATTTTAAAATTTTAAGAATACTATGTGCAAGCAACAATGTTTTGAATAAGATGATGCAGTTATAAATAACAAATTCAGTTTCCCTTAGCTCATTGGATTGAAGAAATACAAATTTAAATCATTCAGAAATCAATTTGGGAAACTTAGAAACAAACCTGAGAATTTAAACCATCTTGGTCACCAGCATGGCAATCATCTGTCACCAACATACAAGCTGATAATTCTGGAAGGAGCTTATGAGGAGATTCAGCAGAAAAAGATGGATTCTCTTGTTCTAAATTCACTATACTTTCATGAAATAGACACGTATCTCTGGTATTAGTTTCCAATGGCATTAAGTTTGCAACATTCTGATCAGATAGATTACTCGCTTCACAGTTAGCCTTCAACTGATTTTTCCTTGTATGGTTTTTGAATGAAATGTCATTACTTTCCCTTATTGTGGACCGAGAAGATTTCTTATTCTTGGATCTTGAGTTTCTGTTGACACCTTCTTTCTTATCCAAACTACTGTTTACTGCCTTATTCCTTTCCCGCTTTAAAGCATCTTTTGGAATTACATACCTCTCATCACGAATCGTTTCACGGCGCATTACTGCTTTAGGACTTCCAGAGGCAGTAGATGAAGCAGGAAGAGATCTTGACCTCGTTAAATTTCTTACACATCCATCCTTCCAGCCATCCCTACTGCTGATACCCAAAGGTTCAACCCAACCAGCATGTTCATCATCACTAGCAAATTTGTTAGTAAATACTTCCTCACAACTCATACTATCCAAATGTGCCGACCTCATCTCCTTATCAGGAATAGAAAGCATATCAGCGAGTGTGCTTCCCCTGCTAACATCTCTCAAATTTTGGGACTTGTGAGTCATCTTCCACCTCTCTGATAGTCTTTTCTTTGCCTCTCTGCTCACAGATGATTCATTAGAACGAGATGAGGAAGGCCTGGATTGATTATTCAAGTCAAAGGAATATTTAGATGTCACTGACATCACCTCTGATTCATTTCCAGACATGCTACAAGAACTCTCATCCCCAGCATATCCTTTGAATGCAGACGATGTAATATTCATGGAACCACTACTAAAACTATTTCTCATTTGCCTAGTAATTTCCTTGGCAAGTTCTCTAGATTCTCTAGACTTATGCTTTGAAAGCCCCAAATTATGATGAAAGTTTTTCTTTCCTTCTAATCCTGTCTCCCAACCTTTAATATTTGGTATATCTATGTTTTTCCTACACTCCAACAGGGAAGTGTCTGAAGAACAAGGTGAAGAAATGGTCTTCGTAGCATTCAGCTCCTTCCCAAGATTTGGTTTGAGAACAACAATCCTTGTAGGGAGAATGGCCGACCCATCTCTCCCTTCTAACTGATTTTTAGTTGACTTGAGAGAATTTTGACTGCCATGGTAACTGCCAGAGTGGTTAGGAAGCCAATCACACTGCTTTTGAGGAGATGGAGTGCAATTCTTCCAAGGAGCTTCTCTTGCTGATTTACTGCCAAAGCGTGTTTTGTCATACTTTTGCACTTCTGACGACTTCATAGCTGCAACGCGGCCACAACGAGGTTGGGCTTGGGAAGTGGCACCTTGAAGATCATGAAGATGCTTTGTGAACAATGAGTCTGGTTGCTTAAGGAATTTCAGAAGAAGATCCTTGTTAGACTCCAAGATCTCAAGTGCATCGTGGAACTCCTTTGACTCCTGTAGCTTCTCATCAGTAGAAAGACGTTTGGCATCCATGAATTTCTGCCGGATGAAAGCCATCTCAGCATCAGTTAGCTTTGAGTTCCCAGTCCCTTGCGATGAATAAGTAGAACTACCTACCTTTGATGTTTCCAACACCTCAAACACATCCTTAAATTCTTGCTCCTCTTTTGAGCTCTTCCTAGAAGATCGTTGGCTGTAACACATGCTGCTTCTTTGACCTTTCTCTACAGATCTTGTACTATGGACATAACTTTCCGACATACCTTTTTGGTGTTTACAAGCAGACTGCTGAGGTGGCAATCCATCAAGACCCATCAGTCTGGCAATAACACTAGGCGACCTCCTTTTGGATTCAGATTCTTTCGCCATTTCCTTGGCTAATAAGTTTTTTATTGGAGTTCCAACCTTTTGTTTAGAAGATCTCCACCCTAATTCCAACGTAAGCTGCAATGGGGAAAAAGCATATGATCAAACTGTTAGTTTTGTAATTTGCACCCATTATAGATAAATGATAATTAGCTTCTCATTACACTAGTTAACTCTGTAATGTCATAACCAAATCAAACCATATAACCCAATTGACAAAAAGAAGAAAACCGGCGCACCGAGTCTTCATCTGTAGTACCACTACTGCATGAACTAGAATCAGATGCCAATTTTGGAAAGCTTCTTGGGTTTTGAACCTGCCGGTTTCCTGGAAATGAATTCCTAAACAACATTAGGACAAAAATTCCATGTGTAGACAAAATGGGAGATGGGAAATGGGAAAGATCTGCTTAAAGAAGTTCTCAAAAGAGGCCGTGAACAAAATCCAGCCCAAGGAAACAATCAGAGAACAGCATTAAAGCCGTAAAGTACAATGGAAACCAAGAAATTCTAATTGAATTTAACTTTTAAACTTAATGACATAGGCTAGATAGCAGTTAAAAAGGACTTTCCCTGTTTGAAAACCATCTTTCAACGGCAATGAAGGCATGGAAAATGGCAATGTTCTTAAAAGCAGCAAAAAGAAAAGGGAAAAAGAAAACTCTGGTGCAACAGCCGAAAAAGGATTTATTGTAGTCGCGAATAAATAAAAGAAAATGTTAAAAAAAAATAAAAGATAAAAAATAACCTAAAAGATGCACTGCAATTATATATCATCATTTTACAAGAATTCATAATGCAAATAAAAGAAATCATAGCCATACCACTATAGAAAGTCACAAAGCAATTCAAACACAACTTTAATAAAAAGCACCAGCAAAACAAAAATTTAGGCTATTTGATGTTCCCTACATTGGACATACCAGTGGAAAGAAATAATTATAAAAAATAAAAAGACAGAAAACAAAATAAAAAACAAAAAACAAAGAAGAAGAAGAAGAAGAGAAAAGCACGTAATTTAATGGGAAAAAAAAGAATACTTATGGCCTGAAATTCCTGGGGAAAAAGATAATACTGCAAAATTCCTTTCTTTTTCCATCATTAGAAAACAACAATATAAAGTGAGTCAAATTCAACAGTTTAAATTTTAATTTTTTTTCTTTTCTCCCAAAATGGAAACAAAAAGAATATTTCGATTCCGTTATTTCGAATTTCCTAAGCTCTGTGAACCAGTGGCGCCATTTAGCAGCTACGAAAACGTTGGAAAATAAAACAAAATTTCTCAAAATCTTGGATTTTCTTATCGTGTGGACTTTAATTCCAATCAGATACTAAAAATCTTTTCAACAATAATTAAGAAAAAAAAACAACAAAATAACAGAATCGGAAACTTGAAACTCAGTTTCATTTCAAGCTTCCTCAGTTTTCTCGGCAACCAAAAAGAAACATTTAAAAAAGAAAAACTCAGACCTTTTTCGAAAGCTCGTTCCTTAGAGACGGAGGTCCGATCAGCAATGCTCTCAACCTTGGACCTCTGAGGCCGAAAATGTTCCATCCTCACTCATCAAAAAACTCCTCTAACAAATAATGAAAAACAACACCTTTGAAAAAAGAAAAGCGTAATGCAGAAGTAAATCTAGATCGCAGACTCTGTAAAGAAGCAAGCGAGAGGAAAGCCACTGGAGACGAAGGATCCGAGAAGCTCACTCACAGCCTAAAAGCCCTACAAAAAAAACCTCCTTGCTCGGCCCTAGGAGAATCTCACAGACCACCAGATCTTGAAGACAGACAGAGTGAGAGAGAGAGAGAGAGAGAGAGTGCATGTTAGAGATAGAGAGAGAAAGCGGTGCACTAATTTGCTTGTTTAGCTTAGCATCGCTGAAACGGAGAGAGAGACAGAGAGAGAGTCACAGAGGCGGGCATTAAAGAGAGAGGTTCCGTTAGAAGCATGGAGATGAAAGAGAGAGAGTGAGACAGAGGGAAGCTGAGAGCGAAGGTGGTGGGGTTTTTGTTTTTTGAACTTTCAAAATACACCATCTACAACTCACAAATACACCCACACTCTCCACGTGTCCTTTTCCTGTGACGCCGCGTCTGTCTCCTGCTTTCTTATCAGGCCCCTCCGCTCAGCTCCCTCTGCTTTCATTTTTGTTTTCTACAAAATTAATAATAAATCTTAGCTATATATATATATATATATATTTACCAAAAATAAATCTTCTAAAAATTATTTAAATAGTAATAATAATAATAATATATTTATCATATGATCCAAAAAGAAGCTTTTTCATTAAGTGAATAAATGCTTCTGCATAAGTACATAAAAATTTTAACATCTTTCCTAATTACTATCTAAAGCATTAATTCTACACTAATATGTAAAATCATATATAATCTTGTATGTATCGCCAAGATTGAATTCAACTCCATGGATTATAATGGCAGTTTACATCCAACACGACAGGTTATGGCTTTCGTGGGGTCAGTATCATGGTTTAATTAACTTTTAAATACTATTGTAATTATTGCGTTGGTTGTTGTTTGGGATATTTATATATTTATGTTGAATTAACTTGGTCACTAGACTCTCTTGAGTAGCGCACGACATGCATGCATATTAAAAATCGATTTTGAGTTTGCGTTAACAAGTGAACAACATATAGAGTAAGTTTGAAACTTGACAGGTTTGTCAAAATTTCAACAGTGATG
Source organism: Rhamnella rubrinervis (assembly GCA_007844105.2). Taxonomy (NCBI): domain Eukaryota; kingdom Viridiplantae; phylum Streptophyta; class Magnoliopsida; order Rosales; family Rhamnaceae; genus Rhamnella; species Rhamnella rubrinervis. Next base: position 17,189,860 of record CM017583.2, on the reverse strand, counting down.
ACACGAAGGAAAAAGACACAGACCAAACAAAGGTACATAGTGAAGAATCTTTTAGATTTTGAAAAGCCAGTAATAGCGTTGCATTTTTTATTTTTTGCTTTCATTAGTGTTGCATTATTGATCAGCTATGGAGATGGAGGAGCTAGGGAGGCTAAAGTAATATCTGGCAGGTATATATATATATATATATAGGTTATATAGGTTAAATTCTTCTGGTTTTTTATTTTTCTTATTGCTTTGCTTGTAAGGGGAAATGTGAAGTTGACGCAACCTTTTGTATTTTGTTTGGGGTTGTAAGTAGGTGAGACAATAAAAGGTCACTGGGATTTGTGTCCCTAGCTAGCCATGGAAATATACATATACATATATAGGTCTAGTTGACCCCTAAGAATTTATTTTGTTCCTGTTCTTCAAACCCTTGTAAAACAAGGGGTTAGTTTTGGTGGGTACAAGGGGAAGTCATATTTCATGAAATTGGGAATATTATAAGGTACAGCTTTCATCTTCATGGATGTCGATATATATATATATATATGTGTTTGTGTATAGCTTTGTCTATATATAATATATATGTATCATTGCCCTTAGCATTTAATTACAGCAATTCCTCCTGAATTGAAGGAAGACCAATCTTACCATGCGGAGCATATAATAACTCAAATTCTATCATACTGGCTAGCTAAGCTACTTGATTTTCTTTAAGCTTGTAATGGAAGCAATAAGCTATGAAGAGCCATAATTGGGTGGTTTGATTGTTGGGATTCTTCTTTGCACAATGATCAGTTCAAATAGTAGCAATCCTTCACTACATCAAAATTATTAACCATAAATTGTATAACCAATTCAATAATTTTTATATATATATATACACACACACAACACCACTCTTGCAAGAATTAAGATTGAGTGACTTCTCTACATATACATATTAATTCCTTGTCCTTGTGGGATAAGTTACCATATATAGAAGAAATGGGCAAAATTAAGCTTTTATTTTTGTCGATAACAAGTGATGGTGCCACTAACAAGTGCGGCATGTGCACCCACATTTATCGGCATGATTTGCTTGGGGAGCTAAATTATTTTTGTGTATGGAACCAAAACAAAGAAAAGCATCATAGACTAGGAAGCAATGTTGTCTCCGATCCCTACCATAAAGTTATAAATTAAAAATAAAAGCTAACTTGTCCATTGCATCACAATGGTAAGGGTATTCTCTGATTAGCAAAAATAAAAATAAAAATAGTCATAAAATGATGAGGATGTTTCTTCCTATAATCTCCTAGTTAGGTAGCATAATTTGAACTTTGATGTTGCGAGATTGTTCTATAATTATGAAAAGCAAAAGGTACAAAAAAAAAAAACTACATTTGACTACTAAAGTGATTTTAATTAGGTCCCAAATCAACATTAATCTTAACTTTAATTTGAATGGCTCTGATTGATTCACTGATAACCTTTGACAATTAAATGCCCTTTAATTAATATTTTAATACCATAAAAATATGCCATAGCTACTTACGTATTGTCCACCACTTTTGGATAGTTCTGTCTTCTTGATTTCCTTAAGAGATGTTGGAAAGTTACCAAACCCAAAGGGCTATGGCTCTTTGGAGATCCAGTTATTATTTATGCTACTTAATTAATGGCATGCCAAAGTAACATATTATTATAATCTGGACCAAAGTCATACTAGTTTGAAACCTTTGGTTAATTTAGAATTTTCAATAACCATTCAGTAAAACTTTACAAATTAATTAGTCGTCACGAATCACAAAATATATATATATATATATATATATATATACAATTTTGTAAAATTGTATGATTAGGTGGTACATGCATCTCTTAATATTAAATTTATATTCTAATTAATAATAACATGGATTTTATATTTAGAGAGAGAGCTTCTAGAAAGAGTCTATGTACGTATATGAATAAAAATTTTGGTCAAAAAGATTGAAGAAGCTGCGTCTAAAGTTTAATTTGGTCACATTATTACATGAAAAAAAAAACTACTATGCCTTAAAAAATAATAATAATAAGACTATGCCTAGGCGTTTGATTAGACAAATGGCATAGGAGCTACAAGTACGCTCCCTCTCACCACTACAATTTATTTTACCCCATTAGATTTCCATTTCATCCGTACAATCATCAATGAAACGCTCCCATATTTTCAATATATAAAGATGAATAGTTATTCTTTCTTCTTCCTTTTTTCTTTTTATTTTGAAAAGTTGAATCGAATTCAATTTGAATGATTTGGAGCAATATAATGGACCTAACTTGGATCAAATTGGCCAAGTCTATTTTTGTGATTTTGGAACCCAATGTACTCCACGATTGCTAACATCTAGTTCATAGCTTGTAACTTAAAAATTACAAATATAAAATTGACCGTCAAATTTGTAATCAAACAGAACTAGTCATCCAGCACTCCAGCCTGGCTTAGTCCAACTCATTTAATTAAAAAGGTTCCCTAACTGATCGGACCCAAATGTCCAACAATGCTGTGGTAGACCAACTTATTTTTATTTATTTATTCCTTTATTTTACAAGTTTAATAGCAGCTTCGTTACCTCGTCCAGCTAATTTAACTAGATCAAGTTAATGTGGTTAGCATAGGTGCTTTTTCCCATGAAAATATGGCTAACAAAACAAAGCAATGATGATGATTATTGAAATTGCACAACAATTTCATAATATGCAGTTTCATTCATATATATCGCATGCAAGCCTTTTTAAAGGCAATGCTAATTAGTTTCAAGCTACATGCGTATAGTAAGACCTTTTCCTAAATAAACATGCAGGTGCACAATCTTATAGAAGAGCGTATGGTATATTTAATATGAGCAAGAAAGAAATAGGTGCAAGGAGGCCCTCTTCAAGCATGCTGATATGATAATATCAAACCCATCATTACCTCACAGGTTTCCCTACATATACCAACCACTAGCTATACATATAAACACTTCTATATGCTAATATAAAGTTGATGAAAAGTAGCTAGGTTTTGTATGGAAGGAGCTAGAGAAAGAGAATGAGGAGTTCTTTCAAGCCTATGCAATGAGAAAGGAAGGTACTAAAGAGCTAGAGAAATGAATCCTATGCAATGAAAAAGGAAGGTACTAAAGTGCTAGAGAAATGAATGTATTCTAACTAGCTAGGTTTTGTATAATTGCAGTGTGGAAGGCGCCAAGGAAAGAGAACCAGCTCTTTGAGGCCCATGCAAAGATAAAGGAAGGTGCTAAAGAGTCGGGGATGGAGATCACAGGGCTAAGGATTATCCACAAACATATGCTTTCTGATTCTTCCAAAAACCAGAAATGCATAGATTATCGCACTAAAAACTCATCCTCGGCAACATGAACACCCCTACTACCACCATATGTGACGTCTCATACGCATAGATTAAGACCACATCACTAACAAGTTCATATGAATTGCTGAGCTATTGAATTCAGTATGGATTGTAGATTAAAGAAGTCCATATGCTATAAACACTTTATTCACCTGAACATACATGTGCGCATACATGTATTTGTAAACCACAAGTCAGTGACAGTCAATCGTAGTGAATTAACCTTTGCACAATGTGGTAGGTATAAAAGAAGGGAAGTAGAAAGGATATGAATGTACATTATATCCTTGTACCAACTAAAAATTATTGGAATATACATACATACATATATACATATATACACACACATCTATGTTTGTATATATACAGGGCCTGAAAGGATTAAAGTACAAAGTAATTCAGAAAGTGGTTATCGATAAATCACAAAAACAACATGCTGGCAGATTCAGCCAGAGCTAGAATAGGTCAAACTCAAATTCTTACTTCCTAGATCAGTTATATAATGAGACCAATAAGGTGTATCCATAATTTGGGTACTAGATGTATAAGATATGAGGGTTTTCTAAATATATTAGTAATACACATGTAAAACAGATATCTTTATAAATTTGACTTTGCAACAAAAATGTCTCTTACATTGTACCAAATACAGCAAAAAAGCTTAGATCATAAATACTCAAAGTACATTCACCAAGTTCTGATCTGTACGTACAATTAAATAATTATTTCGATTACCATAAGAAATTCAGTAAAAACATCTAATTATTTAACCAAGACACGTATTTCGCACAACCCTCACATAATGCTGCAGAAAGGAAACAGATGTAGCAACTTTTTTGCATCAAAGTATAATATTTTCCTCATTAATATCTTCTATTTAAACTATAGACAGAAGATTGTAATTCAGCTCTACATTGACTTTCAATGATTCACTTGCAAAACACCAAGCTACAAAATCTAAGCAGAACTAAGGACTATCCACTAATATCTAAAAGTAGGGAAAACTTACTGCAGAAATTTAAAAAACATTCCTTTCAGACCTTTGAACCAGCTTTTTCCATATCAACTTTCTGTGAAAAGATCTTCGTTGCAAACATGTTATCGTCAAAGTACTCTTTATAAGGATGATTCTTCGGAACAAGTCTCCGGAACTTCTCGAATTGTTTCTCTGCTTCTTTCTTCTTCCTTAGCAGTGTGTATATGATTCCTTGACACAAATACGGCCTGAAATCCCTAGGTTCCTCCTTCACAAGTTCCTGATAAAGCTTCAAAGCATCCATATAATTCGATTCCATCACTCTAATTTGAGCAATTAAGAGCTTGAAGTCTCTAACATCCGATTTCTTTTTCTCCTTCTCGCACCGCTGCATTGCTTCCTCGACCCTCTTCAATACATCCTTCAATTTCCCAGCAGATTGCGATACCACCATTACTAGGCCATGATAAGCTTCAACACGAAATGGGTCTTTCGCCAAAATACCTTCGAACTCAGCTCTGGCCAGTTCCAGCTCTCCCATGTAGCAATGAATGTTAGCTTTCAGCAATGGCCATTCAAAATCACTGGGTTCGACCTCGATCAACCGGTCCAACACTTCTACCGCTTCCGATAGCTTATGAGCTTTGATCCTGACCTCCATGAGGGACCGAAGAGCTTCGGGATCATCAGGATTACGACTCAAATGCTCCTCAATGAGTCTCTCTTTTTCCTCGTATCGTACATTCTCCGTCGAATCGTTGCTGGTCTCCACCGTAGCGGGTGCAACCGGTGCGGCTACAGCTGATTTGTGGTGGAACCGCATGAAGAAGAAAGCAACGGCAGCTACGGTGGCGACGGTGGTCTTGATAAGCGGCGAGGCAAGAGGGTTAAAGGTCGGGAAGAGTGATGGTTTAGGGTTCTGGCGTACATAACGAAGTGGTTCGGAAGAAGGTGACGATGACGAGGCACTGATGGACGATAATTTAAACGGTGATGATGCAGAAGATGATGGGATCCTGAAGGAGGAAATGGGTTTGGGGAATGGTAGACGGTGAGGATTAAGCGAGAGCTGAAGGGGTTGGCACCGGTGCTGGAGTTTAGCAATGGACTCCATGGCTCTGAGAGAGAGAGAGAGGAGGGGTTAGGTCTAAAACCCTGGAGGTGTACGATTGGAGCGTGCAAGGGGGAAGAAGAGTTCAAAACTCAGGGGAATATGCCGGTGGGTCTAAACGACGACGTATGAGAGGAAAAACTTAAAATACTATAAATATTATTCGCATTTTATCTTAAATTATCCTTTCATTCTTCTTTATTATAATTTAAATCACCTAATAATAATAATAATAATAAAATTATTATTAGATGCAAACCAAACCAAACGACGGCCAAATTAATAATAATGTTTTTATTAATAATGTATTTGATTAAGTAAAAATATATATATATATAAGAAGAATAATAAATATTTTTAAGAATAGACGTTGGGCTTCAATGTTGCAAGCTATGATTGGGCCATGAGCATTCTTTACATTTTTTTGGGTCGTAATTGGTCTATGGGCTTTGACTGAGATCCTTATCACATGATTCCATACCACAACCCAGCCCATTCCCTACCTAATCATATTCGAATAGTGTATACAGATTGATAGTATTGCAAAATTCGCTCAATTTATTTATTTTGTGGTATGAATATTCTAAAATGTGATTATCTTTTATGTAATTAGTAATTACCTCCATTTTTTTGGCTCATTTTTCGTATAAATTATTAAGTGAGACATCTAATCTTAAGTTAGAGATATTCAAATGAAAACAATTGCCATATTGCATTGAGAGGACAATATTGTTAGATACTTAGATCAGTTATATTTTTAAAATGCTCTTATTGTTTCATGAATCATAATGTAGTGTTGGAAAAAGAGAAAAAGGAAAAAAGAAAACATTTTCTTTGTTTTGCCATTTAAGTAGGAATCAAATCTCTTTGTTTTGCCATTTAAGTATAATTACAAATAAAAATTTGTTATCCAAAAAAAGAATGAAACTAATTGTAGGACGTATCCTATGGAAAGTACCCACTACATAACATGTGGTTACCGAATACAGAAATAAAATCATATATCATTCATGCATGCATGCATGAAGATAAAGTAGTTGGTCACCAACACAATCAATGATTAATCAATTAAGCATAAATTACAAGGCGCACAGATTCTAATATTAATTTGGAGGAATTGGAATTTCAATACTTGTAAGTTGATTCAATTCTTCATGCTCAAAGATATCTTGCTTCGTGTTGGGTGGTCTTGGACTATATCTTTCTTTTTATTTGGATAAAAGTCTTGGACTATATCTGTACATGCATGCGCTATTCTTATTCTCTACTAAGTGCGAGAATCTGAGTCTTTCACGAGGGCCTTTCTTTCAATTTCGACCTATAATTATGTGCCACCTGCATCAACAAAAACAAGTCTATTATTTCTTACGTAACCACGAAATATATATATATATATATACACACTACAAATAGAATAGAGCTCCATGAAGTTATGTGATCACAATCGTAAAAATGAAGGTGTATATATAAATCAACAAGCAATGGTACGTCGTCCCTCAGAATAAACTTAGACGCGGCCTTCACTTTGTGTTGCCCGGCCAAAAGAGAATGAAATTAAACAACATGTAGCAAATCACAAATTTCAATCCTTTTCCAATCACACACCTTATAATGATCTCCAAATGCTTCAGTATAAATGATTGTCCAGAAACTACACCAACCAAATTCGGCTGGACCACGCACTACCAATCGCTCAACAACTGGAGCATTACACAACAAATACTCAACGTACACCTTTTCCACTAAGTCGCTCACACCAGACTTCAAAGAAAGCACTTTGAGGGACTTAAACCCTTAACCCACAATAGCAATTCTCCAGTTCATGCCTTTAAAGTGTTGTGCTACTTTGAGCTAAAATACAAAGCCAATTATCTTAATTGATTAACTCATGCCTTTCTAGTGTTGTGCTACTCATACCAAACTTAATCCACTTATATATGCATGCAAAAATTATGCTTGTGAGTTACAAAGAAACACAGGAGGTTTGGACGGCGACGTGCACTTGGTGTTTATTTTAATCAATTACATGTGTACACTTAAGGGCCATTGATAAAATGTAAACATCAACAACAATGCATGAACAAAAAAGAAAAACATTAACCAACAACTAGAATATGAATATGAGTACATGTTTGAAACTTTAGGGCCAGTGATAGTTATTTTCCTGGTAAATGTGAACCATCATATAAGTACGTACTCATCCTCCAAGATATTAGAATCACCAAAACTCAATAACAAGGCAAAAGCAAATTAATTAAGGGACAGTAAAATTTATCATCTTTGAATAAGCAAGCAAAAAATTAAATACTAACACCCTCTAAACATAAATAATTAGATAGATATGGTATTTATATAATCATGCAAAAGCACAGCTAGTTCATATCTCTCTCTTCGCAAAACAATAAAATTGAAATGATCAATCAGGGGACTTCCCTCTGTAAGAATACTGAAATTTGGAACAATAAAATGACAGAGACTCATTTTTCTCGAAAAGTCACACAGCTTCCATCGTAAAATACAAGACCGTAAAACTATCACTCTCTCTAAATTGAAGCAAACTTAATTAATAAACTAAAAAAAATCAAATGGTGACCATGCATTCCAATATTTGGTCCACAGTACTAAGGCTCTCTCTCTCTCTTAATTTTTTTTTTCTCAAAAATAAGTAAATTAATAAATTCCCTGTCTCCCCACCCCTACTTCAATCATTGACAACATTCATTGCATAAAATTATAACAAACAAATATCTGTCAATTCTCGCATCAAATAAATTTTGAAGATATTACATTTGATTCAATTAATTTCGTAATAATAAATTCACATACTACAGACAGACTGTGCACCCCCCAACTAGGTACAGAGGGGCGTTGCCACGTGTTTGCAACGTGTTGTGAACTCCATGCACATTCCCATCCACGTTCGCACACGCAGTCACGCTTCCCAATTATACTTGCTAACTTACTACAATGGACATATGATTCCCCGGATACGACGTCGTAGTAGACTGCTTGTTGTTTTTATTCGATGTCTTCCCCATCCACGCATTAATTTACGTAGAAAATAACAAAGCAAGAGGCTCTAAATTGCCTTAAGCAAACAAAAACATCGTTCTCCGAATAAAGAAAAACCAAGTCATGGGGTATTTGTATTGGAAGAATCAGAGAGCATCTTCTGGATCCTTTGCTCTTTCTCTGCACCAGTGATCTCTTTGCCTAATTCCCTTCTCTTTTCGTAATCTTCAAAGAACTCTTTGTTCACTTTCTCTAGCTCTTTCCACACTGCACCAGTTGTACACACACAAACATCCAGTTGAAGTACTTTCATAAACTTTATACACATGCAAATATATACAATACATATTCATATATAGATAGGTACTAGGTAGGTAGGTAGGTAGGTAGGTAGATCACCTGTGGAGGTAATGACGGGTTTGATATTTGCATGCTTGAGGAGGGCTTCCATGCACTCTTCCTTGCTCATCTTGAAAACCAAACACTCCTCTATCAAGTGGTGTACCTGTTGAATATATTAAATCCATAGGATCATGATCCTACCTATCATCCAAATCAAAATCATAGTTACATGGAAAAACTTCAATAACTCGAAGCTTAATTAGCTTACCATGTGAATATATGAAGCAGATGAGTCACCCATGTCCTTTTGTAACTTGTAGCAAAGAAGCAGTTCTTGTTTCTTGTGTATATATTTATAAGATGTATATGCTACCTAACTAGCTCTTAAGCAGCGATCAAGGCCTTAGCTAGCTCTTAAGCAGCGATCAAGGCCTTATATCAATTACAATACGAACCCATAGACTTTAGCAGCAAAAAGAATCTGAAATATCAAAGAAAGAAACTACGAGAAAAAGATGAGAATACAGAGAGAGAGAGAGTAATTCAGAAAGTTGGTGGGAACTGATCGATCAAGAAAGCCAAAAACGGTGGAAATATGGAGAGGTTAAAGCTAAAGTGGATTAAATAGGATTATTTATTCTACGAAATGTCAAAAAAAAAAATTAAAAAAATAAAGCGTGATGTCATATGGGGATGTGGGGTCCCAATTCCCACGTGGGAGGAGGACGATGATTGGGCGAGAGAGGATTAGAGGAGATTCTATTAAGCAGCCTCGTTTGTCTCTTACGTGGCCACTAAATCATTCTCCACGTGACGCGTGGGCTCCACCATGCGTCACTCCTCAATAAAAAAACACAAACACATTGTTTTTAATTTGTTTCGCTTTTAAGAAAGAGAACCGAAGACTAAATTTGTCTGAGGTGTGCACCACCTTATACGCCGCCCACACTGCCTCACCAGCAATTTGGGCCCCACCCCCCGTAAGCCAGCGGCCTCTGTTGCTGCCGTTGCGTCCTCGCCCACTCTACCTTCGACTCACTGCGCCCATCACGTCCCGCCACGTTACACGAGCCCCAATAGTTTTTGAACCTTTTAAATTTGATTTACAGCAAAAAAAATTTATTGGTTAATATTTTATAAGAAGATCAATATCACATGCAAATGTTCATGAATTTTTGTCTTATATGAAGCTTTCCAATTTATATTTGCTCTAAAATTCTCTTTTGTCACTGTTTGGTTTTGTTGTTGGTGGGGCCAGTGGGCCTAATAATAGTATTCCATTTACAATAATAAAATGGAGAAACTCCTCAAAGTATTAATACATGTCCTCTTTTCTCTATTTGGACATCCAAATTGCAAATATATATATATATATATATACACACACACACACCCTATTCGACTTAGATGTGTAGGTCACTTTGCCTTAGGATAAGGATGAGATCCAAATTAAAGTTAAATGTTTCATTCATTTATAAGGAGAGGCAATTTGAGGAATTGCAGAGAGCAATAGAACCACCACATCGCATTGTCATCACTTTGATCGGTTAAAGTCAATTACTGAAACAATCTTTAAATCTAAAGGCACTATCCGGCTTATACTTTTCTTTTTTAAAAAAAAATGGTTTAAAATTTTGCTTTGGGGTTCATAAAATAATAATTATCAGTGCAATTACAGCTAGAGTCGATGATGACATGACATGGTGTATGTTTTCGTGTTTGACAAAATTAAATATGATCCCCTTTTTTTTTATTATTATTATTATTATTATTATATTACCCAGGTGTGGTTTAATAGTAAATGACTTATATTTCTAAATTAAATCGAGTACCAAAACAAAACTTCATGGTAATTTGGGTCCCTTCAAAACATGAATGTGAATGCCACCGTTGATTCACTCTCTCTTGCCTTCTTATTTTAAGAAAATAAATTCCTCAAGAGTATAATTAACTAGACATTTTGCAGCAACATCATGATCACCCTTTGCCTAAAATCAAATGAGCAGAGAAAAAAAACCAGAGAGGTGGGTAACTGGGTATAAAGAATAATGTTTTAATAGAGCTAGTTGTGTAGATGATCAGAGTCTAAAATGTGATCCACAATCCCACAAAAGACACGACACAGAAGTATTTATACACACACACACATATATATATAAACATATCTCATTCCCATTTTGGCATTTACTAAATTTTAGAAATTTGATCATGACTTCAACAAATCTCATCCCACATCTATGCTTTTCTTGACTAAAATGTTTTATTTATCTTATTTCATTTTACATTTTTGGATACAAAGAACTAATGAGAGAGACGGAGGCCTACTTTGTCTGTTTACAGACAGAGGAAGGCTCTACACAAAGTATGGGAATCCAACAGTAGGACATGTGATTGATTTTTGGCGGACTATGATTGTTACTGTAGTTCGTAGTCATTTGTCTTTGTTATTTGTGGTGCTCTTTTCCTATTTTGTATTCTATAATTTAATAATTCTGGGCATCTATTTTTTTCTCCTTTTTTGGTCCAGTCATTCGGGTCACACATGATTGATGTGATCCATAAAATATGGTCGATCGGGGCTCCGAATGATCTTCCTTCAACAGTAAAAATCTGCAACCACTACTAACAAAACCATCAGTAATGGACAACCGCGTAAAAATTACTACGTATAATGCACATGGTGTTGGTCCTTCACGGTTTACTTTCTATTTTTCTTTCAAGTCCTCCTTGTTAGTTTCATAGAGGTATTAATTATCAATAACAATAATAATAAATTAGATTACTGCAATGTGTTGTTTTATATTTTTAGATAGTTGCCAATTAAAAATATACAAATCAAAGCGGTGTAGGAAGCTTTTTTTCTTTTTAATGGAATGCATATGATAAAGACTATATAGCATGTAGAAATTGAAAATTGATGAAGATTGAGATATTTTACAAGTGGTAGCCACCCCTTCTCATATCTCTTGTGAAAAAGGGGTGTCTCAGTGCTTCCCTTGCCTTCAGTCTCTCTGTTGGCTCATACCGTAAGAGCCCTTGCAATAAATCTATCAAATCTCCACCAGAGTGATCCACATGCTGCATTATCAGGTTCTGCCCACACACACAATATTTATCAAATTTTGTATTTTAAATTCTCCATTGTGAATGTTAAGACTTAAGGACATATATATATATATATATATATATATATAGTTGTTCAATCATTACCGGCAGACGAGGCAATTTCCAAACTGCCTTCATGCTTTCTCTTGAAGTTGCACCATCAGGCCAGTCCAACCGTGCACCCCTCCGGAAATATTTCTCAGAGCGTCGGCTGAGAGGACGAACAGGTTCAAATGTAAAAATATAGGAACTTCATCCCACATAAGGAAACTGGAAAACTAGAATGTACAGCCATTACAATCACAAGGCTTACTCAGCTCTAAGCGCCATATGATGGGGTAATGGTCCCAAAACCCTCTCCATCATGGCAAGATGCTCCAGGTTTTCATGTGTCTGAAAAAGGGCCTCGCCCTGTTCAAAGACAAATAAAGATATAATTAGCAGTTCCATAGTTCTGATTCCTCAATAAAACATGGAAATATTGAAGGTTCTAACATTTTAATAAAGCACCTATTCAGATTGCGGTAAACTACAAGAAAAAGGATCTTCATATCTCAAGGGCATTTGTTTTCAGAAATATTCAAATTTAATTATGGACTTTTCACTTTATATGGTAGAATAAATACCTAAAATCAGTATTTATAATAGAAAATTGTTGAAGAAATTGAAGCAACTGCTTATGAAGATAGGTAGCCATATAGGCAGCTGCAAGGTACTTACAGAGCAAAGTTCCACTAGTATGCAACCCACACTCCATAAATCACAAGGGTAGTTCCACCCAAGGCCTACAAAAAACATAAGAGTTATTTCTCCAAGAAGCAGTTTATAATACGCAATGAGGAGACTTACAGGCAATTATGCTTACCCAATATAACCTCAGGAGCACGATAATGGCGTGTTGACACTACGTAATTATGATCCTGATGTTCAAATGTTGTACTCCCAAAATCAATGAGTTTAATGGCACTTGACTTGGGCAGGTTCTTAAAATAGGAGCCATCTTTCGTGGAACGTGACAGGAACTTCATTGTGGTCAAGACAGAACAGGAAAGAGAAAGAGTCAGAATACCTTTTGAACTCAATCAATTATCAAACGGATGAGGTTCAAAAAAATCTTCAGATCCAATTAAAAACCTATAACACTTCTTATACTAAAAATGCATACATATTGTAAAAAAAAAAAACAGGTACTTTTGCATGAAATTATTAATATATTAATATATTAATCTTATAGCATGGTGACCATAGTTATGAATGGACTAGATAATATTACTACAATATTTTTACCTGTTAAGTATTAACTAAGTTTTAAATAACCATAATATGAAAATGCAACATTAGGTAGGTGAAAACCCTCTCCCCAAACACAATACTTAAACTACATAAACCAAACATAACAGACCAAGAGCATCACCTCGGAATACCCTACCTTATAATCTGGCACCTTTATGTACTCCGCAGAAACAAGAAGAATGTTTTCTGGCTTTAGATCAGTGTGGATTAGCCGTAAGTCATGCATAACTGCCAACATAAACAAGTCAACAAAAAGTTAGAATTTATTATCATTGTCATCATCAGCAAAAGCTAGCACAATAATATATACGTATATATTGCATTTGAAAATTGGTGAACCAATCAATCTGGAAATGAAACCAAACATCCACACCAAAATCTCAGCTTTACTTTTAAAACTGTTTAGCATCAAACTGAAAGATTTTATCTGTTTATTTCAGTAAAAGTTTCGATACGTATCAATTTGAAAGAATCTAGATATAATGGTGCAAGAATTGTCCACACACATGCTACAGACTCCAAAAGTTGTCTTCCAAGCTCCCGAACAAGATCAATGGGAAAAGAACGGTAGCTATTTTTGCGAAGAAAATCGTATAAGCTTGGTCCAAGCTTCTCAAACACCTGTTGAAACCATTTAAATTCATCCGCAAGTTTTTTAACTCACAGAATATTCAGCATGAAGGGGCATTCACTGCCTCCTTCAAATGAATCAAATCAGAAGTACCAATAGATACTTACAATACAAATATGATTACGATAGTCAAACCAATTCCGTATTTGCACACAACTGCAAAGAATAAAATCACTTATACCAATATCACTTTGAATTACAGCCAATATGAGAAGACAAAATGAATAAAATATCCTTACCGAGTGCCACCAATATCATGCCTGGATAGCCTTTGTAGGACATCAATTTCAATCATGGCAGCTTCGCGATACTTGTTAATGGAACGAACAATTTTGATAGCTACAACTTCCTTCTTTTCATTGTCTAAACATTCCAAGACTTGACCGAAAGTCCCTGTTAAAGTTACAATTTGAAGAATCCACAATACAAATTAGTGTCACATTTGCAAATATATCAACTAAAAAGCCAAATCATTTGAAAAACATATCAAGCCCTTCTCCAAGAAGATAAATAAAATGTACCAACCTTCACCCATTTTGCCGAGAATCCTGTCTGCAATAATATGGACAAAAGATGACAGCAAACACATCATGAGTATCCACAATGGAAAAAATAAACAAAAAACGCAAGGCCAAATCATTCAAAATTAACAACAGAATTGAAGGCAGACATGTACGCTAGGATGCCTGATTCTGTAACAATGTTCACAATAACACCAGCTAATACATAAAAAAGTGAACAAAGAACAAAAAGAAGGTGCTTAACTATAACATAATGGTAAATCGTCCACTTTTTTAAGATAGATTAAAGTTGAAAGTCTGTAAACTATATGTCACAGAGCCTACCAACCAACAAGATGCCTAATTGTGACTGTATAAACGAAATTGAACCACAAATTTCAATATTTGTTTCACTTTAGCAACAAATTATTGATGAAGTAGCCGCTATTCAAGTGTTTATTATATAGATTACCCAATTATGGAGCCTCAACTACAAAGACACATCCAGAATATCATTAAAAAATAAAGTAAATAAATAATCCAATAAGATAATAACCACTATACATGTAATATGGGTCAGTAGTCGCTACAAAGTTTTCTTATCACAAAAGAAAGAGCTGAGCTATATTTTAAAATGGTCGAAGAGTCTTACAGCGAGGGGTTAAATTTTCCCCAATGGCAAACACATAATGGCCATCTTTATCATCAGGTCGCCAAGGAGGTGAACCATTTCGAGGCAGTCCCCTGTAAAACATAGATGAATACGCGTAATCTGGGATGGCTCCATTTCCAAACTCCTGGCCGCAATATATCGCTGGAAGGACCTACAAAGCGAGTTAATCATTACTACACAATAACATAGTGGTCATTTCAAATATCATTGTAAAATAAAATCCGGAAAAGAACTAGCCACAAGCTATTCAATGGAAATATTCCAAAATTAATGAAACCACATAAAGATTGAAACTTTCAACTTCCCACATAAAAATTTCACTGATCAATAATGGAAAAAGGTCCTTTAATAAAAAAAAACAAAGTTTCGCACCATTAAGCAACTTACAGATCTTCATTTTCAAAGAAAATACATGACTACGACAACCTTATTCAGATTCCACTTAATTGATAAAATGTAAAACAAAATTTAGCTTTAACAATCACTAATCATATAAAAAATCAAAATTTTATTAGGCTAGAAATATATATATATTTCTTTTTGTGAGTAAATAAGCACACAGAAAGGAAAATTCAAATCAAATAACCGTTGAATTCCATGGAATATCAGTGTGTGTATGCATGTAGAGAGGTATACACCTTGGGAGGTGGAAGAGGAGGTGGCATATCCCACGTTAATCGAGGTCTCTTTCTAGGTCGCTTATCCATGTTCTTGTGTGGAAATTCCATCATCCGCTGCGTCTCCATTCTATCTATTTTCTCTGGAATTCTTTTCCCTCTTGGCGACGAGCTGAATTTGCAGAGAATGATCGAAGATTTCAACCAGCCCACAGATTCTTATCCTGATCTATAACCACCCAAAAATAAAAATATATATATATATATTTTTTTTTTACGCGAAATTGAGAATTCGAAAAGATTATCTTTTACGTATAAAAATCAAATTCCCCAAAAAAAAGAAAAAATTGAAACTGAGAAATGTTTGAAGCTCTGTAACCCAAGCTTGGAAGTAGCCCAGATCTGAAGCTGATCCAATGGCGGAGCCAACCGTGGTTAAAGGTTCGGATTGGGTTACCTGGGAGTGGTGGTGGGTCGTCTAACCATGGTTACAAGTCTGGGTGGGTCCCACGGGGACGCAGTGTCGTTGCCTAGGAGGGACCCGTGAGGCTTTCTCATCATCATCATCCTTACCTTTTATGAGACGCGTGTACACAGTCGGGGCCCACCGAGTTTTCTTTTTCGGTTTATTTATTTATTCGTTTTAATTATTAAATATAATTTACGCTTGGAACGCAGGCCTATGACCCAATTGTCGCTCAAACTCATATTATTTAAGGCCCAAATGGCCCACACCACTTCACACACAAATTTATTACTGTTATTGTTACTTCATAATTTTTTTCACATGATACCTTTAATTTTTTATTCTTTTGAAGAATCGAGATATGTTTAATTCAAATGATCAAAACTCTGAAAAAAGAAAATTTAAACAATTAACGAAATGTTTATTTTACATCATACCATAGTTCAGACTAGCATCATCTACACCAAAAAGAAAAAAAAAATACAAAAGTAACATTTATAATTATTTAAAACAAAAAATTAATGGAAAAGAATTAAAATCAGATTCATAAAGATGACCAAGTGTATCACTTGCAAGGTTTTTGTCCACCTCCAAATCATATTTAGGCTTTCTAAGACTCTGCAAAAACATAGTAATTGGAGAGTTCGTTCTCCTTTAAACTCTCAATGCAAGAGCTCAAAACCATGTAGATTTGGTCCTTGTGTGGATGATTTCTATCCCCAGTAACAAAGACGTGAACTTTGTTTCTGATCTCAATCCAACTACAACCTGGAACCCTCTTCATTCCCTTCTCTTTCATTTCTCTTCTAATTACTGAAACTCTCTGCCATCTACCAGCTGCAGAGTGTGCATTGGACAGCATCACATACGATGACACATCTTCAGGGTCCAAACCCAGGATTTTTTTCGCTGCAAGCTCTCCTAAATCAACGTTTGAGTGTATCTGACAGCCATTAAGCAAAGCTTTCCAAAACCCAATTCCTGGATCAAAAGGCAAATCTTTTATGAACTCCTCAGCTTGTGTAAAACGTCCAGAGCGTGAGAGTAAATCAACCATACAAGCATAGTGCTCTGGCTTTAGTATGCTTGGGTGCTCAAGTTTTGCTCTGTGAAAGTAGGAATAGCCCTGGTCGACAAGGCCACTATGATTACATGCCCATAATAAGCCTAGAAGTGTGACACTATTAGGTTCACAGCCTGATCTCTGCATCCTTTGGAAAAAGCTTATAGCTTCTTGTCCTTTCCCATTTTGAGCATAACCACATATCACAGCATTCCAAGAAACAATATTTTTTCCATTCCAAGTTTGTTGAAGACTAAGAGACTATCTTCCATGCTTCCACATTTTGCATAGAAGCTTATAAGAGAATTGCCAACAAAGACATCAAGCTTATTACCCAAGAACTTAACAGCACAGGCATGAAAACCTCTGCCCAAACCTAGTGCTGCTATATTGGCAGTTGCAGTGATGGCACAAGGAAAAGAAGAATGGTTGGGGATCAAACCTGCTTTAAGCATCTCAATGAAAAGATTCACAGCCTCTTCATTGTGACCTGTCTGGCTATACCCACCAATCATTGCATTCCAAGAAACAATATTTCTCTCTGGCATTGCTCTAAAAAGCTGAAAAGCCTCTTCAACCCTGTCCTTTTCAGGTACCCACATATCAAAGTCGTGTAAGAAACAACATTCGGATTGTTGGTATCTTCAAAAGCTCTTTGGGCATTCTCGATGCTACTCAACTTACCATAAAAATCCAACAGTGCAGTTCCTACAAAGACATTTCGATGCAAACCTATCTTTGTTGCACATGCATGAAGTTGCTTTCCTATGTGAATGTGTCCCAGCTCAGTTGATGAGTGAACTACAGTCCCAAATGTGAACTCATTGGGTCTGATATCTGCCACTAACATTCTTGAAAATAGATAGACAGCCTCTTCATTGCGGTTACGCCGAGCAAATTGGCCAATTATGGCTGTGGCCGAAACCACACCCAGGTCGGACAATTCATCGAACAATTTGCAAGCATCCAAGAAAGGATTTGATTGAGAGCAAGGCGTTGAAACAGGTTGTGGTTGAGCAGCTGAACTTCCTTGTTTAAGGGCACTATGGTTTCCTTTCTGGGATTGAACAAGGAGGGAACAAGCTGAACTGTGAGTTTTCCTATGTACGAGTAGTTGGAAAAACGAGATGAGTTTCATGTGCGAGTTTGAGCGGGCACTATTGAAGCAGAGTTACCCATGCATGTGGGCATTGGCTAGTGTTGGGTAGTTTTGCGTACTGTATAGAGTCATTTGACCCCAAAAGGAATAAAGCTATATGGACTAGTAATGCTATTTGTGTGGTACAAATATTTTCAAAGAAGCTGTAAAATGCCTATATATGCTTCTTCTTGTTTGTTGAGTTGGTCATTGGCTTTGACCTTTTTAGGTCTTATAGACTCTTAGTTGGTCAATGAATAATCTTTCTTAACAAACAGAAAACAAAAATGAACTAAGCCCTCATTTTGATATTTATAGAAGTAAAAGAAAGTGAAAGATACAAATTATAAGCAGGATCTAAAAAAAACAAATTAACAAATAAAATGCGCATTCCTTTATTTGAAAGAAACATATATAGTTAATGTACTCTTAGTTCGAAGGAACATTCAAAACATCTATTCCTAAACCAACACTAAATAAACCAAGAGAAATTACCAATTATTAAATAACATTTATACCAAAAACAATGAGTGGTACTGCTTTTTCCACTGGTAGGTAGACGAAGGAAAAAGCATATATTATTTACTACTGCGATTTCATTGTAAAGCCTGTAGCTAGCTAGGGATTCCCAATTTAGATTTGGAAGTTAATCAAGTCTGGGTTACTCATACCACCACCATTAAAAAAATAAGAGGAAGCAGAGCCACGAGCAAAGTCATCATGATACATAGTTGAAGAAGAAGATGATGGTACAACCGGAAGTACTACATCATGATAATGATGATCAGGAATAATATTATTAATATTCTCATAATCAATAAGTGATATTGGTCCACTCTTCACTGACTTGGGTACAGCTAACGCAGCTTTCTTGTTTTCCAAGTAACTAGAAATAGGTGGAGGATTTTGCCTACGCGGCGGGGCTGCCGTGGCTGTGGAGGAGTGGACTCATCAAGAAGCGTCTTAAGCAATGGCCCAGCTGCTTGAACAGCCTGCTTGAGCTTTCCTTTCTCTGGTAATGGTTTCTGTGCGGATTTAACATATAGATTATCTATTTGCATGTTGTAGTAGCTGTCTAGTACTGTGGATGTTAATTCTATGTGATCATTGACTGATAACAACCTCTGCAACTGTTCTTTTGCTTCATCTCTTTCTTTCCAAGCTTTCTTCAATAGGTCGACTAATTTGTGCATGGTTTGCTCATTTTCAACTGCCTTCTTTTCTGACACCATTAGTGCTGATTCTTTTTCCATCATCATCCACATTAGATTTCTTTTCAGCTGCGTAATGTACTGTAATGTACACAATCTCACCAGAGATCAGACAAGAGCTAGCAATTGTGTGTGTATATATATAATTACTAACAGTGTGTCTATATATGCAAGTACTATAGGTTTTTTTCTCATCCAACAATTAAACACATAAAAAATCACATAGATTTAGAAATGACTATGATCAAACTAAATAGCTTTTCGCCAGATAATAACCAGAAGCGTTTTTTCAAAACATAAAGAACTTGTTGAAATTAATGTTCGCCAATATATATATATATATAAGCTATTGAAATGTAAAATATATACATATAAATTAAGGTCCAATGGCATTATTCATACATTCATCTCCAAAAACGCAGAAATTATTATAACCTTCATAAAAATGTCGTCGTCCCAAATCAAAACTATATCTCTTATTACCACCATTTTTTTCCCAGATTCGTTCGTTTTAGCCATTTTATCAAATTCAGAAACCTACTGTGCATGCATATGCGCGTTTTCAGCAGAAACAAACAAAAAACAAATAGATTGTTAATTATTTTCCTGCTATTAAATTAACATATATACATATGATCTAATTAAACCATCAGCATTATTTATGAGCCCCTTTTGCTTTCAATCTCCACGGATATTACAAAGCAATTCTTACGGTCATCATATAAAATCCAATCAATAATTTGCACAAAATTGTCACTCATCAAGGCATAATGATATCTTAAAAATAAGACATCCCCTGGAAATTAAAATATAAACTCTTTCACAAATTAAATATAAAAAGTGAAAGCTAATTATTTTTTTTAGAGAGAGATAAAAAGTTACCCACCTCTTGGTGACCCAGCATAGGCTGCATTTTGCTTTCTCTTACACAAAACAGAAACACTACACAGCTGCGTTTTAACAAAAAGGATTAGCAGAAAGAGTACATAACATTTATAAGAGGCTTAACTATAAAAAGTAAAACCCAAATGATGAAATTAATTAAAAAAAAATGAAAATGGCACTTATTTAAACAAAAAAAAAACTTAAAAATGGAAGTTTGAAAATGGCTGTGCTGGTCTACCAATCGCTAAAGTGTACAAGAATTTCCAAAAAAAAATAATAATAAATTAAATGAATAAAATAAAAATAGAAAATTTCCATATATTATTGCAAACCATATATAAAAAGACTCGTGCACATCTTTTATTCTTGTGTGGTGGAATAATTTCCAACTAATATCTTCCGTGGTTAATGGGATTTGATCGTCCCCTCCCAAAAATATTATTCACCTCCCTCTTTTGCTAATTGTCAATGAGAAATTAACTGACTAATGCTTGGTTTCTTTATTGTTACCAAATAATGCACTTGATTATAATCCAAACTTGCCTAATCTTATGGGGGTGTATTGGACGGAATTAATCCTCTGAAGAATTACTTAATTTGAGAAAATAAATAAATAATAAGGAAGCTCAACCCATAAATTTATAAAAATCGCAAAAAAAAAATGGCTGACTCAACTTCCGGTGACATTCCAGCCAGTTTACCTAAAAAGAATAATTCTATATTGTAAAATGCAAATATTTATGAATATTTTATATTAATATATTTACTACAAAAATTTTATTGAGGAGAGCTTGTAGAAATACAAGTTTCATAAACAAACCGCAAAAATTCCATTCTAAATATAGAAAGTTCGAAACAGTTGGGATTTTCTGGAGATTACTAATTCATGGTGTGGCAAGAACAGAACAAATGCACGTCTCCACAAACCCAATTCTAAAAAATTCAAGTACATTTTACATAAAGAAAATTTCCATGAATCAGAGGGCCACAGATCCGTAGAACGCCACTTCAGCTGGGCCTGTCATGTACACATGGTTGTCTTCCTCCCTCCATTCAATCTGCAATGGTCCTCCCGGAAGATCCACCGTGCAATTCTATGTCCACGACAACACAAGAAAAACAACAAGCAAATGAATGGGGAGGAAAGAAATCCAAAGCTTTGCAGGCTACTAAACAAAGTTCCAGAGTAACAAACTACCACGTAGAAAATGGAAATAGATTCCTTTCCATGTCAAGAATACACATTCAAGTACGACATGCAAAAACTTACCCTCCCAGCACGGCCCTCGAGAACAGCTGCAACAACTGTCGCACAAGCACCAGTTCCGCAGGCCAATGTTGCTCCTACAATTAACCCTTTAACTTAAGCTTCCATGTCAAATGATTGAATATACAAGGTAAACATCATGACTTAGTTCATTTTCATATAAGAACAAACCTGCCCCACGCTCCCAGACACGCATTTTAAGGTGTGAAGGAGTTAAAACTTGCACAAATTCTGCCAATCAAATCCAATTAGATAAATGAATATCATGTTATACGTGAGAAACGATAAGAAAATACATGTTATAATGCAGTAGATAGTAATAGAACCCAAATTCAGTGGATGGCAACGCAAAAAGGTTCCAAAGCCATGAAGTTACACATAGCTTGCAATAAGTTCTTAGAATCAATTTGTAAGTTTAACATGCAAGTTCGACAAATTAAGACAGATAGGCACAGGTTCATAGCACACCAACTGTAAAATCAAATACCAGCTTACTATCAAATACCTGATTTTCAACTCATTTGACCAGAAACTCAAACCAACAATAAACCTAATAAAACTATTTCAAATAGAAAAAAGGTTGGACTCCAGAGTGAAATTAATGTGATCATAATGGTTATATTGCTATGTAAAAACTGAATCACAATGTTCCTAGAATCACTATTGACAATACAAGCTTACCCAAAAAGTAAAACTTAAAAGGGAGAGTATATCTAACAAACTTACAAGGGAAAGAAAAACCAAACTGCTTCCAATATTGATTAAAAATATATATCATGGATAGGTTAATTCAAACCTGTATTGGTTCGTGCCTGGAAGACCTCATGACGCTCAAATTTGGGTCCAATTTCGGATAACTTGAGTTCATCAACATGCAAATTCTGCAAAAGTATAAGCACACAGCATATTAGAATTTTCATAACAGAAGTGAACAAGAAGTCCCAAGTTATTCTATTAACATGTACCTGGCTTCCTTTTGTACCAAAAGTTACACAATGAGGATTTCCCATGCTAACACAAGTCACATTCCAGGTTACTCCATCCACATCTAGATCTGACTTAACAACAGATTGATCTTTATTTGCAGGTAGTTTTGTAGGCACGTCTGATGCTTTAAGTATTGGTTCACCCATATCAACTCTAACCTGAAATTAAGTGAGAATGAAAACTCAAAACTTAAAAGTCATAAAAATGAATCTCAGCCTAATATATTTGGCTAACTTGCTAGATAGGGTATAAAAGACATACCTGCCCATCATCCTGAATTTCTGGTACAATTAAACCAGCACCAGTGTGTACAGTAAAACTGAGATTACGAGAACATATAGACATTGTCAAACTGAGTCAAAAGAGACCGCCTTAAAAAACTAAAGAAATAAAGGTGGAAAAAGAAATCATTTCCTATTGCAAATATTATTAAATAGCTATAAATTCTTCTTCCAAAATTAATATTTTGTGCAAAGAATGTTTTCCTTCATGTCAGTAACAAATTTTACAGAAGTTAACAAACATGACAAGTCACCTGCAGAGAGCATTAATTTAGCAATGACTGTTAAAAAACAGAAATATCATAATAAAAGTCAGCTTATCCAACCTTTGCCTTCCATGCAAGTTCTCAAGCTCAGTGACGAATCGAGCAAAGCATCGCACTCCGTTACCACACATCTAGACAAATAATATCTAGTATCAAATTTTCTGAAATTAAACAATTGAGAAGCATACTTGGCTGCCACAAGGATGGGGCACCTATGGCCATTATCCTAGGAATTTATACATCTAATATAATTAGATAACTGAGTCAAAGGCATAACATTTGAAGAAGCATATACTGGAAAAAATAATTCAAAGGCATAAAATTTGAAGAAGCAAAAAAATAATTTAGAGGCATAAAAATTTGAAGAAGCATACTACTGGAATATGCATTGTGGGAAAATTTAAGTCACCTCAGGCTCGCTACCATCAGAATTGAAAATTCTCATAGTGTAATCAGTGCCATTGATACCCGGCATTACAAAGATTACGCCATCAGCACCAATCCCAAAGTTTCGATCACACAGCTTCACAGCTTGCTCCAGAGTGATCTTAGGCTCTGAAGAATCTCTATTATCAACCTATAACACAAAACCAATAAGAAATTGAAAGAAAATGATCAACATGAAACGGATAAAGAGCACAACTTCTCTTTGTTCAAGTATCTTACAATTCGAATCAAGCTCATTTAAAGTATTGAATGCAACAGTGAAGAAACTAGCTCTGAGCAAACAAACAGAGGGATTTACCAGGATGAAGTCGTTGCCGAGGCCGTGGTACTTGACAAAATGAAGGAAGCCCTTTCTCTATGATCCAGAAAAGAAACCGTTGGCGATGCCTTCTCGGTGGCTTCGAGTTTCATGAAAACGAAGCTGAAACGTGAAGATTAGGACTTCTCGAAGTGGCGGTCCTGCTCTGAGAAAATTCAGCTGCGGAGTCGGAGAAGAACACCGGAGAAGACTAATGGAGGTGAGAGAGCGCCGAGCTTGGGATGTGAGAGGCACTGAAATGGTGGCATCTTTGGCCATGGCTTTGACCCTCAAACAGTGTCTCTCTCTCTCTCTCTCGCTCTCTCTCTCCCCACTCGCAGACAAAGCAAACCAAGTCGGAGCCAGCGGTTGTTTTATTTGTCGGACTGCAACAGAACCTGGGCCAGAGGCCACTTAGGCCTACTAAGCCCAAGGCCCAAACAAATTGAATGGGTTATTACGACAGCGTTTCATCTGAAAACTACAAGCTCATTGTCATTTCAGAATGATTGTTTTATTCAAAGTTTTTTTCTCCTCCTTATATTATTGATTTATTCATCACCTACAAAGCTATAAAAATTCTCACCCTACTAATCAAATAAAACAGTAATTAATAAAATTTATATTTTGATCCCATTAAAAAAAAAATGAAAATTAACATTCTCTTCAGCATTTTGACATTTTACCTCCCAACTTGCAGTGCCTAAAGAAAAGAAAAATCAAAATGGAAGCGGTAATAAATTATGACAGATAATTTCTTTATTAGACACAAAACCCAAAGTAGTTTAATTTGTACACATTTATTCATAGTATCATCCTTTAAACATGCAAAGTACATTATACAGTTTCAGATTTCCGAGAAAGAGTTGACTGTCTTGAACCCATGATTCTCTGGAAGAGGTCCATTTCCCGGTCGGATTGAAATAATCACCTCCAGACCTGAAAGAAAGTTGCAGAGCTACTACTTCAGATATCAATCTCCAAAAAAATAAATAAATAAATAAAAACGACCAAGCTTTACTTTTCCTAACCTGAAGAAAATCAATAAAAGCTACCTGCACCCTTTGCTGCTACAGCTTCTTGAAAGACATCCGTTACAAATAAAATCTCTGATGGCTTATCAACTCCAACTGACTCTGTTATTTCAACATAACTCCTTGTTTCTCTTTTGTTCCTGAAGAAACAGAGAGATAGAGAGAGGACGATTTAGATTTGAAATGATATGGAAAGTAGCAAGCAAATTACAAGGAGAAAGCAAAAAAAATAAAATGTATGTTTGAGATACAATGCGTACCCCACTGTGGTGTCGAAAAATCCGGATAAATATTTTCTTAGATCCCCGTAGTTTGTTTTGCCAAATATAAGCCTTTGTGCCAACCTGCTGCCACTCGAGTAAATGTACACCTGCAGCAGCCCAAATTGAGAGTTACTAAGACATGTCTTTCACGGGTGTTCACTGCTTGGCTAATGTAGAATTTGTATTCAACGAACAAAACTTTATGTTACAATTCCCTCCCACAAGTTATGTTGTTCAGTTATCAACGTAATAAGTGGATAAGGATGAAGGAAAGAACAAATTACCTTTATTCCCGAATTATGCCATCTTTCAAGAGCTTCTGGTACATCCTCAAAGACCACACCTTCCAATTCGTTGTTTTCATACCCAGTTCGCCATATATGACCCTACATAACCAAAAGTCAACGGTATCCTTAAGAAAGGCTACATATCCAGAGAGCCCCTTCTGAATTTAGTTTTGCTTACTTGCAATTGTTTCAAGGCAGTGATCTTCCTATCAGCCTTTATCATTGCTTCAACATTAGCAACCAGAGCTGCAATAACCTCTTCTTTCCCTGCATGCTCAGGAGGGATTGGAACAGCACCATTGACACCTTTTTCTAGGTCTTCTTGAACCTGCAACAAGGATACCAGAAGTTATAATGTCCATATAGACAAAACTTTAAAGTACAAACATATTGAAACTTTGTATAGAAAACACTCCTGAACAAAAGTCTTACTTGGGAGCGAAGCAACTTTATATCAGCTTGGGTTTCTGCAGTCTCATATGTTGCAGACAAATGCCTCCCAACATTATTCCGAGCATATGGAAAGAGAACATCGCTAACAAATGATATAGGAGTAGTAGTTCCCTCAATGTCAAGAACAACGCATCTCTGCAACAGAAAAAGAAAGGGATCTACTTTTATCTTTAAAATAAAAGAATGATACACTGAAATATTGCACTCAAAACTAAAGCTTATTAAAATAATTACTAAAACTAAAAGAACAGGAAACCAGGGACAATTCCAGAACCCTGATAATGAAACTTCAAGGAGGAGAAAAGTACAGATGATTACAACACCTGAGTAATAACTAATTCAAACTCACCCACGATGGCTCAAATTTATGATTTGAATCTGCAGTCACTGCCTTGACAGATATGTTTCGATTCCCACAACTTCCTAAAACTCCATTGACATTCTGAATAGGACCATGGTCTGGTGTAGTCGAGTCTAGGCCAAACTGATGAAGTTTTATGGCAGCATCAAAGAGATAGTGATAACATTCAGCCTGAAAGCATAAATACCCAGTTGAGAAAGCATATTAAAACAACCTTTAAACCTAACATCATAAGGATCCCCATCTCTTGGAAGCAGCATGAAATCCATTCAAGAATTGACACTGCATTTAAAATTTATAAAGAGTTGATGTTATCTATGTTTTAAGGTGGAAAAGTTAAATCCCAATATTTTCTATTACCAAATTTTTGTCCTAGAGATGCTGCTGAGATTCATAGGTTGCAGTTTGTTAGACATTATATTTGGGCAATCATATGGAGCACAAACTTCTTCAGTCTTAGCAGTAAGGAAAAACAAGTGTGATAAACTACACAAAACCCTTGTCTTGGAGATATACAAGGGGATTTTGGGGGGGCCATATTTAGTTTCAAGAAGAGCAAGTGGAAACTTAACATAACTAATCACTAATAATACACACCTGAGTCTTGGCATTGATCCATGAATCTCCCCATATATAGACGCCATGGTTGCGAACAAGCACAGCAGTAGTTTTCGGATAGGCTTCAATCTGCAGAACAAAAAGAAAAGCAAAAATATTTTGAAGAACATAAAAAGTGAGATACTAAACATAAGTTACATAACCAGGTAGATAAAGTATTCATGAAGTTCAGGAAAAATATCTTATGTTTCAGCTGGTGGAAATAAAAACTTCTCAGAAGTGGAAATTATTTTCAAGATTGAATAATTCAAGTTAAACCAATCTAGTGATTAGTATAAATCAAGAAGGCTACTAAAGAAGAAGAACCCATTAAGAAAAGCTAAATGAAGGAAATAACACAGCAAATAAGTAGATATCTGTGCAACTGCACCAAATATGGATTACTGTGATTGTAAAGTAATCACTATTGGTTCTATTCCACAGGAAATTCATTCTTTCTCACAGCTTCATGTGCAATACTGGACCAGCATGAACAACTCATTAAATCATTATGCAGAGTCAAAGAACATAATATGGACATACAGCTTTGGCAAGAGATTCAGTGAGCTCATATTCATAGGCAGTATTCTCTATAATTGGGACCACAAGTTCATCATAATAACCATGTCCCTTGATTCCTTTGATCATTTCCATATGAGTTATCTGCAATTTTTTAGCCACAAAACACAAATGAAAAAGAAAAGCAGATTATAAAATGAGCAATAATTATTAACTGTTGGCAAGAGTTACTACATGCGGTAACAAGGCTAAACCCACAAAGTTATCAAAATGATTATTTCTGCAAAGTAAAGACTAGCACTTTAAATCTCACAATTAGCTACAATAATCGAAACTTACACGAAATTCTTTTGATAATGGATTGATCATTGTTACAAGACAAGATTCAATCCCATGACTATGAATAACAGCTCCAGCATTGCGCATCTCATATGCCTGATAATGAATCAGGGAAATAAGCGTCCAAGAAGACATATTGAAAGAAAGAAACAAAACCAACAAATTAAAAATAGGGATGCACTTTCCAAATGAGATTCAGAAGTCAGAACCACATGTCACAGTATGCCTGAGTAAGAGACACTGCAAATGCAATGAGAAACAAATAGACCATAATACTACTTTTAAGTGTTCAGTGATGAAATATCAAGGTTTTAACGCAATTCAACCTGCATATTTTTGTAAGAAAAATAGCTCCATACAAGTTCATATTTTCATAAAATACCCTGAATATGGAAAGATTTAACACTAGGAATAAAAAAGCTTAGTTTCAAAAAATAATAATAATAAATTATGAAACCATTCTGGTGACAGTCAGAATTATGGAACCATTCTGGTAACCTAAATTAGATCCTTTAGGTTAAAACAGAAAAGGAATACTCTTTCTTACTCGTTTGTTAATGTAAGTTGTCAAAAAAGTACCTGCTGCAAGCTTAAAAAGATTTAGCAAGCCTTTTCAACTTCAACTTTTAAACAATCACTTTCTCTTTTCGTTCTTTTTTGGATAAAATACCATCAAGTTTGAAGCAGTGAGTGAATTTCATACTTCCAGTAGAAGAAGCAATGAGGTCACAGGGATTTTTCCACAACCCTTGTCTGGACATCCAAAACCAGATCAATTGCAA
This sequence comes from Rhamnella rubrinervis, assembly GCA_007844105.2. NCBI lineage: Eukaryota > Viridiplantae > Streptophyta > Magnoliopsida > Rosales > Rhamnaceae > Rhamnella > Rhamnella rubrinervis. Next base: position 17,161,292 of record CM017583.2, on the reverse strand, counting down.
ATCAGGCTGTATTTTACCTTGTAATTTAGATTCCTTGATCTCTTTCCCCATGATATCAATCGCTTCTTGGCAATTTTCTGATAGCGATCCAATAGACATCAGCAAACAGCATTTTTAATAATGCTTGTTATGGTTGCTTACTGATTGTACGAAAAGATAGAATATAAATTTATCCTTTTTGGACTTATTTTTTTAGTGGAGTACCACTTCCTTCTTGTTCAGCCAACCACAACTATTGCTTTGTTTAGCTATTTTGTTGTAAAAAATGAATATTTCAATTTCATTACTTTCATCTTACTCTTTAACAGCCAAAAACATGGAAAATATTTAAGATGCAAAAGTAGGGGAAAGAAAAAGGGCATTATAACCGCATCCACAATAATGAGTTTAAAACATCATTCCCACTGTACCAAAAGAGGTTATTTATCAACATATGCTACCAGATTCAACTTTCAAACTAATATAATTGCATAAGCGAATAATCAGATATTATTTAATACGCAAAGAGTTGATACCTTCATAAAAAGTGGACCACAATCAGAACACTTGGGTGGCTTATGTGGGTATGGCTTCGGAGATGGAGCAGACAATATAGACCCATTTGGAGACAACACATACATGTCCTCCGGAACCATTCTCTCCTTCTGAACACCTACCCATATTGTATGATATAAGAAAAATTTGAATTTTCATAACCATTAATAAGTTAAAAGAGAGAGAAAATTTGCTTAAAGATACGCACGCATATAAACTAGAATTCAAACTCCACACACAAGTTCACATGCATATAAAGTATCAACCAATTAAAAACAAGTGACAGCGAAGTAAAAGCTTGCACTTTTACTTTAAAAAATGAAGCTAATGAGAGGCGCACAGACAGTTGAGCATACTTGACAAATTCCCAGAGGCAAACAACAGCCAATTCTGCTCTGTACCCATCTAATATTCTTATATGCATAGATAATTTAAGCTCAGACATAAGACCTAGAATTCAAAACATATTAACTTATAAATCTTAGTTTAAGCATAAAAACAAAAACGCAGAAATCTAGAATCAATGCAGAATTTTTCCTAGTAAAAAGAAAAGAAAAGAGCTTTAATTACAGATAGCCTGAAACCAAACTACGAAAACCAATACACGATCATAGAACAGCTTGAAACCCCGAAACAAACAGAAACATACACCCAAAAACAAATATTAAGCCTGCAGGAATCAAGCAAACCAAAAACCAGAAGAAAAATAGATGTCAAAGATTGAGAGAGAAAAGTACCAGAAGGGGACATGAGGATGAGCTGCTGAGGCTTGGGAATGGAGTCATCGTGAACCTTGATTGTGATGCTGCCACCAGTCCCTGAGACCCATCCGAGGTTGTAGAATTGGCGGCACAGGTCTGATATCAGAACCCTGGTGTCATTCACTGCCTTGCTTTCCAGGTAGGCCTGCGATGTTGTCCCCAGCTTCACTCCGTTCAAGGCCACTGCCTGTGCTGCCGCCATTGGGCTGTAGAGAGAGAAACAAGTCTAAGAGAGAGAATGGATTGAGCTTCAAATGTAGGCTACCTTCCACTTCAACTTTTGTTTAGAGAGAGAGAGTGACAGAAATTTTGTCTTTCGTAAGCTTTTACCAGAATTATTAAAGAGCAGTGATATTGCCACCTGTCGGTGACCCAAATTTGTTCTCTTATTGGCCACATGGAAATTCTTGCTCTCCATGTGGGCACTGAGTTTTGAGTAATTGCGTGATTAATTTTTGTCTTGGAAATTTAAGGCATTTTTATTCAATTAATTATGTTTTGAAATTTTAATGCATTCAGTTTTTTAATTAATTATTACATACAGAGTTATTTCAATAATACTTGTGTTTTCTCTTATTAATATTTTATTATCTATAAATTGAACTTGAAAGCATAATTGGCTCTCAAGGTTTAATTAGTAGAGCATTCAACAAGGTTAATACTAATTGATTCATTGTTTTCTTGCCAAAAAAAAATGTTTAAGGTTTTTTTTTTTAATAAAAGTATTTTTGGGGTTTCTTTAATTTGAAAATATCTCAGCTGCCACAACATGTTTTAGATAATCAATTATTATTATTATTATTATTATTATTATTATTATTCACTTCTCATTGAGTAATTTCAATGTGATATACATATAATGTTAATGTAATAGCACCTAATATTTATAGCTAATTCATCTATGATATATACTTAATTTGTATACATATATATATATGCATATATAAATGTACACAGAAATTTTTAGCTTAATATGATGATAATATGGAAAGAGAAAGAGAAAGAGAATTACTCACATTCTGGACTGCAACACAGATAAAAAAATAATTAACCTAAATATACAATTGACTCCCTCCAACCCCATACAGCCCAAGTAAAAAAAAAAAAAATTAAACTAAATATACAATTCACTCCCTCCAACCCCATGCAGCCCAAGTAAAAAAAAAAATAGCCCACATTCTTTTTAATTTCTGAATCCGCCATCGGTTAATCACATGCATTAACACAAAACTTAAAAACTAGCTCCCATTGTGTTATTTATATATATTTTTTGTTCCTTTTACTGAAATTAGGTTGTGTTTGGTGACAGTGGCAGAGCTATCCAAATCCAGGATGCCACCTCCCTATCTACTATGTTACCAAAGCCTATCCCACTAAACGGCGGCAACAATCTTTTATCCTCTTGTCTCTCAATCTCTATGTGCGTCTCAGTGTCTCGCTCTCGCCCTCTGTCATGTCGAGAGGACCAGACCGTCTAGTGAAGAGCTTGAAGAAGTTCGCTGATGTTCAATACAAGTTCTTTACAGAACGTTATGGCCAACAGCTCATTGACATTTTCGACTTCCCCATAAAGGTGGTGCTCTCGCCTTTCACTCTTGCTTACGACATTGCTGGTTCTGCTTCTCGTGGGTTTGGCGTCCCCGAGTTAATCACCAAGCTCTCCTACACTTCAATTTTTGTGAGTATGTTATATTATGCAGTTTTCTACTTTCTTGTGCTTTCCTTTTCATAAAATTCTGGAAATTTAGGTGTTACTTGCGTTTACGTATGCACGTCACCCTGTACTTTGTTCAGTATTCTTTGAGCTTGTAAGTTCCTGCGCTTTTGGGACATTGAGTTTTCAAATGGGCATGTGTTTTTTTATGCAAATTGTGAGATTTTAGCTGCTAATTTCGGTGATATTTGTTATTTTGTTAAAAGGGTCGCCTTTTTTTTTTCCCCTGCCACTGGGCTCTGTGTATGTTAGGACTTTGTAGTTTGAACAGCTTCAGTTTCTTCCGCTTTGATTTTTAAAAAAGAAACAAACTTTTTATTTTGCTGATTTTGTCTGTGATATTTGTAATCCAGTCTTGTGGCTCTGGGTGATGCTGCTATTGGAAATTGATGACACAACAACCATGCTGTCTATCCTTTTTATTCACTCTTCTCTGTCATGGATTGATTGCAGGCTATTGCTACTCTTGGAACTTATGATATAGCTTTAGAGCTGGGAAAGAAGGTGGTTTGTCAGAGGTAATGATTCGTATTCCTTTGCTATGGGTGTCGAATAATTTCTTACTTGAGCATGATCTTCAAGTGCAGGAACTGTAAAACATGCAATGGATGGCAGGCTATGCGGTGTACTATGTGCAGAGGGTCTGGGAGGGTGCACTACCAAGTGAAAAATTACACCTTGAAAAGGTATTCAGCTCTATCTAGTTTTGTATGTTTATTTTTATTTTTTAAAAATTTTTTTTACTTTATCATTTTGTCCTAGTTGTTTAACTTATCTTTTGTATCTTCAAATTACTACATCCTGCTATGCGATATATAAATAGTTTCTAATTCAAACATTATCTTCAGCTTTATTGCTCCAATCGAGCTATCTAAAATGCTGATTGGATGATTTCCTTATTACATTATACGTCTCCCTTATTTCTGCTTTTGCAGTGGGGAGAAGGCTACAGCGGAGTGTGTTGCAGATGCCATTGTAGATAATCGGGCTGAGTTGATTCACCTTCCATCTACCATGGATCTTAATACGTCCTTGCCATCTAAAGACTGCCCAACCTGTGATGGAACGGTAATCTGTTTTAGTTATGCTTGAAATCGTTGCAAGTGAATCTCAGTCTTCCATTTACTACTTTAGATAATTTTATCCAAATTATTACTCTTAGTTTCATTTCATTTCACCTAGAAATAAATCATCCCTTTGATAAGAAAGCTATGTGTTAATGAAGTGTGCAGGCATTTGTTGCATAAGGTATTCTTAACATATTAACGTTGGATTTAGTCTTTACATAAAATATTTATTGGTGATGCAGGGTGTAATGGGCTGTCCTGAATGCAAATACAAATTACAAGTTAGGATCTCTGCAGATGATGTGAGTTATTATGTGAATATCTTAAGCTTTCAAGCTATAGTGACTCATTGCATTTATCTGAATGATTCATTGCACATGATGTGAATTTGCAAGTTAGCATCCGGAATGACCTCAATAATAGTTCCAGGAACTAGGTGACTGTATCATTTTTATGGCTATGAAACCTATTCTTCATGTTCAATTAGTCACATTTAGTGTTATTTGACTTTTCCATGCTAGTTATACTTCTGCCTTTATCTCATTCTTCTCCTTCTTGCAGATCATGGAACCCCCATGGAAAGCCTACAATGTCATGAGAAAGATGGATTACCCGTATGAGGCTAGTATTTCCTCTTCCATCAGTTACTTATGTTATTTTGAGCATTTTTATAATGCTTTTCAAAACTAGACATGCTTTTACCTAATATTATGTTATTGGTCTTGCAACTGTTTCAGCATATTGTTCACAGCATGAAAGATCCCAGCATTGCTGCCTTTTGGTTGTTTACTTTGCCTCAGATTATGGGAGGTTTTGACTATGATGATGATGTAAAAAAGAAAATTTGGTGGCAATACCAGGTTATTTTGCTTTCTACTGGCTTTTTCTCCTCTTACTATATCCATGATTGTTTTAGTAAAACCTCTGAAAATTCACACTTAACAAATGAGGAAGTATTCAAATACATAAATGACTTCCTCAATTTCTTTCATAGGGTGGTTCAAATTTGGTCAGTCCTATGGTATAGGCAGGCATGCTATTACACTCTTTACATTTTAAATTTGAGCTGAAACTATTTGATATAAACTTTGTTAAAGTGCTAATATGAATTTTATAACAAACAATTAGTGATTATATGTTTATCTGGTATAATTTTGTTATATTGGCTGATTGACAAACTTGCAGAATGATACTGATTAGTAGTAATCATAACATAGACAGGTAGCTATTCAGAACAAGGAGTCTTATCAACATTTTTTTGTGCTATGAAGTTAACACTTCTAATCATGGCTAACTTACAAAACATATAATTTACATTCATAATAACTGTGTCCTCAATTGTTATGCCTGTTTCATGTCCACAGATTGTAGGCATTTGCATGTCTACAAATCCATATGTTAAAATTGGAATTATTCACTTGATTTTGTGGAGCAATTTTATAAATATTGGATTAGAAATACAACTTTCTGTTACCTGTTTTTCCCATCTTTCTTATTCCAAGACTTGCATATGCAATTGTTTTCCCCCTTAATATCTCATTGGATTTAATTGGTGCACAAAACACTTCATTACTACTTTTTTCAACAGAAAAATGCCTAGTAACATTTTTTTTGTTTGATTTAGTTCTCTTTGGTTACATCATTAGCACTATTCCTATCTGTTTATGATATTTCTTTCCTGTAATTGTTCAATTTTGGTTGGGTTAGGAATCCATGCGGTATGAGGTACTTCGTGATGTGGTAGCCAAACGAAAGCCTGGCTGGGAGCACTTGCAGGAAGTAAGAATCTTCTGTTAATGGGTATTTCTTTATTGAAATTTATTGGACTAGTCACACAACAAATTGAATTTTGTGTATGCTTTAAGATTAGTGTAGTTACTTTATCAGGGAAGAATATTATGTTCAAGGGAAAGATTGTTAAAAGTTGTAAATGTTTATTTAGTTTGGATAATGGTCTATAGACATATATAGCCCCATATGATCGTTGGTTCAATAATTTTGTAGGACAGATGTTGGGTAAAAATGGTTGTCTTGAATAAGAAACCAATTAAAGTTCACCAAGATTCTTTTCTCTTGTCTCTGGGATGTGTGGGCATGTGTTTGTCATGTTAAAATCCTGTGAATCAATTTTTAGGAAAATACTGATAGAATCAGTAATTTTTGACAGGCCTTGATCTCCATAGATCCTGCTCGTGCCAGGGATGATCCTGTTATAGTGAAAAATATCCCTTACTACAAAGCCAAGAAGGCACTGGAAGTAGAGGTCATGAAACTCAATCCTCCACCAAGGCCACAAAATTGGGGTGTGCGTATTCTTTGTACTCATTGCATTTTGCTAGTTTTCAATTTCAAGTTCATGTGTGTTTTCATCATGTGACTGGTTAGAAATATATTTGTACCTTCCTGCATTTCAATTTTTTAGTTCCATGATTAAATATATTTCCGAACACATAGAGCAAAGCATAGTTAGTTATGACCAAAGGAATAATATAACATTAAGAAAACCACACTTTTGAAGTTTTGTATATGAAGTAGATGCTTGCTGTTATACAGATTATATTAGGCCAGATTAATACTATTAACATTACCACTGCTACTGAAGTCATGAAGAAGTTCAATTTTAGGTTGATTGTTTTGAATGAAATGTATATACACGGCAGGAGCTGGACCTTCCGCTGAACACTTCTTCGTGGAGCAAGGAAGACCTAAAAGATCCTGAAAAATTATATGAGATGACTGTTCTTCTTAACGCCCAAAGAGAAATTGCTGATAAACTTTTGGATACACAGTGGGAGACTAAATGGCGCCAAGAAAAGGTTAGTAACAATAAGATTTTGACATGGAGGGTGAAGAATTGTACGATTCACGAGGAATCATATCTTTACCATGCTAATGCACCATCTCTACTATTGTATGATGCATGACAGGGGCAATATGCTGCACATATAAACGTGTTTCCTAGCCTCTTTAATTTCCTCAGATTTTTAGTTATTTTTATAATCTAAACTTGTAAGAATTCAAGTCATAGATGATTGTAAACACATCCATGTTGGTATGCAGTTAAATGAGATGTTGGAGGAGAAGGTGGGACCATACATGCAAAACATCAACAATGCTGCTCTTTCTCGGCCTATTATATTACAAAAGCCGCCGGAACAGAACCAGAAGGTTTCTTTCTTTCCATCTCCTTTTTTACTTAGCAACTGCTCATGGTCATTAGATTGATTGAATATTGCAGAACATAAATATTTTACTCTTTGGAATGCTGTAGGGGACTCGGCAACGAAGATGGTGGTTCTTTTAAGAACGATGGCTTCAGAAATTTTTGTATCCCATAGAAGCGTATCAATGCTTGTGCTGGTGGAATTGTTTTTCTAGTTTATTTCCTCATTTGCTGGAAGTTTATTATGTAACAATTAGCATACAGATTGTAGCAAACTTAATGCTTTCTTATATATAATCAAATCAATGTTTATTAGTCACACATCCTCCCCCATTTACTATATGGTAACTAAATAAGTCATTTTCAACAAATTAATAAAATACCACAATTTTCAACCAGTGCAACATTCAGACACATTTGGTGTAGTTGCGGGCATAGTCTAACCTTCACAAAATTTCTCCAAGATTTCATTAGTCTTTTTAATAGTTTTTATTTCTTGTTCATTTGGATTTGAATAATTTACTCTGACTCAATCAATGAAATAGCGACAAAACTACTATGTACCCAATTTTCATAGTTTCTTAACGAATAAGAAAATCTTATTTCCACAAATGTTTCAACTTACAAGGATGGGTAAGTGATATATACGCAATCGCTACGTTTGTGCAGTCCATCTATGCCACTAGTTTTTTGTACGTATTTACCTGTTTGGTTCATTTACCAAAAAGAAAATTGTGTGGGGTTTCTTGTAAGACTCGACAAATTCCATGTCGATTAATCAAAGTAGCAAGAAAGCCCATTCTGGCACAGCAGGGTGAGACACTAGCGGACAGGTACTGACCTCCCCTGTGTCTATACTCTCTCTGCGTATGTACTTGTAAATACAAATGAGCCGTGAGATAATTATAGTTTTTAAAACTTTCATCCCATAAAAAGCTTAAAAATTAAAAGTAAAGTTGGAGGCGTAGAATGTATTATATAGAAGCACCCCAAATGTAATTTACAAACATTAATTTGTCGCTTTTCTAATTCCTAATAGAAAGACATGTTATTGATCAAAAAAAAGAGAAAGACATGTTACTTTTTTGCTTTACTTTTTTTTTTGGGTTAAAAAGGGATAAGTCAGTATAACGGACCAATAAATATTATTATTATTTGTAAAAGAAAAAAAGAGATTATGACAACTGATTAATCACACTTATATATTGGTCCCTCCCAAAGTTACAACCTAGCGAAGCTTTATCTTATGAGGGTAAGGGAGACCCTACCAAATCTTATTTGATCTTTGTTTTGTAGCAGTATTATTATTATCATTTTTGTCCGTACGTAAGTTCTCACTCTTTAATTTTTACCTCCAACAATCAACTTTTACTTTGCATTTGACCGGCCCCAGACTCCGACCTCTCATAACGTGCTAAAAGAAAGCTTGACCCTCCACGTTGATTGTTATGGATTTATATAACATCTATATCTACATGTATTTATCTTCCTGCCGACATGCGTTTACACTTTGTTGTTACTCGAGCATTATGAAAGCAAAAGTGAGTCAAATATTTGAATATATACAACTGATGGTTTCAATTTTTATATTTATTTTTTAAAAGTTGAGGTTATAATATATATTTGTGCTTTTAAATATATTTAATTTTATTAATATATCAAAGAGATAAAATGAGAATATTATTTTAGAATTTATAAAATTAAAATAATAAATATATTATACTTTTTAATAAATTATTAAATTGATAATTTTTATATTAATTTTTTATTTTATTAGAAATGAACATCTACGACTCAGTAGGTGGAGGTATTCCCATAATGAATGGCTGATATTTGGTGATACAGAGCGTGCATAGAGCAGTCGATGGGAGTTGGCGACATGTATGTGATCTAAGTCTGAGTCCTTGTAATAACAGTGACTGTGAGAGTGAATGCGACGCTGTGTGTATTTCCATGCCAAGTGTTGGTTGAAAAGTCAGTTGGGACCCCCACAACTATTTCTTTTTTGCCTTTCTCAGATGATTGAACGTGGCAAAAGCTCCCAATTCCACCATCATTATGCTTCCAAGATGTCGATGTTTCTCCGACCGCTTTATCATTTGCCACGCGTGACTTGTATTTTAGCTTTCATTATTATTAAAACGGAAGAAAAAAAAACCCATAAAATGTCACACCTCAAAGTCCTCGTAACAATTTCTCAGCCTCTAAATGCTGCCCTCTGTCTCCAATCACCACTTCTTTCTTTTCTTTTTTCTTTTTTTTTTCCTTTGCTGCATTTAAATAAGTTTTTGTTAATTTCTCTTTTGATTTCAACGTGTACTTTGAATTGTAATAAAGACCCTAACCTTTCGTAAACATTTTCTCCACAAATATATATTAGTGAATTTATTTATTTATTTTTTAAAATTTCTAAGGATGTGTATGAATGTTGAATCTAATTATAAAACAATTAATATATGGACGACTTGGATTTTTTCTTAGCTTAACTTTTGTCTGTCATACCTTTCACACATAAATGGACATTTTATATATATAGAGATCTTGCTAATTTATTTGTATTATATATTTGAAAGAATTGACTAGCTCTTAGGTCCACATGTCCCCTAGATAGTGATTGTATTGGTTGTGTATATGTACAAGTGTTCTTGTTTACCTTTGGTCTTAGAACACGTGTACAGCTACAGATTAATTTGTGAAAGCATCGTTTTACCATTTCGTTTCTTTTGGAAAATACCAGAGACTACTCATGTTGATCCATTTCCTTACAAGTTTGGAGCATGCCTACAGTTCTGCTTTCACATCACGTACGTGACTGCATGATCATGATAGAATGGGTACGTACCCAAAATACAGCATAATTGAGTATTTAACTGGCAAGTGCCGAAACACACTCGATACTTTTTGAGTACCAACTTCCAATTTCACCATCCTAATCAATATTAATAACATGATCTAGTATCATAACTTGTTTTTAATTTACATCAATTCACTTGTAAACAAAGTTTGTGCATGAGTTATTAACCATTTCAAAATCAGAAATTTGTAGCTAACTAGATTAAGAGAATAATGTACTTATTGCCAACAACACAGTACCCGAAATGTTATTATCATTATGAAAGACTATAAATTTTTGCTCCGATTTTACTCTATTGGGTTATTGTTAAAACATAAATCAAATTGAAAACGAAATTAAAGGACTCGTGTTGTGTATGAAACACACTCGCAATGATTTCTAACTTCTAATAATGGTGCATATCACTTCAAATTTAATTGTACCTGATATAGAGATAAGATTGCAGCTGTGGATGGGACTTTTGAGAGTCATTTTTTTTCATTATTATTTTTTTTGGTTTTTAAGAAGTTGTAGACTCTCTCAACCATACAAGTCCTTTTCAGACATATATAGTGCACAAAGTAAAAAAACACATAGTAGGGAGTTGAAAATAAAATGAAATACAATCATTATGAAAAGAAAATTGAAGAAGTATTCACCAAAAGAAAAAAGGGAAAATTGGAGAGGTTTCTTTTTTTAAAAATAATGAAACCATTTCTTATTAATAAAGAACACAATGTCCACAGCTATTATATGAATTTATAACAATAGAATACAAGAATCAACCCAAGTAAAAAAAAAAAAAACAATTAAAGCTTTTATAAAATAAAAAAGAAAATTTAACTAGGTCATTTATTAGTCTAGAGAAGGCTAGTCAAAGCCACACTGACCACGACAATAACCGAAGACACCACCACACTCGACGAAGTAAGAGTCACAGCATACGACCCATTCGGTGGTGATCCCACGTTCTGAGATCCATTCGTCGGTGGAGCTGCTGCTCCTGATGGCGTCGGAGTCGGCTGTTCCGGTGCCGGCGTCGTTGAAGGCGGGCTTGGTGGAGAAGATCCTTCCGCCGGAGATGGTGAAGTGGTTGGAGTAGTAATCCCGGTTGTCGGAGAAGGCGATGATGACGGAGTTGTCGCTGGAGAGGTTGTCGGAGATGTTGTCTCAGATGAAGGTGACGGTGATAATGGTGACAACCCTGGTGCAACTGCTGGTCCAGGTGAAGCTGCCGGAGTGCTGGCCATCGGTGGTGAAACTGGTCCCATACCTGTCGGAGAGTGAGCCGTCGGAGAGGGCCCAGATGGTGAAACCGGTCCCGACCCAGTTGGAGGGTGTGCCGTCGGAGATGGCCCAGATGGTGAAACCGGTCCCGACCCAGCTGGAGGTTGTGCCATCGGAGATGGCCCAGATGGTGAAACCGGTCCCGACCCAGCTGGAGGTTGTGCCATCGGAGATGGCCCAGATGGTGAAACCGGTCCGGACCCAGCTGGAGGGTGTGCCGTCGGAGATGGACCGGATGGTGAAACGGGTCCTGAGCCAATTGGAGGTTGAGTCACCGGAGGTTGTGCCGTGGAGGGAGGGTGAGCATGAGCTCCAGGGGCTGGAGCTTTGGGAGGGTTTATCTTGGGCCTCACGGCCAAAACGAGGACCATCAATTTCTGTCCCTTATCACAGTTTCCGTCGTTTCCACTGATGAAATAGAATGGTCCTGACCTATCAAGCTTGAACTCAGAATCACCATCTTCAAGTTTTTGAATCGGGTTCTTGGTGTTGCACTTGTTGTAATCGTCCTTGTTCACCACCAACACTGAGTCCGACCCTTTCTTGTACTTAAAATCTTCCAACAAAATACAACACCCAAAAACCAAATCAGCAAAAAAGGAAACACATAATCAACACGTGAAAACAAAATAAGTTGTAAAAAAAAAGACTCACAGAGGATGTCATTGACGTTGAATCTATATCTGCCAGCCCAGTGATTATAATCCTCTGATGGCTTCAATACCCACCCATCTCTTCCACCAACATATAATTTGTAGGCTTTGGAAGAAGAAATGAAGCTCAAAAATGAAACCAAGAAGAGAAGGTAAAAACAATCTATGGGACTCCATGAATATACCAATGAAAATGGACAAAAAAAACAAAAAAGTTTATAGTAGAAGAGGTTTGACAAATGATCTTCCACTTCTAAAAGCTCAACTGGAATGGCAGAGAGTTTTGATAACTGAAGCTGGGGAAAGAGTTGATTAATAAAGAGAATTCAGCATGGGGGTTACCGTTGTAAAGGTCCTACCTTTACAAACCGTGTGAATTTGGTATGTGGTACGTGTAATCTATTTCCCATCGTTGATTTCCTACCTCATTTGAAACACTTTGCATGTGGCATGATCTTAGAGACTCAACGGTTCTGTTGGTGTGTATTAATTGTATGGACCTATAACATAATGGTCAGGAACTTGTGCGTTGGAGACTTATCAAAAATGATGATGTGGAATTTATATAAGATTAAGTCTTCTATTTTAACCTATCCCAATTTTTTTTAAAAAATCTTACATATTTTTAAACACTATAAAATAAAAGAAAGAAAAGAAGAAAAAAAAAATTTTAGTCATCACTATTTGGTAACTTATTATTTAAGAAATTAAATTACTTGTGTTTCAACTTTTAACCAGTGTAGTATTCTAGTCATTTTTCTTTCGTTTCTTAATTTTTTTTTCCTTCTTATTCTCAATATTGGGGCAAGGAAATATTATTTTCTTTCTTATTTCTGTTTTTTGCAAAATGGAGATAATGTTTCTTCCCCATTCACATGCTAATAGTGACATCACAAAGCTTTTTAACAAATGAAACTTTAGAATCAAAATAAAGACTCAAAAAAAGACAAATTATATATTGGCTGGGTTAATAGCTTGGACACCAACATATATGGTACCACCAATAATTTAAAAAAATTAGCTATACTATTGATCAATTGGCCTTTAATTTGGTACCCTTCATTTTATTTATTTTTGTTTCCCCCTAAAAAATATGGGTGGCCATTCTTTTATTATCTGAAATAGCAAAAAAAAGGAAAAAAAAAAAGAAAAAAAAAAGGGAAATCGGCTAATTATCCTATCACTTTTGATAGAAACATTTTTTTTGTTTGGTGCAGAAATTTGGCAAGTTTTTATTATCCATGTGTATGCGTTTTGTTTGCTTTTGGTTAATTTGCTAATAAGGGCAAAAGGAAAATTATGATATCTAAACCTTAATTATGATGCTCTGGAGACCAACATGTCTAAAAAATTAATTAGCTTGGTGGAATATGCTCTGGTGATTACTTATTATTAATAGCTAAAAAATCTTTAAATTTTGTAAAGGCTTAGCCAAAACCTCAACTTGACCCTAGTGGAGTTTTATGTCGGATAAATTAATATAATTTACATGGAAAACTTGCCCTATGTATAGCATGTTAAATTTGGATCTTTAATTGATACATAGGAATAATGCAATCGTTTGAGGATTTATATATTGTGTATAAAGAAATTTATTTCATGTTTGTAAATGATCCATATATGGTTTGGAATTCAATGGTACTAAACTATATAGAAGGTGGGAAAACCACAAAATGACATGGTATTAAATTATAATTACTGCATTCTTTTTTGAAGAGTATAATTACTGCGTTCTTAGAATGACTTCAAGTGAGAGATATGAAATTCTAAACTAGCGTTTATTTGCATTAATATTCATTGTGAGCGTATATAGCAGTAATTAACAACTTAATTTTTCTATAAAGATTTATTGAATATTGACAACACCAAAATCTTCCAATTTAATTAGAGTCGTAATTTTGGAGTACAAAAATCTATTTAGTTTGGATATACATGCGAAGAGCTACGATAATATGTAGAGGAGTAGGACAAGTAGTTTTATTGCCTAGCTATAGTTGCCATCGACGTGGCAGCCAGAGCTTCCACAAAACTCACCATGCATGCCTTGAGCTATTTACGACCATTTCACTTAATTTTCCCCTGCGTTTTTGCATTATTGACATATCAACTAAAACCTAGCTAGGTACAATCACAAGCTAAACATTGGCTAGCTACAAAATTTAAGGAACAGCTTAAGCAACAACATTTTCCCACTTTGATTTGATCGTCTAAACAAATTAACTTAGAAGAATTTTTGTCAATAAACTAATAAACATACATATTAATTGATGTGTGTGTCTATATATATACATATATAAAATTTAACTTCAGTAGACATGCCAATGAGATAGACCGTGACCAAGTTTACACACACTGCCCTGTTCCGACAACCACATCCTCTTTTTTGTGGTAATAAACCAACCACATCCTCTTGCTACACCTGAAATATATATAAGCATTCACACACACACATTAATAACCATTTCTTCACTTTCTCGGAAATGCATGTATGCAGAAAAAAAGAAAAAAGGGGAAATAAATTAAAGGTTAGAAAAATTGAATGCCAAACCTGATAAGACACCTTGAAGGAATCAACTAGTATGGAAAGTGCAAGGAAGGGTGTCATGGAAGCGAATTGGTTTAATTATGACAGAACTGTCGGTGAGGAAAGCAGCCCAAATGTTATGACCAAAATGAGAGCCGAATCCACAGTGCAGCAAGAAGCATGGAGAGCTTGAGGCTCACAGCCAGGGCGTTGCTAGCTTTGTCTGGATTGCCTGCTCCAAACTCATTCGACACCCTTGTGAATTAATCTACCAATATACATATCTAGTAGCAGCACTGAAACCTTTTCTTATCATGAAGGCAATTGCTTCTGTGCTCACACTGAGAATTCATAGTCTGCCCAAGTCGGGAGAGACTAATAAAAGGGATAAATATAAGGAAAATATATATGATATATATATATATATATATATATATATATACCACATTGAGATTAGTGAAGTAGTTACTTCTGGATTTGGCATTAAACCTGCCAAGAACACTGGAAGCTCCAAAACCCAGTACCCAAACTGGACTATAACAAAATCCCATCTGTGAGATATTTGAGTAAGCTAACTTCTATATATTTGTTCATGCAATACAGCTTTTGAAGGAACTCAATTAATTTTACTTAGACAATAATATATAGTAGTACAAAGTGGAATGGTATCTTTATTAATATTTCCCCTATCTAATTTTATGCAATATTTTAAGCCCCTTATCTAATAATTAATACATAGTGGCCTTTGTTTTATGATAACTAGGTCCTATATTCATGATCAATAATTGGCTTTAACTGTTGCAATGTCATTAAGATATATATTTACACATATATTTCCAAAAAAACAATAATAATTAAAAAAAAAGGAAAAAGAAAAAGAAGAAGGAACTCTACGAACGATTATCATATCATAGCAGCAGAGGGCAGGGCAAGTTTCAAGCCTTTCAAAAAATATAATGGAATGACTCCAAAGAAAACCCTTGCCATGTATGCTTCAACTACTTTGCCCAAACCACATAAATGGCTAAAAAAATGGCTGATAATCACAACGAAATTGAGGCTGCAAGTGGAGCTTCATTGAAAAATAAAATAAAATAAATACTCATACATGATACGAAACACAAGTACGTGCTAGTTCTCGTGTATATGCATGTATCTACCATGAAAGAAAAGCCAGTACGGTGGCCGAAGAATTGAAAAGTGTACGTAGCGCCGGCGAGTTCAAGTTTGGAGAGGTGGCCGGCGAACATGACGGAGATCAAAGTGGTCAAGTAATAGTAGACATTGGTGACTGTGATTGGGAACGAAAACACAACCTGCTTCCTTGCTTCTTCCACGTCCAAAGCTTTGTCCCACCACTACCTTTCTTTGGTACTTTCTTCTTGATGATAGTGATCATCATCATCTCCTCCATGGCTAGGAAACTCTAACAAGGGCTCAGGACAAGCAACAGCTCCTTGGATGTTTGAGGGTTCAAAGTCTGGTTGATATGCCTTGTATATATATTAATCTAACTGGAATTAAAACATAACTAAATGTATATTACTATACAATAACTTCATTTTTTTTTTCCCTCTGTTTCTTCTTCTTCTTCTTGAATTACGACGTACATATAATTGCATGTACCTAACAGGTCCCTACCAATTAATGTGCATTTAGTAACTGCATGTATGCCTGTATGATTGGTGGCAATGGATTAAATTGTATAGTACTCTTGTCGCACCATATTATAGCATAGTTTCAAATATGCTTTTCATTTTTAAAATTGCAGAAACACCCTCTCGCATTGCTCTCTCTCTGTGTTTTTATTTTCATTTTTGCAATTTCTTTCCATTGTCCATAATTTTTTAGAATTTTTCTATGTAAATTGAAAGCATGACGATGGACAACTGTTATAAAAAGCTTAATTTTTTTGATAAATTATAATGAGCTGTTTGATTACTATAAAGTGTATATATTTGTTATTTTTTATTTTTGCAATTAAATTTACTCTCTCATCTCAAACCTCAATTTGTCTCAAAGGAACTAAATAATTAAAAATGTGTTATTTAAATAATTTCCCTACAAAATCTTTCATTTCCTGCATATACGATGACATTATTCATTTGTACAGAAATTGGATTTTCTTCGTCAACATTTTCAGAAAAGTCCAGTTTGGTCCATCTTCTTGTGCGCAGTGCTATGAACAAAAATGCAGCAGTTTGACAGGACAGACCACATATCACGCCAATCCACAAGCCCTGCACCAAAATGAGAAATTAAAAAATTTCATAGTAAATTCATGTCTACCTAAAACGACAAACAAGGAAAAAATTACTGTTACCTTCGCATGTAGATTGAGCTTAAATCCAAGAAGGACACCTGTAGTCATTCCAATACCATAAAATGCTGCCAAGTTTACATACACAGCTATGTGCTGCCAACCACATCCTCTAACCACTCCTACAGTACCAATAACTCATATGTTCATTGCATAACAACATATATAAACTGTCAATAAAACTAGTTGGGGTTATAATTAAATACCAACCTGATAATACACCTTGAATGGAGTCAACTATTATTGATAGTACAAGCAGGGGTGTCATGGAAGCAAATTTATCTTTAAGTGTGGAACTGTCACTGAAGAAACCAGTCCATATATCATGACCAAACACGATAGCCAATACAGCAGCCATTGCAAAAAGCATTGAGATCTTGAGGGTCACAAACACTGCTTTCTTAGCTTTATTTGGATTGCCTGCTCCTAACTCATTTGACACCCTTGTGCTACAACAAATATAGTTTTACTTATTAGTCTCGATGTGCAAAACAAATTAATGCAGAAATGTAGGAATTTGAAATATAATAAAGAACATTAAAAATAGTGAAGAAGTGTAGTACTATACCAACCTAGCAGTTGCACCGAGACCTTCTGTGAGCATGTAAGCAATTGTTTCTGTACCCACACTGAAAATATAGCCCAAATTAATAGAATGCAGGAATCAACTATTGATGAAATAGAAGATTAGAAAGTGATAAAAACCAGGATACTATGAACTATGAAGCTTACCACATTGCAATTAATGAAGTTGTTTCTTCTGAGTTAGGCATCAATCCTGCCAAGATCACCAGGACTTCAAAAGCCCAGTACTCCAAACTGAAAAAGATTGTAAAATTTGAGATTTACATGCAGTATTTTTCATCACTTACATGAGTTCATTAATAAACTTATGGGAGATAATAGTACATCATATAAATCAAAGTAATATACAGCTTTTATGCAGCATTTCTTACTCAGTTGTTTAACCCCCTACAGTGTCCACTTGTTGAATTGTGGTGATGGCATGGAATTTAAAATTGGACTGCGTACTTAATTCCCGATCAGTTTCATTGTAAATTTGTGTACGATTGTTTATGATATAGTCTATATTTTAGCTAGTTTTCACAAGGCTGCAAGTATTAATTAATCTTAAACTTCCTTGATATCAAGCACAAAAACATGAAATGGGAGGGATTTAAATGTTTATTTGGTTACTAATTATTGGCAGACGGATGGTCCTCTAAGTCAAAAGTGAGGCTGTCATAGAGAATATGGACTGTATATGGCCACAAATAGATCAAAACCATCTCGTATTCAGGGAAGTGAATCAGAAGAAATGGAAATGAAGTAGTATTTGGTCTGTCTCTTCTCCGATTAGAGTTGAACATTTAGATAAATAATGTGTTCCTTGTGGAACAAGAAATGCCTTGAACTTTCACATTTTGAAAGCAAGGAACCAGAGGTGAGGTAATATGTTTTATTCATAACTGATAGTGTTCCAATGTTAGTACTCTGTGTGTGTGTGTGTGTGTGTGTTTGGTGTTGCTCCTGCTGTGAGACCTATTGTTGGTTGTATCTCTCTGGTTTCTTGTGCAGCCTTGTTTTACAAGTAAATAAGTTTTTCACTCATCCAAAGAAAAACAAAATCAAAACTACTTACCACAACATAGCTGCAGAGGGCAGGGCAAGCCTTATGTTTGTGGAAATGTAATTTAACGATTCCAACGAAAACCCTGTCCATGTATGCTTGAATTCCTTGGAAAAAGCCACATACAAAGCCAACGCAAGAACTGAAATACACAATGAAATTGAAGCTGCTATTGGAGCTCCCTTGAAACCAAGACCCGTCCAATGCACCAAACTATATGTGATGCCAATATGAAAGATGACAGGGAGGAGTGAGAGGACTACCAGAGGCATGACGACGGATTGTGTCTGAAAAAACCTCAACATGTTATGCAGGAAGCCAAAGGCAAATAGGCCAGGAATCAGATACTTTGTGTAGAGAGCAGCAGTTTTGGAAACTTGAGGGTCTTGGTGAAGTAAAATCATTATGGGCTCTGTAAAGAACCACAAGGTGGATATAATGATAGAGAAGAAGAAGGAAATGATGGTTGATGATTGAAGATATATTCCCAGTAATCTGTACAACTTCGCACCAAACCCTTGCCCACAAAGTGTCTCAAGAGCTCCACTTAAACCAATCTGAAATAACATCACAAAACTACTTAAAAAGCCAAACATAGTGTGAGATCAGTTTGATGAGTATCATACCCTAGGTTGTTCTATTCCTTTAAATTAATCTCATTTTCCAAACAAATTTAAAGTGTGGATACCCCTTATATATTGCTGATCAAAGAAAACTGATAAGTGTAGTAATTAAAAACAGTACTCGATTCAGAGTTTGTGTGTCTTGCGCATGACATGCCTAAGACAATTGTAGAAGTTAAACCACATTACTTATCCTTGCTTTTTCAGCATATTAGGAACCATCTTTCATTATTTTCCTCAAGTACAATACAAACATGACACGCACATACAAAATGACACACAAAGAGAGACTAAGAGCTTATGAATTAGGTACCATGAAGGCAAAGCCGGTGACTGTTGCCCAAGAATTGGCAAGAGTAGCAGCAGCAAGTTGATGCTGTCCGAGGTGGCCGGCAAACATAACCGATATGAGAGTGATCAAGTAATAGAAAACATTGGTGAGTATCATCGGCAACGAAAACAAAAGCTGTTTCTTTGACTCCTCCATGTCCAACGCTGTCTTCCACCACCATCTTCCGCTAATTTCTTCCTCTTCCTCTTCCTCTTCCTCTCCTTGGTGATAACGATGATCACCCACTAACATGTTGGAATATTTTTCAAAAACGCATGCATTTTGTGTTTTTGTGTATACTTGAACGACTCACACACCTCACGCACACATAAAACAAACACGGTACACCAAGGACATGATATACTTACGAAATTAATATGGTTCAAAAAGATAGGGAGTTATGTATAAACGTTAATTTAAATTTTTTTAAATTAGTAGGTATTTCAAGATTCAAAACCATATATTTTAATAACGTTAAAATATATATAGTTGGTTTATCTGGCTATCTTAAATAATTGAATGGCCAATCAAAATCAATGAACAAGTTAAACTTTTAATTCCCATTTAAATTAACCACCTGTAACTAAACATTAGATGTATATAGTTAATTATATACAGCCAAAATGAAAATATGAAATTAATAGCTTAACAATGTAACGTAAATGAAGGTGCATTGAAGAAATCTTTAACAATCTATCATTTTACTATATGACTTGCCAAATGAAAATTCCCTTCGAGCGGTTGCTAGCTTTGACATTCACCAATTTTATTTTTTCATTAATTTATATTATTATTATTTTTTTTTGAGAAATAGACACATCACCTTTTCTTTCAAACTTATTGCTATAATTTTAAAATATTTTGGATTTTTTTCGTCAATACACGGACCATATCATATGTACTAAATGGAATCCATAAAAGTGGTGCAAATAACGTCTTAATAAAAATATATATATTTGACTTTAGTTTTACTTTGTCTTTATTATTATTATTTTTCTTTTCTACATTTCCAATTTTATTAATATTATGCACCACACTTCCTCAAAAACATTATATACCACACATTTTGCTCCACATAATGATTAATATATCAATATTAAAATATCGACTTTTAAAAATCTAATAAATAATTTATAAAAATTACCATAGTTTAAAAAACAATAATTAATAAAAATACCCAAAAAGTTCAGAGTTTGTCAGTTTTGCATTCATTGATGATTATCACCAAAAATAAATTTAGGAAAAAAAAATCTTTAAAAAGTATAATTATGATTTTTTTTTTTGGTAAAACAAAAAGTATAATTATGATAGCTCTCTAGAAAGTGGATTAACACATGCTGAATCGGATTCCATGGGCCTGGGCTATGTGAACCCGTTTTTCAAGTCCTATTGGCTCATGGGCCTTGTTTAAATTTTGAATATTTTAATTTATTTCATTATATTATTTGATTTTTGTCCCTGAAAAATTGTTTGGAAACCGATGAAAGTTTGTCTCAAAGAGACATTGAACCTTTTCTTCCTCCTTGTCTTTCTTCTATTCTTAGTTCCTATGCGTTTGGATGGAAGATACCCTCCTCTTTTTTCTTCTTAAGCTATTCTCTCTCAATTAGATTTTTTTCTTCACACCAATTTTTCCTCCGTTTTCTCCACGAATATCATGATAATACCCTTAATCCTGATTTGATTTGATGTAAGAGAATTGTGAAGGAATTGAAGGAGAAAGAGAGAATTACAAAGGGATGATAACTCATTATAATTTATAAAATACACTCCCTTTAATAATGAATGAATTAGAGAAGAAAAAACTTTTGTAACGAAGTAATAAATTTTTATTTACAATTTAATCATTTGTACTTTCTTTTATTTTATCATTCAAAACATGAGAAATTTATATAATCCACTTCATTCTCTCACCAACCTCTTCCCTCTTACCACTTCATTCTTCCATTTCTCCACAACTCTTACCAAACATTAGCTTTAATGCTAGGTTTTGGAAATGACTTTTCATGTCATTCCCATTAAGGTTCGATTCAGATCCCTCTGCTGTTTCATTTTCCTCGAAATGAAAAAGAATATGTTACGCTTAGAATAATTGTATTATTGAAGTGCTCTATGTTTAACTAAAGAAATTCTAAATCAGGACGATCAGATCCAGATGGGTGAAACGTATATGACTTGTGAAAATTCTCCCTTTTTTTTCTTCCTTCCTGACAAAAGTCATCATACCTAAACAAATAAAACCCAATAAATCTTTGATTTTAACTGGGTGATATTGTTGGCTTTGCATTCCATCTCAATAATCATTGTGCATTGATCAATACCTGGAGATACATATCACCCGTGCCATGTTCCTCGCAGGCCTTCATTATTATCTTTCAAAACGTTCATTATTGATTTGTTTTAACCTAATCCTACGTGTATATATATATATATATATATAAAAAAATCAGCTCCATGTATAAACACCAAATTAAAGAAAAAGTTAGCCCAGGTCTACTTCCACTGATTCAGTCAATTATACCCCATTACTTGTTTGAAATTCCACATGTATTGTGATTGTATGTATGATTTCTACTACTTGGCACTACATTTATGATATGCATGACACCCTACACGTACTCTCTGTATCTTTGTACGTGGTAAGGTCTCACAGAGCAAATCCATAGGCCTCCCTATAGACCAAAATTTTCAAATGCCAGAATAACGATAAAAGATTGAGAAAAACGTGAAGCGTAAGATCATGAACGTAAACAAGTCCAATGCGATAGATAGCACCAACAATGAACCAGACCTTAAAAACAGCTAACTTACCATAATCAAACTGCATGTAAGAGCAAAGACAAAGACAACTATTTGAAAACTCAAAGTGGGCAAGAATCAAACGCAAAGACCGACAAATTTTTATACAAACCTGGAATCAACCTCCAACGAGCGCTTACTCAACAAGGACGACAGCATATATACTTCAAAAACAGTAGCGATTCCGCTACTGCCCATAGCTCTCACTTTCTTTACACCAGACTTTGAGTTCTAAACCTCACGCCGCCATTTCTCACTCCAAAGCTAAATCATAGTCCACCATGCACATTACACGCATTCACACTCCTCTTAAGCCTTGTTTCTTCAGAAATTAACCTCACAAACAGAACCAAACATAGGACCCCCACAAAAGAAATATAAAACTGAAAATAAGATCAAAAAGATTTTCAACGACTGAGTCACTTTTCAAGCAAGTTTTGCTCACTCGCAGTTCAGTCTACCGGGAATAAATGGATAACAATCCACGACCCAGAATTTGTCAGAGCAAATGCAAGAACTTAGGCTAACAGGACGCGTGGAGAAGCTAAAATAAAAATTTGTAGCTCTGCGAAAGAGACACTGAATTATCCAAATTTTTATTCAATTTTGAATTATTATTATTATTATTATTATTATTATTTTTACCTCCTGTGCTCGAGAGCGTGTAGGAGATGAAAGATCTTGTCCGCCATATCAGCTAACAGAAAATTTGTCCGCTTTTCTTATTGAGCCTTGATATTATTGAAGGGGGGTGACATTTGATAATTTTAGGAAGTGGGCTGACGCATGCGGAATCGGTTGCATGGGCCTGGGCTATGTGAACCCGTTTTACAATTCCTAGTGGGTCATGGGCCTGGTTCAAATTTTGAATATTCATTATTATTTTATTTCATTATATTATTTGATTTTTGTCCCTGAAATATTGTTTGGAAACCGATGAAAGCTTTGGCTCAAAAGAGCCGTTGAGCCTTTCCTTCGACCTCCTCCGTCTTTCTTCTTCTATTCTCAGTTCCTCTGCGTTTGTTCTTCTGCTGCTATTCTCTGTTAAACAGATGTTCCCCTCCGCATCAATTCTCGGTTCCTCTCGTATATCCTCGCGACGCCCTTAATGCTAGGTTTTGAAATCCACATGATGAGAAAGAAGATGGAACGCTCGAATTGTATTCTTTAAGCGCTCTGTGTTCTGCCGAAGAAACCCTAAATTGGGATTTATCAAAAATTGGGATCTTGGTGAAAGGTATAGCCACCTGACTTGTGAAATTCTCCTTCTTTTATTTTTTTTCCTCTTCCATGATAAAGGGTAAAAGTCATCAGACTAAATAGATAAAACCCAATAAAGCTTTGATTTTTAAATCATTGGCTTTTTTCTCTCAGTTTTTGATTATTACTATGAATTACACGTATATTCTTGGTCCCTGTCTCCAAAGTTATATTAGGGTCTTGTCTGGATTAATTTGGCAAACCATGGATGGATTTTAACATTTTGTTGTAACTTTAATCTATGCACATAAATTAAGCTTTGATTTTTTGCTTGTTGAAATCTGAATTTGTATTTGCTCAGTTGTTGGCTTTGCATTCCATCTCAGTAATCATTGTGCATTTATCAATATCTGCAGGTATATAAAACCGGCTCCATGCTCCTAGCCGGCTTTCATGGACTTTCAAGTTTTTCTTGGTGGCAGTTGTATATTCTGGTTGCTTTTTTTTTAAATTTTTGATAAAGGATAAGACTAAATCTAGCTAGAATAAAGATAACCACCATAATAAGATGATCTAAATCAAGCTTAACCACCATAGGATTCACAGATAAGATTATCTAAACCAAGATAATTAACAGAGGGGTCTAACTTCATTCAACAATCTTCATAATGTCACGCCTTCACTCTCCAAAGCCAAACACCTCTTCTATCGTTGATCTGTTGCTGAAACATTTGCCAGTAATAGTAGTAATTGAAGAAATTGGAAGTCACTGTTTCTAGTTACTCCAACCCTTAATGTCCCAAGTCTAAGTTAGTAAGAAAATGTTGCCCTTCACACCACCCCCACCTCATACAATGTCTATACAATCCCCACCCAATGTTAGGGACCTTTTGTTATTGGTCATACATTGATCTTAGGGTATGTCAGCCTATAAGCTTTTGAGTTCTGGCTTTTTGTTGAATTCCACATACCTTGTATGCTCAGCGTTTGTGCAACAATGGCTTGTGAAGGATTTTCTCAGAGTTTATTCTCCTTTCTGGCTGACAAATGGGTTCAAAGTGTTCAAAGTGAGGTCCACTCGCCAGTTTCTACCTCTCCAAACACTATTTGCATCCACCAGAGGTATGTTTGCTCTGTTACTGACCCATCTAAGTTTATTTTTGTGCACTCTATCGTATAGGTTTACTTACGAATTTGGCATTCCAATGTATACTATTAAATGCTTTAAAAATCCCCTTTTTGAATTTCGTTCTCTCATAAAAAGACACTGAAAAAATGAAACTAAAATATTATTTGCATAAATACTTACCATGTTTTCTAAAACATAAAATAAAAAGTCTTAAAATAAGATAATATTGGCTTCCAAATGAAGTACATAAAGACTTCTATTTTGTTAGTTAATTCTTTTGGTTTTTATATTTGTAGCTCAAATTTTGTAAAACTTATTTATATTTTTAATTATGTTATATATAATATAATATTTTAATGGTTTTTTTAATCTTTTTGAAATCTAATTTTATCATACTATTCATTTGTTTTCAGTTAAAGTATGTAGATGGCATGATATTGCAGTCGTAAAAAATTTTGGAAATAATTTTATTAATTATGAAATTGGTATTATTATTCAATATATTTATACAATTTAATGTTTTCTTTTCAAAAAAATTGATATTGCTTTAAGGTTTTTTTTTTTTTTTCCCTTCTTCGAAACTGACTTGTAATGGATAATATTATTTTCAAAATAATTGCTGTTTTTGAAGATAAATAAAGGATCAAAATATTCATAAAGGACTTCTTTTTCTTGTTTCCATGTATAATTTTGTTTTTTGTCAAGAAAACGAATTATCAAACTCAAGGGAACGAAATTGAAAGGGGTTTTTAATGCATTTACTTAAAAAATTATGACATTAACTAAGCAGTAATATATAAAACTAAAATAAAATTGAGGTTTTTTTTTAAATTTCTGACCTCATTTACTTAAAATTCACCAAAAAACTGTATTTACTTAAATATTATTAATATTTCTGATATTTTTTTAAAAAAGAGAGATATAAAGACTTTTTTCTTTTTTTGGGGTAAAATAAAGACCATTTTTTTAAGTGTATATATAAAGATGTAATTTAATTATTTTTCTTGTGACATACCAGATTATTTTTCCTCAAAATTCTTAGATATTTTACTATAGTACCGTAATTTTTTTTTTATATAGCATGTAACGTCTTCAATCATATTTTGTAATAATTTAAAATTAGTCATTTTACGGTGTTTATCAATTCGGTGATTTAAATTTTTTTTTTCTTAAATGAATTGTCAACGGTTTTGATTTTTTTTTTTTTAAATAAAGAAAGAAAAAGAAATAGAATCAAGGCTCTGAGTGGTTTCTGTGTAATAAACAAAAACTTGGAAATTTCTTCAAAAGAAATTAGCTATAGAGCCAGCATTTATGCTCTAGAATTAACTGAAAATGATTGTACAACAATAACAAAGTAAACTAAGTATTATTGAAATGCCAAATTCAAATAGTGAACTTATTGTTGGTTAGAGTGCATTAAAATAAATTGAAAATAGGTCAAATAGAGTAAACACCCTTACTTTTTGGTTGCAATGGTTTTGGGAGCAGAAATGACAAAGATGGGAGACCTTGCTTAGAATAGAACCCATCTCAGACTGATTGAGAATCTCTTTGCAAATCCTTTACAAAACCAAGACTTGCACTAAGTTTGAGACAAGAGGGAAAGTGGTAAGGCGAAAAGCAAAAGAAGCAAAGTTTATTCTGGCACATGCTCCGAGTGAGACGTACCAATAAGAGGTCACTAATGCCTAAAGGGTGAGCAAGCAAAATGGGGTTGAGACGTGTGGGGAGTGGTGGGTGTGTGTGTGGCATTTTCTAGCTACACTGACATTGGTATGTATGGGGTTGAGTAGTCTAGACCACCATAGTCGACTTCTAACTCTTTAATTATGAATATGACGGCATGTTGTCGATGCTCACGATCAACTATGGTAGGCTAAGTTGGCAAGTTTGAGGTGAGGTGCACCACCTGAGGCTAGTTTTTTAGGCGGAGGTCTACCACTTTAACTTTGGTGGGCAGATCGATTAAGTATAGCAAATACAGATCATATCATTGTAATAATTTATTTCTATATGTGTATATATAAATTTTCATTATTACATTTTATCTTTGTTATTCTCTATCTTATAAATTTATATATACAATATTCTAGCAAAAAGAAGAATTATTTTATAGGCTGCTACTTCCAATATTATCTCAGTATCGGCTACTACAATAATACATTCTCAGAGGAATACATATCCTCTCAATTCTAAATTTCTCAGCTGTAAAAAATAACATGCATATATCAAAATTGGAGTATGACCGCGGTCGCAATCGAACTCGGAGTGTACCGTGGTCAGACATTGCACACCCCAAATTCAATTGTGGTTGACATTGCACACCCGAGTTCGACCACGGTCGACATTTCATACCTCGAGTTCGACTGCTCCCATACCTCCCGAGTTCGAAACCCCATTAAAAAATGTTACAAAAATGCATTCTCTCAAAAGAATCCGCACCCTCTCAATTCTAAGTTTCTTAGTTGTAAAAAACTAACATGCATGTATTATTTATGCTTTCCCTGCACAATTTTTCTTTTTATTTCTATTTGTTAATCACTATATTCTACTAAAATTCATTTTAAACCAAAACTAGGTCGTCTTTATTTCTATTCTCGGATAGATCCAATCTGGTCCATTTTGTACGCAGTGTTATGAACAGAAGAGTGGCAGCTTGACATGACAGACCACATATCAATCCAATCCACAAGCCCTAATTAATGCAAAAAAGAAGTTAACTGACTGGTTAGGAACAACGTGTATGTGAATTCATGAATGTGCAAACTGTAAGCAATCAATAAGGTTATCACCTTGGCATCTAAATTGTACTTGAAGCTCAGAAGGATTGCTATAGGCATGCCAATGACATAGAATGTTGCCAAGTTTACGAACATGGCTATATGCTGCCAACCACATCCTCTGGCCACACCTGAAGCACCAAAATCGAAGCCATTAACAGCCAGCTAATCAAAAAGTGTGTATATATATATATATATATGAGATTAAAAACATTGTAATCAAAATTTGGTGATGGATCCCAACCTGATAATACACCTTGAACAGAATCAGCTACTATTGAAACTGCAAGCAGGAGTGCCATGGACGAAAAACTTTTAATTATTGCAGAACTGTCGCTGAAGAAACCAGCCCAGATATCATGTCCAAATCCTAAGAACAATACAAATGCTAGGGCAAGAAGCATTGAGAGCTTGAGGGTGACAGCCATTGCATTCTTAGCTCGCTCGGGATTCCCTGCTCCTAACTCATTCGACACTCTAGTGCTGCCACGAAAAAAGTTAAATTTGATTTGTCTCCATCTATGTCACTAGATTCAGAATCAATGGAAGACACAGCCTAAAAGGGTTGTTTATTCCACCAACCTAGCAGCAGCACTAAGACCGTATGTTAGCATATAAGCAAATGCTTCTGTGCTTACACTGAAAAATTGTCCAAGATAGCCAAAAGGAGTCAGCTTACAGAAGCAGAAGGTTAGAACAGATAAAAATCATGGACTTTATGAAGCTTACCACATTGCAATTAGTGAGGTGGTTTGTTCTGAGTTGGACATCAATCCAGCCAAGAACACAAGAATCTCAAAAGCCCAATACTCCAAACTGGGAAAAAAAATCCAAGTGTGAGAATTATGTGCTGTAATTTCTATTCAATGAGAATCATATGTAGGGATTAGTATAAAAAAGTAAAAGCTTTTTATGCAGCTTCTGACTCCCTAGAAGATGCCATGTGTTGAACTGTAGTGATTGATGAGGTTAGATTAACAACTGGAACAGACTTGAATTCCATATTCCATTCAGGAGCAGTTTATATTTGTGTAAGAAATAGCTATATTTCATATTTACTTAAAATAAAATTCATAATATCAACAAAAAATCTAGTTGCACAGGGCTGCAAATGTGTAATACTTAATCATGGACTTGGAAGAATGTGATTTAAAGATCAGTTGTGTGGCCATAAGAGGCAATATCTCCCTGAGTTCTAATAATCAATCATCGATACCAAAGGAACAAATTTTTTTTATCAACCACCAAAATTAGGTAATGGGAGGACATGAAAATGCCTCAGCCAGATCCAACCATCTTGTGACCAAGGAGGATGTTTTCAAGTGCAGAATCTGTGAGCTGGACTCTTACAAATTCAGGGCAGTCGGTGATGAAGACTTGGGATGCTAATACTCCCCTAAGTTGCATTCATTACTTGGTTTAAACTTTAAAAATAGAATATCCACAATTGAGAGATGATCTTCAGTGGGGTTAAAATGATGTTTGGTCTGTCTCATCTACCAATTAGGTCACAAAGCAAAATAATGCAGAGAAGAATTTTAAGACTCAGGAGTAGATCTGTCTAACCATTGCTTGTGAGTTAGTAGGTCTTCTACATTTGGTGTTGCTCCTACTATGAGAGCTGTGTATTGGTTGAATCCTAGTGGCTAGGTTGTATTCTTGTTTTACAGGAAAAAAGAAACCAGGGACACTTACCAAACCATAGCTGCAGATGGCAGGGCAAGTCTCAAATTTGTTAAAATGTAACGGAATGATTCCGATGAAAATCCTGTCCACGTAAGCTTGAACTCCTTTGCAAAAGCCACATACATGGCCAAGGCAATTATTGATATCCAAAGTGAAATTGAAGCCGCCAGTGGAGCTCCCTTGAAACCAAGTGCTGTCCAATGCACCAAACTATATGTAATGCCAATATGAAAGACCAGAGGGAACACTGAGAGGAAAATCAGAGGCGTGACAACAGATTGTGTTTGAAGAAACCTCAAGATATTTTGCAGGAAGCCATATGCAAATATGCCTGGAATCAAAAACCTTGTATAGAGTGCTGCTGTTTTAGAAATCTGAGGATCTTGGTGAAGTAAAATCAGTATGGGCTCTGTATAGAACCAGAAGATGGAGATGATGATGGAGAAGAGGAAGGATATGATGCTTGATGCTTGCAGATAAATCCCTAACATTCTGTATAGTTTTGCACCAAATCCTTGCCCACAAAGGGTCTCAAGAGCTCCACTTAACCCAATCTGAAATAACAACAGAAAAGTAGTTTGGTTAAAGTGAATTGATGAGCAATCTGAAAAAGAGCATTTTGAGAGCAAAAGACTACTCATAAAGACAATGATCAAGTGTGCTATCCTACAACCATGTCCAACCTAGGGTGTGGATGTGGGGAAGCATCTTTTTTTTATGGCTAAAATAATGTGTAGATGATACATAAAATACATTACACTACTTTATGGCTTATCAATGAGAAAACTGAACCAGTACTAGCTCATTTTAATTAAAAAAGGTTGTAGAATCAGTCAGAATATGCTCAGAATTGGAAAGAAGCAATTCTAATATGCTCCCAAACACAATGAATTCAGATACAAACAAGTTCCATCCTTCCTTGCAGTCTCTTTTTTGGCATAATTTACTAGCTTAAATGGATTTTACATGTATGACATTACTATCAAACACATTGATGTCTCTTTTAGGCAAAATGAAACTACTTTGGGTATGTAAGTTTTGCAATCACCAATTTCTGATCTCTTACTAAATTATTTCTAGGCAGGGATGGAATTGTTGAAATTAAAACTGTAGACAGAGATAGAGAGTGAGAGAGGGGTTATTACTAATTACCATGAAAGCAAAACCAGTGACAGTAGCCCAAGAATTGGCAAGGGTTGCACCGGCAAGCTCAAGCTGACCAAGGTGACCGGCGAACATGACAGAAACTAGAGTGATTAAGTAATAGCAAACATTGGTGAGTATCATTGGCAACGATATCAAAGCCTGTTTCTTGGCTTCCTCCAAGTCCAACACTCTCTTCCACCATCTAATTCCTTGGCTTTCTTGCTCTCCATCACCACCCACCTGTAACAATGGCTCAGACGACGACATGGTTGCACTACTACTCGTAATGCTTGTGTTTGCCACCGACATGATCTCTGCTAAATGATTAAAAAATATTTCATCTTTGTTTTCTTCCGTTAAAATCTATACCAAGTACTTCATAAACATTCTGTGGGGTTTTATGGTTCACGAACGCTGGATTCATCAACTTGGCTTAGATACGTATTCTTTTTGTCTTTTTTTAGTATAGATGACTCGGCTGAAAAAGACATGTAGGATAAGATCTAATTTTTTTTTTATCCTGCCTGTCACGAACTTATTTAATTAATTGCCATTACTCTCAAATCGGTCATTTAGCTTTGATTTTCGATACAATTTTTGTTTTAATGCATATAGTTTGAGGGTATAGAAATTGGACATTATATATAAATTATATATTTAATTTTAATTTTGTGTACAATTAAGCTGCTAATTCCTTTTTCTTTAGTTAGAAACTTAGAATATTGAAATTACACATATAACATATCTTATTGTACCACTATCATTGACAGTTGCATGCACGTTATCATTAGAAAAAGTAGAGTACTTCTTAGAATGATACTTTGGACATTTTTCAAAAAAATTTATTATTTTTTTTTATCTAAATTAACACATCACATCACTAATACTAGTCAAGCACATGCACTGCTTACTCGACAACTTTTTTATTTTGATGGTTGGTCGTGTAATGAATGAATCTTAAATGCCCATGCCATTGCTAGCTCAATAATATATATATATATATATATATTTTAAATGCCTATTAATTAATTATATCACAATAATTTCCAATTCGAAATTTGACCAACCTCAAATCCAACTTCACTTCAGCCAAAATGGACTTCCATGTTTCTGAAAATGATTTATTAGTACCAATTAATTAACATATAGTTTGGCATATATATAATACAGTGACTAAAGCCAAGAAAAATGAAAAGGAGAAAAAAAAATTAGATGGACTAACCCAATGGAAGATGGATTCAGATGTATTCTAGAACCAGGCTTAGCTGGATACATATACATAACGTAGTTTCCAAGTATATTTATTAGTATATGCTGGAGAACAAATAGTGAACAAACACTACTCCATTAACGAACTCCACTGCATTGCAAGCTAGTGTTACGGCACAACTGAGTCACAGTCACAGACAGATCTCTCTCTAAGCTGTCAAACCATGCATGCGTAGCAAGAAATGGGCATTGATTAACTTAGATTTATGCATGACAATTTATTTAATATATAGATCAGCCAGTTTTATTAAAATTAAAAGCTGGCAATTTTATATGAACTGCTAATTGGACCAAGCATATGCCACATACGATTTGCTTGTGCACTCTCAAAATGGTCATCGAACAAACAAGCACCAAGAAAACAAAGAAAAAAAAGAAGAAGAAAAGGTACTCCAAGATTGAACAACTTCATATATATATATATATGCATTTGTCGACCAGGTCGATCTGCATTTTCTATGCGTCACTCTTTCTTCTCGTCCTTATCAGCTTCCTTCTTGTCTTGCTTGGCTTCTTTCTTGTTTTCCTTCTTGTCTTCCTTGGCAGCTTCCTTCACCTTTGCTCTACCCTTTTTAGGCTTCATGAAGCAAAAACAAGAGCAACACGGACACTGAAATAAGAACTTCATTTCTATCCTCTCTTGCCCTTTTGCTTCCCAATTCCAAGTCTCTCAAAATGTTTCCCCAAAATTTAACCTTGTGTATATGCAAAAAGATTTGGCTTTTGCATTCCCTTTTTATCTTCTTTTCCAACCAATAATGTATTGCTTTTTATTTTTGTATATATATATTTTCATCATACGCCCATTGGATTCCACTTCAATCACCATCAATAAAGAAGATGCCAGACTAATCATGCCAAGCCTTTAGGTGTGGGATGAGGGGTTGTGGGGCAGACCATCATCAACGACGAGGTAAAAATGTCTGACTAGGCTCACCACCGTGGATCATGTTTAGCCATGAACAAAGGTGAAAAAAAACACAAAAGAAAATAAAAAAGAGAGCCTCTTTTTCATTTCCTTGTTTTCTTGCACAAAAGAATTTGAAGCCGGCAAGCACAATAGAATACCCATTTTATAACGTTGGCACAAGGCTATACTTTTTCACCTTTTTGTCTTAGATAATGGGGAGTGAACAAAATTTCAATTGGACTTTGGGATATCCTGACCATGTGATGCAAAAATCAAGATTATGGAAAGCAATCAATTAATTTTCTTAGAGAAGTTAAAATAAAATCAGAAGAGTTGATGATTCATGTTATCACTTGTATTCTTTTTGTCTGTCATTTATTGTATTGTAACAAGCACCTACAAGGCTATAACCTTATAATGCTACTCTAAGAATGATGTTTTTTCCCCTCATAAAGTGAAAACGTATAAATGTGGGTTTGACAATTTCATCACATATTGCTCTGCACTTTTCACATAAAGTCAAGCAAGCCCATGTGATTGTTAATTCACTTATCATGGTGTGTTTCTTGGCTGCATTTGCAACCACCAACATGGAAGATTATAAATACTCCAAGTTGAGGGTGCTCAATATTTTAGGGCAGTTATTATTACCTGATATATCCAATGGCTGATCTCAACTATAACAAGAGACTTAGTTTTGGAAATTAAGGAGCAGTAGAGATTGATTTCAGTCTGGTTGTTTCATGGATTGGAGATTATTGTCACTCCATTTCATTTACTAATTAATTGCTAGTTAATATATATATATATATATATATATGCAGAAATTTGCACATTTCACTGATTCATACACGTAGGGAATACAAGGAAGTGACTCAGCCTTTAAGCTAATTATCAGCCTCACTTATAGTTTTGAGGATTTTACTTGATTATTATCTTCCTAATTATGTCTGTTGATTTGGGTAAATAGAATTTTACCAATTTGCAGCAGTTCTCATAACGTAAATAACTATGTTAAGCCCTTTTCATGAATGCAGAGGAGAAGCAGCAGTAAAACAGTAAAATATAAGAAAATCATTCAAGGACTGGGGTGTTTGATTTCCTTTATTTGATCAAGGCGTGTCAAGAATTCTAATAAGCAACTTTCCCCAAACTCAGGGCATGTTGGACCAAGCAAACTTAATTTTCTACAGCGAGTGAACAGAGTATTATAAAACAAAAGGATTTAATGGCATTATAATAATGAAGATTTTTACACTTCTTACAGAAATATATATCACGTCTCCTCTGACACTACCATATTATTGGGCAAGGCCTACATTATTTTCATGAGAATGGAATATGTACCCGACAAGTACATAGGCCTATATTATTTGCATCTCATAGCATTATTTACAGGAACATTCTCAGGAGTGCGAAGTGCACAAAGTTGAAAACCACTTTTTCATACACTGATCAGCGCAGGAATATTTGTCTCAGAATTGTCTAGATCAAGTCCCCAAAAGATAAATCATGGACCATTTTCAGACATATTACACTGAGAGTGAGGTTTTACAGTTATTGCCAGATGATGAAAAACTTCAGAGACGAGGTGATGGTTTTTTGACAGGTTCAGGTACCTTACTGTAGTCGTATACCCCAATACCTCGTTTTTTGCCAAGGCGACCAGCATCAACATACCGGACAAGAAGAGGACAAGGGGCATATTTACTGTCTCCAAGGCCAACATGAAGAACTCTCATGATTGACAAACAAACATCCAATCCAATGAAATCTGCAAGCTCTAAAGGACCCATTGGATGATTCGTTCCCAGCTTCATTCCTGTATCAATGTCTTCCTTCGTTGCTACGCCTGTGTACAGTGTGAAAAATGCTTCATTTATCATTGGCATCAAAATCCTGTTTACAATGAAGCCAGCATAATCCTGAGAGCATACCACTATCTTGCCAAACCTGCAAATTCACCAGTCAGATAGTTAAAATGACGGTAGATCATAATGTTGCATTTACAAAACCCCACCTATTTTGTGTGTGAAGCAAAATGCTTTTCTTCATTTTATCTGGCACAACGAGATATATAATCAAGTCAATCACCTCTCAGCCAAGGCTTTTGTTTTGCTAAAGGTCTCATCTGATGTGTTTTCTCCTCGTATAATCTCAACTAGCTTCATAATGGGAGGAGGATTCATAAAATGCATGCCAATCACCTGTAAATGGCATATTAGGTTCACATTGTTAGACAACCAATGTAACAGACCTGATTAGTTCGTTAATAATAACAGGACCATCAGAAAATAATGCAGTTGTATGTGTGTATAACCTGGCGTGGTCTGCTGACTGCTGATGCTAGACGAGTAATGGATATGGAACTTGTATTAGATGCCAAAATGGCAGAACGTTTTGTAATCTTATCTAATTGAATAAATAACTTTTTCTTCACATCTTCAGATTCTACAATAGCTTCAATAACAATATCTACTGTGCTAAGCTCTTCCAGATTTGAGGTATAATGCAGACGTCCCAATGCCTTGGTATGTACATCCTGTTGAGTTGGAAAAAAAAAAAATCAACATATCCATCATTTTAAGCAGTATAGTTGTATAAATCAACAAGAACCATACCTCTCCAAACGAATAAAAAGAACCTACAGGAACCCACAAGTTTTTTTTTTCAGTTGTCTAATAACTCGTCCATTGAAGTCAGTATTTCATTACAAACACTAGCAACACAATTTCCACATGATTGCAAGCCAAAAACTTAGGTATCTAAACAATATACAGTTAAGTCCACCCTATATATTTCAATTCTATAACTATGATAACATTTTAAATAAGAAATGAACAAAGTTTTCTTGATTACAAGACAACATATGAAACAGAATTATTATTGAAAATGTGTGATAAAAGTCTAGATTATTAATAACCCAAAAGATCTCCTTTCCTCTTTCAATGTCTGCCTTTATATATGCATATGCTTATAGGCAAATACGTGTATGTTTTCTTCTTATATATCTGATAAATGTAGCATTGACATAATATTCATACAAGGGCTAATGCAAACTATGCAAATTAATTAGGCAAATTCATACAGTGGCTAAAGCCTTAACAGAATTACTAGGCGGAAACACTATTATCAGTTGGTAAGTGATACAAATTTACTAATAGAAATGGAAAGTTCAACTTTTGGAGCATATTTCAGAGGTTGTAAAAACCCAAAAATTCGTTCTTATAATACTAATGCATATAGATTAATGTTGGTGTACTACAAAAGATTTATTACTTGCAGACTTTACCTGGGTGGAGTTACTGGTCTAAGGCTGGATAGAGTAATTCCTGCGGAAATCTAGACAGGCAAAAAAAAAAAAAAAAAATTGTCTTTTCCAAGCCTCAGTCCTCAACTAAAGACATAATTTTGGATCTTAATTTTGTTACTTTTCATCGTTGTTGTGCATTTAGAAACTTATAAACTCGTCCAGAGGTCAAATAACTAATCCAAACACAAAACTCATAGTACAAAAGTGGGCCAAAATTAACTAGTTAATGAAATTAACCAAACCCATATGGAAACGACTCCTTAATCAACCTACTCCAGTTTCTTTAGCTTAATTTTAACTAAATCTTCCGACTTTAAATTGCCGTACTACCCAGTTTCTTTTCGTACTTATGACTCACTTGGAATTTACTTCACATAAATTTTTGACAACCAAAAGACGGAGTAGAAACTCAAAATAAGTGGGCGATCACCGGAGAGAGGTGTCCTTTGGAAATGAGACGGTGGATAGAGTTAGAGATGGATTTGGCTGCTCTGGAGAGAGCGTCTGGGTCGATGTCGACGAGCCAAACGTTGAGACCATGAAAGGCGGCGAGCTGTGCTATTCCCGATCCCATTTGACCGCTGCCCACTACTCCAACGCTGTCGATGGCCTCCATTATCACCGATCTAGGACGCTCACTATGTCACCGCGAGTTCAAATATGTATTTTTATATTTATAATTGTTTATATGTGTTTTATATATTTATACATACAAAATTTGGCGATATTAGTATGGAGTCTATAGATGAATGTCAATGTGGAACATCCCAGATTAGTTTAAAATCAGGATTATTAAATAATATATTTAAGGAATAGTATTGAATGTCTTTTAAGTAATAGTAGTAATGTAAAAAGATTAAAAAAAAATTCCTTTATATTAAATTATTAGAAAAATTAAGGCTTATGATTTAGATTTTTTTTTTTTTGGGTAATAAGGCTTATGATTTAGATAAATGTTAAAATATTTTAATTAGTTTTAAAATGATGATATAGCTTTTGGGGCTTTAGCATATAGTTGAAAGACTAAGACATAAAATAAATAAAGTCAGAATAAGTTGGAAAAAAGTATAATTTTTATTCTTATCATTCTTTTGGTTTTTAAATATATATTGTGCATCTTTTTTTTTTGTGTGAATAATATCTTATTAATTGTTACATCAGACATGTTATTGCTGATAACTCAATGGGTGGTATGGATAAAAGCAAAGCGGATGAAAAGACCTTAAGTTCCCTCATAGTTATCTTATAATTTGTACAAAAATCAATTCAGTGGTATGAAATAATATATAAAACCAAGGGTAATTATACAAAACATAACGAAACGCAGAGGGATCAGTCGTTTCAGAGCCATTATAATTAGAGGCCAAGCACTTTTTTGTAACTTCGGAAAATTGGGGTGTGAACTCGGTTCGTCTTCGGTGGCTTCTTAACATGTTGTGGTGGGCAGTTGAATGGGTCTGATGTGCCTGGGCTTAAACAAAGGAACAAAGGGCCTGGTCTGATGGATCTTCACCTGTTTGTTCTAAGTTAACAATTCAATTTCTAATTTTTAAGAGTGTAATTTGGTTAAATATACACTTCATTATTAATTTTTTAAAAAATATTTATGTTTTATAATTTTTACAAAATTATTTTTTTCAAAATACCTCCATCATTTAGAATACATTATTAATTTTTCGTCTCTCTATTCTCTTGTGTATATTTTTTTTATTCCATTAATAACTTCTTTTCTTCTACCTTTTATTTTAATTTTCTTCTTTTTTTTCTCAAATCATATTGAATCAAAATTTTTTATTTTCATATATTTTTTAGTTCAAGCATTTAAATATGAGTTTCACCTCAACAAATACTACATATCTTTTTTCTCTTTTGTGCTATCTCCTTTGTCTACTCTTCCTCATTAAATCTCACTCTTCTATTTACTCGTGAAAAATCACAAATAACTTTTAAAGGAAGTAATTACTAACCATAATAAGAGGGTTAGTAGGTCGTAGCCCTCTGATACATGTCGTCATTGTTCTCTTACTCATGATGCAATTCT
Source organism: Rhamnella rubrinervis (assembly GCA_007844105.2). Taxonomy (NCBI): domain Eukaryota; kingdom Viridiplantae; phylum Streptophyta; class Magnoliopsida; order Rosales; family Rhamnaceae; genus Rhamnella; species Rhamnella rubrinervis. Next base: position 17,123,576 of record CM017583.2, on the reverse strand, counting down.
CACAAATTAATGGTAAGACTTGTCATTAGATGGTGAGAAAATTCGACTGTGAGTTATCACTTATTAGTTATTTTCTCATCAACTGATGAGTAAGTCTTGACATCTTATAGCAAGTAAAATTTTAGAGGAGTTGATACAGTTCTCACCAACTAATGGCACTGTGAATTGTTAGTTATTTTACTCGCTATAAGATAGCAAGGCTCGCCATCACTTGGGGAGAACATTATATTATGTCGTCACTGGAGAACATTACACTGTGTCATCACTATGTCATTACACAAATCGATGTAGTTAATTGAGAGACAAATATACCACAAAATAAATAAAAATTATAGGAGTAGAAAATGAAGAAACAAAAAGATGAAAAATAAGGAAAAAATAAATTTAGTTGTAAGTATTAGGGTATAGGAATATTTTTGGTAATAATACATATTTTTTTAAAAAAATTATAAGTGTGTAGGTAATTTTACAATAATTATTAATGAAGTGGGCATTTCACCAAATTACCTTTTTTAAGAATATATATATTAATCTTTTGTGGGGACCAAAAACAAAATTTTTTCTTAAAAAAAAAAAAAATCTAAAATCTGTTATGGCAAAAATGAAAATTTTGCGAAGCAGTGAGTAAATATCCATTATGAAGACGAGAACAGTGTATAACAGTGTATACGTCAATATGGAAATATATAAATTCATAGTATTTTGTTAAGCATAATTGAGAGGGTGTTGCAAAAATATAAGAGGGATTTGGCAAGCATATTATTCACATTTCTTTTTGGTGAACAAGTATATTATTCACTGTTACTCAAAACACAAAGCATATATATAGAAACTTGTTGGACACATGCATGCAAATGTAGCCTACGTGCTCGTGTTTTTGTTACATTTACGAGACAGAGGGAGAGGTAGCTAGTTGTTAATTATTGGAGATTATTAATTACCTGCTTTCCAAGACACAAACTAAAAGAGTTGTATTGATAAAAAAAAAAACTAAAAGAGTTGTGAGGTCAATATTATTAGTCTAAAGAAAAGCCGGTGACGCTCATGAATCTCAAGCTTTACAAAGTGAGCGGCGAGCACACAACCAGGCTATCGAGCTTGTCAGTGCGATGTCGGCAGATTCATGGGCTTCCATACGTCCAACACTCTATGCCATCACTATTTTTGTTTGCCAATAGTTCATATGTATAGGCAACTCATGTGCTCGTAAATTTCACGGCACCTTGTTTTGGCTGTTTCAAAACACAGACATGCATGCATATTGTATTTTTTCTGTATTTGTAACACTCTCACATCACACGCTTGCACGCATATATTAACTTACAAAGTTTACGCGTCCAATGAATTGGGAGGCGGCAATGACAATATTGGAAAGGGTACCTTGTTACCGGGAAGATAGCTCGATACCCACTATATATTTTCTATAGGAGTTGTATTTTGATGCCAAACATGAAAGGCCATGGGGAGGAGCGAGAGGGGAGCAGTAATAGATGGATTGCGTCTGAAAAATTAACGTCAACATGTTATCAAGGAAGCCAAAGGCAAATTATAACAAGCTAGGAATCAGATATTTTGTATAGACAGAGAAGCAGTTTTAGAAAGTTGAGGGTCATGGTGAAGTTATTGAAATCATCATGTGCTCTGTAAAACACAACTTATAGATTCATGAGATCAGTAGCTTTGTGTGCCTTGTGCATGACATGCCTAAGACATTTTTATTACTTATCCTTGCCTTATCAGCATATATATAATGAGTAAATATAACAATAACGATATTATAATTAAGAACAAGAAAAATTAAATGGGAAAATAATAAACAATAAAAAAACAAGGCCAATATATGCATGATGATCAAAAGAAATACGTGGAACAACTTTTTGGGATTATATACATACATAATGACATATATATATATATATATATATTTGTCAACGACTTAAAAAGGTGGGTTAGGCCCATGACATCAATAATTAATGGTTAATCAGTGATGTTTATCGTGGGGCAAACAAAAGGAAAAAAATGCCATCAATTTTGGGGATAAGTCTTTGGTATTTTGTAAGCTTACTTATGAAGTTTAATCATCACAAACTCTACAAAATAAATAAGTAAAAAAAGCAAAACAACAAAAAGTGAATTGAAAATAGAGGTGAAAGTTAGTAGAGACACGCCAAAATAACATAATGGCTGTCAAACACCTTTTTCGCATTTGCCAAACTTGTCATGATTTTCAACTTATATATTATTAATCTTCTATCTGCCTCGTTAATTGGCACTGATTTGATTTATACAAAAAAAAATTTAATTGCCTTCTAAAATATATATATATATATATATATATCTACAATATAATCAAGGTTATTACATATAACAATATTTAACATTAACATCCATAAAAATAGAAAATTAGATAAATTACTCAATCTTTTAATATTTTCGATAATTGCTTTAATAATAATTAAAAATGAAACAATTGGATTAGAACAAGGACGAGAAAAAAATAAATAAATGAAGGGTGAAGGAAGAAAAGAGAGTTCACGTGTGGAGGTAGATAGGAAGTGGTTGACCCAATAATCCGGTGGCTGCCTCCCCACTTTTCATTATGAAGACGACAACGTTCCCCTAACGCAGCTCCTTCCACCGCCCTTCTCCGGTCAATTCTCCAACTTTCACTTCTTTTGACTCTTTTTTCCTCAACACATTCTATTCCCCCAACCTCCCTCACTTGTAGCGCGTGTGTGTCACACCACCACTTCTAATTCTGTTATTCTTGAAAATTAAAATGAAAAAATAAATTCAATAATCTATGCTAAGTTTCAAATGTATCCAAAATAAAGACATTTACACTTGTAGATAAACATAGTTTGTGTTGGTGTGCTAAATTAATACAAATGAGGTATTTTTATTAATTGCTATTGGTAGTTATAGGAGTTGTAGGACATGCACTTGGAGGCGCGTGAAGAAGGAGTGAGAGTTGTGGTGGCACTAGGAGATCTCTTTTAGTCCTCGTTAGACCGCACCAAACATGTCCAACTTGGGACCCGCCCACCACCCACAAATTTACCAAATTTATTTTTGGTAGATGGTGATTAGACTTTAGGCTTAGAATTGAGAGAGAGAGAGAGAGAGAGAAGTAGAAGGAGAAGAAGCAGACAAATGTTGGTAATTAGGTATTCACAATCAGCGGGGGGGTTTCAGACTGTGAAGCTAAAAACCAAAATAAATTTTGTCCAAAAGTCAGCTCTCTGCGTCTCCAATTCAAAAAATAAAATTCACTTGCCCAAGTGGTTTTCTTTTTGTCCAATTAGATAAAGATTCTCAAAGGGTGGAGAAAGAAGTTTCCTTTTATGTACTCAACTCTTACTTTGTGTGTGTTTTGTCCCACTGTTTTTCTTTGATTTGAAATATCTGCCTCTCTTTTTTCTTCCTCTAGATTCTGTCACCTTGTCCTTGTGTTTGAATATTAGAGAAGAAAAAAAAAGCCAGGTGTCTGGTTTTGACATTGAAGAAGAAGGAACACCCATTTGTGCAAATAGTTCTTTCTTTACTTGCAAGTGATGGTACTGCCATTGAAATATTAAAAGCTTGGGTTTTGAGTGTAGTGGGCTAGAAAAGTTCTCTCTTTTGTTATGCTTCTTCTCTTGTGGAGCTTTGTCTTTGTTCTGGGGTTAAGCTGATTGGTCTTGTTGGTGAAGTTTGCAAATCGTTACTGGGTGTTTTGTGGCTCTGTAGGTGGCTTTCTGATTTGGGTTTCGAGTTTCTGCGTTGTTTTTTTTCCCTCTGTATATACGTAGATGAAGTGTTTGTTCAGCTAATTAAGCTTGTGTTTGTTAATTTTGGTCAATGCGTTTAAATTTTATGTGGGGACTGGGGGATCTCATTGGTTCTACTCGTGTTGATTACAGTTTCGCTTTTTAAAAAATTGTCAGTGTTTAATTGCTTCGTTTGCAAGTTGTTGGGTGTCCCTTTATGAGGTTTCTGAGGCGTTTTCGGGACAAGGGTATTTAGAAGTTTCTTCTTTTGCGTGTCCTTCTCTCTTTCTATAAGGGGCTACTGTTTGCTTAAACGTTTTCATATTGAAGTGGGTTTCTGAACTTTCTGATTTGTGGTCTGGGGATCTGATTTCTCAAGTTGGGATTGGTGATCTCATTGGTTTTACTGCTACTTGCTTTATTTGCAAGTTGAAAGTTGGGGCTTTAATTTGGAGGTCTTTTTGGGATGTGGGAGTGAAGGTTTTCTTCATTTGAATTTCTCTCACTTCTGGAACAAAGTGCATGTTAATTATCTCAGTGATACAGCTGAGTTTATGGGAGTGTTGGCCTTGAGTTGAGTTTGGGGATCTCCTTTGCTTCCAGTAATGGTGGCGGTGCTCGGCTTTATTCCAGTGTCATTCCTCAAATGGGTATTCTTGGCTTGTTTTGTTTGTTCGTCTTGGGGTCTCAATCCCCGAACTCGAACCTGTCATCCAAATGATTCGAAGGCGTTAAAAGAGTTTGCAGGAAACCTCACAAATGGGTCTATTACTATAGCATGGTCTCAGGAATCAGTTTGTTGCCATTGGGATGGTGTTTTCTGTGAGAATGTAAGTAATGGGTCTGTTTTTAGCAGAGTGACCAAGTTGATTCTGCGTAATAAGGGTCTCAAAGGAACTATTTCACCATCTTTGGGTCTATTGCATGAACTGAAATTGCTTGATCTTTCATGCAATCATCTGGAAGGTGGATTGCCTGCTGAGCTCTCAAACATGAAGCAGCTGGAAGTTGTTGATTTGAGCCATAACATGTTGTCAGGACCAGCTTCTGGAGCAATTGCTGGTTGGAACTCCATAAAAGTTCTGAATATTTCAAGCAATTTGTTAAATGGAAGTTTGTCAGAGCTTAGTGGATTTGCACATCTTGCTCTGTTCAACATAAGCAACAATTCATTCACTGGTCAGTTTGATTCTCATATTTGCAGCTCTTCTAATGTGGTTCAGATTCTTGATATATCTTGGAACCGTCTTGGTGGAGGTCTTGAAGGCTTCGACAATTGTAGTTCATCTCTTCTACAATTCCACGCGGATTACAATTTGTTTTCAGGTCATCTACCGGAATCATTATATTTGATGCCGGCTTTGCAGCTACTCTCAGTTTCTGGGAACAATTTATCTGGCAAGATAAGCGAGAAATTGAGTAAGCTCTCTAGCCTTATGACCTTAATCGTTTATGGAAATCAATTTATTGGTGAACTTCCAAATGTGTTTGGTAACCTTACACAGCTAGAACACTTAGATGCACATTCTAATTTATTATCTGGGCCATTGCCTTCAACATTGTCCCTCTGCTCAAAGCTTCGAGTGCTTGATCTCCGGAACAATTCGTTAAGTGGTAGTATTGATCTAAATTTCACTAGACTGCCCAATCTCTGTACACTTGATCTTGCTACTAATCATTTTTCCGGGCCACTTCCAACTTCACTGTCCTATAGCCGAGAATTGAAAATTGTAAGCTTTGCCAAGAATGAATTGAGTGGTCCAATCCCTGAAGATTTTGCAAAGCTCAAGTCCCTTTTGTTTCTCTCATTGTCAAACAACAGTTTCGTGGATTTATCTGGTGCACTGTCCGTGCTGCAGAAGTGCAAAAATTTGACCACTCTTGTCCTGACAAAGAATTTCATTGGAGAGGAAATTCCAAAGAATATGAGTGGGTTTGAGAGCTTAATGGTTCTGGCAATCGGAAACTGTGCTCTTAAAGGAGAAATTCCAGTTTGGTTGTTGAGTTGCAGGATGTTGCAAGTACTTGATTTGTCGTGGAACCATTTGTACGGTTCAATCCCTCCTTGGATAGGTCAGATGGAGAAGTTGTTTTACTTGGATTTCTCAAATAACTCTCTCACAGGAGAGATCCCAAGGAGTTTGACGGAGCTAAAAAGTCTCATATCTGTAAATTGTAGCTCATCAAATTTTCCTTCTTCTGCTGGTATTCCACTGTATGTAAAGCGAAATAAGAGTGCTAATGGTCTACCATACAACCAAGCTTCAAGCTTTCCACCGTCAATCTACTTGAGCAATAACAGAATAAGCGGAGCAATTTGGCCCGAAATTGGGAAGTTGAAACATCTACATGTTTTGGATTTGAGCAGGAACAACATAACGGGAACCATTCCTAGTTCCATTTCAGAAATGGAGAACTTGGAAACATTAGATTTATCGTTCAATAATCTGTATGGTTTTATCCCTCCATCATTTAGCAAACTCACATTTCTGTCGAAGTTTAGCGTGGCATATAATCACTTGCAAGGAGATATTCCGAAGGATGGACAGTTCTTAAGCTTTCCAAGCTCAAGCTTTGAGGGTAACCCAGGACTTTGTCGGGAAATTGATTCTCCTTGTGGTGACAATGGTACTGGAGGGCTAAAGCCTCTGATCCATTCTAGCTCCTCAAACAGTAGAATTGGTAGAGGCAGTATCCTTTGCATAACAGTCAGTATAGGAGTTGGGATTGCACTGCTTCTTGCAATTGGTCTACTTAAAATGTCAAGGAGAGAAGTGGAGGATCCAACTGATGCTTTTGATGAGGAACATATCAGGCCACGCAGATTATCTGAAGCGCTTGCCTCTTCGAAGTTGGTGCTTTTTCAGAATTCAGATTGCAAGGATCTCACAGTTGCAGACTTGTTGAAATCTACAAGTAATTTCAACCAAGCCAACATAATTGGTTGTGGTGGATTCGGTTTGGTGTACAAGGCCAACTTTCCCAATGGTATGAAAGCTGCAATCAAAAGACTATCTGGGGATTGTGGTCAGATGGAACGTGAATTCCAAGCTGAAGTTGAAGCCCTCTCAAGAGCTCAGCACAAGAATCTTGTTTCTCTTCAGGGTTATTGCAGGCATGGTAATGACAGGTTGTTAATCTACTCTTACATGGAGAATGGAAGCTTGGATTATTGGCTGCATGAGAGTGTTGATGCAGGTTCGCTTCTGAAGTGGGATGTGAGACTCAAGATAGCTCACGGAGCGGCTCGTGGATTAGCTTACTTACACAGGGTTTGCCAGCCAAATATAGTTCATCGAGACATAAAATCCAGCAACATACTTTTGGATGAAAGATTTGAAGCTCACTTAGCTGATTTTGGTTTGTCAAGGTTACTTAGGCCTTATGATACTCATGTCACAACAGATTTGGTTGGAACTTTAGGTTACATTCCTCCTGAGTATAGCCAAACACTAACTGCAACTTTCAGGGGTGATGTTTACAGTTTCGGTGTTGTTCTTCTCGAGCTTCTAACACGTCGGCGGCCAGTTGAAGTTTGCAAAGGGAAGAACTGCAGGGATTTGGTGTCTTGGGTATTTCAGATGAAATCTGAAAGGAGAGAGCAGGAGATCATAGATTCGTCGATTTGGAATAAAGATCATGAGAAGCAGCTTTTTGAGGTTCTTGGTATTGCCTGTAAATGCATACACCAAGATCCAAGACAGAGACCCTCCATTGAAGAAGTTGTTTCGTGGCTCCAGGGTGTTGGATATGAGAGTTGCCAATAATGAAATGTTCTCGCGTTTATTTTTTTATTTTTATCTTTCTATGTAACTGAGGTTCTGATAGGATCTCAAATTGAAAATGGTATACTTGTAAAGCAGCAGTGATGCAAGTCTGTGTAAGCAAGTGTAAGGTTGGAGTAGTATTGATTAAAGTTACTTTGGTTTCTTATAGAAAACAATGTTTTGGTACTCCATACTGACAGATTTGATTGTGTATACAAAGGATATTTTGACCACTTTTATATATATATATATATATATAAGAGAAGCTTCATAGAATCTGTACATTTGTTAACAGTTTTTCTGAATTATGGGCATTTTTGGACTCGTAGTACACTAACTAAACACTAATAGTAAGTTCTTCCATGGCCCTTATCGAGGCTAGTTTTTCTTGTGTGAATGGGCGACAGACACGCACACCATCCCCTCTGAGAAATGCCAATCGTTGTCCAATATCATGAGCTTTTCTATTTCTGCTTTGTGTGTAAGTTTGAAAACATAAGCAAGTTATGTGCTTTATGAACTAGATATTGGATTTTGACTCTTCAAGCCGAAAGATTGATTAAAGTTTACCTGTTTGACTGGGAACTTAGTGAATTTTAAAGAAAATTGCTTTTTTCTTTTGCTTGTGGGCCAAGAAAGGGAGATGAGTGCCTAGCTGTCAGCACTATGAGGGTTTATTCAAGAGATTCTCTCTTCTTTTTTTTTTTTTTGGACCTCCTTTCGTTGGCAGCTGAGGCAAATAAAATATCCAGATGTGAAATTCCCTCTACAGCATATATGTGATCTAAATTTAGACAATTCTCTCACTTTCTTTCTTGAATTGGAAAGAAATGTCTTGAGGAACCCAAAAGAGACTTTATGGAAAAGGCATGTGGATTCCTTTGGTTGAAAACTAATCTACGAAGTGCTGCAATATACAAGAAAAATTGACAGTAAATTTGTCAAGCAGAATATTATGTTAAATCAACCAAAAAAAAAAAGAAAGAAAGGTGATTGATTTATGTACATCTTTCATTTCACATTGCTTTTCTTAAACAAAACCTTTTGGTTAATTGTATAAATTCTATTTGTTGGTACTTGGTATTAACTTATTTCATGTTTTCAAAGGATAATTGATGATCAGTTGCCAAAATGTCATCTTGTTCTAACATCACATTAAATACAAAAATATGAAAGATAAAGGTCCATGCAAAATCACTATAACATACATTCCATAGGCCTCCGATAAAGATATCATTTTAATATCACCTTTTTTTATACATCATCTTCACCATTCAGGATCCTATAGTTTCAGAGAGACACACGAGTACTAGTGAAAGTGACCATCATCAGCAAGTGAAGTGAACTGGGTGTGTGACAAATTATGGCTTCCATGTTCATAGCAATGAAATCCATAAAAAAGACGACTCTGCAGCCTCACCAGTATTCACTAGTAGTACCCTCCATCACATGCTCTAGAATTTTCTTCTCTTCTGCGTATGAACGTGCTGAGGTATACGTACACTTGTGTGGGTGTTTAGTATAAACATATACATGCTTAATTAGGCCATTTAATTTGATGATTAATTAATGAATTGGGTAAGTTAGTTATATTATATATAGGGAAGCAATGCAGTGGAAGTAGCAAGAGAGGGAGACAATGATGGTGGAACATCAGGATTGTCATACACGCCAAAGGAGACCATGAAGGAAATCTTATGCGAAGCCAAACAACAAGGAGTGGACATGGCAAATGATGCAGCCGCAAGAGATGGACCAATCAAAGCCGCGGAGATGGCAGACACTGAGAGAGACTGCTAAGGCCACCACAAGGAACATCAAAGAAGCTCTACTAGGGGAAGAGGTGATGAGATTGAAGGACCAAATAGAGGGAATGTAAAAGGTAGTGGTGTTGAGGATTTGAGGAGGCGTGCTGGTGGCTATGATCATGATCTGGGTGATCATTAATTGATGACGAACAGCTATATATATATATATATATATATATATATATATAAAGCTATATATATATATATATAAACATGCATGAATATATATATAAAGTAGGGGAGGCTTTGAACATGAACTTCTGTGTAAGTTTGACATGTTATTAGATTGTGTATTCAACTATGCATGCGTGGAATGTCATAATTATATTGTAAAACTACAAAATTAGAAATTAGAAAAATGGCTGAGAAGGTTGAAATTAAACAGATTTGGACAGCATGGGCAAATCAGTACCCCAGGTAGGCCAACCCAAATTCGTTTCGAGGCCCACCTTTTCTTTTGTATGGATCCGAAATTGTCGTCCGCTTCCATGGAATTGGGCATAGACATGACGGATCCAGGATTTTAAATTTAAGTGGACTATTTTTATTTAATTAAATTTTTTTTTAAAAAAATAAAATATGAATATGTAGTGTGTGTAAATTAATTTAAAGGTATTAGGAATGTTTATAAGTTTGTCGCTCCCGCAGTACAGTAAAGGTATAATAAACTATGTTGAGTTGGAATTTTTAAATCAGTAAACCAAAATCTCCTACAATATTAATTAAAAAATATGTAAAAAAAAGTTAACCAAAAAAAAGGTTAGAAGTGACAAAACCTCCTACCATACCAATTAGAAAATATATAAAAAGAAAAATTAATCAAGAGAAAAGGTTAGAAAGTAATTTAGAAATTAAGGATAGGGAAAAATTGGATTGAAGAAGGGGAAAAAATATAATTGGGCTTGACCCAATTATGTTTAAAAATTAAATTTAAGGAAAAAAAATTTGAATAAGGCTGAATGATTAAGTCTAGATTAACTGGATTAGAATTGAACAAATGATTTATAAAAAAAAATTTTGAAAAAAAAAACTACTAGGGCTATATGTATGATTTATAGTTAAAAAAAAAAAAACTGCTCGGGCTATAGCCCAGACATCCCTCTATATAGATTCGTCCCTGCCTGCATAATTATTTAATTTAATTGGTTTGGTTTTTATTGGAATGTTTTATTATTGTTTTTTAGTTTCAAAATAATTAGAAGGTAAATGGATACGTACAAAAAATATATATATATATATATATATATATATATATATATATATGTCTCAAAATAAATTAACAGATAGCTGAAAACATTCATCTAGCTTAATACTCAAAATAACTAAAAATAAATACGAAGTTGAATTTGAAATATAAAATAATAATAATAATGGGAAATCAATAATATATGTAGCCTAGATAATATTAAGGTCTTGTTTGGTACATCGTATTATACTGGATTGTATATTATATAGTCATAGTACGGTGTTTGGTGTAGCACTTCGTATTGGGTCAGAATTATCTAAAATTCATTTTAATACGATATTCATCATATTATTCTAACTCACTCAAATATGCAGGTCAGAATAATACAATGTTCTTTTAATATTTAATTTGAATGTTATATGTTGAATTTTATTATAACAATTTAAATTATTGATATAAATGACTATTAAAATTTAAATATATTTTATTTATAAATATTATGTAATTTTTTAAAATAAAATATTAATATTTTATTTTAAAAAAATATTAAAATTAAGGTTTTTATCTAATATAATATAAATTTTAAATGATATTATAATACTATATATATTAATAATAAAAGAAATAATCTAGTATGATGTGTATTAAATATAGTATAACTATTTAAATTTTTAGTCTGGAACTGCGCCAAATATAATACAATACTAATTTGTTCAGTTCAGTTTAGACCAGATCATTTCAGTTCGAATATTAATTAATAATACAGTACAGTCCTGCACATCAAACATGACCTAAGTGATCAAACCAATATTAACGGGATCATTGGGACAAGAAGACAACTTAATCTCTATATAAATTATCTTATTCTTATCACTAGTTTATTTCTTTATACATATATTTAGTAATAGCAATGCGAACTCAGCATGAACAATATAATCCATGAAATTATATATATATATATATATATATATATATATATATATATATAAATATATAACACCTTTACTTCGCTTCCCTTATTATAAGTTAAAAATCAGGACTAAATTCTGGTAAATTAAATTCATTGATTTATTGGACAAAGTGAATTTGTTAATGAACCGTACGTATGTGTTCGTGTTGAGACCGTGAAGCATCAAAAGTCAGTCGGTCAGGCCATATATATATATATATATTAGAAGTTCATGTTATAAAACCCCATGAAAGTATTTCCTTTAATATATTCGGATAAGATCTTGTCTAAAGTTAATTACCAAAAAAAAAAAAAAGATCTTGTCTAAAGTTTCTTTTTTCTTTATTTATTTTTAAGAACCAAATATAATAATGTCACCGGTTAAATATTATTATAAGATACGTGCCGAGCTGCGAGGTAAGTTTGAAAATGTTTTTCTTTTTGGTAATAGTAAGTTTGAAAATGTTGGATTAATGAGAACATGCCCAAGTAGCTTAAAACGTGTCAAACCTCTCTTTAACGTGTCAGTACAAAGTTGACACCTGTCCCTGTTATGTTTGTCCTATTTATATATATGTCAATATATATTCCGGAGTATATGTTATATATATCTACTAGGGATAATATGTATTACAAATTGATGAGGCCGAACAAATTTGGTAAGAGGTGTGAATGAATATGGCAATTTTGACACAGAGAGAGCTGTTTTGGGTAATGAAGGCAGCTTTGCCTAATGCCTGTATTCAACATGCTACTACTTCTACTGCCTTCTCCAATACTACTAGTGCTTATTGCTTTTCCACTGCTGCTTGTCAACGTGCTCATCAGGTACGTTAATTTAAATTGGTGGATGATCTATATCTGTAATTTATATATGCATGCTTTTTTATTTGTTTTTGTTAGATTATATATAGCTAGCACTTTCAACAATACATTTTTTTTCCCTGCTAATAAACGCATTGGAGTATTGTGAACTATTATATATTTTGTATTTTCAGGGTTGCCAAATAGTTGGAGAAGCAAGAGACATAAAAAATGAAGGCAAAGAAATAGGTGAAAGCAAGGATGTAGAGAATATGAGTGGTGTGAAAGGGTTTGTAGCAGATACAGCAATACAAGACAAGGTTAAAGCTACGGAGATGGGAGAGAAGGTTGGGGAAATGGCAAAGGAGGCCATGGATACTGCATGGGACTCTGCCAAGAACACTAGTCAAAAACTCCGAGACGCATTGGTTGCTGAGGCTGATGAGAATGTTGTTGATACAGCAGAGTACAGAACCATGCATTGAAGACCTAAGCCATCTCAATGATTTTGATCATGGTTATGAGCATCATGTTGATCCACATCATGTCAAATTCTGGTATTTTTAAGTAGATTTCTAATTAAACAAGTACTAATATCGTGATCTTACTAACACCGTCATATATATATATATATATATATATATATATATAATGTAAAATAAATGATGTGTGCATTGAAGATGATAATGGAAATTGTATGTACAAGATGCCTTGGTTGGTTTGTGGGACGACATTGCTCCTCAAGAATCCGATACTGATGATGAGTCTATCTTTGGCCAAAAATTGACAAATTGAAAAAGTCTACGGAATGAAGACAATGAAGAAAAGAAAATGCGATATAAAGGAAGCTTCAAAGAAAAGAAAAGAGAGAGAAAAAAGAAAGAAAAAAGCAACACAATTAAATTAATTTTGAGTGAAAGGGACGTACTTATTCATAGAATCACGTACCAATTATATGTACTGGATTGATGAGGAACTATAGGACCAATAAATCTCACTGGAACAGAACAACTTGTCAAGAAGGCTAGCTGTGTCTTTTTTTTATCACATAAATATGAATAGAAACAGCTCCTTTAATTTCACCGCATCTCTATATATAAACTTGTTACTTTATTCTCTACTTTAACTCTACAACACCATTAGATTACTAATTATTATATTTATATAGACTCCGAAAAATGATATTTGTTGTCATTTTGGATTTTTGTTTTGTTTTTTTTATATATATACTTTGAGTGGTTTAATTCTTGGGTCCTAGCTAAGTGACAAACCATGCATATGGATGAGAAAAGTGCACGCTCTTTAAAATGATAAAAATGGAACTTGATGCTTCATGATTAAATTACATTGTATAGACATGGAGAGGAATCCATTGAACATTAACATTTGGGGACCAAAAATACAAGTTGATGGTGATGAGAGTGATAGCCACATTGAAAAAAAAAAAAAAAGGTAAAAAACAGAAGCGACGCGGAAGCTAGCTAGTGATTTCTAACTCAGGTGAACCTATAGATAGGACCACTGTGGTCCCATTTATATCTTTGTATCTTCGAATCATTTTTTTAATGGCTAAAGTGAAAACATATATAGATCTCTCTCTCAAACCCCACATTTAACTTATATGTAGCTTGTTTCTTACAACTTCGGAGTGTCAATGTAGACAATCAAATTTCGTCTTCTTTTAGACTTAAAAAGTCTCTCTGTTAGATTTCTGCTTATACGTACTATTTGATCCAAATGGTATTTTTAATGTCCTATTGACTAAGATTTAATTATCCTATATCCTATACCCTTTACAAACAGTTATAATGTAGATGTTATAATTTACTGCATGTTTTATGTCAAAATTCAATCACAACATCGACTTTTCTACCCTGAAACTTAATTTACACATATATATGTGATTCTGAAACTTTGATTATGGAAAGGTAAAAGCAAATAATTCAGACACTTTGCAAGAGAATTTAGCACTAGAAAAGTTCATGTAAATACAATGCAAAAGAACCCAAATAAAGCATACAGACCGTGTCTCTCGCTGAAGTTGGAAGTCATTGTCTTCTTAGAGTCAAACAAGTCTAATTGAAGTTGTTGGGGGTAGGCATGATGGTGTGGAAACTATGACTTGTGGTATCAAAGCTATGACTTGGTTAAACGCTTGCATCAAGTGCTTAGTACAATAATGGCCATGTGATATATATCAGTGCGAGCTATAGGTCTCGTCAGAAATTTATCTTACATCTTCCACGTGCTATTCAAACCAAGGCTAAGTACAAGACAAAATCTATACCAATTAAATTTGATTGATTTTCACCTGGAATGCATGAAGCTAGCTAGGAGTGCGAAGATTCAAAATCATCTAGTAAAAAGGTATGTATAACAGCATAAGGTGAAGTATTAGAAATTGCAGACAAAGCTAAGCAAGTAGGGTACTAGTGTGTTGTACAACTGCATGTCTTTTACTCTATGGTTAACTATTTGGTGCTTTATACTGATTTAAAATGTTCCTTGAAAGCGACATGTCCCTCATTATCTCAGCATCTTTGGACGACCATTACAGCCTTTCCAATTACATCGTCTAATGACTCCACATTGTAATGCATGAAACTCTTTACAACTTAAAGTAGGACCCAAGAGAAAGGTTTCAATTCACTATTCCACTTGCATGTTAATAAACAAAATCATACAAAAACAAAAACCCATCTTTTGGAATTTCTTCCTCTTCCTTTTATTGATTACTATTCCATTCCACCATTCCAAACTGACAAGTGACACGTACGAGTGATCAACATTACAGCTAATGAAGCTTGTGGTCCTTCAACTTTTAGTACAGTTTTCCTTACGCTCTTCTCCTACATTATTTTCAAGTTCCACTATATATATATATTGATCTTGCTCAACACATTGTCCTCCAAAAGCTAGCTAACAAACTCATGGAGGCTAGGAGACAAAGTTGGAAAGAAAAGGCCAATAGGGATAATATTGACGAGGTAGAAGATGATTCTGAGGAAGAAGATCAGGGTGGTGGTGGTGAGTCAAGCTTTGGAGTAGATGAGAAAAAAAAGAAAGCAACTTCACTGCCAGCGAGGAGAGGTGGTGGGGGTGCGGTTTCGCCACCACTTTGTCAAGCAGAAAGGTGTGGTACTAATTTAACTGAAGCCAAACGCTACCACCGCCGCCACAAAGTCTGCGAGTTTCATTCTAAGGCGCCTGCTGCGATTGTGGCAGGCCTTCCACAGCGGTTTTGTCAGCAATGCAGCAGGTCAATCCTAGTTCCTCTACTTGTTTCTTTCTCACTTTATTTTCCTCTTTATTTTGTTTTCCTTTTACCAGCATTGTTTCTGCTCTCTCAAATAAAACAAAATGATCTTCTTTGGGAAAACAATCAATCAGTTTAATCTTAGTTCTTCTTACCAGCCAAAATATTCACAACAACTGTAAAGAAAACAGTCAAGTTTGAAGGCTTGTAATGCCATTTCATGCATTTCTCTCATTAAATTACTTTTTTTATTGTTTCTTCATAAGCAGGTAAAATTGTCAGGATTTTGAATTTTTATATTCTTATTAATGAATTCCCTGTGAACATAAAACTTAAATCAGCAGAAAGAACAAAATTTTAACTCATTTATACACAATATTAAATTTTAATATATAACATACATTTCGTTTATCAAACTTTCTTCGTAACATATATGTGATTGTTCAAACAAATTAGCAGAAGTTTTCTTGCTGGAATTATTAGCTTATACGCTGCTATTTTTTGAGGGGCGAACACTGGGATGTTGATGTTTACAAGCATTTTCAGATTCCATGAGCTGTCCGAGTTTGATGAAGCAAAAAGAAGTTGCCGTAGGCGTTTGGCCGGACACAACGAGAGGCGCCGGAAAAGCTCAGCTGAATGCTATGGAGAATTGTCAAACCGCAGAGCTTCAAAAGAAAGAGAAAGCCAGACTACACAGACTGATGATCAGAGAGGCAGAATTCAGATAACACCTCCCCAACCAATAGGGAATTCAACTACGTATAAACATTTCTACATTAGATAGACACCAGTAATATATGCCTTGGATGCTCTCTCTCTTCTGTCATCCTCTGCCTTCTATTCGCAAGTTCTACGAATACTGTCTACATCATAATCATTTATAGCGCCAACTCAATGAGTGTATGCAGACTAATAATTCTCCGTTTCTGGTTCTCTATCCGTGTGCTCTAATATATGCAAAGCCCATGTTTTCATGAGCATTGAAGACACCCAAGAAAGCTATGAAGACCTCAACCAAGCTATCGTAATGCACCAGCACCATTTTAAAGTTCTCCTCTGTCATCAAATTTGCCACGACTTATGAAGTCTATAATAAGAATTCTGTTATCTTTTGGTTTTTGTTAAAGTTATTTTAAATCTATAACACAATGTTGAAAGAGTACACTATGAAAGGGCTTCCAAAAGAACACTAAGCATGAGCTAATGCTTTGTTAATTTGTTTCCACATGTTTTTACATTACATTCGAACACAGAAACAAAAACAGAAAGTACTTTCAATCACTGAAACCTAGCTACCACACAAGTTCTCTTCACATCTTCAGTAAACAAAGAGTTTCAATCAATGAAATCTAACAACTATACATGAGATATCATCTGAGCTCTTCCTGATAAGGGCCTCTTCAGTAAGGTGTTTTGATGCTGACCGAGCATCCTTTATATGCTTGATCGAATCTACTGCCTCTTGGTTTGTCATGACCTGACATCATATGAAAACTACAAAATTTATGATTGAATCAAAAGCATTTTCATTTTCCACGGCATTTGTGTATATATCAAGTAAATCCCTAAGATTTCAAGCAGAACTTATACCTTCCATAATCCATCACTTGCCAAGATAACAAACTCTGTGTCATCGTCTATAATGTCCACTGCAACATCAGGCTCCGAACTTAGATGCATCTTCAAACTCTTATCACCAAATGCCCTTGCCA
The DNA here is from genome assembly GCA_007844105.2 of Rhamnella rubrinervis. Lineage (NCBI taxonomy): Eukaryota > Viridiplantae > Streptophyta > Magnoliopsida > Rosales > Rhamnaceae > Rhamnella > Rhamnella rubrinervis. The sequence goes on along the minus strand of CM017583.2, from coordinate 17,106,342 downwards.
CAGCCAACTGCCCGTCAACACGCGGAACATCCCCTTAGCATAGCAAAGTCTTAAGACTTAGAACCAAATGTGGTTGTAAAGAAACAGTAATTATAGAACTAGAGAGAACAATGGTTATAAACTTGTAAGCAATTGGTAAGTGTGAATTTCTTATGTGCTGCCCGTAATAAACCTCTCTAACTACATTAGCTTGTATGTGAGGGATCTGATTACCTGGAAAGTTTGACACAAAACCACCTCTATTCTCAATGCTCTCCCTTTCCATGCTTGGCTCATGATCAACTGAAAGCTGTTTGGCCACACCTTTCTTGCAGATAACAGCCCGAGAATCCCCAACATTGGCTACTACCAACTTCCAGCAATTAATTAATATGGCTGTAACTGCAGTTGATCCCCCTTCCCCCAAATCAACTGCTCTGTCCAGGATATTAGTATCTGTTATGCGATATGCTCTCCTTATTGCTTTCTCTGGTTCAGTCCAGAAGCCAGGCTACGCAAACCAAAAAAGAAAGACAAAAATAAGAAATGATGATATCTATTTACCATCATTCGCCACTAATAATCCTAAAAACTAAACATTTACTGAAAGGAAAGCAACAAAAGCTGGAAAACATTGCAATAAACAAACAGGAAATTTAGAACATGGTAACGGAGACAATGCCTCTGAGTGTAAGAATTACCTCTTTTAAGATATTGTCAAAGAGATGAGACCGCAAATAATCAGGGACCACATGACTCAAGTGGCCATCAAATATTGCAAACAATCCTAATTCATTTTCATCAACTTGCTTAAACTGTGCAACAACATAATCTTCCATGGCGTGATTTGATTTTCCCTTCACCAAGTGGAATCCATGTGTCACATGTTTTGCTATCTTGCTCTTTCCTTTCCCAGAGTCGGGATCCGATGAACCTAAACAAACTCTTTCCTATAGCGAATAACACATTCAAATCTTAATTTCCAAAGAGAATATGCATTTGTAGGAATTACTTTATTGAATTCAATGTGGTAAAACAAACTAATAACGTTAAAGGAGAGAATAACTTATATAGGAAGGAAAGTTAAAAGCAACTATCAAATGATTGAGCTTCCTTATCTACTTCAATCTGTAAAGCATCAAAAGAAAAACCGAACGATAAAGCATTTTTAAACAAAGATACAATCCTTAGCTTCGTTAAGTTGTCAGGCCATCATCAATTTTAAGGATGAAAGGAAGACAATGGAATAGAACGTCAAAAATACTAACTTTTTCATATAGACAATGATTTAATGGATAGTCTTTATGAGTTGAAAATGTTAAACTACCCGTACTAGTACTTCCAGGAAATAGCGACTCAAACTACTGAGTGAAGATCATGGATATTCCAATTCATATGCTCCCAATTCAGCAAACCTAAAGATGGGTTATCAGATCGACAACAGAAATGCAAGAAAATAGATAAAAAAAAGTCAATACACAAAACTGACGCACCCTGCAATTTGGACAAATGGGTCCGTCAAACTAATGCAATATTTGCAGTTTACACGGCAACCATCATCCACAATTCACCATTATTAAATGGGATCAAATCAATTTACAAATGGATCATATCTACGGACTAACCCAATAACGGGAAAGATTAAAACTTTAAGATGACCTAAGCAGTAAAGAGGCACTGATGCAAAACATGCTCTACAAGAAAAAAAAAGGAGTGGATACATATACGTACCTTCATCTTGTGGAGAATTTCTTTGCCCGCCATGGTCATTACAATATAATATAATACGATGTATGCTGTAAATATGGAAGAAGGAAGCCTCTCTCTTTTTTCCCTTGCAATTCTGTGAGAAGGAAGCTCAGTGGCCGAGAGGGAGAGACAAGTGTGCAGTGTTAAGGATGAGGATGGCGAGGATGTTGCCACGCTTTCAGTCTACAGCGTGTTTATAGCCGCCACATGTCTCCTTCTTTTTTTAGTTTTCCATTTTTATTTTTCTTTTACTTCACTTTTTTTATGCGGCCAAACTACTTTTGCGTTTTCAAAACGTTCCGCTCTGTTTGTAGTATTTTAGTAAAAAAGTAATTAGAAATCCCAACTCTACTAACCCTTCACGTTCGCTGATATATGGGCCTGGCCATCAGTCCAAATTAACCTATGAATTATCGGTGTCTAGAGAGGGTTTTTCATTGTCATGGGATCATTTCAATTTTTTTTTATCAATGTTTCTTATAATTGTTATTTTAATCAATTTTTAAATAAAAAATAAATATATTTTATAAGTTTATTTTACATATTTTTTCTTCATAATCATCTTCCTCTCTATCTTTTTCATCACCCTTTTCTATCTCTTCTTCTACAATATTTTTTCTTTTATAATATTTTTTTTTCTTCTGAGTCTATTTCTACAAATCTTTTTGGTATTTTTCTTCTTTAATTTTTTTTTATTCTTCATCTTCTTCATATTCTTCTTTTTATTTATTTTTTTCTCATCTATATAATTAATTTATGACGAATTAATTTGCTAGTAACAAATTATAATAAAACTTTAATAGATGTTGAAGAATTTTAAAAATTGAAATTTTATAACAAAATTAAAAAAATAAAAAAAATTCATCATGAAAAAAGTTGGATTTAAGGACGGACAACTATTACTATTTAATAAAAAAATATTTTTAATTGTGATAAATTATCAAAAAGAATAAATTCTTTATTCATGCACAAAAAAATAACCTAATTAAATTTTTAAATAAATAAACTTATTTTAGATATTTTAAAATGGTCATTAAATAAATAAAGTGTCTTTTTTCTTCTCTTTTTTTTTTCAGAATAATATTTTTTCTACAGAGGAGGTGTTTCCCACTTAAAGTGATTTTTCTTTATAAAAAAGGAAAAAAAAAGTGCTTTTAAATTTTTCTTATTAAATATGTTCAATCTGCCCTTTTTTAACAAAGAAATCATATTTAAACATGTTCTTATAATTTATTAATTTTTTTAATTTATTATAAATATGATACAAAAGTAAAAACATAAATACCAAATAAAAGATGGCTTCACAGGTTTCCAATTTATTATTATTATTTTTTATTTTCTTTCATATATTGAAGTAATATGAAAAAAATTAACAAATTTTAATTAATTTTTAAAGTGAATAAATTACACAAACCTCAAAGAAAAAACAAAAAAATAAAGATGTTAGTAAACGGGCTACAAAACAAAGTTGTATTTGAAAAAGAAAAAAAAAACATTTTTTAAAAAATTAAACATATATACTCCTTTTTATATTAAGGAAAGAATAAGTTTATCCACAAATTAATTGTACAACGCATTTTTGAACGTGGGCTCCTAAGTTCAAGCCCAATGGGTCAGACCCAAACAGCCAGCCTCTTCCTCCTCCGTTAAGAGTTAGACACCCTTGCTCTGCTACCCCTTTCTCTCACACGATCACGATAGCTGATACCAGCTTGCGCCGCCGCCCCAACCAGCTTCTGCGCCTCCCGATCGGGTGTCGAACTCTACTTAAAATTAGAATATGATCCGGATTTTTAAGTTTTCAACCTTTTTGTTTTTTGAAGGTTTTGTTTGTCGTTTGGTTTTACAATTTGATAAATGCTCCAAGTTCTCTCTTGAATTTTTTTCACTGTTATTGTGTTGAACGTTCTTGCGATACATTTATGTTGTATTTTCTGTACTCGTTGTCAATATATATGTATGTTCTCTGATTGTTTATGTTCTGCTTTTCCCATCTTGAAAACCCTAACCAAAAACTGGTCCCTCTGGGTAACCTATGAAATCTATGCCGATGGGGTTATTTCGTGTTTGTCACCTTGGATTTAAACATTGAGCATATATATATATATATATATATATATATATATATATATATATATATATTGTATTGTAGGGTTTCTATGGAGCCATATTTCTTTATATTTGAAATGAAAATTGATTGTGATTTTTTAATTGGTTTCCCATATATATATATATATATATATATATTGTTTTGTAGGGTTTCTATGGAGCCATATTTCTTTATATTTGAAATGAAAATTGATTGTGATTTTTTAATTGGTTTCCCACAGTTCAACATGTCCGGTTATACCATTGACCGTGAAAATTCAAAATTGTGTAGTGATGGGTGCGACGCAGTTCGGCAAATTTTGGAGAGAATCGAAGGGAAAAAGATGGAGTCAAGTGATGCTGTCAGTATTAATATATAGATAATATTTCATCCCTATAATATATATAATATTTCATCCTTATAATATATACATATATAGAGAGAGAGAGAGTTAATTTTAGTTTTATTGTTTTGGTAGATTCGGGCTCTTCTGTCTACAGGTAGGAGGAGGGTAGTGTGGAAACATTATGCTATTAGTAGTTTAAAGGTGGAAGCTCAAATGCAACGAGAAGAAATTGAGGCCATTTCTCGTGGGAAACCTGAAGAATATGAGGCCCGGCATTCTGAAATAGCTCGAAGACTTCACAAAGCAAAGTTGATGAGAGCCAAGCGCATGATGTGTGCATGGTAGTGTGACGCATGCTACAGTGCCATGCAAAGGCTCCTACGTGGTGCACCATGGGTTTAGTTTGTTTTAGTTGTTATTTATTTCCTTGTTTTTAGGGCCAATATTACTGGCGTGTAGTTAGTGGGTACGTGATTTCCTTGTTTCCAGTTGTAGTAGTTAGTTACTTCTTCCCTGTAAGGCTATTTAAGATAGCCAATTATGTTAATAAAAGGTATGCAAATATTGAAAACCCTGACTTCCCCTCTATATATTTCCCTCCCCTGTTATTTGGCTCTAAAACAGAGCACTTTTCTCATCTCTTCCTTATTCTTTTCTTTCCGTCAAATTCTATCCTTACCAGCGCAGTAATTACTTTCTTTTTCAATAATTTAGTTTGTGTCGAGCGTGAATACGCGAACAGTCATTAAGCTCGGATATCTCTGTTAATGTATTTTATTTTATGTTTGCATGCGATCTCTTTAGGTCCTAGAGACTAGTACTTGTTTTTTTATGAGCTTAAATCTATTTAATAGATTGCTTAATATGATCTGAATTCGCTATCATGAGTTGAAGTGGATGTCTAATTTCCCTTTTGAATTTCCTGACTTTCTTTTGTTAACTAAAAGCTAGGATTGTAAGAGTTACTTGGTTTTGGACCTCTTTTATCGTTTTTGAGCAATGCAAAAAAGATTCTACACACGATCTGTTTGCAAACAAGATTCTACACACGATCTGTTTACACAGAATCTTCATCATGTAATTTATCCTACTTAAAATCATTGTTCTTTCATCCCTTGCTACTTAAAATCGTTGTGATTTTGAGTTCACGATCTGCTCACTTTCAGTCTTGAGGATGTCCACTTGTTTGGGTAGTGATTTCATAACACTTTCATCCTTTTCAAAGTAAACAAAATCCAAAATCAGAAAACAACTCAACCCAATCCAACTAGACATATGAAGTTTGATGGGAACCATATAATGAGAAATTAATTGAGAGCCATATATATTTTCCTAATCGAGAACCATATAATGAGAAATACTGTATATTTTATATTTTATTTTTTTGATAAATATGAGAAATACTGTATATTTATCAAAGAAAAATAGCACATAAATCTCATATACAAGGAAAAAAAAAATTGAAACAGGGTGGACTACATTTATAGAACTGTCGACACTCAATCAGGTCATGGCGGTGCAGACCGATATCAGCGATCATGAGAGAGAAATGATTATTAGAATTACGATTTCTGAACGAATAAAGGAAGAGAGGGCTAACTAAATTGGTTAGAGCTGGCTGTTAGGGTCTAGGAAGGGGCATGTATATGTTTTTTCTGTAAAAGAAATTGCTTAGTCTGGCTAAGCCAAGTTTGTGTATTAAAAGAAATTGTTTTTTCTGTATAAGTTTGTGCAGAAAAAAGAACCTTTTGGGAAGGTCTGGAGCAGACTATTAATCATTTTGAGGACCCCTGGATTATCTTTGGAGACTTGAATGAAGTTACCAGCGAGTATGAAAAATGGGGAGGGATGAGCATATGGAAAAAAACCCTTTATCTAAAGGAGTTCATGCAGCAGACAGGGGGGTTAGATCTTGGCTTTCATGGCTGTAAATATACTTGGCAGAATAATAATGAAGGGGCTGCGTTTATACGAGAAAGATTGGACAGGGCTGTTGCGAGTGGGGAATGGATTCAAAATAATCCGAATGCTTCAGTGCAGCACTTGGCAATGGAGGAATCAGATCATACTCCTTTATTAATCAGGACCGACATCCAAGACCTTAAAGCTAGGAGGCCTTTTCGATTTTTCAAAGCTTGGACCACAGACCCGTCTTGCTTGCAAGTGGTTCAACAGGCTTGGCTTGAAAGAGGTTCACCGGGTATGGCTTGTCATAAGCTAGGAAGGAGCCTTTTTGCTACGACCAGGGCTCTGAGGAGGTGGAACCGATGTCATTTTGGCTATGCCAATTTGAGGATTCAAAGTCTGGAGGAGGAACTGGAAATAATCCAATCTAAGGATGGAGATAACAGAAGTGATTACTCAAAAGTGAAAGAAGAACTAAAAGTTCACCGGGATAGATGGGAATCTATTTTAAGGCAGAAATCAAGGGAATTATGGCTTCGCGAGGGTGATCAGAATACAAAATTTTTCCATGCAAGTCTGGTAGTCCGCAAAAGGCAAAACAGAATCCTGACCATCAAAACAGAAAAGGGTTGGATAAGCAACATAAAGGATATTGAAAGGTATTTCTTAAATCAATTTCAAAATCTGTTTGAATCTACCTATCCTCACATTCCTGAAGATTTGGATAATCTGGGTGAGCACTTGGTATTGGATGAAGATAATGAGAATTTGATGAAAGTGCCGTCTGAGGAAGAGATCAAAGCTAGCATTTGGGACCGCACTGATGAAGTCACCGCCCCACGGATTCTCTGGCATTTTCTATCGCAAGTACTGGGATGTAGTCAAGGAGAGAGTGGTTGACTTTGTTCAAGAGTGCTTCAGGGTGAAGAGAATCCCAGGACAGGTTAACAAGACTTTCATAGTACTCATCCCAAAGTTGAATGCCGCAAATTTTAACCAATACGGCTATAAGTCTTTGCAATTTTGTTATAAAATTGTTGCAAAGATCTTAACTTTGAGAATGAGAAAGATTATGGACGGGATTATTTAGCCAAATCGAGCGTTCGTGAAAGGCGATGGATTGCGAAAACACGTGATTTCGGGAGGTTGTTCATAAAGTACAAAAGCATAGAGGAAGAATGGTTTGATGATGTTGAAGATGGACATGAAGAAGCATGATCGAATAGAATGGACATTCTGGATAGGCGATATAGGGCTTTTCAAATTCCTTTAGGACTTTAATTAATGTTATGTTAATTGGTGACCTACTCACTTATTCTAAATGGATGTGTGTCGATTGCTTTACTCACAGTGGGGCTCGGGCAAGGTGATCCTTTATCCCCCTATTTATTTATTCTCTGTGCTGAAATTTTCTCTAGGAGCTTAAATAGAGAAGAGCTGGAGGGACACATTCACGGGGTTAAAATTAGCGAGACGCCCAGATTCTCATCCGTTGTATGCGGATGATTTGCTTTCATGTCGGGCATCCGACGAGGTCGCTTTTGTTATGGAAAATTTGAAGCGTTATTGCTCGGTGCAGTCAAGAGATCAATCGTGATAAGTCTAATATTTTCTTTTCTAGAAATACAAATAGAAGAGATATGATGGAAATAAAACGTATTACAGGTCTCAGAGTTGCTGAGGAGGGAGCCATCTATCTTGGGAACACTTTTATTTTTGGAAGATCCAAGATAAGGGAATTTGGGAGATTGAAGAGAAGGTTCAAGTCGGCTTGATAGCTGGAAAAACAAGCTCCTCTCTAAAGCCGAAAAGCAACTCGATAAAATCGATACAAGCATTACCTTCCTACACTTTGTCTACGTTTAAGGTTCCTTTAGCGGTTTGTAATGATTTGGACTCACCGCTAAAAGGTTTTGGTGGGGTGCCAAGGCGGAAACATTATCTAGCTTTAAAGGATTTGGAAAGAGATTTGTAAACCTAAGGCAATGGGAGGTTTAGGTTTTCGTCTTTTCAAGGATATAAATCTAGCATTGTTAGCAAAGTTAGGGTGGAAGATAGCTTCTGGCGAAAAAAATCTCTGGACATCACTATTATCAACTAAGTATCTAAAAGGAGATTCTTTCTTTCACCATAAAGTGAAAAAGGGATCTTCTTTTGTGTGGAAGGGCATTATCGTTCAAGGCATCTTATCTCGAATCATGCCCGGTTTAAGATTGGAGATGGCAGTTCCATTAACTTTTGGGAGGACCCTTGGATTCCAAATTTTTTAAGGGGTATTCCTATTGCAAAAGAGAGGGTAAATGGTTCTATTGGGCGATTGGTGTGTGATTTTAAACAGGATGGGGAAAATGTATGGAGCGAAGTGGCTTTAAGGGAGCTCTGTGAGCCTTCATCGATGGAGGCCATTTTGAAGATTGATTGGCCTTGGATTCTGCGGATAAACTATTGTGGGTAGGAAATAGTACAGGTTTATTTTACGTGAAGGATTGTTATATTGCCAATGTAGTTTGACACTTGAGAGGAAGAAAGGGATTTATGGAAGAGGATTTGGGATCGCGTTACATGAAAGATTGAAGGTGTTTTTGTGGAGGCTAGAGGAGTTCTCCTGTCAATAAAATCATCGATGCTTGGTTAGGATTAGGATCTTGAGTGTTCTTTGTGTGGTAAGGGGAGGAAGATGAGTTGCATCTTTTAAGAAATGTGAGGTGACAAAATTCTTGCTTTTGCAAGCAACCTGGGGTGCCGCGGATTCTGGGATATAGGAAGTCTTTTTGACTGGTTAAGTTCGCATAGATCCCCAACCAGGTCCAAACTTAGGGATGGAAAAGGAAGCATTACCATTTTTTCTCATCGCTTTTTATTATACTTGGAGTGAAATGATAAGTTGTATAATAGAAAAAAGACATTGGGAGATTTTGTCTGGTTATTGAATGAAGGAGTTGCAAATTTTTTGAAGACTTTGGCTTTGAACACAGCTGGGAACATTTCTGAGAAGGCTATAGAGAAATGGAAACCACCTCCTTTCAATTGGCTAAAGGTAAATATTGATGCATCTTTTAAAGATGGTCTGGCAGGTTTTGCTTTTGTTCTTAGAGATAGCTTTGGTCATGTGGTTCATCTTGAAACAAAACAGGAGGCTGCAAACTCTCCATTGCAAGCTGAATCCAAAGCTCTAGCTTGGGCTTTAAAAACTGCAGCAGCAAGGTCTTGGAGATATATCATATGGTCCTCGGATGCTCAGACCTTAGTTGAAGAAATCAATTCGGATGAGGACCCTGGTAATTGGGACACCAGGTATTCAATTATATCCTCTAGACAGATTTTGTCATCAAAGGAGTGGAAGTTGATTTGGAATGCTCGCATTTAATCTTGTAGGCGTCTGGCTAAATTGGCTTTAAGTTGTAATTTTATCTTGCTTTTTTCTATCTCAGACTCTTTGTTTCCTGTTTTTCCTAGGAGTCTTGTTGAAGCTATCTGTATTGACCAAGCCTCTTAAGTGCTTGGTTTGATGCCTCCTTTTGGAGGCCTTTTTGTGCTTAATGCATTTTTATTCATCAAAAAAAAAAAAAAGTTTGTGTATTAAAATCTTTTAAAACAACATAATTTATATAACTTAATTGTACATGTAAGCAAGTGAAAATCTAATTTTAGAAGGGTAAGTTGCATATTGGACTAAACTAACAAATGTTGAAGAAACCCCAGGAATCTCCACACTTACACTAATCCTTCAAAAAAAAATGCGAGAAAATTATGATATTTATAATTTAATTTTGAGGATGGATCTAGAAATTGAAAAGGAGGTGGACTACATATAAGGAAAAGACGACACTCGATCAGGCGGCGGCGGTACAGGCCCATATCAGCGATCATGAGAAAGAAAATATTATTAGAGTTGGGGTTTCTGGACTAGATAAATGGGTTAGGGCTGACTATTAGGGTTTGAAAAGGGGTATGCATATGTATTTTCTGCAAAAGAAATTGCTCAATCTAGCTCAGCCAAGTTTGTGTATTAAAATCTTTTTAAACAATGTAATTTGCCGTCAAGTACAAATTAAAGGTCAAGAATTGTGGCCGAACTCAGAATCTCATAACGCAGACTCAGTGACAATAGCCACCAACACCCGCCACTTGATTGTATATGTAGCAAGTAAAAGTCTCATTTTGAAAGGGTTAGTTGAAGATTGGACTTAACTAACAAATGTTTGATATGGAATACTGGCCTGGCTATACATACCTACACTCCAAATTAATGAGCAACTAATTACAATTATAAGTCTAGATATATATATATATATATATATATATATATATATATATATATATATATATATATGTTTCAAGATATAATTTGATGCAAATAAGATCTTGTTGAAAATGATTTGTGTTGTTCGGTTAATCATGGATGTCGAAAATGATTGAAGAAGAAGAAAGGCTGACAAGTAGCCTGAACTTTTTAGCATCACGATCCAAGCCGTCCATTAGGACCCCAAAATGTCGACTATATGAATAAACATGTAATGAATTGAATTACAAATTATAATTAACAAAGTCAAAATGTTGGAAAATAATTGAATTCCGCAAAAAATTTCAATTGAATTTGTTATAAAATGCTAGTTGTTTTCTTTCTAATTTTACGAGTTCACACGTGGAAATGGGAAAAATACAAATATCGCAGAGAGAATTTAGGCTATTAAAGTCTGTCGCAGTACAGCGTTATATACATAAATCTTGGGTGTCGGCCGGCCATGTGGCATACATGTAAAGGAAATAAAAACTGCCGTCGCTGTTCTTCGTCATTGAACCCGTGTGTACTATTATTCAATTTAATTCAATTCTAACAGATACAATTTAATTTTATTAGATAAATTGAATGTAATTGGATTTGATTGAATTTAAAATTTTTAAATTTAATTAAATTATATTGGTTATTGGTTTTTTATTTTTCAAATCCAATACAACCGAACCAATCAAATAGTATTATATATTTATTATTTAATATATATATTTTATTATAAAAGAAAAGACACCTCTCGGTCAAACTGTCGAAGAGGGCACCTCTTTGTAAAGAGGAAAGGCACCCTCAGTAGTTAGGTGGAGGATGCATCTTTGTAAAGAGTGAAGGCAGTCTCGGTCAAATGGCCAAGACCCTCGGCAATGTAGCCAAGGGTGCCTCTTTGTGAAAACTTAAGAGAGAAGACACCCTTAACAGTTTAGCTGATGGTGCCTCTTTGTGAATAAGGAAGACATCCCTTTTTATGAAGAATGACCATAATTGGAGTGGATTTGGATTGAATTAAATTTCCCTTATGTTATATTGAATTGAATTGGATTTCAAAATGCAATTGAATTGGATTATAAAATTTAAAAACCGACCATGATTGGATTGGTTGAATTTTTTCTATTTTTTGGTAAGTTTCCAACCAATGAACACCCTTATGGTCTATCATTGAAACATATTCTTTGACATCTTTGCTAATATAACATAATGAGAAATAATGAAGAGCGACGTCGCTCACTATATCATGTGCGAAAAAAAAAATAATGCACTATGGGGGCCTATAACCACCCAATGCACCCCTTAGACAAACTGTCAAGGACTCGACAGTTTGGCTAAGGGAAACAATGCAAATGCATCCTTTAGCCATCTATATAATTAATTTATGACGAATTAATTTGCTAGTAACAAATTATAACAAAACTTTAATAGATGTTGAAGAATTTTAAAAATTGAAATTTTATAACAAAATTAAAAAAATAAAAAAAATTCATCATGAAAGAAGTTGGATTTAAGGACGGACAACTATTCGTGTTTGACTATTTAATAAAAAAATATTTTTAATTGTGATAAATTATCAAAAAGAATAAATTCTTTATTCATGCACAAAAAAATAACCTAATTAAATTTTTAAATAAATAAACTTATTTTAGATATTTTAAAATGGTTATTAAATAAATAAAGTGTCTTTTTTCTTCTCTTTTTTTCAGAATAATATTTTTTCTACAGAGGAGGTGTTTCCCACTTAAAGTGATTTTTCTTTATAAAAAAGAAAAAAAAAGTGCTTTTAAATTTTTCTTATTAAATATGTTCAATCTGCCCTTTTTTAACAAAGAAATCATATTTAAACATGTTCTTATAATTTATTAATTTTTTTAATTTATTATAAATATGATACAAAAGTAAAAACATAGATACCAAAAAAAAGATGGCTTCACAGGGTTTCCAATTTTTTATTATTATTTTTTACTTTCTTTCATATATTGAAGTAATATGAAAAAAATTAACAAATTTTAATTAATTTTTAAAGTGAATAAATTACACAAACCTCAAAGAAAAAACAAAAAAATAAAGATGTTAGTAAACGGGCTACAAAACAAAGTTGTATTTGAAAAAGAAAAAAAAACATTTTTTAAAAAATTAAACATATATACTCCTTTTATATTAAGGAAAGAATAAGTTTATCCACAAATTAATTGTACAATGCCTTTGAACATGGGCTCCTAAGTTCAAGCCCAATGGGTCAGACCCAAACAGCCAGCCCTAACCCATCTATCTTGCCCTCTCTTCCTCCTCCGTTTAGAGTTAAGAGACCCTTGCTCTGCTACCCCTTTCCCTCACGCGATCACGATCGCTGATACCAGCTTGCGCCGCCGCCCCAACCAGCTTCTGCGCCTCCCGATCGGGTGTTGAACTCTACTTAAAATTAGAATATGATCCGAATTTTTAAGTTTTCAACCTTTTTTTTTTTTTTTTGAAGGTTTTATATGTTGTTTGGTTTTACAATTTGATAAATGCCCCAAGTTCTCTCTTGAATTTTTTTCACTGTTGTTGTGTTGAACGCTCTTGCGATACATTTATGTTGTATTTGATTTCTGTACTGGTTGTCAATATATATGTATGTTTTCTGATTGTTTATGGTCTGCTTTTCCTATCTTGAAAACCCTAAATAAAAAATGGTTCCTCTGGGTAACCTATGAAATCTATACCTTTGATGGGTTTTTTTTTTTTTTTTGGAAAAAGTTTGAAGGATTAGTTTAAGTGTGGAGATTTCTGGGGTTTCTTCTTTTTCTTTACTTGTATACTGAGATTTCTGTGCTATTTTTCTTTGATAATTGGGCATCTCAGCTTTCTGACAATTTTTTTCGTTGTTGGTTCTTTATTTTTGTTGCATTGTTGTATTCGTAGGATGTCTAGGATGTCTGATGAAGAGTTCTACCGAGAGCTGCTATCAGCAGTCGAAAAGATGGAGGTGAGGAAAATATATATGGCTCTCAGTTCATTTCTCTTCTTTTCTTTTTTCTTTTTCTTTTTTTTTGGTTCATAAATATACAGTATTTTTTTTATTTTTTTTGGTTATATATGATTTGGCCTACTTCATATGTTGGGTTGGATTGGATTGGGTGGAGTTGTTTTCTGATTTTGGATTTCCTTTACTTTGAAAAGGATGAAAGTGCTATGAAATCAGCAGCGAAACTAGTGGACATCCTCAAGACTGAAAGCGAGCAGATCGTGAACTTGCTCAGCACTATTGACATTCAAGGAAAGAAATTACAAGAATTGAAAGACAAAGAAAGTGTTAGAGCAGGATTAGAAAACCTGGAGTTGGTCCCACCAAAAGAATCGAAAAGAAAACAAATGTACATAAAAAATATTTTAAATTCTTCTGCTGATTACATTCTCTATGTTACCTTTTCCTTAGGAAAAACCAATAAATCAATCATCTTGTTTTCAGGGAATCTTCAGAGTCTGTCAACTTACGCAGGATCAAGGTATGTAATATTTGCATAAACCCTTGATGCCATTTTGACAATGGCAATGACTATATCATTCTCTTCCTTTTTCTTCCAACTTATACTCCCATCTTACTTTTGATAATTGGGCATCAGCTTTCTGAAAATCTGAAAATTTTCTTCATTTTTTTTTTTTTTTTTTTTGTTGCCGTTGTTGTGAAGATGGCAAAGGCCTACCGTTCTTTACGTAAAGCTGAGACTGAACGAATTAGGAGGCTGTCTGATGAAGAGTTATACCGAGAGCTGCAATCAGCGGTAGAAAAGATGGGGGTGAGGAAAATATATATGGCTCTAAATTTTTATTATATATGACTTCTGGCTCATATGTTGGGTTGCTTTCTGATTTTTGATTCTGTTTTCCTTTTTATAAGGATGAGGGTCTTCTGAAACCAGCAGCGAAAATGGTGGACATCCTGAAGCTTCAAAATGAGAAGATTCTGAGCTTACAAAGCACCATTGAAAGTCAAGGAGAGAAATTAAAAGAATTGAAAAGCAAAGAAATTGATGGAGCAGGATTAGAAAACATGGAGTTGGAATTGGAGCAAAGCGAGGCAGATTGAAGCTAGCGATGTTTGAAGACATTACAGAGAGCTTGCATTGCAAGGGATGAAAGAAGAATGATTTTAAGTAGGATTGATTATATGATGAAGAGCCCGTGTAAAGAGATAGGGGGTTGAATCTTTTTTGCATCGCTCAAAATCATAAAAGAGGTCCAAAACCAATTGACTTTTACAATCCTAGCTTTTAGGTAACAAAAAAAAGTCAGGAAATTCAAAATAGGAAATTAGGCAAAACACTTGCAACTTGTTTTATACATTCAATTCAGATTATTAAGCAATCTATTAAATAGATTTAAGCTCATGTCACACAACACAATAGCTTAACCTAATAGTAAAGCTAAGTGTGTATTCCACTGTATTTATTAAATAGATTTAAGCTCATATCACATAACATAATAGCTTGATCTGATGATAAAATTATGTATTTCACCATTTAAATTTGACAATTATGTATTTCACCATTTAAATTTGACAATTATGTATTTCACCATTTAAATTTGACAAAGTGTGTAGTATCTTAGATAGATAGATTAAAATTCCTCGTAAAAAAAATTCATGTCACGTAAATACTAGTCTCTAGGAACTAAAGAGACCGCATGCAAACATAAAATAAAATACATTCCAACAGAGATATCCAAGCTTAATGACTGTTTCCGTATTCACGCTCGACACAAACTCAAAGTTAATGAAAAAGAAAGTAATTACTACGCTTGGATCTCATCAACTTTGCTTTGTGAAGTCTTCGAGCTATTTCAGAATGCCGGGCCTGATATTCTTCAGGTTTCCCACGAGAAATGGCCTCAATTTCTTCTCGTTGCATTTGAGCTTCCACCTTTAAACTACTAATAGCATAATGTTTCCACACTACCCTCCTCCTACCTGTAGACAGAAGAGCCCGAATCTACCAAAACAATAAAACTAAAATTAACTCTATCTCTCTCTCTCTCTCTATATATATATATATATATTATAAGGATGAAATATTATATATATTATAGGGATGAAATATATATATATATATATATACATATATATATTAATACTGACAGCATCATTTGACTCCATCTTTTTCCCTTCGATTCTCTCCAAAATTTGCTCAACTGCGTCGCACCCATCACTACACAATTTTGAATTTTCACGGTCAATGGTATAACCGGACATGTTGAACTGTGGGAAACCAATAAACAAATCACAATCAATTTTCATTTCAAATATAAAGAGATATGGCTCCGTAGAAACCCTACAAAACATATATATATATATATATATATATATATATATATATATATATATGTAATTTGCTCAATGTTTAAATCCAAGGTGACAAACACGAAATAACCCCATCGGCATAGATTTCATAGGTTACCCAGAGGGACCAGTTTTTGGTTAGGGTTTTCAAGATGGGAAAAGCAGAACATAAACAATCAGAGAACATACATATATATTGACAACGAGTACAGAAATCAAATACAACATAAATGTATCGCAAGAACGTTCAACACAATAACAGTGAAAAAAATTCAAGAGAGAACTTGGAGCATTTATCAAATTGTAAAACCAAACGACAAACAAAACCTTCAAAAAAAAAAAGGTTGAAAACTTAAAAATTCGGATCATATTCTAATTTTAAGTAGAGTTCGACACCCGATCGGGAGGCGCAGAAGCTGGTTGGGGCGGCGGCGCAAGCTGGTATCAGCGATCGTGATCGTGTGAGAGAAAGGGGTAGCAGAGCAAGGGTGTGTAACTCTAAACGGAGGAGGAAGAGAGGGCAAGATAGATGGGTTAGGGCTGGCTGTTTGGGTCTGACCCATTGGGCTTGAACTTAGGAGCCCACGTTCAAAAGGCATTGTACAATTAATTTGTGGATAAACTTATTCTTTCCTTAATATAAAAAGGAGTATATATGTTTAATTTTAAAAAATACGACCTTTTTTTGGAGATATATATATATATATATATATTTAATTTTAAAAAAATATGGTTTTTTATATTTTTTCCTTTTCAAATACGACTTTGTTTTGTAGCCCGTTTACTAACGTTTTTGTTTTTTCTTTGAGGTTTGTTTAATTTATTCACTTTAAAAATAAATTAGAATTTGTTAATTTTTTTTCATATTACTTCAAATATAAAGGAAAATAAAAAATAATAATAATTTGACATCAAACGTAAACTATTTTATTATTAAAATACTTTTTAACTAAAATATTATTAGAAAAAAATACCAATTAGAGAAGCACATCCAATTTGGATTCTAACTAAACTAAACTAAAATAAAATAAAAAAGAGGAACGTTTTAAAAACACAAAAGGATTTTGGCCGCATATAAAAAGCGAATAACACATTCAAATCCTAATTTCCAAAAGAAGAATATGTATTTGTAGGAATTACTTTATTGAATTCAATGTCGGGGATTCTCGGGCTGTTATCTGCAAGAATGGTGTGGCCGAACAGCTTTCAGTTGATCATGAGCCAAGCATGGAAAGAGAGAGCATTGAGAATAGAGTTGGTTTTGTGTCAAATTTTCCAGGTAATCGGATCCCTCACATACAAGCTAATGTAGTTAGAGAGGTTTATTATGGGCAGCACATAAGAAATTCACACTTACCAATTGCTGGTTCTGATTGCCTATCCTTACAAGTTTATAACCACTGTTTCCTCTAGTTCTATAATTACTGTTTCTTTACAACCACTTTTGGTTCCAAGTCTTAAGACTTTGCTATGCTAAGGTGATGTTCCGAGTGTTGATGGGCAGTTGGCTGTGGTAAGGGCATTTGGTGATAAGAGTTTGAAGATGCATCCAAGTTCGGAGCCTGATGTTGCATTGGACATTACAGACGATGACAGAGAGTTTATCTTGGCAAGTGATGGATTATTGAAGGTATAAGTTCAGCTTGAAATCTTGGGGATTTGCTCGATATATACACAAATGCCATGAAAAATGAAAATGCTTTTGATTCAGTCATAAATTTTGTAAGTTTCATATGATGTCAGGTCATGACAAACCAAGAGGCAGTAGATTTGATCAAGCATATAAAGGATGCTCGGTCAGCATCAAAACACCTTACTGAAGAGGTCCTTAATAGGAAGAGCTCAGATGATATCTCATGTATAGTTGTTAGATTCCATTGATTGAAACTCTTTGTTTACTGAAGATTTGAAGAGAACTTGTGTAGTTGTTAGATTTCAGTGATTGAAAGTACTTTCTGTTTTTGTTTCTGTGTTCGAATGTGATGTAAAAACATGTGGAAACAAATTAACAAAGCATTAGCTCATGCTTAGTGTTCTTTTGGAAGCCCTTTCATATTGTACTCTTTCAACATTGTGTTATAGATTTCAAAATACTTTAACAATACCAAAAGATAACAGAATTTTTGTTATAGACTTCATAAGTCGTGGCAAATTTGATGACAGAGGAGAACTTTAAAACGGTGCTGGTGCAGTACGATAGCTTGGTTGAGGTCTTCATAGCTTTCTTGGGTGTCTTCAATGCTTATGAAAACATGGACTTTGCATATATTAGAGCAGAGTACACAGACAGGGAACCACAAGCAGGGTGGCAGAGTAGATAGGTATTTCTCTGTGAATGATAATGATGTAAACAAACTCTTTCCTATAGCGAATTACACATTCAAATCCTAATTTCCAAAGAAGAATATGTATTTGTAGGAATTACTTTATTGAATTCAATGTGGTAAAACAAACTAATAACGTTAGAGGAGAGAACAACTTATATAGGAAGGAAAGTTAAAAGCTACTATTAAATGATTGAACTTCCTTATCTGTTTCAATCTGTAAAGCGTCAAAAGAAAAACCGAACGATAAAGCATTTTTAAACAAAGATACAATCCTTAGCTTCGTTAAGTTGTCAGGCCAATGGAATAGAACATCAAAAATACTAACTTTGTCATATAGACAATGATTTAATGGATAGTCTTTATGAGTTGAAAATGTTAAACGACCCGTACTAGTACTTCCAGGAAATAGTGACTCAAACGAGTGAAGTGCGCAGTGCTAAGGATGAGGATGGCGAGGATGTTGACACGCTTTCAGTCTACAGCGTGTTTATAGCCGCCACATGTGTCCTTTTTTTTAGTTTTCCATTTTTTTTTTTCTTTTACTTCACTTTTTTTATGTGGCCAAACTACTTCTGTGTTTTTAAAACGTTCCGCTTTATTTGTACTATTTTAGTTAAAAAGTATAAATATATATCGTTTTTTAAACAATATAGTTAAAATGTAAATTGGATTTGAAATATTTTAGAATGAAACTCTCAGACTTTGTGGCGGCGGTGGTAGCGTTTGGCTTTGGCTAAATTAGCACCCCACCTTTCTGCTTGACAAGGTGGTGATGAAGCCGCACGCCCTCCACCTCTCCTTGTTAGCAATTTCTTCTTTTTTCTCATCTACTCCAAAGCTTGACTCACCGCCACCACCCTGATCTACTTCCTCAGAATCATCTTCTACGTCATCAATATTATCCCTATTGGCCTTTTGTTTCCTTGCTTCCATGAGTTGGTTAGCTAGCTTTGGAGGACAATGTGTGGAGCAAGATCAATACGTATATGGTATACGGGTATGGATTTGGGTACGGATTTGGATCATATTCTGAATTCTGAGTATGGGCTTCGCTGCTCGTGTACCCACAATTTCCAAACTTGGGCTTAATTCTTGTAGTTAGATTTGGATAACCAATCCGAAGGACTCCTATACACATTTTTTTAATACAAAAACAAGCAAATAGGGGAACAAAATGGTATGCTGCTGCTAGGAAAGTGTTTGATATAAGATCATAGACCTAGCACGTTGCCTATCAATATTAAAGAGTAAAACTAAGGAAGATTAACAAATTGAATTTTTTTTTTTATGAATATTAACAAATTGAATTTGGTTGGTGCATGGGTAGGGTGTAAAAGAAGAGAGGACCGAATCTGGGTGACCGGTGGTCCCTAAGGCATGATGAGCTGAAAATGGGTACAGCCCTAAATGGGAGACCAAGAGATTTGTCTAAGAGCTGCTTTGTCTCCTAGTTTGAGGGTGATCACAAAGTGTTTGATAAAATTATATTATACAAATAAATTAACTACTTTGATTCATCTTGTTTCATGAGAGTCGTCCCACGGAGCCTATGCTTGCACAATTATCACAAACAAAAGACCCCTCTTTTTATCAATATGCTTGAACCCCACATCATTGCTTGGTTTTGTGAAAGCCAAATGTCACGGACTTGTTGAAAACCTTCAAACCGTGCGGTCTTAGTTGCTTGTTTCGACCCTCGGAAGCAATTAAGTAAGCCTCTTTGCTAACACAAGGAGAGAAAGCTAAGCAACAAAGAAAGAACTTAGAGAGAGAAAGTCTCAACTAGAGAGAGAATGGAAAAATAAGAATGTATTACTCAATACTTGGATGGTTTGGCAAATGAAGCCTCCCCTTATTTATAAGCTTACAACAAACGATCTAACGGTTATAATACAATTGATCATACGGTGAAGATTAAGTTTTTAGAATCATCTACTAAGTGCTATACAACTAAGCAATAACTAAACAAGCACTAGAGTCTTCTAGAATGTTCTACACAATTCTAAAGAACTCCACATGCTTCTTGTTCCAATATAGAAAAAACGTCCTACAACTGTATGATGAAATGCCGGACTGTGACACAAAGCCCCCAAACATTAATTTTCTATATGTTAATTACTACGAGAGATTTTACTTCATTGATCCCCATGACCCAGTTCTCTTTTCTATATCCAAAGCTCTTCCTAGTTCCTTCCTTCCTCATTCAAGAAAGAAGGTGTTTTTGGGAGGCTGTGTCCCTCCCAAGGAAAAAAAAATAAAAGCAAGTGGACTAAAGACCTAAAAAGAAATCCACTAAACTTGGAATTAAACAAAGCTATAATTAGAGACGACATTCATTAATTTTCTATTAACCATCTGCTATATGGAACAGACCTCCACCAATTACAATGGACCAATCATTTCTATCTACCTATGATCTCTTGTTTGTATGGTCATCCCAAATACATCAAATCAAACCCACTTGAGGGTTAAAGCTTGAAACATGATTTAATTAGTCCCCAAGATGAACTATATAGAAATAAACGGCTGGATAATTAAACTAGATGGTGTGTCCCGTTTGTGGGGATAAAGTTTGACTAAAAAGTGATAGAACTCAGCAAACATCATTCAACACACATACACTTTGTTTATAGGCCAATTACTATTATTACAAACACTACCTAAATCTGGTACACTACACACGTGTTAAAATTTCAAGGTTGAGTTGGGCCAGTTGGACGAGTGTAGGACTCAATCATTTACCTCACCATTTAAGCTTTGTACTAAAAAACTAACCCATTTTCCAGGGGTTTAAATCACCTCCCTGTGTCTCACGCCAATCAATTAATAAAGCCCTCCTATAAGTAGTCACTCCCTCACCCATAAATACAGTCTCTGACATACATACATGCAACCTACCACCTCCAACATGGAAACGCATCGAAGAAAAAGCAGCTCCGGCGACGCATTCTCGTTTCCCAGCACTCCGATCCATGACGACGACAACGATCAGTACCAAGACTCTAGCTTTGAGTTCGGATGCGTCACCCCAGACTCACCCTCCAGCGACCCCTTCAAAGACTCACCAGCCGATCATTTGTTCTTCAACGGTCGTCTTCTACCTCATGCATTTCCATTCCAACCAGTCAACAATAATGGAGTGGTCGTGGTGGATAATAATTCACGTTTCACGAGCCGAACTAGTAGCATAAGCAGCAAGGACTCGCTCATGTCATCCCGCAGCAACAGCAGTAACAGCAGGAGTAGTAGTTGTAGCAGCAGTGCGAGGACGAGCTACAGTGATGGTTATGAGAGGAAGTTGATGATGTACTATGGAAGGACAAAAACGGTTAACAAAGGGGTCTCGGGTCAAGTATATGGGTCTTCTCAGAGGTGGCAGTTTATAACTCCGGTACCAGCTTCTTCTTCTTTGAGCCGTGAGAGTTCAAGTCGAAGGAAAACTGAGGCTGTGGCGAGTAATAATGAGGACTCCATCAGAGCAAAGAAACAAACCGGCGGTGGCGGCCAAGTGATCGTGAAGCAGCAGCTCGGCCGGAGACTTTTCCGGTGGTTTGTGTCGGCTTGTAAAGAGTGCCATGCAATCGAACCGTCTCGAAAAGATAAAGTCTTGCGAGCCAATTCTGTTTAAATAAATTCCAACACTTTTCTTTACCCGAAAAAGAAAATTACAATTTTTGTGTTCTTACTTTTTTTTCTGGGCGCATTGTTTTTCTTTTTTTCTTTTTTTCTTTTTTCTGAGAAAGGTACATTGTTAATTTGATTTGAGAAAATTACACATTCAATTTCACTGCGCTCAAGGGTTAGATATACTTTTTATCTAACAAAAACAAGTTTATGGTTTATCTGAATCATATACTGTGTATCTTATTAGTTTCACCACATTATTTTTTAATTATTTATTGATTGTTAATGGATTTTTTTTTTTGAAGTTCTTGTTCGCAACTATAGTTTTACAATCTCATAAACACCAAGTTCTTTCTTGAATTTTTCACCGTTTTTGTGTTCAACGGTCTTGCGATGCACTTAAATTACTTAGATTTCTGTATTTTGTTGTCTTTACATATACATATTTCAAAAAGTTTTTTGATTATTTATATTCTGCGTTCTAAAACCCTACATAACAAATTGTCAATGTGGGTAACCTATGAAACTTTATTTTCATGGTTGTTGATAAACCTTGAACAAATCGCGCACACAAACATAGACCCATACACATACACATATATATATATATATATATATATATATATATAGATAGATAGATAGATAGATAGGTAGAAATGTGGTTTTGTAGAGTTTCTAGTGGAGCCATATATTAGTAGCTTTAGGAGCACCTTGTAAATTTAATCATGAGCTTAATTTCACAATTTGCAACAAATGTTTACCAAATTCCTATGGAATCAATCTACTTTATTTGATATTTTGTCTTTTGTAATTTTATTTATTTTTCTTTTTATGCAAGTTTATTGTTGAATTTTTTTATTTTTATTTTTTGGACTGGAATATCTTAACGTCTACTTGTCTATATTTGAAATGAGAAAGGGTTGTGATTATTATTAATTTCTTTCCCACAGTTCACCATATATGTCCGAATTCAAACCTTATAACGACGGTGTCATTCTTACAGGCAAAGTAAAGCTCCTCTTGAATTTGTTAAAACCTTTATTATTTTTGAACTTATGAAGTGTTAATAACGAATCTAATTTACAACTCCTCCTCCATTATTTCAATTCCTTCAAAGCAATCTGCCATTCCAATCCGACCTCCTCCACCACTCTTTAGTTGGCCACCACAAAGGCGGCTTCCATCTTCATCCCTCCGAAACCATATGATGGGGAGTCAGAGACCAACAAAACGACATCAAATGTCCAAATGGTCTGTCTTTCTGCAATGCTATCACTGGTCCAACTGATGATGCAAAGCTTTTGTTCGACCCTGAGAGTTTAGCAAACAAAACGGATCAAAACCATCACCACTCTCTAAAAATGTATATGTAAAATAATATATATATATATATATATATATATATATATATAACAAAGAAAATACAGAAATTTTAAAAAAAAAATTCAAACCCATGAACATGGAAAATTTCAAACGTACATTCTAAGAACTCGGCGAAGAACTTAGGCATAAGGAAAAGGGGGAGAGTATAAGGTGCAGAATATATATATATATATATATATAAAAGAAAAAAGAAAATGGCAAATGAGACACAGACGAAAACCTTTGAATTTACAAACAGGAGTGTAAATGGAAAATGAGTGAGTGAGGGTGGTAAGGAACGGTTTTGAAAACAAATTAGGGTAGGAGCAGAAAAAAGGCTAACACAGTGAAAATGACTAAGAAAGAGAGGATAAATGAGAGGGTGACAGTAAAACCAACCAACGTACAAAAACTTCCAAAAGGAAAACAAGCGAAACAGACAAACAAAGTTAGATGAGAGCAAAACCTGAACCTTTTCCCAAACAGAATGCGCAGGTTTGATTTCAATACCTAAAGATGATGAGATCTGGGGGTTACCTTATGATTATACAAACAATGGTGGATATATGGGTATGGGTAGGTGTTTGGGTCATATTCTCATACTGGAGTATGGCTTTGGACCTTTTGTATTAGTGTAAACCATAATTTCCAATTCAATATGCCCTCTCAAAGGACTCCTCTCCTACACTATACACATTTTTCCATACAAAATAAATAAATAGGCAGACAAAATGGTATGCTGTTGCTAGGAAAGTGTTTGATATGGGTGTTTTAAAGATCATAGACCTGCCACGTTGCCCTATTAATATTAAAGATTACGAAGAAACGGAGGAAGATTAACAAAATGTATTTGGTTGGTGCATGTTTGGTAGTGTGTAAAAGAAGAGAGGACCAAATCTGGCTGACCGGTGGTCCCTAAGGCATGATGAGCTTAAGTCCTCAGCATAGGCCTAAATGGGAGACCAAGAGATTTGTCTACGAGCTGCTTTGTCTGCTACTTTGGGAGTGATTATAGAGTGTTTGATAAAATTATATTACACAGATTAACTTTGATTCATTTTGTTTCATGAGAGTCGTCCCTACGGAGCCTTTGCTTGCACATTATCAAAAAACGAAGCCCCCTCTTTTATCAATATGCTTGATCTCCACATCATTGCTTGGTTTTGTGAAACCCCGCAACATTAATTTTCCATATGGTTAATACTACTAGAGATTTTTATTATTGACACCCATGACCCACCTCTCTAGCTTTTCTATATCCAAAGCTCTTCCTAATTCCTTCCTTCTTTATGCATGAAAGAAGGTATTTTTGGGAGGCTGTGTCCCTCACAATAAAAATTAAAGCATGTGGACTAAAGACTTAAAGAGAAATCCACTGAACTTGGAATTAAACAAAGCCAATTAGGAATGAAATTAATTCATTAATTTTCTGTTAATCATCTGCTATAACAAAGCCCCACCAATTACAATGGACCAATCATTTCTATCCATCTCTGACATATATGGTCATCCCCAATACATCATCAAACCGTCTTGAGAATTAAAGCTTTTTACATGATTTTAGTTAGTCCCTAAGATGAACTACATAGAAATAAACGGCTGGGATAATTAAACTAGATGGTTTGGCCCATTTGTGGGGATAAAGTTTGACTAAAAAGTGATTGAACTCAGCAAACATCATTCAACACACACACACATAAATAAACACACTTTGTTTATAGACCAGTCACTATTATTACAAACACCACCTAATTATGATATACTACACACAAGTGTTAAAATTTTAAGGTTGAGTTGGCCGAGTATATATAGGACTCAATCATTTACATCATAAATCTTGGTACTAAAAAACTGACCCATTTTCAAAGGTTTTAAATCACCTCCATATGTCTCAGGCCAATCAAAAATGGCACTCCTATAAGTTGTCATTCCCGCACCTTTTCCTTTTCCCTCCCATAAGTACAGTCTCTGCCATATATACATGGAACCAAAATACCTCAAGAATAACACATCACCACCACCACCTCCAACATGGAAACGCTTCGGAGAAAAAGCGGCTCCGGCGAAGCATTCTCGTTTCCCAGCACTCCGATCCAAGACGAAGACGACAACGATCAGTACCAAGACTCTAGCTTTGAGTTCGGATGCGTCACCCCAGACTCACCCTCTAGCGACCCTTTCAAAGACTCACCTGCGGACCATTTGTTCTTCAACGGTCGTCTTCTACCTCATTCATTTCCATTCCAACCAGTCAATAGTGGACTGGTCGTGGTGGATAATGATTCACGTTTCACGAGCCGAACCAGTAGCATAAGCAGCAAGGACTCGCTCATGTCGTCCCGCAGCAACAGCAGGAGTAGTAGCTGTAGCAGCAGTGCGAGGACGAGCCACAGTGATGGTTCTGAGAGGAAGTTGATGTACCATGGAAGGACAAAAACGATAAACAAAGGGATCTCGGGTCAACTATATGGGTCTTCTCAGAGGTGGCAGTTTATAACTCCGGTACCAGCTTCTTCTTCTTCTTTGAGCCGTGAGAGTTCAAGGCGAAGGAAAACTGAGGATGTGGCGAATAATGAGGAGGCGATCAGAGTAAAGAAACAAGCTGGTAGTGGTGGAGGCCAAGTTGTCGTAAAGCAGCAGCTCGGCCGGAGACTTTTCCGGTGGTTTGTGTCGGCTTGTAAAGAGTGCCATGCCATCGAACCGTCTCGAAAAGACAAAGTCTTGCGAGCCAATTTTTAAATCTTGTAATTTGTTACGAGAAAAAAGAAAACAAAATTACGATTTTTTTTTTTTTTCTGGCTACATTGTTTTTTTCCTTTTTTATTTTATTTATTGAGAAAGGTACATTGTTAATTTGATGTGGGAAAATTACACTTCCGATTTTGCTGCCCTTAAGTGTTAGATAATATTAACTATAATTTCTTTAAAACTAAAAAATGTCAAACTCTAATGTCTATAAAGACCAATATACAACTAATTTTTTTTGTATATTAAACAAAAATTAAAACTAAAAATGGTAAAGAAAAAGAGTAAAATTGCAAGTGTTAAATATATTAAAAGGGTATTTTAAATAAATATATATATATTTATCTATATTTTTAATTGTCCCAAAAATTGGAATTAAATTATTTATTTTTTCGTTATAAAAATAGCCGTCGTCTCTGATTGGAATCAAACTCTCTCGTACGCTCCTCTTTTTTTTTTTTGGATTGTTTGATAAACGCCAAGTTATTTCTTGAAAATTGGAAAATTTGAAAATATGGAATTATTTAAAGCTGCGAGTAGAGTGCACACAGTTCCTTAAAGTCTTTCCCAGCAACCATGGAACACCATGATACCATATATCCAAAGAAAAGCTCAAGTATAATGTCGTATATACAACAAAGCAATGAACCTCGTTACCCTACCCAATCTGGATTCGGAAAGACCTAGCTACCACCTTTACAGCACATGTAAACGTACGTAAAATTATCAAATGCAGGGTTTCACTTCCTCATCAACTCAAATTACGTGAATGCATGTATAAGCTAATTAGCAATAACTGTAATCATAATCAGTACATTGTGTATGTTCAAAGGATAGGAAAAGTAAAAGAAATTCAGATACAAAGTTGATGCTGGCAAAACCTGAACCTTTTCTCAAAGGTCTGATTCCATTCAGAGACGCCGGCCAAAGAGATGAGAGATGGCGACCCCATCAGTACTCAAAACGAAGGTGGGCATATGAGTACGTATATGGGTCAGGAAGCGGAAGTGAAAAATTGGAAGTGAATCAGATAATTCTTAGTATGTGTGTGGCTTTGGTGCAAGTGTACCTCATGATGTCCAAACTTAACTACAAACATGTACTATTATTTTTAATTAGGAGGGATTTAATTTTGTGGAATTAACAACTACAAACAAATATCGTCAAGTCTTCAACACAAAGATATAATAAAAGATGAAAACAAGCATAGGAAATTTAAGAAACTGAAAAATATCTTTGGCCTAGCTACATACAACTCCCCAACCCTCTTTGCCAAGGTCTCTAATACAAAAGCCTCTACTCCAAGAAGGTCTCCATCACATCACTGTAAATACCAGCCTCCGAATTCCTATACTCCACTTGTTGGTGCTGGTGGTGATCCCCTGAAGTTGACGAAGACGACGGAGTCATTCTTGCAGGCAGAGTGTAGCTCCTCTTGAATTTGTTCTCCATATTCTTCCTTGCACTATCTGGATGGCTGTCCAAGCTCAAGAACTCATTAGGATTCGAGGCTTCTGAATTCTGATTCGGGCTCTTTCCCTCGAGGATTAGAGAGTGGTGATGGTTTTGATCCGTTTTGTTTCCTAAACTCTCAGGGTTGAACAAAAGCTTTGCATCATCAGTTCGACCAGTGAGAGCATTGAAGAAAGACAGACCATTTGGCCATTTGATGTCGTTTTCGTGCTCTGATCCCCCCATCATATCTTCCATTCGGGTTTCGGAGGGATGAGGAAGCAAAAACATATGAGTGCTCTCGTCTTTAGCATGTGGAAATCCAAGTCTGGCTGGTGAGTTCTGAAAGTTTGGTGAAGGAAGCATAGAAGTTGAAGATGGAAGTGGCCTTTGCAGTGGCCAATTAAAGAGTGATGGAGGTGGTCGGGTTGGAATGGCAGATTGCTTTGAAGGAATTGAAGTGGACGAGGAAGAATTTCTGGTTGAAGAAAAGAGCTGAGAAAGGTAGAAACCAGATTGGTATCCAAGGGATTCAAAGGTATGCCTCATTCTTAGTACAAAGTGAAGGTCTTCTGGTATCTGAGGTTGATACACATTGCAATTATAACTTCACCAAACGATTCAAGAAATAACCAGCTCAAGTAAATGTGCAAACACATCTAGAAAATTGACCAACATGCTCACGATAATGTATAGTATATACATAATATATATATATATATATATATATATAATACTTAAGAGGAAGAATAGTGAGAAATAAAAAGAAAGAACAAGAAATTTCAACTCACGATCTTACAGGAGCCCAATTGTAGTAGACCATGCCCAGCTTGAATTACAGCAATAGTCTGGTTAAAGTAAGAAAAGGCTAATTAACTAAAAACCCTTAAAAGGAGATTCTAAATAACACTAGGCTAAGAATAGTAAGATTTAACTATTCCTGATCTTACCTGAATGCCCGATTCAAACTGATCAGTCCATTCAGGCGGAAGCTGCAGTAAAAAATCACGAGGAAAGGCAGGTCATAATCAATCACTAATGAAAAGAGTAACAATCTAACCCCAAAAGCACAAACATTATGCTACATTTATATGCTAGTGAAAAATATGAATCTTTATATATCAGAAAAGGGAGAATAATAAAATATTATAAATGGATTTTTTATAAATTACATACAGCATCAAAAGAACTTTGCCAGTAATTGGAAATATTTGGTTCGCATTCTGTAGGTTCTTTAAAGACCCATTTGTGACACTTATCAGATGCAACTTTCCCCATCAACCTGTGTATACCAAACTCATCCAATTAGCGCACACATATGAAACAAATTTCACACCTATAATTCCTATTTATTTTTCTCTATTCGTTACTAAAAGATTCTAATTAGAACAGAGACAGATACAGAGGAAGTGAGAAATGAATCCACAAACAAAAAAAAAAAAAAAAAAAACACCTACCCAGTACCCACCCTTCTCCATAATTATACAATTGAATGGACATCTTGCTGAAGGCTTTTCTGACAGGATCTTCCCCATCAATTTCTTCCAGACAATCCGAAACTCTTCCCCGGCAAAACCCATCTTCCCACATCAACATCCTTCACCAAAAGAATAAAAATAAAAATCATATTTTTTTTTAGAGAAGCAGCAAATAAAATTAACACCCAAAATCACAAATTTACCAAAACCTTATTTATTAGGTGGTAATTAAATGCTAAAAGTAAGTCCATTTCTCATTAACTATTTCACAGTTTATATCTCTGTTTTCTGCCTCCGCTTCTAGAAGAAGAAGAAGAAGAAGAAAACAGTAAACCTCTGTATGGCTGCTGACAAAATGATAGAGAAAGATGGAATTTTTAGTGATAATTAAGTTCACTCAGCACTTCAAGATAGCTATTTTTTCCACTTACTGAAAAATTCTATGTTCACAACAATAACAACAACCAAACTTACAAGCTGCCGTTGTCGTCCCCAACCTTGCAGCCATTACCACCTCTGACTCGTCTGCAATAAATTAGAAGAAAACCCATTTAAGGAAACAGCTCAAAAACAAAGTATCCAGAGCCAACACAGAGATAAAGAGACATTTAAGAGAGAGAGACATACGGCCGAGGACGGATGGTCCAGAAGACAGAGTAAGTCCAGTCTGTGTTGAGACAGACGCTTCTGAGGGCCTCATGAAGGGCCATCATCCCAACAGCTTCTTTGCTTCTATCTGATGCTCCTGAGCCCACCATCTCTTTCTCTTTGTCCCTCTCTCTGTCTATGCTTTTCTCTTTCACTTAGCAATTTTGATTTTTAGACCCCCCTCTCTTTTCTTTTCTTTTTTCCTCCCTCTTCTACCTTCTCTCTATCTCTGAAACACTACCAATTCCTAAAACCGAAACTTTTTTTTTTTCCTATCTTCTTTAGCAACTCTAGGATGCTTAACAACCACAAAGGAGACCCTTTCCTCACCTCTCTTTGTTTGTCTCTTTTTTATTCACATATTTAATTCTCTCTTTGGCTTTGCAACACACACACCCCCTCTCTCTCTCAATCTACTATTGTTTTGTTGGTCCCAAGTAACCAGGTTTGGTAATCTTGACAGAGGCAAAGGTAAAAAAAAAGAAAAACAAAAAGAGAATGGTCGTGTATATTTTTTAGATGTAAGTATTTAACCATGGAAAAAACCAGCGAGGACAGCTTTTATCTTCTTTCTCTGTCTCTTGCATTTTGCAAAGCAACAACTGTGAAGGAGAAAAGCAAATCAAAATCCTGGTCTTATTTCAAAAAGATATCAATTAATTCACCATTTTACCCTTTTGTTTAGATAGTCTCCGCAGCTGAGTACGGGTAGGTTTTGGTTCCCACAAGTCCCTGACCACATAAACCACATTTGGTGAATTGGTCAAGCAGCTATAGATTTGTTTGTCTATGTTCCTCGACCCATTTTTGTAGAAAAACAAAAAAACAAAACAGAAAAGTTAGAACATTCCTGTAGAAGTGTAAGAGTAGACTAGGCATCGCTTTGCTTTTCATGGGGTACTCCAAAAGTTTCTCCTAGATTTGCTTTGGTTCAACGGTCCTGTGAGTGTTTTCAATGCATATTTTTTTCATTTTATCAAAAACACTATGCATCCCTTGAACTGATATGCTGTATTACCAAACTCCCAATTCAGCATCATATCTCACTTTTCCTCTGTTAGGTCAAAATTATATGCCTATCATTGCAACATTTATTGTATTGGTAGAAATTAAGTGAACAACAAAAGAAAAATGAGAAAAAAGGGAGCCAAAGAGAAAGAAAAGTAACAAAATTGCATTATTACCGGCAAAAATTTTCTCCAAAAAGCTAATTTTTTTTAGTAGTAGTAGTAGACAACTAGATATCACAAAAGATGAATATATTTTTTTCTTGCACTATAAAATTTCACTTTAAACCATTGATTAAACAGCAAAAATCTCAGACTCCTATATGTGCTATGAACAAGTTCAATCTTGCAAATTGGACTTAAAAACGAGCACAGAGAATCTTCAGAAAAATACAGTTCTGTCAAAAGGGTGTTTTTTTTTGGCTAAACTGTCAAAAGGGTGTTAGGCCAACAATGACATGAGCTGTATATTTTTGTTACCCTTCTTTAGATGTGATAAATCTGACCATTCTGGAGTTACCAAACCCTCCTTAATGTGGGTTTCTTAGGTGAAGGATAAGTAAAAACAATTGGTAAGGCACAAAGAATCTTTACCAGTCAAAAGTGATAGGTTGGGATACTGAAGTTTAGATTTGGACTAAATATTTTAAAGGGAATATCATTTTGTTTGTCGTGTCAGTTTGTAATTTTAAAATAAGTAACGAAGTTAGAGTAATCATAATAAACTTTGTACAGTTTATTGTATAAAAGGACTCTCATAACACTTGGGCACCCATTTACTATTTGGTTGCCTAACTTAGCTTCGTAACAAAGGCAATTGAAATTTCAAATTTGCCCTTTTAAAATATATATATATATTATTTGGTTATAATTCTTCAATTACTCCTTTTTGTTACAATGTTTGTCTCATTTGCTCAAGTGGGCACCTTGTTAAAAGCAAGTTGGTAGTTCAGCGTGCATTTTTAATTTCAGTCCAATCGATTAGAACAATAGAAGAGTCTCACTTGTGAAGTAGGCCGAGAAGAAAAATAATTTACTTTTATTATTTTCACACCATGTCATTTGACCCATATAGTAAATTACCTCAACTTCACTTCTTCTTTTTTTTTTTTGGTCTATAATTAGTAATTATGAGAATGCAAAAGAAATATATAAAAAAAAAAATTCAAAATTTATATTCACATAATTATACGTTGAATTAGCTTGGACAAATAAGTGGGTTTTTCAAACCTACCTCTCAAGTAAAGCCTTCTTTTTTTTACCAATCTTACATAAAAATACAAAGGGAGCTTGCGGATACGGTAGCACAAAAATTGATGATTATTATTTGATAAAGAGGAAGATAATAGTGTAATTTCACATTGAAGGGAAAAACGGTGCCCCATCATCCTACAATTTTGAAAAGGGTGCTCTAAATCACACCTCATAATATAGTAATTAACCAAAAGGTGAGGGAGAGAGAAAATCAAAAGGGCAAAGAGATTAAGGGGTCACGTGCGCACGTGCCATGGCAGTGAGTCGGTGCATCGTTTCGCTTAAAGAAAGCGAAGCGCACGAATTGCGGGGCACTGCGTCCTTCACCTACGACACCCCCACTCCATCCACACCACGCGGATCAACTCTCGCGCCCCATCACGCGGCGAAGAGAGGACCGAGGACGCCGGGTCGTCCAAATCCGATGGTTCCCGGCGGACAAAAAGTCGAAGACGTGCGCGTGGGAAGCCGCGCGTGGAAAAGGTGGGTTTGGTGGATGTTTACAATTGTATTGCATCAGTCAGTCTAAATCCTTGGGCTCACAGGCTCAGACTCTCTCCTCCGCATTGACCGGCCCAGGCCTCGCTCTAAAAACCCACGACCGTATCTTTATGTGGGACCCACCTCCAAATCTCCAACCCAACTTTCTCGTTTTTATTTTTGTTTGGGTTTAATTTATAATTAGCTTTAGGAAGGAAGAGACTGATGGAGAGCAGATACTCTGCATTAGGGGGTTTAATTATAATAAAAAGTTATAATTGGCGGTCAATCCAAAACCCTTTTAAACACAGGCTTGTGGCGCTTCAGAGGCACACGTCCACCTGTTACCGGTCTTAAAATTTAAAATACCTGTCTAAAATTTAAAATTTAAAAAAGTATCTTTTTTATTTTAAAATTTTTTTATATTTATTATTTTTAATTTTAAAAAATATTTTTTTAAAAAAAATAAATATAAATATATATTAAAAAATATTTTTTTAAAAAAATAAAGCTCATATAAATATATATTTATATATATAACTAATACATATCTGAGTTTTATATTTTAAAAGATTCTATACGATCACACCATTTACACATATTCAAACGGTATTTTATAAAAAAAAAAAAATAATAATAAATATATGTATATAGATACGTATGCATTAGACATGCATGAATAAATATCATACATTAATTACATCTAAGGTGTGTCCAAAGTGTGTTATTCTATTATATTTCTGTGCGAGAATTAGAGTTGCTAGTATGAAGAGATCGAAATTTTTTTAATTTATAAAAAAAATTATTAGATATTAATTATTAACGTTCACTTCTAGGCCGAACGTGTTATTTTATAAATTAATTTTTAATTTTTCGTTTTTTTTTTAAATATTAACTATTTAGAATTAGGGTTTTTACACATGTATAACTCTTTTTAGGTTCGTATCTCTTTCATCATGCATTGGATTTCAGAGATCTAAACATTGTGGCTAGTAAGCCAATAATAGATAAATAATATTAATGCAGGCATATATATGATCGCGACAAAGAAATAATTAAAATGATGATACTAAAAAGGTGTGTCCAATGTTAAAGTAAGATGGTGATTATTACGTGAGTTGATGCGAAGACTTATCTAAAGATATATACTGAAAAGAAACAAAGTTATATGATATATATATATATATAATATAAAACATATTATAGTTTTTCAATATATAGTACATAAATCCACGTACACCTAAATTTTTTTTAAAATTTAAAAATACATCCATTTAATGAGGACAATTTAGCAATTGGACTTAAAAACAACTGAAAAGCAATATAATGTATATTTAATCAAATCAATAATTCCTCAGCTTTTAGACAAATCTTTCTCTGTCATGCTAACATTTTTCCATTCACTTGTAAGCACCCACGAGACACTAATTAACTTTGTTAGTATTGCTTATCAAAAATAAATAAACAACTTTTGATGTTTGTGATCATTTCTTCTTTTCTCCTTTCTTGTATGCTTCATTAATTTTCCACCATCCTGGTCCTTTCAGTTGAAAAAATATATATATCTACCAAGAAGATACTATATATATATATATATATATATATATATATATATATATATATACACGCGCACATATGCATTGAATCCTATTTAGTGAGCGATTTAGAATATATCTATGTATAACGTATTATTTTATACATGAAATGCCTTGATATTAATATGGGATTTCTCAATGCACAAGGGTTGACTCAGTCAGTCAAAATGAGATTATAGTTTGCTAATTAATATTTGATGAAGTACATCGAAAACAAGCAAATTATTATTATTTTTTAATTTCACTGTTCCTTTAATTATTTGTTTTTGTTTGAAGTAATTATTTAGTTTATTTATTTAAAAGGATTTCAGTATTTTTTTTGAGTCTGTTTATAAAAAAAATTTGGGAGGCTCGTGGAGTCAAAGCGATGTTTGTGTTGTCGTGTACGTGTTGGCTACCTCGGAAAAACATGGGGCGCACGTCGTATACTCCGCCTTATTAAACGCCAGCCCAATTCCATGCACAACTGCACTAGTCCTGGTTGACCTGCAGACATGAGTTGGGCTGCAAACACGTCGGATTCAAAAAGACACGTGTTCATCTTCCACTAATTTAATATTCAAATTATTATGTTTAATTAAGTGAAGTTTCATTTGAAAAAAAAGAAGAAATCGTAACTGAAATACCCACCAACCAAATAACGAGCAATGGTTTTAATTGACTTTATAGGTATTATTTATTTGTTGGATTGATTTGGTTTAATTATAACATCAACCTTTACGCACCCACATTTCTATAGGCACGTAGCAGAAAAAAGGTGCAAAAATAGTTTATTAGGTAGCTTTAATTAGCACATTTTAATTGAAGAAAGTAGTATAGCAGTGTTTGCACAGCTATAGCTTTAGAATTTTATGACAGTTTCAATATTAGAGTCAAAAAAACAAGATATGCAGCATGTGAGTCATACCGATCCTTTCAGACCTACAATTAACATTTTGGAGATTATTCAAAGCATTAGGCATTATATGAAACGCAAAGATTACAGATCCAACAAAGGAAAATACCAAAAGGACCATATCGACCTCGATCGTGTAGGGTGAGCAACACTCACTCTGTCACAATACTTAATATTGTTGATAAAGTTGGCAAGATTAATGGCTTAAACCATGGTGGAGAACATTAATTAATTGTCTTATAAGCTAAAAGTTAAAGAGCTTTGAAGGAATTATAAGGATCATCTAGCAACTGGGAAATTAAATGTATATTATGTACTATAGAATGATTTTAGATTTTTAATTTGTGGTACGTCCCTAGTGTTTGTATGTAACTTGCATGGAAAATAATAATATTATAATTAAAGCAAATAATTAGAAGAGGTTGCTGGACAAGCCAAGCATGCAGATATCTCAGAACTCATCTCAATTAAATATTTTTCCAAAAGA
This sequence comes from Rhamnella rubrinervis, assembly GCA_007844105.2. Classification (NCBI taxonomy): domain Eukaryota; kingdom Viridiplantae; phylum Streptophyta; class Magnoliopsida; order Rosales; family Rhamnaceae; genus Rhamnella; species Rhamnella rubrinervis. The sequence continues at coordinate 17,071,324 of CM017583.2, read as the reverse complement.
TGAAACAAAGTCTCACAACTAATTAGTATGAGATTGATGGATGTTAAACCAGCACAATTATCCTATAATCAATCAAAGTTGGCAAATTTATTTCCATAAGCCCAGAAACACAATATTAATTTTGCAGAAAACTTAACCAGAATAAAGAAAGTGCAACAGTACTACAAAGCTGATACACATAGTAAACATAATAATATTGAAAATTGTGGTAAAACTCAGATACATAGTTGATGATTTTAGCAAAACCTGAACCAGTGAACCTTTTTCCAAACAGCTAGTGTGCATGAGAGTTTGATTCCAATTTGACAGACCGCGGCAAAAAAAAAAAAAAACGTTATATGGATCAGAAAGTGGATTCGGGTATGGATTTAGGTTGTACCCACCATATTTGTTTAAATTTGGGCTTGCTGTTGCTTTATTGGATTTGCATTCCTGATCCAATATTGATTATCTGGGCCCAAAACTTTTTTTTCGATGAATAGGCCAGAAACTTATTTTTAGAGTATTACTTAAACTTTATTTTTATTTAATTTCCACCTACAAATATTAATGAATTATGAGAAACTTTAAATAATGCAGTAATCTCCAATTATTTACATCCTTCAATGATTATAAAGAACCCTCCTTGGACAACAAAAACTATAAAATAGAAGATAATATAATAACTATATATATATATATATATTGAAGCTGTGTTGCATGTTTTTCATTTAAGGAAATAATTATTTACCGAAGCATGCTTGCCACCATGTAATAATAATGGATGAAAAAGATTGATTATGCTGATTACTACGTGTTGTATGGCTAAGGTGATTTATTTATTTATTTTCAATGTTAATATAAGTGATGGGAGATTAATATCATTTCATAATAAGCACTTCGTTTTCTCTTTACATCCTTTTTAATTAATTTTTTAAATCTAATGATGAACTCCTCCGTCTATATGATATTTTTCATCTTAAATAATTCAGGCTGTAACTCTTAATTGTTTCCTTTTTTTTCAAAAAAACATTAATTATAATGTTATTATTATTGTACTATTAAACCATTTAAATTAAATTAAAACTAATTACCCTAATAAAGATCAGGGGTATAACTCAAAATTTTATTCAAAGGAAAACAAAAAACTTTAATATTCACAGAACATATATATAAATATATATATATATATATATGTATATATAGAAGTGTAGAGTGTGTATATATATATATATATATATATATATATAGAAGCGAATTAATTGGTTTGAAGAATAGTGCAGTCCAGTTCATCCCGAATAAATTCTCTTCCAATTATTAATAATGAACGAAAGAAAAAACGGAGAAGCAATACGATTAAAAAAAGAAATTTTTTTTGGAGAAATACTACTGAAAAAGAAAAAAATAAATAAAAAAGGAAAAGAAAAACCAACAGTTTCTCTTCGATCTCTTTGAAGCTCCCAAAGCCTCTCTGAGACAAATACAGAGAACGAGAATAAAGACAGAGAAAACAGAAAGAGATCTGTGTCTCCAATACAGAAAGATTCTCTCTTCTTGGCATCTACATTGCAATAGCATTTATGGGTAAATTTCTGCATCTCAATCTGTGTTTAGAAAAACGAAGCTTTTTTGTCAATAAGATTCGTGAATTTGGACGAAACTCAAAGACCCCAGTTAGAGGAAACAGTTAGGTTGTTGTTGCTGTTGTTATTGTTGTTGTTTCGCTTTCGCCATATGGAATTTTGTGGCGTCCTAAAATGCAATTTCTTTTTTGTTGGGCTGTCACTTTAGTGAATCTCATTTCACCTAACAAGTACTGGGAAATTAATCAAGCCCATATCCTTTGCGTTGAGTGCAAGAGCTTCTGTTGCATTGTATTTTAGACAAATTCATTCGTGTTTCATTTTTCATTTATTTTTTAAATTACGTTTCATGTTTTTAGTGGTGGTAGATTTATCTTTTAATGTGTGTAGTTGTGATTCTTTATGAAAAATACATGGGTTTACTGATTTAGTGTTTACCAATGCTGTTTCAGATTTGGTATTCGAAGCCAATCTTTGGATTTATAGAAACCCAATTTTATGAATTTGGGTTGCGAATTGGAAGTGGGTTTTTTAAACTAATGGGACATCAGGCTGGAAGTTCTCCTTCATTCTGGTTCTTTTCGTGACGTCTGTTTAAAGAGGCTAGGTGTGTGTGAGAAGCTTTTTGTGCGTGAAAATGGCTGATGCAGCTGGTCTAGCAGAGGCTGCAGGATCAAGATTTAGTTCAGTGGAGCTAATTGGGAGAGGATCATTTGGTGACGTCTTCAAAGGGTAAGCATGAATTTATAGATGGCATCATGTTTTCTTATATATATATATTTTGCATGATATTTTGTATGGATTCCAACGGTAAAACGTGAGAGTGCTAATGATTTGCCTTATACTCTCACAAGTTACATGCCTAAAGGCTGTTTTCGAACAAAAATGTTCACCTTTTCTCCTAGGTGGATAACATGTAAATTTAACTTGTAAGATGAGTGAAGTGCCTATGATACATTGTTATTAGTTTTCGTCTTTTGTTATACAATTGGCGATTAGGTTATTATTTTTCTTATGAATTAATTTTCCGAGAGTAGGAGTGTGAATTTCTCAAGAGATTTTATTGAAGTCACAATGTAGGTATAACTGTAGGAGTAACATCTTTAAAGTGGGAAAAGTTGTTTCTATGAGGGTTTATTAACTTAATTATGTGTTCTTTCTTCTTCTCATTGTCTTTAGAATTTGAAACTGGAGGATTAACATCTTTAAAGTGGAATTAGTTGTTACTATGAGGGTTTAGTAACTTAATTACATATTCTTTCTTCTTCTCATTGTTTTTCGAATTTGAAACTCAGGAGTAACATCTTTAAAGTGGAAATAGTTGTTCCTATGGAGGCTACTAACTTGATTATGTGTTCTTCTTCTCATTATCTATAGAATTTGAAACTTTGGCCGTGGTGGATGGATTATTGGAAAGGCTAGTAAAGATTAAGAATTTTTACTGTTTGTCAATAGGATTTGCTTGAGGGGTATACTTGAGTTGACATGGGGGCCTGTGAACAGTATCTGATAAAAGGAAAGTCATTTTTGTTTGGATTTGAAGGTTGTTTGAAATAGGTTTAATGAGACTTTTCAAGGACAAGAATGTAGGAACTCGATGACTTGATAGATTCTGAATTATGGATGGAATTGAATGAAATGTGGAAGTAATAAGAAGAGAACAACCTAGGTGTTGGTTCAGTTATGAATTAATGTTTTGCATATGTGTGTTTGCCCTTTACTTTTTGAAGGGGTTTTCTAGAATTGGGTGTGAGATTGGGGGAATTTTAAGGAAATTTCTTACTCCAAAATAATAGAAATAGGCAGTTCTTTGGGGACTAATTAAAGTGCACTTCATGGTAGTTGGTATCTATCTTGATTTCTGAGGGTTTCCTGAAGTGAAAATTGACCTGTTGAGTCTTATTTAGATGGATATTCTTGGTCACTGCTTTAGCAAGATGACTCTTAATGTGATTACTTGATTTTAACAATTTTCTGCTAATTATATCTGACTCTTTGAACTTATCTTTTAATCTAAAAACTTGTTCATATTACTTGATTTATGTTCTTCTGTTTTTTGTGAGTTGCAGGTTTGATAAGGAGCTTAACAAAGAAGTTGCTATTAAAGTAATTGATTTGGAAGAGTCGTAAGTATATGTTTCCTTTTTAATTTTATTTAACATTCTACACCACATATATCTTTGTCATATGGTTTCTTTTTATTCATAATCAGCGTTCTACAACATCTTCATAAATAAAAAATGATATGTAGCCCTGTGCTATGCCTAGATGGTGAAATGATCAGAAAACTATGGTGATATAATCTCATAAAAGTGATGCAAACATTCACTAAGCTACCAAAAGAATTATTTTGACAGATTTGCTTTCTTTTCCCCCATGAACTAGAAACATATTCTTTTCCATTCTTGCCTCAAATTGTTGATGGGAAAATTTTTTACATGGCTACAATTCTCTTGTTATAATTCAATTAATTTGTAAGGTGGCAACAGCAGGCTGTACCATAAGAACTATAGAATTGTCTATAATTGACTCTATTAAATTATTTGCTCCAAGAAAGGTGACAACTGTTAACTGTAATTTTGTCAATCAACTTCTATAGGCTTTTTTTGCTGCATGATAATATAAATATATAGAGATTGCTGCAGTATAGATTATTTATGGTGTTACATTGCCCTTGTTAGTCATGTTTTGAGGATTAAGTCAGTAACATAAAATACAGTGGAGCAGGGTAGTTGGCATACTGATTTAGTTTATTGCTGTGTGATTTTATTAGTAGATGCTCTCCTTGGGGCATAGGATAATGTTTATCAACCCTATAAGCTACTTCTAATGTTTTCCATTATTTTTTCTCTTCTGCAGAGAAGATGAAATTGAGGACATTCAGAAGGTATTTACCTCATATTCTTGATCAACCAGTATTTCTTTATCTGAAAGCTTCAGGATTTTAGGTTGCTAATATTTTTCAACTTTGTGCCAGGAAATTTCTGTGTTGTCACAATGTCGCTGTTCTTATATTACAGAATATTATGGTTCTTATCTCCACCAGACTAAACTATGGATAATAATGGAATACATGGCTGGTGGCTCTGTTGCTGACCTAGTAGGTTACTTCTACTTGCTTCAACATTTTTAGTCCTCAAAAGTGAAAGTTGTTTTCTTTTGAGGGCTTGTGAATTTAGATTTTGCCCCTTTTTATTTTCCTTCTTATCATAATTTCTCTATTGAGGATGTGGTCTGGTCCGTCCTTTTGATATTTAATTCGAGTGGGTTTATATTGAAATTATGATTGCGTTCTTTCAGTTTTTTATGGCTTCTTATGTTTATTCCTTTCTAGGCGTGTTTTTCCATTTTATCATATAATAAACATAAGTAAATAAAACCTTTATCTAAAATGTAAGGTTTTAGTTTGAATGGTAACCAATCATATTAAGTCTTCTTTATGTCTGAAGGTAGAAGTTTTCCAAGTTTTCTTTTGAAAAGGCACACATATGTACATAATTCCAGTTGTTAGTTCAAGGCCAAAACCTATCTATGCTTTATGTGTGGGGTTTCTTGTGAAAGGTGGGGAGTGTTAAGAATATAAATTGATGTATTAATTATTTGCCATTACTTGAGAGTAATTGCTTCTGGAACAGTTTGGTTTACCAACACATACATGCCAAATTTCAAGCTTGCTCCACATTTCTTATATATCCTATGAAAAAACTGACAAATCCGATTGTAGAATAGAGTCTAATTAGGGGAGCAATACAGATTGGGTGAGTTTGGACGTCTGAATTGACCTGAGATCTGTCATGCATCTGGTTTGCATGGCTAAAGTGTTTGGTCCAGTAGTTGGTGTCAATAGGTAGTTTCCATAAAAAGTAATGGAGTAGTACAGCAGTTCTTCACCGAATTTATGCTAGTTGTTAGATACAGAATTAATGAACCTGGCTTGTGGTATTGCATGTGTGAAGAAATATTAATTGTTGGAATTTATATGGGTAGGCTCGGTAATTGCCAAAGATCTGACAAAAGTATGAAGCATTTCATTATAGTGGAATGTACATTATGTTTTTGCTGCCCATTTCCTGTTGCATGTTTTATGTCGGTGTAATATAGCTTATAAATTATGTAAATGCATTCTTAGAGGAAATTAAGATGGTTCTGTTTTTTTTTCTTTCCATGCAGATCCAGTCTGGTCCACCACTGGATGAGACTTCAATTGCTTGCATTCTACGTGACTTGCTGCATGCAATTGAATATTTACATAATGAAGGAAAAATTCACAGAGATATCAAAGGTTTTTTCTTTTTGCTTTACATTTTTATGTACCCTTATTAAAGTTGAAAATAGAAATCTGTACTTGCTAAAAAGATACTAAATATAAATCTTTTCAAAGTTTTATTAGAGGCTAGCTTTAAATATTTGATTTGCAGTGCTTGGAAGCATCTCCTCCACCCATCTTGCAGCTGTCAGTTCTTTTGAAATTTATGCTTCTTGTTCTAAAAGTTCTTGGTTAGGTGTTGACATTCTTCTTATAATTCTTGCAGCGGCAAACATTCTACTATCTGAGAATGGTGATGTTAAGGTACATCTTCATCCTCAAAATAGGCTTGCATTAGCTTAAAGATATGTCTAACTAGAAGGATAGACGGTAAAAGATAGGGTAAATTTCATTCAAGTTAATTTGTGTAACAGGTTGGAGACTTTGGTGTTTCTGCACAGCTAACAAAGACTATATCAAGGAGGAAGGTACTAGAGAAATTCCACTTGTTCTATTTGTAACAGTTGTGTCACTTGGCACTAGGAAACAGGCACATCTGCTGTTGTCAATTGCTTCATTGTCATAAAATTAGTTTTTTCCTGTTGTTTTTTCTGCATCAATCCTTCATCTTTCCGTAGAAGCAGGCTTAACTATGTGATGTTACTCGCCATCAACCTTTTATTTGCATTATCATGAACGGGGCTAAAGATTTGATATTAACTCTGCTAGTACATTTTCATGACATAGACTGTTTCTTTTCTTAGCAATGACTTTTAGCAATATAAGATGTTTTCTTTTAGCTGGATTATACTAATTTGTTTAACAATACCAGACATTTGTAGGAACACCATTCTGGATGGCACCAGAGGTAATTCAGAATTCAGATGGATACAATGAAAAGGTATCTTTTTGGTCTACTAATATGTCTTGCTGTTGACACACACACATTAACATTCATAGTTTACCTGAGAGATCACTCTCTTAGTCTTGCTGAGCCTTGATCATTGGCACATTGGGATCCCTTTCTTGATACAGGCAGATATCTGGTCTCTGGGAATTACTGCTATAGAGATGGCAAAAGGGGAGCCACCACTTGCCGATCTTCACCCAATGAGAGTTCTTTTCATTATACCTAGAGAAAACCCACCTCAGGTAAGCACAACTTCTCTTCCTCTTCTTCTTCTCTCTCTCTCTCTCTCGTGACTGGTTTTATTTTAGACGATTTGTAATGATGAAAAATGTAATCAGATCAGATGGAAAGAGTAGTCCACTGATTAAACTAATCATTATTTTGTCTGTTGTGCAGTTGGATGAGCATTTTTCTCGTCCTATGAAAGAGTTTGTTTCACTTTGTTTAAAGAAGGTGCCAGCTGAGGTGAGTATTTTATACAACCCAAACAAAAAACTCATTTTAAAGTATTTATTTTTCTCTTTGCATCACTAATACACATAATACTTCTCTATTTATAATCTTCATTCTTAAAATTCTAATAGCAATATGAATTGGATGGGATGGTTATGTGATCTTCTAGAGTAGTAATTGGGGATCAAGATCTTATGTTTGTTCCTCCAAATTTTTATTTGCTTTAAATTCAGCGACCAAGTGCCAAGGAGCTGTTAAAGCATCGTTTTATTAGAAACGCAAGGAAGAGTCCAAGGCTTCTAGAGAGAATAAGGTGCATAATTTTATGTACTTGCACTTTTGTTTTGTGATCACATTTCTACTAATTATGCTTCTTGAAAGATATAAGGTAATTTAATAGACAGTCAACTGCATGTCAGATGTTAGTCTTTATTACATTTTCCAACACACATGTCAGTTTGTGTTTGACTTGGATAATAATGCTAAAACTGGAGCATCGAGGCCTCATAGTCTAGTATGGTGTTGATGCCCTGTCTTTATGATATTAATAGAGAGCGTCCAAAGTACCAAATAAAGGATGATGCAGATACCCCAAGAAATGGTCCTAAAGCAGTAGAGACTTCTGATACAGTAAAGGTGACAAGAAGTTTAAGAGAAGAAACTGTTCGAGCTAGGTGGGTTTTCTGCTGTTGATTGTTTTTGCATTTTTGACTGTTTGGCTTAACTCTAACTGACTAATTTAATTTACAGTAATCAGGGTAAAACACTGAAAAATGCTGGATGGGATTTCAGCATTAGCGGATCACAAACTACAGGTACAGTTAGAAGTAAACCACCTCAGGTTAGAGAAAGAAAGCCAGAAGTTCCATATAATCAGGCTACCCTTGGGAGAATTACGGAAAGTGGTAACCAGCGGTTGTTGCCATCTGGAAATGCACCAGAAGATTCTTTTGGGAAGGATGCTAGAGATCAGGAGACCAACTACGAAGATGTAAGTCTTTCTTCCCTCATAGTTGATGTGGGCTGTGTTTCTTCTCCACTCTGTCTCATGTCAGTTAAATTAAAGATGATGTAAGTATATAATGTCCTCAATTGTCAGTATTTGCCTACTCATATGTACTGGAAAGTTGATATGCTAGAAGCATGCGAACTTATTTCCTCGTTATTTCCACAATGCCAAGAATCACATTTGGATATACGTTTGCGTTTTGTTTGGGGCATGGGATGACAATGGGCTGTCAACATTGTTTTCTTCTTTCTGATTTCGCTATATAGGTTTAGTATATTATCAGAATTGAGATAGATACAGTGGTATATAATTCATTAACATGATCTATCAAATGCCATTTCTCAATTTTTATTTCACTGGGCAAGATTTCCTTCCCAAAGCAACAGAAACTGAGTCTTTATTTCGACCAAGATGACTGATTATATACATGGAATGTGATGATATCCTTTTAGCAATTTGAAGTGATTAATTTTCAGGAAGAATTGTCAGTGAGTGGATCAGGAACTGTGGTTATACGAAGTCCAAAAGGATCCCAGTCGTCTGCTCAGTTTAATGATCGAAGCTCTTTGGTGTGATTTCTGTAAACCTTATAAAAGAAAATACTCGTTATGCTGTGCTAGCCATATATTAAATTTGCTTCATTTTTGTTTTGTAGACTGGCAGCACATATGCTTCTTTTGATGATACTTCTCCCAGTGGAACTGTTGTGTTCCGTGGCCAGCATGATGATCCTGATTCTCCACAGACTCCTAAATCTCGGCTGGGAAATCAAGATAGAACATCAAGTGCCTCACTTGAAGACAGTGCAGCAAACCTTGCTGAGGTTGTTACTCAACTTTTATCCTTTTTCATTTTAAATTAGTTAGCCTTTTGATTTCTTAATAAATTCTTAGAATTATATTATTTCAAGCTTAAGTTTCTCCTTTTGTGTGTTTTGTCTAAAAGTTAGAAGACTAGATTACTGTTTGGAGCTAGTGAAGAGGACAGAAATTTTTTTCGTTTCCTTGCATTTTACAAATGCAGTTGATAAGTTTAAACCACATGAGAGATTCCTCAGTTACTCTTACTATCGGTGTGTATTCTATAAAAAATTGAAATTCTTGACTGTTAAAATTCATCAGCTTTCCCCAGTCCAGTCCACTCTAGGGATTTCATTGCTGGAAATATATTTTCTTACCACTGGAGGCCAGGAGTTTTCCCTCCCCACCCCCCCTCCCTTTTTCAAAAGTTTAAAGTGTTGATATCAGCATTTTCCCAGAGAAAAAGAGTAAACGTTAAGTACAATTGACTTCCATAATCCAAAATTATACCTTTGGTTGTCAATTTTATTGTAGGCAAAAGCTGCTATTCAAAAAGGGTTCAGGAAAGGAAATGCTAGGGAAAGGTCTGCTTTGGGCAAGATCAACAACGATGGGCCAGAAAACAGAAGAGAGCAAAGGCCAAATAGTTCTAATTCTTCTAGGTACATCTGTTAACCATGATGCTGCTAGTACATATTTTCTTTTTATTTATTTGTTTTTTCCCGTATCATTGGGTTCAATACACTGACATGGATATGCACTTTTTCTTTGCCTCAGAAATTCCAATGATTATTTTGATGCACAAAGAGCATTTCTGAGATCCCACCAAGCAAGTGATGATGAAGACAATGCCAAAATAGCATCGTCCTCCACACCGTTATCAGTTTTGCTAATCCCTTCCTTGAAAGAGGTGAACACCCAGTGAATTTATAATCATTCCTTCTATTTTGTCACAGTTTGCTTTAGGAGAGTGGTTATCAGCATGCATACAATTTTTATAGTTTACATTTGACCTCTGTCTATGTGACAAAGCAGACCATTGCTGATGATCCTGAAGGGTCCATTGTTCGTGCAGTTGCAAATTCGCTCATCAATATGGAGCGCTCGATGCCTGGATCTTGTGAAGTTTTCATCAGCAGGTTGCTTCAGCGACTAGCAAGGTTCAAAGAATTCTTCCACATTTCCATATTACTAATTGTTTCTCTTGGTGAATAATAAGGCCGATTAATGTTTTAGTTCACAAGATTCATGTAGATGAAAAATCTTTGCAGTTCAAAGGAATCCTCATTGAAAGATCTACATGAGCTGGCCTCTCACATCTTCAACAAAGGTAAGACAGCTTCTGAAGAAACACAAAATGCAAATGCAGAAGCTGAAAACAAGAAGAAGCAGCAGAACAAGGAATTTCATTCAAACACAAATATGAGTCCGCTCGCAAGATTTCTGCTCTCGAGGTTCGTTAAGCAATTAGTCTTTCTGTTATTAACTTCTTCTTTTTTCCCAGTCGTAATATGTTATAGATTTAGGAACACCGAACATATCATTGCCAAATAAATGCTCATATAGACACTTGGAAATTGAACAATTTTTCGTTGTTAACGCTTTGTTTATTCGCAAATGATGCAGATGGCAAGGCCAAGTTTCAAGAGATCTCAACCAAGCTTAGAAGAGGCTGACAACTGTTCAATTTTTTTGTTTTTGTTTTTTTAGTAGCGTAATTCCCGTTTGTGCATTCATACTGATTCAATGTACATATATATATATAGCATTGTAAGAAATTTGTGTATTTATTATTCTCTTCTGTTTGATTATTATTATTATTGTTTTCATCTCAACATTTTTTGTTGCAGCTTTGCTGTATGATTAATTTTAAATGACAGTTGGTTTGGTTATAAGTGCAAATGAGGATTTTATTGCTTTTGCTATTAAAAATACTGATTGTATTCAAAGTTGTGGGTCTTTTTATATTTGATTATCAGAAATTAGATAAGAAAGTTCAGATCCATGTTATGTTTAGGATGCGTCCGAGAACCTGTGTAAAAATCTTTCCGAAGTTCCAACCATTTGTTTAATTGGCCTTCCTAATAATTTCTTCATAGGAGCCTTTTTTTTTTTTTTTTGAAATTTCATCATGTGGTGGGTGTTGAGAGTAATTTATTGGGTGCATCAAGAAGCAATGCCTAGACAAGAGTAATGTCTCATATCCAGTGTTAGAACCGTTTAGTAGCTTGACATAACAGGGCTGCTTCATTAGGGTAATGCAGGTGTAATTTTGTTTCACTTTAGCAACAATAATTATTTCAAAATACACATTCTAAGACAAATTTTTGAAATCAAAATTCTAAATATGATTTTACTAGAAGTTATTTCTACAAATTACATCAATAAAAATCAATTACTCTTTAACAAAAACAGAAATCTACATGCCGCTTAATTTGGTTAGAACCCTACTATTTGTATCTTCCCACTATTATTTGTATCTTCTCTGAGGGAGTCGGCTTTATCATCGTCTTCCTCGAGAATGTTGCTTTACCGGAGTCAGCTTCCGGAATGCAGCATGCAAGATCATGGCTTTCCATAAAACAAAAAAGGTTCAAGTTAATAGAAATGCTTCGTAGAAACTGAAAAGAATCCATAGAAATAAAATGAAACATATCTCCTAGAATATCTCACCTGCATAGCTAACACCCAATGCACAGAAAAGAGCCATCTGAACATTCGAATATATCAAAATAACAGCAGTCACTGCAAAACACAAGGTTCCACCAATTAATGTTGAAAAACCAACCCCCAAAAAAATTACTAGATATGTTACGATTCAACAGTCTTACTAGATATGCACCGTCTGTAAAACTACTTGGCCCATGTAGGCCCTTCTTTGTGAAAATCTGATAGTTTCGAACAAGTCACATGGCCTAATACCATGGAGGGCATTGGTCAATGGGTTAGTTCAGCCTTAATTAAATCTATGTGATAGCAAGCCATGCTATGATGGGATCAAACAAACAAAATAACGGGGATGGCATGCATATAAACGCGAGTATATTAGAGTCTTTATCTTGCCACCATGGAGGAGATCGAGCTTATAATAATGATCATTAAACTAGTTCTAAACAGATTTCCAATTCTTAACACAGTAATTGCTTCCATTGCAAGTTAGGAGCCTTTCTAGAGAGGAAACCATTTAGTTAAATCACAGAAAGGTAATCATCTAGTTATATCCACCTGTGGAAAGCTCTCTAGGCACAGTTATGCCCTCCCTCTTCAGAAGAATGGCTAGGGTTAACTCCCTAACAGAGTAGATAGTTAAAACTCAATCTAAATGCAAAAGAATTACGCTCCCCTACCTTCAGGGTAGTTGGAAAACAATAATGATGTCTTAGGAAATCCAAATTACAAAGGAGTTGCGGTGTTGCAACTTTCATTGTCACAAACTCAACTTGCTTCTCTCATGAAACTCAAAAAAGGAAAGAAGTGTTTCCTTTACTTGGTTTCAAACAGTGAAAGATCAACACCAGATGGAATCAATCTAATACACAAGAGAATGCTGCTTAAATCTATGCTTCTAAAAACAAAAATTGTTGATAACTCACCACATTGGGCAACACGAATCAAACACTGCCGAACTACTGGATATCGACCCAGTCCCCATCTTTCACTACAGAACTTAAAAACATCCCATAAAGCCAAAGATGATAGCAATCCAACAAGCGCAATAGGCATCTTGTACCTTCAACCATTCACAACAAGACACAAACAGCCATTAGATAAGATGAAAAGGAAAAGGAACATAATTGCTTAAGACATACCCCCACCTCAGATGAACAAAGAAAAAAAAGGGACTTCAAAGTTATATGAGGAAAGGATGTAAAAAATATATCAGAGCCATGATTTAATTAATGTGGTCACTTCAGGCTTGCCATGGAGGGCACAATTACACCTCCTCACTCGCCCCTACATAAACGTAGCAAGTCAAAAAGGGATAGCAGCTAGCAGCTATAGTTTCTTTGTAAAAATGAGCTCTACCAACCTATCCAAATGAGATAGATTGAACCAAAATAAGCTATACAAAACAATACCTTCAATTCAATTTCCAATTTTTCTCCACAGGAAATCCCCCTTTTCCGCGGAACCAAACAGAACCCCAGTTCTCAAAACTCACACAAATATAATACAGTAAAGAAAAAAGAGAGCAAGAGAGTGTACAGGGTACAAGCAAAGACGAGGACGAAGAGGGTAGCATAATTGCGGGCATAGCGCTTGACATTCTCGTGGACCCTCAAGCGAGCCTGGGTGGTAGACGAAGGGAAGCAGTAAGAATGGCAGGACCCAACAAACTGAGTAGTCCAAGGAGGTGTCTGGCCGGAGAAGTCATCGGTGGTGAGCTTGGAGATAGGATTAAGGGTGAAAACAGAAAGAATTGTGAAGATGCGAGAGAAGAAGGAGACGAAGACGCCAGTGGCCGTGGAGGATGAGGAGGCGGCGATGGTGGAGTTTGTGGCAGTGGGGAGGGTGGATTTTGAGATGCGATGGAGCTCGGAGGTACGCTGGTCCAGAACCTCCAGATAGCCACTGTCGCGCAGCCATGTCTCGAAGGCAGGGTCGGGGACGCTGAGAGACAATGGGTTCGACGAGAACACCATTTCTGTTTCTGATTACACCAACCTCCACCACTTCACTATTTCAAATGCTTCTCTTTTCATTTTTTATTTTTTTAAAATCTTTTTTATTGGTTCTTTATTTTTTTGGTGGCAAATATTTTATTGCAAAATTTATATTTTTTAGAGTTTGGTAGAGAAACTGAAAAAGAAAATGAAAAAAAGAAGGGATAATTCTATAAATTAAATTTTAAAATTATATTATTTAGAAACTTATATTTTAAAAAAGGTGGAAAAACAAAATAAACCAAAACTATATAAAATTTCAAAAAAAAAAAACTATTTAAGGAAAAAAAAAAAAAAACTGGTAATACCGAACTACACAAAATGGATAGAACTCCTGCACGTGGGACCTGAGACCTGGTTTCCAACTTCCAAAAGCGAACGTAGAGCAATGTCAAGGAGTCATTTCGTCAAACAGTTGTCCTACGCTCTGATCAGCTCTTGCTGCTCCCCAAAGCCTATATTCTCTCACCATCTTGCTCACCCAACTGCAACTCCACTCCTTGCCTTCTTCATCAACCGTAAGGCATCAGAGTTATGCACTCCCAATTCCTGCCCTGCAAACAATTCTGCTTCTCTTTCGTCGCTAAGTAGTGCCACTTCGGAGACTGAGACTCCGTATTCTGAGTCATTCACTTGGCCGTACCTTTCCGTCCGCATTCGTTGTCCAAGCAATGTTGCAGTGAGCTTGCTATATTACTCCTCTTTCTATTTATTATTGGTCTTCTGAACAAGTTTAAACCTGGGTTGTCTTTTATTTTATTTTTTCTTTTCATGTAAAGTAAGTATCTTTATGTGTGTTGGGTTGTTGAGGGCAGTAAAAACCAAAAGAAAAAGAAAAAAAAAGGAAGGAAGAGAAGTGAAGAGTGAATTTGAGTTACATATGTATGTTGGGGTACTGAGCAAAATATTACTAACTTTCCCACGATTGTTTTTCTGGTATGCAACTTTTCAGCTTGAAATGTAAAAATGAAGTCTTTTTAGCCCTATGCTTTTGCTTTAAATGGATATTCTTTGTTACATAGGCCATTTTAGAATACCATAAGTTTATCAAGACTGATTCCTGATTTCATGATGGTGTCTGTCCTATTCAATGAACTAGTTGGTTATAAATTGGTACACTGTACACCATTGGTGATTTATTACTTGGTTATGTGAGGCGACATACTCATACATAACATGAATTAGTGACTGATGGAGCTGGCCAATAGGTTTTGTTTAGACGAAACAAAAAATTTCCTTCATGCTTCTTTCTGTTGGGCAGGATACACTTTCAGAAGCTCTTTTGTGCTTTGGTGCAAGTTCAACCACTATTGATGAAAAGGATGTCGAAGAGAGTTCTGATGAGGTGAACATGTTCCCAATATTCTTAAGTTTGATTTTCATGGTTCATTCTATTTTTGTGAACTTGTGTACTATGCTTGCTTGTTAATTTTCACCTACAAATCACCTATCATGCAGACTTGTATTGATTCAATATTTCCTGAAGGCCATGATGTAAATACGTGCATTTTAGATGCTGCTGATTCCATAGGCTTGAAGGATGTACCTAATTATGTAGTTAAGAAGGGTGAACAGTATGACTGGATAAGAAAGACCCAGGTTAATTTTCTATTCTTGTTCTTCTGATATTGGTGTAGTACATCTTGAAGTAATAATGTTGTTTCTTTGTCACTCGTTGCGGAGTGGAGTGGAATTGTGTCATGACTCATTAATGCCTTTTGCTAATTGTGATGTTTTGGTTTTAACATTTGTGGGAAATTGAATTGAACAATTCTCTTCTACATTTAAAGTTAATGTTTTTAGTGATAAGTTCAAATTAGCATACCAACTTCTGATAAGAATTTTCCTGAAATAGCAATTCTCTTGCATCCCAATGCTGCTTCATTTACAAGTTAATTTCTTTCTGATCTTCCATGCTTATAGCAATTGATTAGTTATTGAGTTGACTAATTGTGCCTCATCTTTCTGACATTAATGGAGACCAGGATAATTCTTTCTGATATTAATATCCTATTTTTACAGGAATCATTCAATCCTGTTGAAGTTACTGAAGGACTTTGGATTGTACCCGAGTGGATGGCTCCCCCTGTATGATTATTCAAATTACCTTTGTTGAGATACTTGAGCACCATCACATTAAAAAGTATTAAGTTTTTAAATAGTGCACCGATTGTATCACACTAACACAAATATACACTTGACATCTTCCCTCACATTGAGGCTCCTCCAGTACAAGAAGTAAAGCTAACCTTACATGTGTAGAACAATGACTTATCACAAATGAGGGTCTGTATGATTTAAACAAGTCTAGACAAGATAATTAAAGCTCTAATACCATGCTATGTTACCATCAATTCCAAGAACTTGAGCTTATAGGAACATTTTAAGCTAAAGATTATTACCAACTTAACGACATTTTCTGGAGGTTTTGTTGCAAATGTTCTTCACAAGTCACCACCCATTAGGCAAGTCTCCTGTTTGGCATAATACATTTTTACACTGCTTAACTTTAAGTTGCGATTGCGAGTGAGTACCAAATTAGAATCTAGGAGAGATTTGAAAATTCAGCTACTACTTACTCAAAGACTATTTCTAACTTTAACACACACACACACACACACACGCACTCATGCTTTTGCAGGGCACTGTGTGGCTGCACACCTGACACCCCTCAGATACTGTAGTTTAACTTTCTGGTGGTACAATGGCTCATTTCATGCACATTTTCTTTGTTTTACAGGATGTTCGAGCAACAAATATAATGCTGAATCCTGGATTAGCTTTTGGAACTGGGGAGCACCCTACTACTAAGTTGTGTCTCTTGCTGCTTCATAGCTTGATCAAAGGAGGAGAACTATTCCTGGACTATGGCACAGGCTCTGGAATTCTTGCGATTGCAGCACTCAAGGTATTTAATTACATGAGCTTGAATTAAAAACTAAAATGAAACCTCATCTTTATGTTTGTTAATTATTATAATAGAGATTTTGTGATGAAGCTTGCTCATTACCATTACCCCAATTCGCTTCATGCTTTTGAATTATTCACAGAATTATAGATGCCTACCCCCTATCATTTCTTTTTTTACAAGAAATGCTTGCCAAATAACAAAGTAGCGTTTATGCCAACTAATTCTTGAATCCTAAGTTATGTCATATTTTGACTGGGAACACAGTTTGGTGCAGACAACTCAGTTGGAATTGATATAGATCCTCAAGCAATTACATCTGCACGCCAGAATGCTGCTCTGAACAACATAGGATCTCAGAAAATGCAATTACACATGGTTCCTGGAAAAACATTCTCTCCATCTATCGAAGCAGAGAAGTATGACATTGTTGTAGCAAATATACTTTTGAATCCTCTCCTGGATTTAGCAGAAGATATCATCTATTATGCCAAACCTGGGGCAGTCGTTGCTCTCTCTGGTATTCTATCCGAGCAGGTGATTTACTATCTTTTAGCTTGTCAAGTTTTATGCCAAAAAGACGGAAATAAAATTGTCAAATTTGAGAAACTTATTGACAAATGTTTTCCAGTATCTTTCTTATTGACTTAAAAGAAATAGCAAGTACTTTTTATGTCCATTATTATTTTTGTGATGGGTTCCAGGACCTGATTTTGTTGTTGTCGTTTTTTTTCATGCAGCTTCCACGTATCATAGAGCGATATTCACAGTTCTTGGAAGGCGTGTCCGTGTCGGAGATGGATGATTGGGCCTGTGTTCATGGCACAAAGAAAAGAAATCGTGTTTCTGTTGACTGATTTTGAGTTTTGCTTACCTTAAAGCCCAGGAGCATAACTCTATTAAGAAGCTGGGCATCTGTCTTGGATCAATGCCTTCTAATCCCAACCGGAGCCTAAGGAGATTTCAATCAGTGAGTGGCATGACGCTGTTTTTCTTGGCCCATCGATAAATGTAATAAAAAAAAAAAAGATAGAGACGGATTTCTGGTTAGTATATAACTGACAAAGCTGCTCTTTTTTTTTTTTGGGTGTTGATGCTTAGAATGATGTAATTCTGATTATTATACACTTGGGGGGCATGTTACGATGTTATGCAAGGAGTACTGGGCAAATCAAAATGTATACTAGTGATAAAACAAAGTCATGGGAGCCAAGAAGGCAGACACAATTCCAGTTATTTATTTAGCAACAGACGCGACAATCGTTGATACATTATTTGGTAACTTAAACCTGGATTAAATTATCATAAGATAAACACCAAAGATGATAAAGACCAACAGTAACTTTGGGAATAATAACTTATAACAGCAACAATTAGGTCATCATTCATCTAATTGATGACTTAAAACAAGAAACTATTGATTGCAAAAAAAGAAAAGAGAAAATATTGTCGCCAAAACTCATACTTTCTTAATCAGCACTGAAAGGCTGATTACGTTTCAAAGGTAGTCTGCCCCTTTGTTGAGGTGGTTACAACAGAAGCATTGTTCTCTGGTCATTATCTACAACTTGTAAGACTGTCACCACTAGCACGTTTTTGCACCACAACATGATCAATCATTACCGCTTTAGTTGCCTCCTAGCCAATGCAGGAGGTTTTTAGGAATGTACACCTTGTAGCTCACCTAAGCAGAAACATTGAATATGAAGAGATTAAAACTGAAAGAGTTGCAAAATAAACGATTAAATTGATTTACTACAGCCTACTTGTTAGATTAGTGAAGTGAAACAATCTATAATAGACCAAAATCATCACCCACCTGTACCATTTCTCCACCCCGCATTACGGACATAGTCTTCTGCTCAAACTGTGAACCCTCCTTGACCTCATTTTGCATTGTATCAGACCTATTATCTCCTGAACTAGATGAAAGGTTAGAAGAAGGCTCAGGACCACCAGAACCACATGCATTATTGATGTCTAAACTATTCTTATTGCTACTTTCGGTAACAGTTGGAGCAGTTACAGCAGCATCCTCATCCAGACTACTCTCAGTGACCACCAATTTTCCACCAGGAGGTTTCGATGAAACATGTGCTTGCTTCAGAGTGGACTGAGCTATTGATGAATGACGCCTCAATGCTGGTGTGACGAACTTTGGTTGTACAGAACCAACGCTTTTGACAATTTCACTGTTATTACCAGAAACAGCCAGCTGATCTGTTGGATACTTAATATTTTGCTTGGCATAAATAGTTTCATTGTTACCAGTATTCCCATCTGGTATCTTTTCATCATTTTGGGAAGAATGTGTGGCATCTTTATTGACCCTAGGCATGCTGATCAATTTTACTGACTGAGTTCTGTTTGAACCAACCACTCCAGCATCATCCTCCTTGGAGGACTTCGCACCAAACACTCTAGTACTATCCTCCTCAAGGGATTTGTTTTGCACAGATTCTGCCTTTGCAGGTGATGATTGCTTCACATCACTATAATCCTTTTCTTTCTGGTTAGCAGCAGTTTTAGCACTTAGCTGAAGTCCTCCTTGGAACTTTCTCAGATTCTCCAAAGCCCTTTGTCTTAGAAGTGACTCCAAGTCATCACCATTCAGACTACCAATAACCCCAGATACCTCGCTCATTCTTCCACTCGATGAATCAATTATCCCAAGTTCATCACGGTTAAGGGTACTTTCATTATATAGGTCATCACCATATCTGTCACAAATCTTGGCACAATTTTCGAGTTTGGAGATTTTGACATTTGAGACAACAGCTTCATCCCCCTCCTCCTTCTCTAACCTCATTTTCTCCTCAGATCCAAAATGTGAATGATGATCTCCCTCCCTCTTGCTACCCCCATCATTACTGTCATTGCTTCTACAAGAAGGATAATCATCATGAAAATATATAACCTCTTCTTTATGTTCATCGGTATTAAATTCTCTGCCTTCATTGTCCTTTTCTGTAACAGTAATAACTGATCGCAACCGCCTAAAATTGTTCCCAGCCAACACTTTCTCATAGGTCCGATAATCACTACTTTCACTATATTGACTACTCAAAGAATGACTCCTTGACCTATATCTACTCATTTCACTCCTACCTTTTACCTTCTTATATTTTCTCTCATCTATCTCTTCTTTTCCACACCTGCTTCTACGCCTCTTAAATTCAATCTCATGACTGCTAATGCTTCCATCTGTGGAACTAACACTAGCATCTCGCCTAGGTTTCTTCTTTGGATGTGTTTTCTTCTTAGATTTATAATCATGATTTCTCTTCAACCGTTTTCTCTTCCTCACATGGGGGGAATCCTCACTAATTTTGTGGCTACAAGAGTGCCTTTGAGCCCTCTTCTTCTTACTTATTGTATCCTTTCTAGTCCGGGATCGAGCCCTTTTGCTTCTATGGTTATCCTCAGAACTAGAAGAGTAAGATGAAAACGACATTGGACTTTTTGAATCATCGTCTTCCGAGAAAGAAAGAGAATCATGACGGTGGCGAACCTTCTTGGATTCATATCTCCTACTCCTACTTTTACTCCTTTTCTTCATTCGAACCTAAACCAGACACATACACAAAATACAATTTTGTAAACTTGGAATATATAAGAGAGTTAAAGGAATATATAAGAGAGTTAAAGTAATCATCTTTGAAAACCACATGTTTGTTTGGTTTATGAAGAAGAACATATTTGAAAGGACAGACTAAACGAAAAGGACCAACAAACCATCAAACATCAAAATGTGCCTAATTTATTAGGTTGAATAGAGTTTAAAAATTCCATTCCTTTTTTCGCTATCAGTGGCCATAAACAAGAAAGACGAATCTGAGAATTGGTTTATTTTCTTTTTCACAAAATTTTATTAGGTTCATATAGAAGTACAAGAATATTAAAACTTGTTAGAGATTAAAATTTAAAAGTGAATCCGAAGAGGATCTAACTAATAAGGAACAAATAAAAACAGATTAAACAAATAAATTGACGGGAAAAACTCGAATTTGAAGGAAAACCTGAGAGGGATTCTTGGAGCGCTTTTTCTTGTGAGAAGAAGACGATTTGCCCATCTGGGTTTACCTGCAAAAAACAAATGGAACAGATAATAAAACCCACAAAAACTAAAAATGGAAAACGATTGGAATTTGGAATTCGGGAGGGAAGAGTGAAGCAAAAGCAACGCGGCGCTTTGTTGGTTTCTGCCGTATCTGGAAAGGTATAGCAATGGCGTGGCTTTTCTGCTTTCTTGGTTGTGTTGCTGTCTATGCCTCTGCCTGAAAATATAAGACACTTGTTCTACAAATTTTATATATTTTTTGGTAAAACATATTTTATCCAAAAAATATATATATATATATATAGACACACACACATATATTATATTGATTTTAATAATAATAAAAACTTTATTATTTTGAACTTATGAAGTGTTAATAACGAATTTAATTTACATTATTCGGATGATATATGCATACCGTTTTGAGTCTACAAATTTTGATGAATTTGTCCGAATAATCTACAAATAAATTTGTCCGAATAACACTATAATCCTTCACCAAATAAAAAAAAGATTAGGTAGCTTTGATAAATTTAGGACGTCGATTGATATATTGCTGAAGATTTTATTTTGCGTATTTTTCTCTTAAGCTTATAAAATGATATAACATAATTTAGTCTACAAATTTTCTTCTTTGCTTATTTGAGCAGTACTACTAACATTTTTTTTTTTTTTTTTTTATAAATAAAAAAAGAACCTCATCGTAGGAATCAGTTAGGACAATACTATTAACATTAATCAAGGTAAAACTATTACAAATTATACGGTTATCTGAAACTGAGAGTGGTATACATATCGAACTTCTCATAACCATTACGTGGTTAAGTAGCACCCAGAACAGAAGCATTAGACAAGCGCATTACTCAGATATTATTGGACTCAGTTTACATATACTAGTTCCTGTGCTCTTCAATACTGTCAATCATAAGCATCTTCAGCACAGTTATAGGGTAGGTCTTGATGTTTTGTACAATACACAGAGCCATGAAAGATACAGAACTTCCTAAGCATCTTCAGCATCACTCAAGCTAGATCGGCTGTTGATATAGAATTCCGTCGGAAAATCGACTTCATCAACAATCCTATCCCTGAATTTCGGAGATGCACAAGATAGGAATAAGAAATAACATATTTGCTGGTGAGTAAAACATTGATGAAACTTGAATTTACCATCAAATGTATAGAAGGAAAGAAAAGGGGAGGGGGAGGGACTTTACCTTTCAAGAACAAATTTACCCTCTTTGTACTTCTGGCTCTTATCCTGTGCAACTTCCTGGGTTGAAACAATACAACGTTTAGAAGGCATGCAAAATGGTACACAATGTGGGATCTAAGATATCTCAACTTACAACCAAACCCCTCATTCAGCCTCAACTAAAAGTTGGTTCACAAAGTCTTTATTTGTGTTCACAATGAGAGAGAGAGAGAGAGAGAGAGAGATTACATATTTCCAGCCAACAATTTGTCCACAAGAGCAGCAAAATATATCAGCCACCATATGAAGTCCCGAGAGCATCATCCTCTCCTCTGATGCTCCAACACTAATGTTCACCCTGTATCAACAAACACCAAGAAAATAAACAGGTTCTATCAAGTTTGAGAATCCAGTAAAGTGTATAATATCAACTTTTTCCAAAGGAATAGACAGGGTATTAAGGTATCTGGAAGTCACTTTTGGATAATTAGAGATTAGGGTATCTTTCACCATTATGACAAGCTAGAAACTGAGTTTTTTGATAATGAACAAGCTAGAAACTGAGTTACTTCTGTGTTATTTTAATTAACCCAGTTTTTCCTTATTTTTCCCCATCATAGCCTCTCCCAACAGAGCATCATGGTATTATACAATGCACATGAACTTATCCACAGGCATGTTCCTTGAAGCTTGGAAATTGACAAGGACGAACTTGTGTTCCAAGTAAGTGAATAATACGCCAACACTGTTCTTATATATGTAGCAAAAACTAAAAAATCTCCTCAAGTGACATGGAGAGATAGGAGAATGCATAGTAGCAAGCATTTGAGTTGGTGGTATACTTCTAACTTTGTGGATAGCAATGAAACTAATTCAGCAATTTTAGTACATGAAAGAACTTCAAAGAACCCAAGTGAATTTAGAGAGGTAATAATTCCTGCATCACTACTGTTTTAAAAGATGAGTGCAACATAATGTGTAGTGACCAAACCTTAAGTGACATAACACTGAAATAACAACTTGAAACAACAGAGAACCTAACAAACATGTCATCCAAAACTCAAGCTTTGGAATTGAGATGCATGAAAGAGAAAGAACTCACGCATTATTGAAAAGGTATGCCTTTCCTCGCCGGCAATGAAAACCCTGACAAAAATTAAAGGGAGTTGAGACTTGAAAGAGTTTAAAATTCAGCATAACTGTTAATTCTCATTTCTCACCTCATTTGATGTATCAAAAATGACAAATTGGAAACCTCACGGACTAGAACTTGTAAACTAAACATAATTTGTAATTACCCTCTCATAGAATGGTAATTGAACAAACAAAGACAGCATAAATACCGATGTCTGAACTACGAAACCTAGCTTACCACGTTAAAATTTCATTCTATTAATTGATCCACTGGGAAATTTTGAAATTAAAAGCATAGATTAAGTAATATGTGGAGTACTTATCCCTGTTGGACCATTTAGTCCCATTTCCTTTGAATTAAGTCGGGACCATTTCCCACATACCCACATCAAGAAAGCTTCAAATAATTTATAAGGTAGCTACGTTAAGCAAGAAATCACTTTTATAGCAAGTTTAACGATTAATTTAACAACAAATAGAGAATATTTACAGTACGCAGTTAGCGATCACCAAACTCATACCCGTGAGACAAGATCATCAACAAGGGCCAGTTGGGTCTTACAGAACTTGCATCTATATGATCTTCCTTCCAGCTCCACCACAAATATCCTTCCCATCTAACTCACACCTGTTCTTCTTCTTCTTCTTCTTCACACTTAACAGTAGTAGTTTGCTTACGCCCCACACCAACAAAAAACAAAAAGAAGAACCAAACTTTTAAGAAAGATATTATAGATTAGACTTTAGAGGGAGAGAGGATTAGATTCAGTGGTGTACAGTGCCACATGCCTCAAATAGAACTATGCGCGTACGCGTCATGCTCAAGTTTACTACATACCATGACTGTATATTTGGATTGGGTACAAGTCTCAGACCCATTGGGCCATGAAGTGTGTTCTAGATTGGGTTGCACGCAACTCCCAAAACAAGGTCCATCTTTTTTTTCTTTTTCCTTTTTTTCTCTCTTTAAATTATGTCCGCATTCAATTTTCCAAATTGTTTTAATCCAATAATAGTAATACCATACACTCGCATGTGTTCCTTTAACTGGCTCCTCCATTTGATATGTTCATTTTAAAAATACTATTAAATATTATAAAATATGAATTGTATAACGAGTAAGACCAATTCGCTTAACAATTATCAGGCTTCTTAATTAAAAAAAAAAAAAACCCATTAATAGACAAATATTTTATGTGTCTAATTAATCAGCTTGTTCAGCGGGAGTAATTGATATAAGGTCATCAAATAACTGACAAAGTGACATTGTGTATTTACTTTAATAGTTTAATGGAATTTTCAATAATATGGGATGTATTCGGGTCGGGTGGCTCGGTGGGTTGTTTTCTTTCTTATGAAATCTTGCCTGACACTCCCTGACTTGCGCTTAAAATGCTGAAAGCCTGATGCTCCATGGCGGTTCTTCTTCCAAGGCCAAGCCTTGCTGCTTAAAGTGCTAACGTGCGCCCACTTCTTTGGTTAACGTACGCCTTCTTCCCTCCTTGAGCCATGAATCAAATTCAAGCGTTTCAATTAGGCTTTAAGGTTTTTACCAAAGGTTTTCTCGCTCTTCTTTGTTTTCCCCCTCATTTTCATGTGTATTTGCTTTGGCTTCTTGACACTGTAGCGTAGGCCCAAAAATAAAAATTTAATTTTTATGAAGATTTTTGCTGTTAATTCTGTTTGTTATTTCAATAAAGGCTTGATTTTTAAATGACTGAGATCATTGTAGCTATGTAGTAGCTCTGGGAGTTTCAGAATTGTACCATTGGTTTCGTCGAGCGTAAATACGTGCGCGATATGGTCTAGACGACCCATTTCGAGTTCGTCGAGACCCACAATTCATGAGAACAAGAAAAAAGATAAGCAGCTTTTGAAAGGATTAATGGGTAAAAAAGCAATTCCTGAGACGCCTGTTGTCAAGGTGGGTTATACTTTACTTACTAGTAGTATATGTACTTGTGTCTTTGCTATAGCCTCTTGAGCAATTCGGCTACTTTGAATTGAATTAATTGCTCATTGAATTGTTTTCTATTGGCGTATAGCAAAGCGGGGTGGAGAGTTGTTCGGTTGAGGCTGAGATTGAGAGTTTTAAGGATGACCCATCAAGAATCGAGAAGATGACAGTTCAGGAACTTAGAACAGCATTGAGGTAAAGCCGAAACTTTTGAGGCCTTTTGAGTTGTGAGTCAAATGGCATTGTTCAAATTCTTGACCTTGTCTTTAACTTTCGCAACTTTTTATCTTAAAATGTGTATTGATTTACGTTTTAAGTGGATATTGATAATTCCTTATAAGTTAAGTAACTGGTGTTATATGACTAATAATTTTTGGACTGTCAGGAGCGTTGGAATTTCGGCCAAAGGTTGTAAACGTGACCTTGTATCTGGCTTGAAGTCGTTCGTGGACAAGAAGATAGATGGTATCAATTATTACCATAAGAATATTGTTATATCCACCAATATTTCCATACTACATGTAACTGCTGAGAACAAAGAGCAAAAGAAGAATAATATTAGTGCAACATTTCACTCCAAACTCATTTCATATGCAGGTGAGCATTCCCAGAAAACAGAAGAAAAAGTTTTCTCCATTTCTGCTGAAAGAGTTTCAGAGGTTCATGGACCTCAACGTAGTAAGAGAAAGTTAAAACATTCAGGAGACGAGGAAAATGACACTGCGGTTGTGTTGACAGCACAGAAGTTGTCAGTTCAAACTGATGAGGTTTCAGGTTCTGTATGAAATGTAGAATACTTTCCAGATTCACTTATCTGGTCCCCAAAAGTTATTTTTAAAGTCCAGCTGATTTAATTAAAAACATGTCTACTTGGTACCTTGCTAGGTGGGAACTTATCAAGAACAAAGAGGAAAGTTTCTTCAGAAAGTGTTGCCTATGATGTTAAAATTGATGACAAAGTTAATATACCTATAATGGAATCTGAACCATGGACAGTTCTTGCCCACAAGAAGCCTCAAAAAGATTGGATTCCTTATAATCCTAAAACCATGAGGCCTCCACCTCTTAATAAAGATACAAAGTCTGTGAAACTTATGTCTTGGAATGTCAATGGATTGAGAGCGTTGTTAAAGTTAGAGGGATTTTCTGCACTGCAACTTGCCCAAAGGGAGGATTTTGATGTCTTATGCTTGCAAGAGACCAAACTGCAGGCAAGTATCTGAGAAGATTTTCCTTTTTTTTTGGATTGTGGAATTACTAGAAACTACCAACTCTTGAATGAGAGCTAGTGAAAAACCTCTTGGAAATGCCTGACCATTATAAATTTGCTAATTGCTTGTCTTTGTTACATGTATCTCTTGTTTGTAGCTCTCTTAATCTATAGAATTGGAACAGGAAAAGGATGTTGAAGGAATTAAACAGAGTCTGATAGATGGGTATGAGAATAGTTTCTGGACATGTAGTGTAGCCAAGCTCGGTTATTCTGGAACTGCCATTATTTCACGGGTATGCTGTTCTTTTTCAATGTGGGAACTGGTAACTTGACTCGAGCTTTTTCATTCTTTTCAAGTGTTGATTATTGGTTTGTTAAGTTGATAGTTGACTTTGTGTTACCAGGATTTCTGTTCTTGTTACTTTGCTATTAATATTTGTCACTTGCTCAACAGATAAAGCCACTTTCAGTCAGATATGGCCTTGGCATATCAGATCATGATAGTGAAGGGAGGCTAGTGACAGCTGAGTTTGATTCATTTTATCTGATTAGTGGATATGTTCCTAATTCTGGAGATGGATTGAGAAGACTGGTATTTGACACTAAGCATCTTGCATTATTAACGTTCTATCTCATTCTGTTAATAGTCATCATTCCAATTGTTTTTCTCTTTTTAGGAACCTTCTTGGGCTAATTGCTCTGCTTTCATTTGTAGTCATACAGGGTCACTCAATGGGATACATCCCTCAGCAATTACATGAAAGTAAGTTCTTCTTCTTTGGGTGTTTTGTTACGCACAATTTATTATACATCAACTAGAAACAATCTTGTTATTCATTTTGTATGTATGGAAATAGTGACCTCTGAAGTGGAGTAGAGTTGTTGGGCATTTCCAACATGAAACATTGGATTCAAATTGTTGAATAAGCCTTTTCACTTCTAAGTGCTTGCCAATCATGTAGCAACAAAGATGTGTCTTCTTAGTTTAAAAATTTACAGTGTGCCTCCTAGATTATGTAACTTAGGAATCTGCAAAAGCTACAATCCCAAAAAGTGCACAAATACAACGGAGCATACTGGTGTAGTACTTTCTTCTTTTTATTCGTTTTAATGTTGCAGAAATTGAGTTTCTTTTTCTAATTCAAATAATTTCCTTAGAATTTCGAGAAACATAGTTGACATGCCATTTTTCTGATAGGAGCTTCGATGCTTATGACACTTTTCTTACTCGGTACAGGAGTTGGAAAAGTCAAAGCCTGTCATTTTAACTGGTGATTTGAACTGTGCTCATCAAGAGATAGACATATATAACCCTGCTGTAAGTGAATTTTGGTTTCTTTGGTTGTGTATGAACTTCTTTTGAGTGTTATACGTTGGTAATCTAACATTGGGAATTATATTTTTGATAATTGAATCCGTAGGGAAATAAAAGAAGTGCAGGGTTTACTGATGAAGAAAGACAATCATTTGGGACAAACTTCTTGTCTAAGGGATTTGTGGACACTTTTAGAAGACAGCATCCTGGTGTTGTTGGATACACTTACTGGGGTTTTAGACATGGGGGACGCAAAAATAACCGAGGTTTTTCCCACTCCGTATTCCCATTATTAGCTTAATTTGGATAGTTTTTACATTTCAGGCGTTATTTTGGCATGCCTTCGTGCATGTTGAGACACAACACACACATAAAGATTTTATTAATTTTTTGAGTCGCTCACTTGGAAGGATTTTTGAAACAGGGTGGCGACTTGACTACTTCCTCGTATCAGAATCCATAGCCGACATGGTTCACGACTCTTACATTGTACCTGATGTAACTGGTAGTGATCATTGTCCTATAGGCCTCATACTCAAGCTCTAAGTTATAATATGATATGCCCGCCAAATATGAATCACAAAGGCCAAGGGTGAAGGGTGTGAAAGCTGTATAACCCCCACCAGCCATATTTGACTATATTGGCAAGTTTTGCTTCTTACTTAATTATGGAATATACTTTTTGGAATTAAAAATCCATTGAAAATGTTGATATTTTTTGAAATTTTTTTTTTTTTTTTTTGTTGCGAATTTGCTCAATGTCTAATGAAAGGCCCCAAATCAACTAGTGGATCCCAATTGATCATTATTTTATATTATACTGAATGAAAAATTAAATTTTGATCATGACCTGGGTCTTTTTCATACCCAGCATGGTTCGTTGACAATCCAAGTAAGTTTTGCCCAGTCCACGATGATCACTATGAAACTAAATTAAATTGCCCAACATGGTATTTGTCAAATATGTGTCCGCTATATTTCAAACTTGTTCACATGCGTCGTTAGTATCACCTTACAAGATATTCTGGATTCCTCTGCAGTATTTCTGCTCTCTTGTGAATTGTGATGGATGGATTCCTTAAAGTAGTGCCGTCTCTTCAGAACAGGGAAGAATCTTATTCTCAACGAAACTACGAGTGTTGTAATTGGTAATGGACAATTTAAGAGTCAATTCTGCTAGTACCTCCAGACATTCCAAAAGTGGCAACTGTCTCTCTTTCTTTATTTCCCTTTTTCTATTTTTTTTGATAATCAAGTGGCAACTGTCTCTCAAACAATAGAAATTAAGTAGACGGTACAAAGTCAGAAGGCCTTTTTAGTCATTTAAGTACTTTAGTACCCTGCTTTTGTATTCATCAAAATATATGGTAAACCAGATTTGTAACATTTGTTGAAGTGAATATATTTCATAGTTGACATCAAATAGAATTAATATTCCACAAACAACGTATACAAAGATAAGGCTACCAGACAATGAACAATGACTGAAACAAAAACAAAATGCCGATAATCAATTTCCAACTTGATTATTTTCTTACATTACTAGCATATACACACTTAATTAACATACTAACTAGCTAAATACACCATGCATCCGACTTAAATTTATGCAGAGTCATTCTTCACAAACACCAAAATCGCAGCACAAACTGCCCCAGATTGACTTTGCTTCGTAATACCTACAAAATATCTCTCCTATGGACAACAAAAAATAGTATATAATGTAATAAACTCGACTTGCATATCATAATCTGACCTTCACAGGGAAAAAAAAAGAAAAAGAAAAGTTTCTTAGTAATCAAGTAACACATTATTATCCGAGCGATCCTTTAACCGGTCCACATGATTTCATAGTCCACTGCCTCAAAGCTGGCTTTTCATATGCAAAATCAGCCATCTTCTTTCTTCCTCCTCTGTCCCTCCACCCACCCTGATCTGCATCGCCATGAAATCTCGATGTTTTATACCTTGAATCATGCATACCACCACCATCTTTCTTCCAGCTATAGCTATTTGCACCACCCCATGTTGGCTGGCAATCCCTGTCAGTGTCATTCAAATTCTTATCCCACTCACCCCAGCCAAAATTCCGTCCATCTTCAATGACCTCATTAGTATTATTATGAGCACAATTATCTTCCCAAGAATTCTTTCCATCATGATCATACACATTCCAGTTGCTATCCCCACCAAATCTGGGATTTGCAGATAACTCAGTAACTTTCTGAAAACCTTCTTCATCGTCTCCCCACCCGGTGCACATAATTGGCTGATTAGGAATTAGAAGCCCATCAAAAACCACTACATTCTCATTGTCAATTGAGGGTGGTTTAGGCTCCCTCTCTAAGTCCAAAAGAAGCTCAGGATCAACGCTGGAGTTCCAGTCTATGTCATCAATATAAATATTTGGATCAGGCAATGATATGTTACACGGAAAACCGTTCATTTGTGCCCAAAAGCGGTTTTTGGCATTGTTGAATGCCTCTTCAACAGCTGAATCATTCCACTGAATGACATTATCATACAGATACAGGTATCTCTTGGTTTCTAAGAGCTTTCTCCATGGAACTGACCCAACAGAGGCGCAAAATTTCTTTTCCCATGAAGGCACAGTTGTCCGCCAGCTTTCTGAGGAAATAAAAAAATCACAGTTGAAGTTCAGTTACAATAGACCTATAACATTTATTTAAAAAAAAAGTCAAAAGAAATAATCCTATGAAGAAAGAGAAACAAAGTATAAAATGATATGAGAGTTAGTGAAATATATTTAGCAGAAAATCCAGCAGAACAACACACATTAATATCTTCTATAAACCTAAAACATGACTGCTTCCTACCATATGTTTTCTCTCCCCTACTATATTCTATTTTTGGAATGTTTTCCACGTCCAATTCACACATTCTAAAATCTGAATCAATATATTTCACACTTGTCACTCAATCAAACATATGTCCATACTTTTTTCTCAAGCTCTGGAAACTCAAATCCAAAATTCTTTGCCCGAAACTCCAAACAGAACTAATCCCTATTAACAAGGAACTTCTACCATCATGAAGGCCTCAAACTACTGCAAATAGGAAACAACAATTATGAGCTAAGAAACCCATGGCCAAAAAACCACCGACTTCAAATACCCAGCACAAAGCACGATGAAGCTTGGAGAGTTAAAATCCTTCCATAATTAAAGAAAGAAGGAAAGTCCAACACGGCCTCAAAATGCACAAAATAACAAACAAAAGTGAAAATAAAAACAGGGGATAATTGAATGCGTTTACTTAAAGAGGAAACAAAGTTAAATTCTTTCCGGTTGGAACCTGTTCAACTAGACCAAAACTCGCACAAAGGAACACATCCTAATCAAATATACCAGCTCAAGGAAAATCAAACAACCAAAAATAGAGCTAGAAGACTCTCAACGAGGCTGTAATATCAAAATCAAAGAAAAACAAAATTAAAAGATACTATTTTTGGGGAGAATAATGGAGTGCTCACGCAAAACACCAAGAACCAACCCACCAGAAATATATAGAAGCGACACATACCCTGAGGCTGTGGCTGTGGCTGAGGCGGCCTTCTGTAGTGTGATCTAGTCCCATGAAGATCTTGATCATGAATTTCACCATGTCGTCTTCTCCAACCCCCCATGGAGTCAGCAGTCAGAAAACTAAAAAAAACACCCAGAAAAGAAAACAGAGGAAAACAAAAGGAAAAGAGCAAAGAAAACGAAGAATTCGAAGGCTTAGAAGAAATGGGTAATTGGATTTCTTAACAGAGATCGGAATAGCGGGTGGAAGAAGATGTGATTGGCGCAAGAATTGGCGCAAGAATCAGAGAAAAGTAAGATGGGCCTGGTAAAACGTGATCAAAGAAAAAGAAACTCCGAGGTTTTGAGAAAGGAGCTTCGTTCCAACGAAGCTACCGGTTTCTAGTTTGGTATTTATAGCCCTTGGTTTTGCTTTGGTTTTATTTTTTTTTTTGGTTTTTGATTTTGGTTTTTCCAAATTTAATTAGGAATTTTTATATGTAATCCCACTTTGACTGTGCGTGGAGGTGAAGAAACGTCAAAGCCCACGCCAAAATAAAACAGTATTTTATACAGTAAAGAATATTTTTTAAAAAAATAAAGAGCATATTTGAAAGTAAAGAGATAAATTTGTTAGATAAATTAAATTGTTAGACTATCTATCATAATCTTTATTTTGTTATTTTCAATATATAATTATGATTTTATTTATTTTATTTTTAGTTTATAATTAAGCAAAATGCAAATATTATATGAAAAGTGCAAAATTAAATATAAATAGTAGTTGGAAGTTGTGCAATATTAATTGAAAATTATATTCATTATGAAGAAGATAGTGGTTTGGCTCTCTGCATTTGGAGAATCAAACTTTACTCTTTATTTTAAATATATGATATAAAGAGTCTGTTGGAATTTTTTTTTTATCACTTACTCTCTAAAATAAAAAATATGAATGATTTAAAGAGCCATTTGGAGATGCTCTTACATATATAAACTAATTAATTAATATATTTTGTTTAATTAAATAATATATGATTTTGTATTTTTCATTATTTAATCCTTTAGGTTTTCTAAAATCAAATTTCATTAAAATCTATATTCCTAATGGAATTCCAAATTTCATTAAAACTCATATTCCGAATTTAAAATGCTAATTATAGAGTTGTTCCAAAACAAATTTAGTAATTTTGTATCATCACGTAGAGTCAATAACAAGCGAGGATTTTATTTATTAATTTATTAAAGATAAACATTATAGGATCCTACTTGGCAAGTTATAAGAGGAGAATAACTGGAAAAATATATATATATATATATATATATTAAGTAAAAAAACGAAATAAAGAGAGAATAAAGGACATGGTTTTCATTTAATGTAACGTAAATTGCTGATTTTGTGCACCAATTTACACAGCTTTAAGGCAGAGGACGAGGACCATTGAATTTACGAAAATAGCCATCTTCTAACTTCTAGAAACTAGAAAGGCTTTCAATCCGAGTGACCAGTTGTCAAACTTGTAGTAATTTTCATCAACCGATAGATACTCGTTCATTTTAATTATTATTGTTATTATTTTTCTTAATAGTGACAAGAGAATAGGTCTCATCTCACCCATTATAATCTTTAATTACAAATTTGTCCTCATTTGAAATGACCAAAAAGTAATTCTCAGGATACATTAAAGTTCGTCTTCATACACCACTCTAATGTCTAATATCACTACAAACTCTTCCCATTAACCTTAATAGGGGGTTTGAAGCCCAACCAATTAGTATGAAATGGATCCACTAATTTAAATTCTGAAAACTGAATTATGTTCAATTTATTATGAGGCACATATGTGAATGAAATATTTAATAATATAAAATTGGCTATAATTATTTATAATACTGAGACTATATATTAATTGTTCCTGTACATATAAGATTTTTTTTTTGGGTGAATTTCTTGTACATATAAATTGATTGTCTTTCATGTATATACAATGACACTTGTTTCTTAGTAGCAGACAATTTTAAATACCCAATTTTTTTTAGGATACAAATCATATAAGCTCGTTATGTGCCAAAGAATATGCGAAGATACTTTGCTTTAGGGTGTGCCTCTGAGATATTTCTCTTCATTGTTAAAGGTGAAATTACCAATATGCCCATCAGTAACATCTTTTCAATTCCTTTGTAGTTGACCTCTTTCCTTATTCAAACATAGATACCATAAATTTTATTTTTATTAGAAAATTCGGCTACACATAGTATGTTATAGGCATATACATACACATATATATATATATATATATATATACCCCTCTTTGTATAGGCGAATACTCTTTGTGACTTATACGAACACTCTATTTGTATATAAAAACACTTTATTTTATATAGTAAATACTTTTTAGTTTACACAAACATCATCTTTGTGTAAACAAATACTATTTGAATAGTATATACGAATACATTTGCTTATTGTTATTTATTTAAACTTAAAAGTAAGATTTTTAATGTTTAATACTTACAATGAGTAGTTGTTTAATGTTTACAAGTGAAATCAATTACTTAATAATAATTGGAACTGATTCTCTTAATACATAGTAGAGTTCAGCCGTTGTTTTGTCAGCATGCGCAGTCACCAACATTTTTTTGTTTTTAAATTTCATTAGGGATACGAACAAAAGAAAATATATTATAAGGGCTATTATGAAAAAATTGGAAACCTATTGGGTTCAAGGAATGCAATTATGAAAAAAGACAGGGGCACCAGAAAATGTCAATTATTGTGAGGTAGAGTAAATTCAAAGCCAGGGAGAGTATCGTCATTTGGGCATCGTTCCCACCAAAAACCTCCAAAGGGATGACGACGCGGCCGAACCTATAAACTGTAGCCGTTGACGCCAAATTCATGTCTTTAATTTTGTGCAGTCCGATTAATGATGATGGTAGGCCTCAGAAAGCTTGTCATAATCTCATCCGTTACATGTTTCTTCCTCTACTGGCAGCTCATCTTGACCGTCGGGCTAGATGGTCTGCCACTGCAGCAGCATGACGAGCAACGGACCGTCACTCTACGAACAAAACGGCCGGGTGCACCCTTTAAGATCGCCATGTTTGCCGACCTGCATTTTGGAGAGGCCGCGTGGACGGATTGGGGTTCGGGTCAAGATGCGAACTCTATCAAGGTTATGTCCAGTGTACTCGATGATGAATCTCCAGGTGATGTTATCGATGCTGCGCCTTAGGTTGTTTTTTGCTTCTTTTATTTATTTATTTATTATTATTATTAATTTAACGGTCAAAGCAATATTGACCGGAAATAGAATGTGCTGGGCAAAATTTACAATTAAGGTTCAAGACTTAGTGCTATTTATTTGCATGGGTTTATTAATAAAACTAAAACAAAGGTGCAATATATGTGTGTGTGTGTGCGTGGTAGATTTTGTAGTGTATCTTGGAGATGTAATCACGGCAAACAACATACCAATTGCAAATGCAAGCTTATATTGGGATCAAGCAATCTCTCCAACGAGAGCCAGAGGCATTCCATGGGCGAGTGTGTTTGGAAACCATGACGATGCAGCATTTGAATGGCCAATAGAGTGGTTTTCACCTCCTGGAATTCCTCAACTACGTTGCCCTGCTAACACTTGTTCATGCCCAGGTGAAGTTTGATAAACCATGCCATGATAGGTACTAATCCACGTTATGTACTCATTTGGGACAAGTTAGTGAATTATGAGTGCTTTTGTTCAATCTTATTTTGACGTCAGGGGAATCAGAAGACTGCAGTTTCAGAGGCACAGGACGTTTGGAGTTGATGAAAATTGAGATTGACCAAAATGAGTTGTCACATTCAAGATATGGTCCTAAACAACTTTGGCCAAGTGTATCAAACTATGTCCTCCAACTCTCTTCATCCGACGATCCACACCCACCTCTGGCATTTCTCTACTTTCTGGATTCTGGTGGAGGCTCATATCCAGAAGTCATATCAAGTGCACAATCAGAGTGGTTCCACCAAAAATCTCAAGCTATTAATCCCGACTCAAGGTACAGTACATAGATGTTACTCTTTTTAAGTTTTCTCTCTACTTACATTGTTTTCTCTAGGTTTGAAATCTGACACTTAGTTATTTTTGATACAGAGTGGCTGAGATAGTATTCTGGCATATACCAAGTAAATCATTCAAAAAAGTGGCTCCATTTTTGTTCATAAGTAAGCCTTGTGTGGGTTCAATCAACAAGGAGAGGGTTGCAGATCAAGAAGCTGAAACGGGTATCATGAAACTCCTCCTTCAAAGGCCTTCTGTTAAGGTCAGGTTCTCATTACTCTTTTTTGCCTATGTATGTGTGTGTGTGTCTATTATATATATATATATGGAAAAAGGGTATGCTTTGGATGAACCATTTTCCTCTATTTTGGATCAATAACTTCAACTTAACTTTGACGGAAATTGGCTGACATGGGATATGATTAAACAATATTGAGCACTGAAACTGGAAATTAAGAAGCCAAAGGTGTGTTCACCTATGGAATTAATTGCTATCTTTTGATTTTGGCAGGCAGTATTTGTGGGACACAACCATGGTCTGGACTGGTGCTGCCCCTATGAGAAACTGTGGCTGTGCTTTGCTAGGCATACTGGTTATGGTGGCTATGGAGACTGGGCTAGAGGAGCCAGAATACTAGAAATCTCTCAGCAGCCCTTCTCACTTAGATCTTGGATAAGAATGGAGGATGGTGCTGTACACAGTGAAGTTGTCTTGATTCCTTAAATCATTTCCACAATTGTGTGTGCCCATGTGTATATGTCTGTTATGCATTACAACATTGTATATAAAGAATACACATCCCCAGTATTAATGAAATCTAAGTTTTGTCTTTTGAGTTTCAGTTGTTCAATGGTAAATATAGGGATAAATTATGCAAGAAAGATCACATTTTTGTTCTTTTGCAGTCTAGAATTCATGCTGTTTATCAGCTTACACGAAAACGTAGTATTGAATGGGTTCCATGAACCAGTAAAACTTGTTAATAAAGACTTTCTCACAGAATGAAGTATCAAAATCAAGCTCTCTAATAAGCTGATTCCTATTCACTGCATCAAACTGTGATATTGCAAAGTGAATCTTCCATCTTTGCCCTCCTACCACTGTTGCCATTCTCATTTGTTTCATCTCAAACAACCAATATACTGGCCTAAACCTTATTAACCGGTGGAAAGTAGTGCTCAAGTAACAACAAAAGTTTCTGTCACCCAATAAGAAAACAAAATTTACTGAGATTGTAAAGTAAAATTACACATTTATTGCATTGTACTGTTAACCAAAAAGTACGTAAATGGTGTTTCCTCTTTTCTCTTTTTCCCCTTTTGGGGTGTCTGGTGATGAGAGGAGAAGAATGGTTGTTGGTAATTGCATATTATAAAGCCAACATCTGTCTGTAAGGCATCCTCTGTGACCCCTCAATCTGAAAGCAACTTTGTTGCCCTTTTGCCCTCTGATTCCTACTTAAAAATTTTCCATGAAACGACGACAACTCCACTTTTTAATTTCTTTTTCTTTATTATTTAATCAAATAAACAAATCAATCGAAGCAATGCATTGATGTTAGCAAATGCAAGGTGTGTGAATAATTATAACCAAACTGATGGTACCCTATCGTATAAAGGTTCATTTTTCCCTTTTTAGTAACAAATCAGAGCTTCTTTCTGTGACAGGTTTGCTAATCTGGTTGTATATAATCAAACCAAGCATATGCCTATCCTTTTTAATATTGTCATGCTTAGATTGATGGTCAACTTCATTTTGCTTATAGTGATGATTTGTTGACCCATCTTACTTAAATCCTTTGGAAAGCAAGGTTAATTATTACAAGAACTTAAGCATAGATTATTCTCGTCATTATTTTGGTTTATAACTTAGAAAAGGTTGTCGTTCTTTATAGTAAAGTATGTTTAGATTACAATATGGGCTTACTTGTCTGTTCATGTTCACTGCATGTAGATGCATATAAATGTTAAGATTAATGAAATAATAAAAATTTGCTAATATTATTTCATTGCTTTCAGGGAAATCCATATGGGTTAGCAAAATTTGCAAAAATTCATTGTAGCTTGCCTCAGAGCAGAAGAAGAAGGTCCATTGAACAGCTCAAAAGCTACTTTATAATGTTGTTATTGGGACAACCCATGGCGGCCACAATTTTTGTTCAAGCAAAAAGTTTCACGGAATTTTTTTTTTTCTTTTATAGCATTCACAACCTTTAGGCTCAATATTGGCACAAACCAGCTCAAAAGCCACTTTGGCCTCACTATGCTGGCCAGAATTGGCAGCCTGGAGCAAAAGTTATCCCTTTTCAAGTCAAACTGTCAAAGCCTGCAAGCAAAGCAAGCCTTTTATGTCATTTATTTATTTACACGCAAATCATAGGCCTAATAAACTATCAGTGTTTATAAATATTTAATCCAATCTTCAGATCCCCCACCATAAAAATCTAATCAAAACCTAGAAATGCTTTCTGGGGGATCTTAAAAAAGCTGTTTTGTATGTAGGGCATGCAATGTACGAAACCTACACCTCAAGGCATCAATATCTCCCACATAAAACTGAGCTTATAATATCCATAGAAGTAACAAAGATATCCAACCGAAGTTTTCTGTTTTGTTTTTGCGTCTAAGGACATCAAACCATGTTCTCTTTAGCAATTTCAAATACTCATTTTGATATGCATCATATTAGCAGATGAAAAGTTAAGTTTGTGCTTGTTGTCTCATCCATACTGAAGACTATCAAAGAAGCAATTTTCCTACCTAATAATAGAAGACTCACATTCTCATTTGTGGGGAAGGCGACCTAACAGGGATTACTTGTCTCATAAAATAGGATCTATTTGACTGTGACCTGATCATCAAGTTTCTTTTATAATTCCCTAATCTAAAACTCGTAAACAAAATGTGATGTTGAAGTTCATTAAAATGATAGTAATTAAGTCTTCAATTTCAGGGATTAAATAGAAGTTCCTGCCTCATTCAAAGTGGACCCTTCCAGCTCCCTGAGATAATATATTGAAGTCCATATATTCATAAATACATTAATCACATGGCGCTCAGTGTCCCAAATCATCTTTTGCTTTCTCAAGACTATAAAGTAGAAAGCAGAGGTCATATGAGTCAATTCACGAAAACAGATATTTGAACTGGTCAGTGGCAGTTGTGGAATTGACAATTGGAAGAGAGAGATTGGGAAAGAGGCAGAGGGCCCCATTGAAAATTCAACAGACTTGCTCTTAAGTCACCACCAGTACCACAATTCCAAGCCATCAGGTCAGTCACTCCGAAGGTGTTCTGCTAGCTGCAGCCATTAGGAGGACTGAGAGTACTAACTAGTCTAATGGGTATACTAACTTTCTCTTTACACTTCCTGGTTTCCACTCTTCATTGATTTGTGCTTTGAGAACAACAAGCTATGGAAAATCCATTGATATACCAGAACAAACCACGGAAAAAGCTTCAAATGATGGTTGTTTCAACAAGTTTTGAGTGCTTTCAATATCACAAAGATCAGAATTTCACACTCTAGCTGTGCTTTCAAGTTACAGGTATTCTTATGCTGTTATAGTATTCTGCCAAGTACTGTGTGCTCTTAGATATATCTTTCAATATGTACTTTTTAGGATATGGGTATGATCATCATTTTTCTAACGGTTGTCAGCTTGGAGAAACATAAGCTACTTTGTTTCAACAATTTTCCAGTGTTGCTTTTCTGATGTGGGACAAATGGTTAGTAAGAGGATGGTTTTGTAGTGTGGTGTGTGGAGAAAGTGATCAAATCATTTCTAACATATTTCTATTTGCATGCTCGCACTTTTTAAACTTCCCAAGCTAGGTATTTCTATAAGTTTGTTGATTTCCTCATGCTCCAATTGTAGGGATCATTGAATCAAAAGAAGATGGTTTTTGATATCTGAGACTAATATGACCCCAATTCTTCAATGGCAAAGACAAAATGCTGGTTAAAATGGGTGAAGAGGCTGTTTACATGTAAAGCAAAGACAAAGGTATATAGAGAAGTTCGTTTAAACTCTCTCTGATGACCATTTCTGAACCCTTTTGAGTAATAAATCTAACTTCTTATTCAGAAAGCAAAGGAGTGGAGTTGGGATTTGGGAAGGCTTAAACTTAAGCAATACCCTGCACTTACAGCATCACAGAGAACAACACTAAACGAAGCAACAGAGGAGCAGAAAAGGCATGCTTTGACTGTTGCCATAGCAACAGCAGCTGCTGCTGAGGCTGCAGTTGCTGCTGCCCATGCTGCAGCTGAGGTTGTTCGGTTAACAGGTGCTTCGCAGTCCTTTACGAAGTTAGATCGCAACTTAGCTGCCACAAAGATACAAAGCGCTTACCGGGCACATCTTGTGAGCTTCTCGATATATTTCTTCTTTTGATCATGATCAAATGGTGGTAGCCTTAGAATTGATGTATATTCTATGGAACTTTAAAAATTCACTTTTTTGAAGAAACTTTGAAGAACACTAGCCTTTACAAATCCTATAATACCTTTTAGGCTACCATGTGAATCCAAATGTTTCCATTCTGGGGAAAAATGAGATTGCGCAAACATAGTGCTGGACCGGTAAACATACCTTATAGCCTTTAATTCTGTCCTTGATTAGATTTCTCAGAAGTTATTTAGTGACTGCTTTTAGCATTTAGCATGTAAACTGGTGAATTGAGAATCTAGAGGTATATTGGCTCATGAATTACCAGAGAGAACTCATTTTTAAGTTTTCTGAGATATGTTTAGTCAATATTCTTGTATCGCAAGAAAACTCCGTATGAATTTTAGAATCAGTAAGCACTTTAAAGAAGGAATGATTTTAACATTTAAAGTGAAACAGGCAAAGAAAGCATTACGAGCTTTGAAGGGACTGGTGAGACTTCAAGCAATAGTTCGAGGTCGAGCTGTGAGACGCCAAACAATCAATATATTGAAGCGTTTACCTTCCAACGGGAATAAGCAGTCAGTGGTCCAGCAAAGGAGAAGTCCTGCTAAAGA
This sequence comes from Rhamnella rubrinervis, assembly GCA_007844105.2. Lineage (NCBI taxonomy): Eukaryota > Viridiplantae > Streptophyta > Magnoliopsida > Rosales > Rhamnaceae > Rhamnella > Rhamnella rubrinervis. The sequence goes on along the minus strand of CM017583.2, from coordinate 17,031,323 downwards.
TGAATGCTTTTTCAGGCCAAACAAGGAGTTGGAAGAAAATAAATTGAAGGTATACAGGCGAGATGATTCAATTTCAATTCTCAAACCAAAAGGAAAATTTTAGGCATTTAATTACTTGATTTTGTCCATTTTGATATAGGTACATACATGTATGGATGTGCAGCTTGAATATGAACGCAGCAACAAGGAAAGGTGGGATTGCAGCACGCTTTCTAAAGAGGAAATACAAGATATATGGTTGAAAAGGAAAGAGGCCATGAAGAAAAGAGAGCGCATGAAGAAATACTCATTCTCTCACCGGGTACTTTTTACTCTGCTACATTGTGCTTTTCTTAATGAATCAAAAGCTTTCCACCATTCTATTCAGGAACACTTTCAAATTTAGTCCATATTTTAAGTGTTACTTAGACCACAAGTTTCCTCTTTCCACTTCTATATATAGTTTGGACATGGTCATTTTTTTTTACAGGAGGGAAGAAATACACACTTTCTGGACGATCCATTAGCCAAAAAGGAATGTGGAACACGGAGCAGCCGGCTAGAACCGTGGGCGAACAAAGTGGCATGCAATCATATTCATAGGGAAGAAGTGGAGACTTTAAAACCACTTGTTCATTCCAATCTGATTAACAGTGAAATGCTTGGAACATCACAGGTACTTAAACTGAAAAGTGCAAGAAACAGTGATTCACTACAAGAATTGAGCTCACAGTTTCCGTTTTCGAGGAGTTCATTTTGCCATGAAAAACAGAATTCAGGGGGAGACGAGAGTTTGATGCCAAGTTCTCCAATATTTCCAACTTACATGGCTCTGACTGAAACTACAAAGGCAAGGACAATGTCAAACACAAACGTGGCTGCTGTACTGAGTGAATCTGCAAAGTCAACAATGACAAAGACAAGGTCAATGAGCACACCAAAGCAAAGGGTGGAATTTCGTGAAGGTTGCTTGAATCACAAGTTTCAACAAAAGAACGGGATCTCTCTTTGGTCTTCATATGACGGTGAATCAGCTAGCCACAATTGGAAAAATGCCCATTAATTAATCACTATGTTTGCTAAATTCTGTTCATAGGCTCATAGCAGTGGTTGGTTTCACAATATATTCTAGTGGTCAATTACTCCATGCATGACTCAAAACATACTAAAGTTCAGATCACCGTGATCTTCTTCAAAGATAACAGCGTTGTTATTTGGTCATTACCCTCTAATTATCTTATTTCTGGTGCACCGACTCACGCTGATCGTATTTCTATTTTCTTTCTCGTGGAGGAGTTTGGCCATTTTTTTTCCTTCTCTTTTTTTTGGACCCGCTAATGTTTCTGTAAAGAATTTTCTGGCAGAGATAGTATGCAATCAAAAGTATGGTTTTCTTTAAAAGAAGTATATCCGTTTCTAGCTGTTCAATTACTTCCCTAAAACAAAATGGATGGACCAAAAAAAAAGTGGAGGTGGGGCTTACTATCAATGCCTAGACTAGAAATGTGGTGGTCAACTTATGAGGCTCAAACCAGTAATCCATGCTATTACTCCACATAATTATATGCCATTATCAACAACTCCATTAAATGGTGAAGGAAGAAATTGATAGTTGCCCATGTAGTGCCTTCCAAGTGCTGGTCTACTTTAAATGTGGAAAATTGAGAATTGAATTGGTAGCAGCATAGGAATTCTCAGTCACTTTTTTATAGCTCCAAATTTAACCCAATATTCTACTAATTGGATATATATCAATGATCATACCAATAATGCAAGTGGGTAAATCAGTGTGGTCTTGTACTTTGGTACTACGTTTATCCTAGGTCTCCTAGTGCCATGACTTGATACAATCCACATCTTTTCGATGAGAAAAAAAAAATACTACCTTTTTAAAATTTCATAAATCAGATATCATATGAAAAACGCTTTTAATAAAATTACATTAAATAATTTGTATTTTAAAAATAATTTTTATTTTCACTCATCCTTCAACTAGATCCTTTTATACGCTATCCAAAACCAAAGCTCTGTAAAGTCTCAAAGTCTAAAGTCGATTTTTTTTTATATCGAAATCGTTTTTTCCTTATTAATTTCACATGTAAGTCAATTTCTTTTGCTTAAAAATAGATTTTTCACATTAAAATCGGTTTTTACTGACATTAAAGTTGGTTTTTAAAGTTGATTTTTTTCATTTCAAAATCAATTTTTTCAAACCAAAAGTCATCCTTCAATTAGATCCACTCACACGCTACTTAAAACCTAAAGTTGGGGAAAATATCAAATTCACAGTTCGGTTTATTTCATATTTGCAATTTTCCGATGTCCATAGCATTTGTTACTTCCCTAAAACAAACAGAATGAGCCCAAAAAAAATTACAGTGGGCGTTAATCATCTAAGCCTAGACTGACTTGTAGTAGTCAACTTGTGAGGCTCAAACCTGTGGCAGTCCACATTCCACATGACCTGTCAACCATACCATTCAATGTTTCAAAAAGAAAAAAGAAAAAAAGAGAGAGACGTAACCACACCATTCAACGCTGAAGGAAGCATCTAATTAAATTAATGATGCATTACTTGAATTTTGGATAATGCTATGTGGAAAATAGAAAATTTAAGTGGAACCATTCTAGGCCTCCTCAGATCACTTTCATGCTCTAAATCAAACCCAATTTTAATCAGCCAATTAGATCCCTAGTTAGTGTGCATTGAAGAAGTTTATCAATTTTCTTTAATGGGTAATCGATTAGCCACATATTTGACTAAATAGGCCTGCCTACAGCAGGATCTCAATCACAGATCCAATGTTTTCAAATGGCTTAGAAATTTTAGTGAAATCATTTATACAATTCAAGAAATCAAATAGTCACGGAAAATATGACAAAGAGACGTACACTTTCAATTTCTTTAGCTAGAATATTAACGTGGAGGATCTTAATTCCACTTTATTATATCTTACGTACAGTTGTGACATGCATCCTTATTCCCATAATTATTGATCTAATATACGTACCTACCTATATTACACACACACATATATATATATATATATATATATATATAATACTTAAATATTAATTAAGATTGATAGGGTACTTTAGGTTGTTGGGGGAGAAGAGGCCCCAATGCTTCTCAAACTCTAGGCTCCTTCTATTCTCGTCAAACATGGCACAGAAGAGTCTCAAAATAGCCTCCCTGGCTTCTTTGGGGAACCACACTTGACATATTGAACCAAATTGGAGTTGCAAGTCCTCGCATTCTCAACTGTGGTTGCTGTGCCTTCAGCTGAGGGCGAACCACTCTCTGATCTCATTATCTCTAGTGACCCTCCACCTGACTTGTCAAGGGCAAAATACACAGCATCCAAGCATCAAATAGATTCTTGTAACCAAGCTGACCGTCTTGCACAAGAACTGTTTGAGATCTGAAAAGTGCATAATCAAGAGAAATCTGTTGGCTTCCAATGAAACTAAAATAGGGGTATAAGTTAACCAGCATTGGCGATCTGTTGTTGACCACGAACCTAATGATAGGGTCAATAACTCTATTTTCCTGCTTGAACCTTCCATGTGATGGAGGGTAGGATTCTCCAAGGACTCCGGTGTCTATGGCGGTGGAGACTTTGATTTGGTTGCCAAGCCCAGCTGAAGAAATTGCATTCTGAATGTTTTGCATGGCGGGGACAAAGAAGTGCGAAAACAAGTCTGATTTTCACTGGTTTGCGTTGGCTTGGCTGGCGGTAAAGCTTTGAAGGTCAGTATTTGGAACACCAAGGATGAGCTCCATGTTGGAGCCTCCAAGTGCCGGGAGCGTCTTGCTTTGGGTCGTAGAGTCGCATTCTTCTGATGTTGCATTGGTTGTAGAGGGCTACTGACTTCTCCTGGAGGTGGCAAATCTCCAAGCGTTCCATAACACAAACCCATTTGTGCATCTGCATATATTTGCATAGTAGTACAGTAAATGATTATTGAAAAGTTGGTAATTTGATATATAATTATTCCAATCGTATTTCCCTACGTTAAAATGGTAATTAAAGACTAAGACATGGAAAAATTGCTATTGTATATATATTCTCCTACCTATAACCTATACAACGTACAGTTATCCCAGTCTTATGATAATTAATTTTCATAATGCTTCTTTTATATATGCACACTTTTTGTTTGACTTTATATCTATATATATATACGTAACATGTAGAGAGAGGAAAGAGTTGGAAACCAGTTTTCTTAAGAGTGGCGGCCATGAGCAGCCAAAGCAGCAGCATTGTGCAACTCATGGAAGAGGGTTTGGCTGCTGAAAAATTATATGATGCCATGGTGAATATCGATCAGACAATTTTAGAAAAGCAAAGAATAAGCTATAAGATAGGTTTCAAACTCTGACTAAAAGCTCCCCTCTTATTATAGGGAAAAAAAAAGAAAAAAGAAAAAAAGAAAGAGGCTTGAAACTAGATCCTTAACGGGGTGTTTGGCAGACCGAATGAAAGGATATGAGATGAGATAAAATTATTATACGGTGTTTGATGAGAATTGGAAATAAAATCTCTAATATTATCTTATCTGCTTCTTTCTTTACCACCATATCCCATCCGCGCCTATAGGATACAACTGAAAATTGAATTTGGTAGAGCAACTGTGAGAGAATACTAGATTTGATCAACGATTGGGCATCATTTTCTTCTCCTCCACCTCTAATTTCACTTCTTCAAGGTAACTCCCTCCCTTCCTTTTCAAAATTTTTATTTTTTATTTTAGTTTCATTTTTTTTTTAAATCTTTGAATTCTTGAATTTTTCTTTCTCATTTGTTTTCCCCTTTAGTTGTGGGATCTATACTGATTCGTAACATGTCTTAATTTTCAAGTTCGCATTGATGAATCCGAAGCAATACATTATCTTTACATATTCTGCCAATCAAACGTGACCTAAGTGACCAATATATTAGAATTTGGCAAGTCAAGCACTCCATTGTCATACAAAGGAAAATTCCACACCCTAAAATACCAACCTGTCTACTCCAAAATTAATTGGCTTTACTAATCTAGTTAAGGGACTGTCTCAGAATGGGGCAATGTGCAGTACGTGGGCTGTCTAGGCACCAATCTTGGCTTTGCACTCATACGTCATCGCATGACATACACTTCTACTAGCTGCTAACATTATTATTATAATTATATTATTTTTTGAAAAATTGCTAAGCTAGCCCACCTTATTTTTTGCAAAGAAGATGGCTGCTGCAAAACAATTTTTTGCACCAATGCTAGATAAAAGTTGATCTGCCTTATACATGCATAGAGATAAGTGCATGAATGTCATATCGTATATAATATATATATATATATATATATATTTAGGCCTAGCTAGACCAGACTTGTGGTAGTCAACGCGATGAGGTTCAAACCAGTAGCAGTCCGCACTCTACAAGACCTGTCTACAATTATATAAATATATACCATTCATTTTCAACGCTGAAGCAAGCGTGCGTTAGCTGCCTGCCCAAAATAATATCACCTTCCGATTACTGCTTAATTAATTCATATTTTAAATATTGGATACAGCCTCATATGTGGAAAATTAAGAATTGAATTGGTTAGGGCTGTTTGATAATATAATTATTTTTTATTTTAGCTTTTAGTTTTTTTCTTTTAAATTATATATAATTTAATTAGTTTAGAGGTTGTTAAAATTTGTTAAATATTAATTAGACTACTTAATTGAGTAAAAATATGAAGAAAAATAAAAAATAAAATAAAAAAATAAAAACACTTTTAAAGTATTTTCATTTTTTATTTTTATATTTTTACTCAATTAAGTAGTCTAATTAATATTTAATAAACTCTAACTAACCTCTAAACTAAACAAATTACATATAACTAAATAGGAAAAAATTAAAAACAAAAATAAAATACAGTTGTGTTATCAAACAAGTTCTTAACATTCTAGACCTCCACAGCAGTCACTCATGCACTAGATTAACCCCATTTTTTGGTAATCGGATCCCAAATGTAAGTCGTTAATAGACTTTCCAAAAGCATGAATTGATCAATTAGCCATACATACCCAATCTTTTTAGAGACGAAATCAGTAAAAGAAAAACATTCAGTATGGATTATATAATTCAACAACTAAAAGATGTTTACATATAACTATAATTTTAGATTTGACACTTTGAATATCATTAGAAAACGTGGAGGATCTTTAATTCCACCTTATTTTGTATCATTAATTATTTTATTATTAATTGGGTAACCTTGCGCTATATAGCTATGAAGGATTACATAATAGGCAAAGGTGTGAGCATGCATATTTATCGGATCCTTATAGTAATTAATTCAAGTTGATCGGGTACTTCCGTTGCTTGTTTGGCAAGAAAAGCCCCCAATATTTTTCATACTCGGGGGACTTTCTATTCTCATCGAACAGGGCAAACAAGTAAGTCTCAATAGCCCTTCCGGGCTTCTTTGGTGTCCCTTTCTTCACATGTTGAACCAAGTTTGCATTGTAAGTCCTGGCGTTCTCAACCGTTGTCGCTGTGCCTCCAGCTGAGGGCCAACCACTTTCAGATATCACAATCTCCAAAGACCCACCACCGGACTTCTCAAGGGCAGAGTACAAAGCGTCAAGAATGGCATCAAACAGGTTTTGGTAACTAAGCTGACCATCTCTCACCACAACCGATGGAGACCTAAAAAGTGCATAATCAAGACTAATGTCTCTTGGGTTTCCGATGTAGCTGAAATATGTGTACAAGTTAACCAACAACGGCGATCTATTTTTCACCAAGAACCTAATGATGGGATCGAGAAGGACTCTATGTTCTTGCTTGAATGTTCCCTTTGATGGAGGGTAGGATTCTCCGAGGACACCGGTGTCTATGGCGGTGGAGACCTTGATTTGGTTCCCGAGACCAGCTGAGGATATTGCATTTTGGATGTTTTGCATGGCGGGTACGAGGAACTGTGCAAACGAGTCGGAGGGTTTCACTTCGTTTCCGACCACGATGTATTTGAACCTGACGTTGCCGAAGTTCCTGACGTTGTTTTGGACCCAAGTGTTTGCGTTGGCTTGGCTGGAGGCGATTCTTTGAAGGTCGGTGTTGGGAAGACCAAGCATGAGCTCGATGTTGGAGCCTCCGAGTGCTCGGATAGCGTCTTGGTTTGGATCGTAGAGTCGCGTTCTTCGGATGTTATATTGTTTGTAGAGAGCCACAACTTCTCCTGGGGGTGGCAATCGATCTCCGAGCATTCCATAACACACACCAATCTGGGCATCTGCAATAGATACAATGATAAAGAAATTAATCTGATGTGATCAATTGAATCTTATATATACATGTATCATTTGAATTCAGCTCAGATTTTGGAAGGCGTATATATATATATATGTGTGTGTGTGTGTGTGTGTGCATGATGGTTAGCGTATGAGAGAGAGAGAGAGAGAGACCAGTTTTGTCTAGGCTAGTGGCCACAAGCAGCCCAAGAAGCAGCATCACGGAAATCATGGAAGGGGAATTGGCCATGGTGGGAGGGAACATTAGAAAAGCAGAGAAACAATATCTGAGAGATGGGTAGCTGACAATGCTCAAAACTCTCTCTCAGCTGGCTTTTTATAGGGAAAGCAGGAGGCTTGAAACTCAGAGATTACTCGGCAAGGTCGTGCACCAGGATACTAATATTGGGCAGGTCAAGCACTCCATACGTAATTTTGAGTCATAGGAAAAGAAAAAATCAGCCACAAGCACCAACTTGCGCATAGAGTCAACTTCATTGGCTAGCTTGAATTAGTGGTCTTTAGGTGATTGTCTCAGCTAATGGGGTAGTATACGTTAATGAGAATGGGCGCCACTAATTTGGTTTCATATATACCCATTCCATTCGATACGTCATAACTTTTACTATATATATACAAGCTGCTTCAATTTTCAATTTTTAACTAGCAAGCCCACCTGAATGCAAACAGCATTGGCTTTGGAACTTGCAAGTGTCTAAAGACTCTAAACTAATTATATTCCCTATTGTATAAAATTATATATAAACTATTTGCATGATAATGTATTATATATTTTACCTTCAAAAATTTCTCATTTAACAATCCAAATATTATATACACCCTGTTATTCACGCGATAATATATGACATATGTTACATATAATAATTGTTATCAATCTCATTTTAACCACCAAAACATTTTTCTGTTGGAAATGTTTAAACTTTAGAGTTTAAACTAAAAATATTCCCTTATGTATATAATTATTTATAGACCATGCTATTCGCACATAAATATTTTGCTGATAGAAATAAAAATCAAAGTATTTTTCCTCTAGAAGTGTTTAAACTAATTATATCTATACAGACCATGTTATTTGCACGATAATAATAAATTTTACATATAATAATTGAAAATCAATCTTATTTAACAATCAAAATATTTTCCTAGCGGAAACGTTTAAACTAATTATATTCCCTAATATGTAAAATTATTTAATATAAAACATTGACTTTGTTTAATTTGCTGTATAAAAGTTGATTGGCTTTGCATTTACATATCTAGAGCGCAAACTACTACAGCATGTATAATGTAGCAACAATGTGCTTAAATTAGATAGCAATTAGGGTGACTATTGAGGTTGGCCTAGTAGTATGCCCCAGATCATGGATCCGATTCATGCCCTCTCCTGAGTAAATCTCATAAAAAAAAAAGTGTTACTGGGATTGGACTCTACACCACTATATTGGAAAATATCAGATTTTGCACTCACCAAGTGCAGAGAACTGTTTCTCAGTCTAAATCACAATGGGGTAAAAAAAATCTTACATGATAATTCTTCAAAAAAAAAAAAAACTAATGATGTTAATAATAGTGTGTAAATTAATGGAAAATAACCAGAAAATTGAGTGGAAGAGTCGTACGTACTTATCTTTTTTTTTTTGGTAAAAGACAATTACATTAAACACAAAAAAACAACCCCGTACGAGAGGCTAAAGAGCAGCATTAGCCTGCTTAGCGAAAATACTGTCTAAAAAAACAAAAGAAAATAGCTTCATGGAGAACTCATCCACTACAAACACACTATACCATCAGAAATAGTAAAACTTGGCAGCTAAATCTGCCACTACATTACAAAGTCTCACTTCCAAGATACAGACCATTCCTTTCTACTCTTCCGATGAGACCAGTCCTTCCTATTACAAAGTCGCGAGTACTTATCTATTCTGAGGAATATGCCAATCCAATGCATCCAAAATAAAGCTTTAATTGCCGTGTGGAAAAAGGTACCTGCTCATTTAAATCCAATTACTTATATATGTCTCTTGTGGAAAATCCAGACATGAAACTTGGTGGTATCCTTAAACATGTTTCCTTAGTCATCCTCATCTACTTTTTTGTTTTTTCCTTCTTATTATAATTTCATTTGCAAAATCTAAAATCGGGCTGCTTAACTCGGCTACTTGATGACAAACGCAAACTGCTACTCAGACTTGGAAGAATAAAAGTAGTGATGCAAACATACACTTGTTGAATTACCAGTTTTGTTCAATAACACTGTGCGGCATTTGGTTTAAGGCCAATATGCATTTCTTTGAATCAGAAAATTTAATTAATTAAATACACGACATGTTCTGTTCCAAGTTGAGAGAAAAATAATAATAATAATAATAATAATAATAATAATAATAATAATAATAATAATAATAATAATAATAATAATAATAAAGGAAGAAGAAGAAGAAAGAAGCATTAGTGCAATGTGTTCACTGATGGAGGAGCAATGCTACCATCTGAAGGGAGAGAAAAATGTCAATGTGTCCATGATGCAATGCAACTATGTCCAATTCAGTGTTTGAGCCTTACATTCTGTGTTTTTAAAATAGCTGCCTCCTTAAAATGCTGACTAACTTATCAAAAATCCCATCATTTTCGGCCAGATACTTCTCTGCTGCAAGTTCATTACTGAAAACCTTCCCTTCTATGAGGTAGTTGCTTCCTTCTTTCATTATGATTCCATGTTCACAAGCCAAATCTAACACCTCGGATTCACAGCTAAAGCCTCTCCCAAACCGTATCCGCAGTTCAGCCTTTTTCATTGCTGGTGCCAGTTTATTTTTCACTACTTGCACACTAATCCCAAGCCCACTAACCTACAAGAATTAAATTCTAGACTGAAGAAACTCAGACAAATTATCCATCCGATAAGGTTAATAAACAAAATACTTGTCCACATTTTGTATTACATGCTACCGGAGTGTCATACTGATTACATGTAAAGTATATCTCAGAATACCATGAGGACTCATGTGTGCTTACCTCATTCCCAGTCCTGAGCAATCCTGTTCTTCTAATTCTCAGCCGTACAGCTGCAAAGAAGTTCAAGGCATTTCCCCCACAAGTAACCTCGTCCATATGTCCAAAAGCATTCCCTGATTTCAAACTTGACCTAACCTGGATGTTAAAGATGCTATCAGTTGGTAATACCATTTATTCTTGTTACAGCTTATTAAAGAAACTTCCTTTTTATAGGGGGAAAAATGATTAGTTTATGCAGCTCGACTTCAACCTGATTAACAAACACAATTAGTGTTTGAGAATTGCACAATGAATTATGAATTTTGTGGAGGGCTTGGGTCATGATTCGTGATTCACATTCAGGAACAAGTGCAGCTACCTGAAAAGCCAACATACATGAAAAGAACATGAATTATATTTAATATTCGGATTAGAGGCAAAGAAGTGTCAAAATCAATCTATGATTAATTGTATCCTTGAATATAACAACTATAAAATTGTGAAATAAGACTCTTTCCAAACAATAATCTGAAAAGGAAACCTTCTCTTCCACACAAATGATGACACTTTATTTCTCAATAATTGAAGGTTCATCCCTCCATGGGAGGATAATGAAGTAGAGTTTTAGTATTTTAATTATTCATATTTTGAAAAAAGAAGCCAACTTGTCAGTATATGGAATCCTACTGGAATAATGATTCTTTTGTAGGGGAAACATGAATAAAAGAAAAGAAACCAAGTTCGTAAAGGACATTTTTAGATACATAATTACTTACACTATCAACAACAATACCGATCCACTTTTAGTCAGAGTATTAACCCCACTGATCAAATTTTCAGCAGAACTGGGACGTGAAAGAAGAAGATTTTCAGTGGTTACGCCCATTGATTCAGCAAGTGACGGATCCATTGCATTTTCCACATCAAAATAAGCACAATATCCTGCCAACAACAATTTAGTGAGGCTAACATAATGCATAGACAGATACAGAACATTTTAATCACCCCATTGGAAATAGATAACTAGGCTTGCAAGGACATCTGACATCACTACCTGATGTCATATATGATCCTAATAAAATCAAAATAAAATCCAAATATTAGTATAGACCGAGAAAGAGTTCTTTTTTAATGCATTTACTTAAAAGGCTATGACATTAACTGAACACTAGTATATAAAAAGTAATTTGATTTTTCTTTATCAAATATATATATATATATATTTTTAACTAATATTATATTGAAAGCTGTTTTTTTTTTTTTTACTTTCTAATTGCGTTTACTTAAATAAGATTAGTAAAATAGTATTAATGTATTTTTATTTTGGGGAAGAAAAAGAAAGAAAAGTAATTTGGAGACTCTAGAAGACCTGTCTACAATATATATATATATATATATATATATATATATATATATATATACACACACACCATTCATTTTCAACGCTGAAGCAAGCTTTTGTTAGCTGCATGCCCAAAATAATAGCACCTTCCAATTTAGTGCTTAATTAATTTATTTTAAATGTTGGGATACTGCCACGTATGTAGAAACTTAAGAATTGAATTGGTTAGCATTCTAGACCTCCACAGCAGTCACTCTCATGCTCTAAATTAACCCAATTTTTTGGTAATCGGATCCCAAGTGTAAGTCGTTAATAGACTTTCCAAAAGCAGGAATTGATCAATTAACCATACATACCCAATCTTTTTAGAGACGAAATCAGTAAAACAAAAACATTCAGTATGGAATATATAATTCAACAACAAAAAGAAGGTTACATATAACCATAATTATAGATTTGACACTTTGAATATCATTAGAAAGCGTGGAGGATCTTTAATTCCACCTTATTTTAGTATTAATTGGATAGCCTTTGCGCTGTAGCTATGAAGGATTACATACTAGGCAAAGGTGTGAGCATGCATATTTATTGGATCCTTGTAGTAATTAATTCAAGTTGATCGGGTACTTCTGTTGCTTGTTTGGCAAGAAAAGCCCCCAATGTTTTTCATACTCAGGGGTCTTTTTATCCTCATCAAACAAGGCAAACAAGTAAGTCTCAATAGCCCTTCCGGGCTTCTTTGGTGTCCCTCTCTTCACATGTTTAACCAAGTTTGAATTGTAAGCCCTGGCGTTCTCAACTGTTGTCGCTGTACCTCCAGCTGAGGGCCAACCACTTTCAGATATCACAATCTCCAAAGACCCACCACCGGACTTCTCAAGGGCAGAGTACAAAGCGTCAAGAATGGCATCAAACAGGTTTTTGTAACCAATCTGACCATCTCTCACCGCAACCGATGGAGACCTAAAAAGTGCATAATCAAGACTAATGTTTCTTGGGTTTTCGATGTAGCTGAAATATGTGTACAAGTTAACCAACAACGGCGATCTATTGTTCACCAAGAACCTAATGATGGGATCGAGAAGGACTCTATGTTCTTGCTTGAATGTTCCCTTTGATGGAGGGTAGGATTCTCCGAGGACACCGGTGTCTATGGCGGTGGAGACCTTGATTTGGTTCCCGAGACCAGCTGAGGATATTGCATTTTGGATGTTTTGCATGGCGGGTACGAGGAACTGTGCGAACGAGTCGAAGGGTTTCACTTCGTTTCCGACCGCAATGTATTTGAACCTGACGTTGTCGAAGTTTCTGACGTTGTTTTGGACCCAAGAGTTTGCGTTGGCTTGGCTGGAGGCGATTCTTTGAAGGTCGGTGTTGGGAAGACCAAGCATGAGCTCGATGTTGGAGCCTCTGAGTGCTCGGAGAGCGTCTTTGTTTGGATCGTAGAGTCGCATTCTTCGGATGTTGTATTGTTTGTAGAGAGCCACAACTTTTCGTGGGCGCGGCAATCCATGTCCAAGCATTCCATAACACACACCAATCTTGGCATCTGCAATAGATACAACGATTAAGAAATTAATTTGATGTAATCAATTGAATCTTATATATACATATAAATTAAATTAAAGTAAGACAAAGCTATATACACTGCATGTAAAGTTATAATGTATGTTGCGTATTTAATCTTTGCATGCACAGGGCACTTTACTAATATTTGCATGTATCATTTGAATTCAGCTCAGATTTTGGAAGGTAATATATATATATGTGTGTGTGTGTGTGCGCGCGCGCGCGCATGATGGTTTGCGTATGAGAGAGAGATGTGTGTGTGTGTGTGCGCATGATGGTTTGCGTATGAGAGAAAGAGAGAGAGAGAGAGAGACCAGTTTTGTCTAGGCTAGTGGCCATAAGAAGCCCAAGAAGCAGCATTACAGAAATCATGGAAGGGGATTTGGCCATGGTGGGAGAGAATATTAGAAAGGCAGAGAAACAACATCTGAGAGAAAGGTTGCAGACAGTGCTCAAGGCTCTCTCTCAGCTGGCTTTTTATAGGGAAAGTAAGAGTCTTGAAACTCGAGATTATTCGAAAAGGTCGTGCACCAGTAGACTAATATTGGGCAGGTCAAGCACTCGATACGTAATTTTCAGTCATAGGAAAAGAAAAGATCAGCCACAAGCACCAACTTGCACATAGAGTAAACTTCATTGGCTAGCTTGAATTTGTAGTCTCTTTAGGTGATTGTCTCAGCCAATGGGGTAGTACATGTTAATGAGAATGGGCGCGACTAATTTGGTTTTATATATACCCATTCCATTCGATATGTCATAACTTTTACGCCAATGGGGTAGTACATGTTAATGAGAATGGGCGCGACTAATTTGGTTTTATATATACCCATCCCATTCGATATGTCATAACTTTTACTATATATATAAGCTGCTACAATTTTCAATTTTGTAACTAGCAAGCCCACATGAATGCAAAAAACATGGGCTTTGGAATTTTTTTTTTTTTATGAATAAAAAAAGATTTTAATGTAGAAATCATTAACCTAAGAGTAGGGCCTTATTGCTACTTCAGTTTTGCATTTCTATAAGAGTCTATAGTAGTTAGACGGAAACTCCCCTCTATTCAGCATTTAGTAAGACTGAATACACCTGAAAGCTTCCCAAGACTCGAACCGTAATTCTCATAAGCGAGTGTGAGGGCTAGATCGGTTTTTTTACCGTCAGGCCACACTGGCAAGTGTCTAAAGACTCTAAACTAATTATATTCCCTATTGTATAAAATTATATATAAACTATTTGCATGATAATGTATTATATAGTTTATCTTCAGTAATTTCTCATTTAACAATCCAAATATTTTGTAACTGTAAGTGTTTAAATTAATTATATTTCCTACTCTATATATATACACCATGTTATTCACTCGATAATATATAACATATGTTACAGATAATAATTGATAAGCAATTTCATTTTACCAACCAAAATATTTTGCTGTTGGAAATGTTTAAATTTTAAAGTTTAAACTAAAAAATGTTTTAACAACCCCGCAAGGAGGCTACAGAGCAGCATTAGCCTGCTCAGCTAAAATACTTTCTAAAATAACAAAAGAAAGTCTCTCCATGGAGAACTCATCCACTACAAACACAGTACCTTCAGAAATGGTAAGCTTGGCAGACTTACATTACAAAATCTACTCTTCCAAGATACAGACCAGTCCTTTCTACTCTTCCAACCAGTCCTTCCTATTACAAAATCGCAAGTACTTATCTCAAAATCTACTCTTCCAAGATAGAGACAAGTCCTTCCTATTACTGAATCTCAAGTACTTATCTATTGTGAGGAATATGCCAATCCAATGCATCCAAAATAAAAGCTTTAATTGCCCAGAATCTCAAGTGCTTGTCTATTGTGAGGAATATGCCAATCCAATGCATCCCAAATAAATCTTTAATTGCCGTGTGGAAAAAGGTGCCTGCTCATTTAAATCCAATTACTAATATATCTCTTGTGGAAAATCTAGACCTGAAACTTGGTGGTATCCTTAAACATGCTTCCTTAGTCATTCTAATCTAATTTTAACTCTGTTTTTTACTTTATTTTATTTTTTATTATTATTATTATTTCATTTGCAAAATCTAAAATTGGGTTGCTTGACTCGGCTACTTGATGGCAAACGCAAATCATGTTACTCAGACTTGGAAGAGTAAAAGTAGTGATGCAAACATACACTTGTTGAATTGCCAATTTTATTCAATAACAAAATTTAATTAATTAAATACACGACATGTTCTATTCCAAGTTGAGAGAAATAATAATAATAATAATAATAATAATAACAAAAGAAGAAGAAGAAAGAAGGATTAGTACAATGTGTTCAGAGGAGCAATGCTACCATCTGAAGAGAGAGAGAAATGTCAATGTGTCCATGATGCAATGCAACTATGTCCAATTCAGTGTTTGAGCTAATCTACTATGAGATCTGCTTTACATTCTGTGTTTTTCAAATAGCTGCCTCCTTAAAATGCTGACTAACTTATCAAAAATCCCATCATTTTCGGCCAGATACTTCTCTGCTGCAAGTTCATTACTGAAAACCTTCCCTTCTATGAGGTAGTTGCCTCCTTCTTTCATTATGATTCCATGTTCACAAGCCAAATCTAACACCTCGGATTCACAGCTAAAGCCTCTCCCAAACCGTATCCGCAGTTCAGCCTTTTTCATTGCTGGTGCCAGTTTATTTTTCACTACTTGCACACTAATCCCAAGCCCACTAACCTACAAGAATTAAATTCTAGACTGAAGAAACTCTGACAAATTATCCACCCAATAAGGTTAATAAACAATGAAACCAATACTTGTCCACATCTTGTATTACATGCTACCGGAGTGTCATACTGATTACATGTAAAGTATATCTCAGAATACCCCGAGAGTTCATGTGTGCTTACCTCATTCCCAGTCCTGAGCAATCCTGTTCTTCTAATTCTCAGCCGTACAGCTGCATAGAAGTTCAAGGCATTTCCCCCACAAGTAACCTCGTCCATATGTCCAAAAGCATTCCCTGATTTCAAACTTGACCTAACCTGGATGTTAAAGATGCTATCAGTTGGTAATACCATTTATTCTTTCTACAGCTTATTAAAGAAACTTCCTTTTTATAGGGGGGAAAAATGATTAGTTTATGCAGCTCGACTTCAACCTGATTAACAAACACAATTAGTGTTTGAGAATTGCACAATGAATTATGAATTTTGCGGAGGGCTTGGGTCATGATTCGCGATTGTCCACCTGGATATCTACTATCAATTAAAGCATCAATTTCACATTCAGGAACAAGTGCAGCTACCTGAAAAGCCAACATGCAAGAAAAGAACGTGAATTATATTTAATATTTGGATTGGAGGTAAAGAAGTGTCAAAATCAATCTATAATTAACTGTATCCTTGAATATAACAACTATAAAATTGTGAAATAAGAGACTTTTCAAACAATAATCTGAAAAGGAAACCTTCTCTTCCACACAAATGATGACAGGTTATTTCTCAATAATTTAAGGTTCATCCCTCCATGGAGGATAATGAAGTTTGTGAAAAGTTTTAGGATTTTAATTATTAATATTTTGAAAAAAGAAGACAACTCGTACAGTATATGGAATCCTACTGGAATAATGATGTCTTTTGCAGGGGAAACATGAATAAAAGAAAAGAAACCAAGTTGGTAAAGGACATTTCTAGATAAATAATTACTTACACTGTCAACAACAACTACATCTACCGATCCACTTTTAGTCAGAGTATTAACCCCACTGAGCAAATTTTCAGCAGAACTGGGACGTGAAAGAAGAAGATTTTCAGTGTTTACACCCATTGATTCAGCAAGTGAAGGATCCATTGCATTTTCTACATCAAAATAAGCACAATATCCTGCCAACAACAATTTAGTGAGGCTAATATAATACATAGACAGATGGAGAACATTTTGGAAATAGATAACTAGGCTTGCAACGACATCTGACATCACTACCTGATGTCATATGAGCCTAAGAAGATAAAATCAAAGGACCAGTAGCCATTTGCCAGAGTTCATTCATTTGAAAATTGAAACAATTAACCGAAGTTCCCATCTCTAAGAATGAGACAGGTAAATCAGTAGTACCTCCAAGCTTTTGAGCTTCCTTAATGATGTGAAGTGCAAGAGTGGTCTTGCCAGATGCTTCTTGCCCATAAATTTCAATAATTCTTCCCTATAAAGGAAAGAGTAGATTCTCAGCAAGGTTGTAATTAATCAATTGAATAGGATACTCCAATATTTATCACCATTACCAACATAAATATTCATAAAAAACTAACTGCTGAATAATATCAAGTTAAAAGTTCACTCTATAGATTGCAAAAGTTCAGTCTCAAATATTTATCCGCTCTGTCAAAAGCATCCATTAGCATGTGGAGGTTGAAATGAGATGTTGATCATTTACATCTCTGCATACAAAAAAATACCTCCAAATGAAATGCCAGAATGACCCACATCCTGGATTTCTGCGTCTAAAACATGACAACATAAGGCCAGCTTATCCTATAATGAAAAGTACAAGTATCTTGCAAGGGTCTCTAATGCAATAGTCCACCAAAAAAATTCACCTACTTTCTACTGCAAAAACTACATATTCATCTATTATGAAAATATGCACCACATGTTTAAACAAAGCAAACGTGAACCAAGAAAACAATATTAGATATAATATGTACTTACCCGTGGTAGTCCGCCAATTCCAAGAGCTAAATCAAGCTTCAATGAGCCTGTAGATACCACAGCTGCTTGTCGCATCCCAAAAAACCGCTGCAAAGACAACATAGATTCTTTACCAAATTCAGTAGCAAGGTGAGAGAGAGCCAAGCGTAATGCAGTATCTTTCTCCGTTGCTCTAGCATCATCATGGACTCCATCATGTTCAAACTCTGGAACTTCAACTGGACACAAAAAAACATTAAATTAGAAATAAGTAATGGAAGACCAACAAAGAATATCCGTAGGCCTAAAGATTCATAATTCAGAGGAACTAGGTGGGAAGGCTTGGGTAAATTGGGAAGTCTAGGGCCCAAATAAAAGTTATTCTGACATAGAGATGGGAGCAAAGAGCTCTTTACCTGTAGAAGAAAAATAATGGATATTCTTGCCAAAAGAGGTGATTGTATGTATTTTTCCCTTCTGGAGGAAAAACCAGAATATAAGTCAATAAGAAAGCAATGACAACAAAAAACAACAAATCCCTTTTAGGATGACTTCAAAGGAATTAATTACTAATTAACAGAGCAGATGCAATCACTAGCACATCTCCCATTCATTGTTATAGATCACATGAAAGCTTCTTAGGATAAATAAAAAATCAAGCAACTATAGGTGCGGTCTAGATTGATCTTCCAATATATTCTCATGTCATGCCCAGATATAATATTCTATGGCGTCAAGTCCAGAAGTTGCAATACCTACTTGTTCAGGGTCAACAACAACATCTAAATATTGGAAGCAATTACGCAAAGCTAAATATGAAAGCAGTGTAACACCTTCCCTCTAAGTGTTGAAAGTTGTGGGAAAGTGACAACATTGAATGTACTATTCAAAGTATTTTCGAAAGTTAATAACAAGTAAAACCGAATATATGGGAGCAACCGAGTACCCATTCACATTTAGTACACACCTTAATGATGTACTGGTAGAATTGCAAAAATTTAGACCGTTAACATTGGCAGGTTCCACATGGAATCCATGTAAACCCCGAAAACAAGCTACCGGATTATTGGGTTCTCAGAAGTTTAGTTAGTGAATGTGACTGACCAAAGCTAAAAAGGAACAGGATTGACACAAAACAATAGTTCCTGAAAGCTAACTGCTAACTCGAGCACTTGCAAAATTGCATGGTCAACATATTACGCATGTAATCAGTGGAGCCATTTTAACATCAAGAGCTGAGCAAAAAAGTATTTTTTTGCCAAATAAAACAAAATAACCTGAAACCCCCAAACAGAAGAAAGCTCAAATTTTTACAAATTTTGTTGGTGAAGAGAAGCAGGAAACCTTAAAAAGTTACTACTCCAAAACATACTCCTCAAGCAAACAGAAACTGAAGTGAAAAAAATGGAACCTGGTGTGAGGAGCTGAATAGAGAAGAAATAGGAGGTCCCCGAAAGAGACTAAGACGCTGAGAAACGGCATGTGTAGGCCTTATCAAAATTTTCATTTTTAAAATTTTTGGCGTCAATAACGTCAAAGAACTGAATCAAACAGCATCAACGACAGCGGCTCCTCCTCCGTTTAGGGCTTTTGAATTTCCAACACAGACAGCGCCATTTCAGCCACCTCTGCCTCTCTCTCTCTCTCTCTCTCTGTGTCCGACGAACAAATATGCTCGTCACGTTTCCTCCCCTATGTTCCCGCTGTCTCTCCGATTCCAGTGTTTGCAGAAATGTCCCCCCCTTTGTTTCGTGTTATTATTATAGGATAGGATTTTTCCACCTCTTTCTGTTTTCGCCCCTAATAATAATATTAATTATTAATTTGACCACCCTGATTGAAAATTTTCTTTATCTGCCCCGTCCATTCATAAAGAAATTGTGTTTACACATCTTTTGTCATCATCTAAACTCCGCAGTGCATTCACTATCACAACGCAGACTTCATTATGGTTGATGCTGGTGCAATTTCACTTCATTTACTTTTTATGTATGAAATTTGGAATTCATTCTAAATATGGAAAAAGGGATTTATTTCTCTCTCCCTCCCCATCCCCACCGCAGACCTCGTCGGCAACGGACGGCGCTTCACGAAACCGCAGCCACCTCTGCAAAGAGAGACCCTTCAGACACGGAGGGAGGCAGAGAGGGAGAGGGAGCTCGGCCATAGCAGCGGTGGCGCGCCAAGACAGTGAGAGATGCGGGGCAACAATGTAAGCTTGCCTAACATTTGGGCTAATCCATAATTTTCCAAATTTTCTGACCCGTGGGGGCCCATTGGGCCTCTGGGATTGGAAAATGGGCCTACACCCATGAGTTGAGTTTTTGAATTCCCAAATATTTCTTGTTTTAAACCCAAACAAATAAAAGTAGCCGTTAACAATTAGAATTCTCCTCCTCCTCCTGTTCCTCCTGCAATTCTCAGATTCGAAACCCAAAAACCAATTACGCTATCCTTCCCCTTCTTCTTCCGAAACTCAATACCAGAAGACCAATGTCGTGTACACTCTGCAAAAGCTGGGATTTTCCACGGTCAAAGGTATGGACTGTCCCATGTTTTCCGTCTCTCTTCATAAAAAATCTTCTTTGTATTAATAAAAACCAGATGCTTAAAACTTTATAATTTGGCTATCATCAACCGACCCCGGAATTTATTAATTGTTGAATTTTTTTTAAAAATTTTTGTGATTCTTTATCGTTGTCTGGTTGCCTTGCGTTTTTCATTCATCTCAATCATTTTGCAGTGTTCAATCACCAGTGCCTAGCTCTCCCCCGCCAACTGTCCACCATTCAGTTCACGGCTCTTTTTGGGGTTATGAATCCCATTTGTATTGTTTTTCTTTGTTGTTGTTTTGGGTTCTGAGAGAGTAGGAGAAGACCAAATCGAGCAAGAGTCACACGCCCCCACTATCTAATTCACTAAAATAAGACGAAAATCCAACCAATTAATCTAAGTAATTAAGAGGTAAAAATTAAAGGCAGCCACTTTGGCTAGTTGTTAATTGATCCCAAGGTGTTTGATAGAGTTTCCAATAGGACTAATTGAAGGAATGTTTAGAAGTTTCACTGTTCTGCTTACCCAATAATATTCCAAGTTTAGTAAGAGAAATTGCTTCACTTCACACACACCCTCTACCGCAATGTCTTATATCCCCCAGTGTCACCACCATCACCAAACATTAGGGACCTTTCATTGGTCGAATTTAATCAATCGTAGAGTGTGTCACTGTAACTAAGCATTTGAGTTTTTTGGCTCTTCGTTGGACACATACCTCAGATTTTGTTCAACCATGGTTTGTGAAGCATTTTGCTTAACTGGGTTTATTCTCCTTGCTTAAAGGACAGGTCCACTCACTCTGACTAAACAATATCTGCTCTCCAAATACCATTTTGCCTGCTGAGGTACGTTTACTATGTTTCTTCCATATTTCATAGTTCATTTTCATGCTATCCAACATCTTCCCAATTGAATTTGGCATTATTCCGATCGATATGTTAAATGCATTAAAATAAAAACTTTTAATTTGATTTTGTTCCCTCAATTTTTTTATTTTTTATTTTTTTGAAAAATTATCTATTACATGCATTTTCTAGGCTTTTCCTAAAAATAAAATAAATTAAAGGTTTTTAAAATAAAATAATGGACTTTCTAATTCTTTAATAAATTATTTCATTTTACAATCTTTTGGTTTTTATATTTTGTAGAACAAATCTTCCTAGACTTTATTTATATTTTTATCATATAATACTATAACATTTTTTTTATATATATAAAAAGCCAAACTTCTTTTTATTATTAAAAATTTAACTTTATAATTTTTTTAATCAAAAACAAAAAATAGTTTTTTTTAACAATTTTGTAATGTTTTATGGTTTATTTTTCTCTCGAAACTTAACTTGTGGATAAAACAAATTTTAAATTATTGGTAGTTGCACAAGATAAATCAAGGGTCAAATGTCCAAAAGGATTATAAAATATTTTTCTTTTTAATTCTAGGTTATTTTATTTTATTTTTTTCTTTTTCGAGGGAACAAAATTGAAAGAGTTCTTTTTTAATGCGTTTACGTAAAAGGCTATGACATTAACTGAACACTAATATATAAATAGTAATTTGACTTTTCTTTATCAAAATTTTTTATTTATTTTAACTAATATCATATTGAAAACCGTTTTTTTTTTAACTTTCTAATTACGTTTACTTAAATAATATTAATTAAATTTGTTTAATAAACCGTTTTGTGGACTTTGTGTATTATTATTATTATTATGTTAACGCTATAAATAAAGTTTTAGTTTTTTATTTAAAAAAAATTATATACTTTTCTTAGTCATATACTATTTTTTCCCCCCAAAAGTTCTTGGATAATAGTATTTTTGTAATAAATTATGTAAAACTTATTACTTTCTCTATCATACAGCCGTAATATAATTTTTATATTAGTTAAAAATTAGACAATATTTTACTATTTATCAATTCAATGATGTAAAATGTTTTTGTATAATGAAAATGTATTGATTTATTATTATTATTATTATTATTATTATTTTAAAATTGACAACATTTTCTAATGCATTTTACTTAAAAAGAAAAGCTATGAAATTAATTAAACTATTAAAATTATGCAATTAACTATTAAATTAAATTACATAAATAAATCGAGTATTGATTAGAGAATATCAAATTCAAATAGTGAATATGTATGGAGTATAAAGTGAAGTGAAAGTAAATGATTTTAGGAGACTTAAAGAATGTGTGAGATATTTGTCTAAGGTAGAATCATCTTAAGGGTCATGGAGAATAAGTTAGTTAAGTAAATCTTCGGACAAAATCATGACCTGTACAAAGTTTAGAGGGAGGGTAACCAAATTGAAAGCCATAGAAGCAAAGCTTGCTACAATGACACATTACTCCGAGAGAGATAAAGATAGACCAAGAAGAGGGTCTCTAATGTTGTGTAATGGTAACAATGGGAGTGAGAGACTTGAGCGGTGAAGCTTCAAGGGGTAATTTTTTAGGGGAGATGCTGCCCAATTATTTATTTATTTATTTATTTTTAATTAATTAACCATGTGTCATGTGACTAATATACATGCACCATATCATGCCTTTAGGCATATCGACATGTTTTATAGCAATAAGAAAACATTGTTTTCAATTGTCTCAGATTAGAAAGTATATATATATATATATATATATATATATATATATATATTATACCATATAAACAAATTTAGAGGAATTTTTTTTGATGAATAACAAATTTAGAGGAATTATTTATAAATAAATCAGTTATTAGGATTAAGTCCTATAAACCGTTGGGGATGGATGGCCTTGTCGGGTCGTGGACCTCTTGCTAAGTAATCAACCACAAAGTGGCAATCCAGACTCGGGTCGCATCAGTTTGTTTATGAAAAACAACGGGTCTAGGCTCTCCACTGAAAAGTTAGCATCAAGACACTGAACCAACAATTCTGAGCACAACGTTTTCCAACAGAAAGAGGGTGTGAATGGCTGTTCTGGGGAGTGGAGGTGCATGAAGAGGAACTTGTTTTCATTCTCTTCCATCTTCAGGGCTTCCATAGAAGACTAGAAGTGCAAAAGCATAGAAGATTAGATTTAAAGAACCAAATTTCTGCTCAAACCCATCTTCAGGGCCTTTGTTTGGGCTCTCACACCCAAAGCAAGTTTGGGTTCAGAGCCATCACCCGCATGATTTGAGGCCCAAATGACGACATATCTTGGGCTTTCCTGATCCGTCAAACAACCAGTTGACCCGGCGAGTGGCGAGCACGTTCCCAACACGCCTCCTTCCATCTTCGATCAGAACACCGACTCCCCCACGCAAACTGCCTGCTTCCTTCCACGCAGGCGAACGGGTCGATCCGAGAAACGGTAGTCTGAAACTCGGCTTCACGACACAAATGGCGGCGACAACCTCTCAGCTTTCATGCTTCTCTGCCATCAACCGGCAGTTCTACCATCAAAGACGCTCACTTTTGTGCCCAACTCGTCGTGCTCAGGTTCCCTCTTAATCTGTTCCGCTCTCAAAGTTTTGGGCTTTATTAATTATTCAACTATTTAAGCTAAATGGGGTTTTTCGTTTTGCATAGTCATGGGTTGTTATGAGCCTTGAAGGCAGTTCTGACGTCAATACTACTCTGAGTTACAAATCTGATGGTGCGGCGAAACCCCATATTGAAAGTGCAGCGAATTCGTATCCGGACGTTGCTGGGAATTCTGGGACGGAAAATGAGCCGCTGCTGGAAAAGGGTGTTGCTGAGCATAAAAGAGCTGCGAAAATCCATGATTTTTGTTTTGGCATTCCCTTTGGTGAGTGCTTCCAGTTCCTGTTATGCATATTTATTCATTTATGTATGTGCTGTTGTTAAAGCTTAGTACTTATTGGTTGTTGTCGTGACCATTGGACTGGTGGCAGGTGGGATCGTTTTAAGTGGAGGTTTTATTGGTTTTATTTTTTCAAGAAATCCTGCCACTCTGATCTCCGGCGTGTTGTATGGAGGGGCTTTGCTAGCCCTCAGCACTTTCAGCTTAAAGATCTGGCAGCAAGGAAAATCCAGTTTACCATTTATACTAGGACAAGGAGGTACTCTCATTTTTTTTTTTTAATCTATAACGTAAACGTGACTCCCTGTTTTATAAGGTTAAATGTTTTGTAATGTTTGCAGCATTGTCAGCTGCGCTTCTATGGAAGAACTTCCAGACGTTCTTATTGGTAGGACATCACTTTGATTAGCAAAAAGTCTTATGAGAGGTTTACTGATTTATTTGTCTCTAAACTGTGTTATGGATTTTCAATGCAGACAAAGAAAGTGTTCCCAACAGGCTTCTATGCTGTCATTAGGTATTTCAAAATATAGCTGCGGGTGTTTTTATTCTTACTGGAGTTTTAAGTTTTTCTGCCCATGTATACGTGTTCCTTTTAAATTATTTTCCTTTGGTTCTTTGCAGTGCTGCAATGTTGTGCTTCTATTCGTATGTGCTGCTTTCTGGAGGAAACCCACCCCCAAAGAAGCTGAAACCATCTCCAAGTGTTGAATCTTGATAGGAAGCAGCAAGGTCATATTAGATTTTGAATTATAGTTTTTTTTCTTTTATGGCGTGTCCTGTATACGACCTAAGTTAAGGTCATGGGTAGATGAAAGAGAACCTGCTATATGTTGTGAAAACACAGGTTAGCTATGAGTCAATACTGTATTTTATCATGTTATTGGATGAAGCAACTGGAAACTTGTTAGTTGTTGTCCATAGCAATAATGCCACAGTTGAAAGTTTTACTGGTTTGTGGGTCAGTATGCGGCATGGTTACTTGTAACTGGCCTTTTGAGCTATGAGAAGAGTCATTAAGGACAATAGAAAATAAAACTCGAAATATTTATTATAATTTATAATGTTATTGAAAGCCATTTGTCGTCTCCAGAGTTAGTTCTTGTTGTGTTTTCTTATTGTGAATTTAGTTCATTCTAGGCATAGGTAGGACTATCATATTCATATAGGAACCGTTAATCTTTTCTAACAGAATCTAACTGAAAATTCTGACTCATGAGATTGCTTGTGACCAAGGATAATCAATTCCTTGATTTAGATGCAAAAAAAATCTAGGAAACAATTGCAATGTACCCCTTTTTGTTTTGTTGTTGAAGAATTATGTTGTGGTGTGGTTGAGAAGGGTACTGGCAGATTTTTCATTCTATCCATATGTTCTTGAGCATTTAATTTTAAAGTTTTTGTGCTTCCTGCACTCTTTTGGACCGAATGTCTGACATCACTAGTTATCTACTTTTTGTTTCTTTTAACTCTTCTAATTCACGGCTCTTTGGACCTGATTTGATAATAAAAGCTACGACTTTGTTCCCTGGTTAGTTGATTTACCAATTTGTATTTATAAGTTATCTTTGCCTTCATAAATTGTCCGGATGCTATAATCTTTGAGTTCTTTAAATTATGTTGTCGAATTTTATTAAGCTCTTTAGATATTAGACCTGTTGTGTCAACTGCTGACTTTATTTGGTTTGCATAAGTTGACTGGACTTCCATTGTAGCTTCTACATATGAAGCTCTTTTGGTCCTAATTCGTAGGTGGCTAGTTACTACTTGTCATGCTAAGACATCCAAGCTTCAAAGTTTAAGAAGTATTGGGAAAAAGGTAGAACCAGATACTCTTTCCCATGAAGCTTTAGAGCCTGTGCAACTCTCTCTCATTCATACTAGGTGACTGAAAGGAATGCATGAGTATTTATACGGAACAATCATGGGCCTCTTAGGCCCTTTCCATGAAACACTGTTGGCATTCGGTATGTTATATATACTACAAGCCCCTTAGACCCTTTCCATTTGGAAACCCAGCTCCCGAACCACAAATTTAAGCTCCACAATTTTTCTATTTCATACAATGCCCTATAAAGAATGTTGGCAAGTGAAAGGAAAGTTTCGTAGTTGGTGTGGAGGACATAAAGAAAGAATATTCCTTTTTTTTTTTTGGTTGAAAAATTACAAGTATTAAAGATAGTAGATGGGCAGAGTAAAATAAGTTTTAGCCATTTTTATGAATGGGGTCAGATTTGAGTTTCAATCATAAAATAATAATCATCTACTTTTAGTGGGGATGGTTTGTATTAATATCAAAGCCGTTTCCTAATCATCAGTTCAACAATCATGGGCCCCACCAGCTACCACAAAATTATGAGAAATAAGAAAAAGGAAAAGTGAGAGTGAGAGTCAGAGAGAGAGGGAGAGAGAGAGAGAGAGAGAGACCAGAGAGATACCAGGCGCAAAGGAGCCGTTGTGGGGGGCCGGAGTGATATGACTTAACTGAAATGGGCCTTTTGTGAGATAGATAGAGAGAAAGCTCAGTGATGTGACTTCCAATGGGCCTGGCTTAGCTCTGAAGTGACCTTTGAATGGGCGGCCCCATAGATAGTGCAATTGGGTCTGTCTTTTCAAGCTGTTTTGGGTAAGTCCCCTCATTTGTTATGTGTAAGATTCAATTTGTGCTCTATACTTCATTCCAAAAACTTCCCAAATTAAGAAATAGTAAAAAATAAAAAAATGGTTAGCACTTAGATAAATAAATAAGGTGACAGAGAAATTCACAAACCACAGGTGTGAGTCATGTCCACTTGGCAAGTACAAGGATAAGGGGTCCAATTATTTTGCCATCTAGGAGTTGGGAGTCAGACACTTGTGGCTTCTCATAGGGTTCCTAGGTGAGAATCTACTCAGCGTGGAATGGACCACAAGTACCATATAGACTGAATTACCTGGATACCTTTTCGATTCAAAGCCTTTGTTGTATGTAATTGTTTGGTCCAATGTGGTAAGTGGGCAAATCTTGGGTGATAATTGAAAGCATGCAGTTGAGTCGATGCATGTTGGTTGGTTTCAACTTTATAAAACCGTGGGATTGGAAGCTGATCAGATTCCCACATGAACTTCTTTTCTGGTTTCTACTTTTAGCAAGTCTTTTCATGTTTCCACTTTCTGATCTCTAAGTTTACTTTGGCTAATGACCTAGGTTTGTTTACTTCTGATCTCAAAGTGTTTTTGTGAAAAGAATTTACATATGCAACAATTAGTAAGACCAATCATATCAAAACGAAAAAGTGAATACTGATTATAACACCACCCTAGTAATATTTTAATTTATGATCAAACCAGTCTTCTTCTTCTCTTCTTCTTCTTCCTCTTCTTCTTCTTCTTCTTCTTCCTTTTTATTTTTATTTTATCCCTTCTTAACTTGCTAGCTCTATGCATGTTAGAGCTCCCACTTGTTTTCACCTTTAGCTTTCATCAGCTAATATGGCTTTTATGTTGCCGTCTCTTTAATTGATTTACTTCTGCAGAAGATGCAAATTTCTAAAAGCTGTGATTTGTAGTAATAAAGTATATTGGATATTCGGGTATACTTGCCCACAAAATTAAAGAACTTAAGTTTTCAAACGTAGTAGAAATTTATATATCACTGTTTTCTACAAGATAAGTTTAGTTTGTAAGGATAATTATAAAGTTTAGTTTGTAAGGATAATTATATCTTTTCATATAAATAAATAAATATATATATGTATCAAAGTCATGCACCAAATCATGATCCCGAAAGCTGATAATCCCCTCAAATCTCAAGTGGTCCTGGTCTCTCCATATCCTAAAAATTGTAAAAGAGCAAATACTAGTCTTTGCATGCTCACTTCCACTCCCAATTTCCCACTCGTGGATTAATGACAAGACAATGTTATCCTGACCATATGTTCATTCATTCATTTTCCTTACCATTCAATGTTACCGACTGATCACAAAGCGAGCTTATAAGTACATGTAAATTAGCTTGAGAGAGTTGTGACACATGCAACAGATATGATAATTCAATTTTACCACCTAAAGAAAGAGACACAAAATGACTCATGCGCCTTGTAAAGTTGATATAAATTAAGAATAGACTAGTCAGATTAATATTCCTTCTGTTATAAGCTCTAGTCAGAAACTTAATTAGATTATTCCTTTAGGGTGTGGGAGTCACAGGACATCACCCATTTGCTCACACGTACAGCTTTTACAAAAACTTTCCCCATACGAAATGTCTACTACATATGATATACATATATATATCGTATCGATCATGGTCGTAACTTTCAAGTCTCACTATAGTCACCCAGAATTGGGAGTTGGCTCTGCACCTAACTCACATATATGGGAAGCACATGGATCCCCTAAACATAGTGCATCTGATGAATGCAGACAGACAGTGACCTATAATATCGACACAAATGAAAACAAGGCAAGGGGATAAGAACTCAGAAGAAACCCTAGAAAAGAGCTACTATATATATATAGACCACGTTCTATTTTAAGTTTCATGACTTGTCATCCATCATCCTACATAGCTATTTTTCTTTCCTTTTTTTTTATGATGGCTAATAATTAATTTCATTCTTTTGGGACTTCCTCCTAAGGACCTGTTTTCATTAACATTTAGCTATAGTACTTTTTCTTCCCCACTCTATACGATGCGGGGTATGTACTTCCAACATCTCTTTATTAGAGAGGTAAATTATAAGTTTGAATTCGAGATGCAAAAGAAATGGTCAAATTCTTTATCAAACCTAGTTATAGAAGCCTAGTATTCGAATGGGAAACATATGTGTGTATGTATCTATATATATATATATATATATATATATATATATATATATATGCTATATATGTTGAAATTGAAATGATGCTTGTTAGTTTTCATTGTTGGAAATATTTTCAAAGAGAATAATGATCACCAGGCAAGCATGCTTTCTCTGAAGTGCAATAAAGGTTTCTGATAGAAAAGAGAAAACCTAATGTTACAACAAAAACCTCCTAGCTAGCCTCATTGACTTTTGGGTCATTCTAGTACCAAAGAAATATAATATCTACTTTAGACATCCCTTTCACCAATTTTGGGTTAGATAAGAAAATAATCATTATTGGAGAAGAATAATAAAATATATATATAGTTAAAAGTGAGTTCTTGATCCAAAAAATTACCCTTGGTTTATTGCTACTAGCTAGGGGACCATATTCAGGCTACTTTCAGCAGTACAAAGGCATGGATTGAGCAATACCAATGAATTTTTACAACAATTATAGACCTCCACTAAGCAAAGGCAAGCCAGTGGTGGTACTACTACTACAACTACTCGGATAATGCAATGACCTGATTCATTGAACACAAGCAGCACCATAAATATATTAAAACCTTACGACCCACAATTTATATTTCTTCACCTCAGAATTTTCCTCTCAACAATGATATATACATTCACAGATTCAAACCAAAAATATTTAAAAAATTGTAAGTGAAATACATGGAAACTATAATGATATCGACCAAAAGTTGATGCAATTGGTCTTTGCATATAGTCAATTGCTTGATTGGTGTTTTGAAAATATACATACATACATACATATATTTGATAACAGTAATAATGTTGGAAAAACTATTATTAATTGTTTTAGATTCCACTACCATCAATCTTCTAATTATATATGTGTGAACAAGTGAATTAATTAAGCACCAATAATTTTGACCAAAATCAGCTACAACTAACTTCTTTAACTTCAATATTTAGATATCAATTCATACGATATTTATTTTACAGTATTTGTCTTAAACTTTGTGTTAGTTTGTCTCTATCACATAATTATATACATACATATATATATATATATATATATATATATATATGCTAACTATAACTTATATTGTTTCCAAATTTAATATAAGTACATAAACAAGTACTTGAATGTTTAAGTTGAAAATCACTAAATCCACTTTCCTTCCCAGTATCTTATTGATATGTTTGTCTTATATGTTTCAGTCTCCAAACTAAAACCAAACAACCACATTGCACCAAATTAATGATCACCATATATATATATATATATCATATTATAATTGGATGTTCACTTATCTCTGTCTCTTAGTATCCTGACATTTATATGTACAGCACTATATTAGTTTTTCTGTAAGCCAAAAATCAACAATAATTAATATGATTGAAAAACTATATAAGATTTCTGTATAACTCAAAGTCTTACCATATAATACTAACTTGTTAGAAGAAATACTGAGTGCAAAGTGTTAAATCCTCTTAATTATGAATAAATTAATGTAAAAGAGTTGGAAGTTTGAATGCATGGAAAATCCGGGTCGGTCCAAACTTGATCCAAGTGGTTATCCTTGCTTAGTTGTATACGAGTCGGGTATGATGAGGAGCCCATTTTTAAGTTTCATTATATGAGCCACATATAGTAACTCCCAATTAAGTTTTATAATTGAGTTCACGCAAGCCACTGATAATCCAAGAGTTCTTAGGATATTTTTAATAAAATCATTAAAGCAAAACCATATATATATATATATATATATATATATATATATATATATATATAATGATGATGTGATAGCTAGTAGTACGTAGAAGAAAATGTGGTAGAAATAATAGACTTGTATATGGCTGTAGTACACACGTACTGCATTCGTATATTTATTAAAAAGTTCGATCTTCATAAGTATGCTGATTCTCATCACTCGTAATAATAGTTACCAGCTGATAATATGATTTAACCGATAATGATTATTGATCTTAAATGTTTTACTACTTTGTTTTTCCTTCTTGTGGGTGAATTAATAACTTAATTAAACAGTGATTAGAAACAAAAAATGGTACAAACTGACATTGACATATAGGATCTATCATGTGAGTCAATAGGAATCCATGGGTCCAGTAAATGATCTTCTTGCCTTAATAAGAGTGATTTTTATATTTGTTCCATTAATGAGAGTTTAGTGGAGCCCAAATGTCCCACATGGATACCCTTTTGTTCATCCATGTTCTAAGATCCATGTTCTAAGGGTGTGTAAAATTTAACTAAATCGATCAATCCAAACAAATCAGTACAAGTTTATCAGGAATTGAGATCTTATAAATTCTATCGAATCTGTTAGATTGTATAATTTGATATTTAAAAATAATCAAATTGAACTGATTTAATTTTTTATGTAGTATGTAGTAATAAAATACTAGGCGTTATTAGTGGTTGTTTAAAATGTTTATTATTTTTTTCATCTTAATATTGTTTTAAATTGGTTAATAACCGATTAAATACAAAACCGAATGAAACAATCAACTCAATTATACCAATATTAGATTCAGTTGGATTTGTAACCCTAATCCATTTGGATTGGATTGAAAAATCCAAAAACTAACAAACATTGAATCAAGTACACTATTTAATGAAATAGATGGATTTCGACCATCGTACACCCTATCACTTTTGTTTTTCATGCACAAATTTTGATTGACAATCAGTTGAAAAATGTTATCGTTTCATTTTGATAAATCACTAATTCATACACCTCAAGGATCAAGGTTATGTACAATCAACAGACATATTTATGACAACTTACATCACAAATATTGTTTATGCTTGTTAAATTAAGAAAAAAAACAAAGCAAAAAATATTTTAATCTTCAAATCTCATGAATTATGAGAACAAATACTAGTTGATAATTAGCTTTTCTTTGTTTGTTTGCCTTGGACAACAAGGTACAAGTCAGTTAATTTACTTGTGTGATTGTTGGGGGGTGTTTCTAACAAGTATCTAAGCAAAAAATGTGGCATCAAAAACTTTGAGATTAGAAGGAAAAGATGTTCCTTGCCTTTCCTACAAAGTTTCCCATTTTGCTTTGGTTTTTTGAACTGAGGTGATAAAAAAAGCTTTAGAGTGCTGACAATAAGAGTATTCAAAAAATAAATAAATAAATAATGAATTTTTATAAAAGATGGTAACAGACAAATGGACATGACAAAAGTTGAATGTAAGTGATATGGGGAACATGATAAGAATGAATTAGGGTTTTTTTCCCCCTACCCTCTTAGGTTTTAGGGCATAAAGAAAATCACCTGGTACCCCTGGCCACCCTTAATATACCAATATTAATTAGAAGGCATATGATGGTGGTGGTGGTGTGGCTGTTAACTAACATGACATGGCACTGTGGGACCAACAGCCTCCACATACACTACACGTCATGATTCCATTTCGTCAAAACTCTTAATTTCATTACCCAATTAATATTATATAATTTTCTGATATAGATTTGTCGACATTATTACTCAGAACTAATTAAATTATTATATGATTGCCTTCTTCTTTAACTTGTTCGAGGCCAGAGTGGCCTACATGGCTACATACATATATACGTGGTGCATTCCCATTCATGGTTTTTCCAACTGTAATAATCAATTAAAAAGAAAAATTAGTAGATAAATCATAAATGGATTAATTGTATTAATTATAATGGGTGGCCTAGCTTGGTCTTTCTTTTCAACTTGTTGGTCTCCTCTTAGAGAGCAATTTGGCTGGCTCATGTTTTGGTCTTGGTGTTGGAAGAGGCTTTTGGGTAAATTAGTATTAATTGAAGACCAAATCATATTTGTTGGAAAAATTTGTATTTGTGTTTTTCCTTTATTTCACCCTAATTGGTAAGCAAAAAAAGATGGTACTTCATAATCACTACATTGATAATCATACCCAACTTCACCTTCATTTGGCCAGGCAATTTTGTTGTATTTCATGATCATCATATTGAAACTGAAGCCAACAATTAAAAGTGCCAAAGCTGAGGTAATAGTGGGTTCATGATCATGATTCTAGTAAAAACAAATATTTATCACCAACACAAAAAAAAAAAAAAACCAAAAACAAAAACATGTACAATCAAAATTTATGGAGCTGGTTTAGTAATTGCTTTCTGTATTCCATATAGTTTATTAGTCTCTGTGTGAACCAATAGAGGAGAGAACTTGTTACTCATTACTTGAGAAACAATAGAGGAAAGAAGACAAGGACAAATAGAGAAAATCATCATCTTGATCTCAACAACAAAAGCAGACAAGGTAATAATTTCCAAAATAGAATATTGTTTTTCTTTTTTGGCTAGAAAAAGAAAGGGTTGTATGCAAAGGAATCATTTTGGCTTGTCTGGGGGACTTGCTAGTTGAACCAGCTAGCTAGCCTTTTGTCTTGAAAAGTTAGTTTAATTTACTTATCAGAACATTTTCATGATTGTAATATTGACTATTGGTTTTTAATCTTTCTTGTTAATTTTGTACACCTTACTTTACAAAATCGTATTTGAACTCAAGAAATTCAATGCAGGCTCAGTGTAGAGTAAGTCCATGTATATAAGTACAAATCCTTATCTCGAACACACAGCCTGTGTTATTTTTCTACCTATTTTCTACTTTGTTTTCTTCAGTTGATCATGAATGAACCTCACTAATTAAAGTCTAAACCAGAAAAGAGTCACAAATTGTTTAACCTCATTATGGGTGTCTTTGTCCAAACCACAAGAGCCTTTGGAAGTGCACAGCATGCAAATGTGAGGTCTGCAACCAAATAATGAAATATTAAGTGAAGATCAATCTCTCTTCCGGAGTGCTACAGAAAAATCAGGTCCTAATTAAATGAGACATAATCTGATTCATACCACTATATTCTTTATTATGAAGACTTGACCATTACAAAAACTGAAATTGAAAAAATAAATTATAAGTCACTGGCCACAATAATTGGCACAAAGTCACAAGCCACTAGTTATGGGAAAGTGTATATAAATAAATACATATAAATAAATAATATTAATATTTTAGGTGACGAGCTAGTGTTTTTCCACAAACAGCTGCTGATTTTTCAAAATGTGTATCTGTGCTTATCAGAGTACTCAATAAGAAAAGCAATAATACTAAAAAATAGTTAAAATAATAATAATGGTATACTAATATTAATGGGAATTAGAGTCATTTAAAGGGATGTCCCATATGGCATATGTTGTTGGGATCTAAAAAAGACTTCAAAATAGGCTAGTACTAGTAGTAGAGGTGTGGTAGGTTATACTCTTTTAGCGTTTCCCACATTCAAACTGTCATCCCCATGTCCACTTTCCACTCTCACTTCCTCTCCACAAGCTCAAACAAAACCCTTCCCCACCCCCCTCCCCCCCTCCCAGGCCCCTACATGCAATCTCTCTTAGCTAGCTAGCATTGTATGAGATTGTGACATGAGAACCCAAAAACATCAACAACATATAAGATAGAATTCAAACTCAAAAAGTACTCATATCCAGATCAATTTCAGTCCATAAATATTCAAAGCTTTGTGGAATTTTCATTATGAGCTTCAAAACCCAGCAAAAGCTCCCACTCTATTTGCTCCTTTTTTTTAAATAGTACTGGTTTCTGGTTTTCATATACAATAATTACAAAAACAAGGCCTGTCTTGTAAAGAATCTAGACTCATTTGCATACGT
Organism: Rhamnella rubrinervis; assembly: GCA_007844105.2. Taxonomy (NCBI): domain Eukaryota; kingdom Viridiplantae; phylum Streptophyta; class Magnoliopsida; order Rosales; family Rhamnaceae; genus Rhamnella; species Rhamnella rubrinervis. The sequence goes on along the minus strand of CM017583.2, from coordinate 16,996,620 downwards.
TTCCATTACACACACCCAAAATTTAATGAGGAACATACATGACGCTCAGCTCGTTGTGTGTGTGTGTGTGTGTGTGCGTGTGTTATGTGTAATCAGAGAGTCAAGATCATGATCAAATTCCTTTTTTTTGTTTTTCCACAAGCACCCACATGAATATCATGTGCTAGAGGCTCCACATGACTCCCTTCCTAGTTCCTAGACATGCAGCAGTCTCTAATACTAATCTCTGTGTGTGTGATGTTAACGTCACAATGACTGCACACTTGTCCACTTCCATACTCTCTCTAAAAATCCCTGCCTTAGATGTACATACACACTCCAAATCTAATCTGTGATGTTTTATTGGCTTGCATTGACTTGATGATCACCTTCTAAACAAAGTCCAACACATGTTGTGGTCTTTAGGGAAGCGCATTAAACTATTTAATGGTCTCTAAGTTTATTTGTGCTTCGAATCAAACTCAAAATGGCATAAATGTACACAAATTATTACAAGTAGACCCTTAATTAAAAAAAAAAAAAAAGAAAGAAGGATTAACTCAGGTAGGTAGGACCATTATCTGACTCCCTTCACACTCAGCTCAAACAGCATGCAAAACCAGTAGGGGCCAGCCCCGCCGATTGCTCTCCGAACCGGAAAATTGATTCCTCCTGTTGTACAAATCCTGACAACAATACGTTCACATAAAGTATATGCGGTCATCTTAAGTAGCTAAGTCATGAGAGAGACTGTCATACAATCCCTGACAGTGAAGCCGAGTGCTTGAAATAGAAATAACATCCAAAATAAAGTTGTCGGACATGAGGTAAGAATAGTATGGTTTATAAGCGAGGCAAGTTATATATATAGACAAGTGAAAATTTTCACTACCCTTTTTATCTTTATCTCATACTTTAAAACCTGAATTGGATTTATGCAAAGACAAGGTATACAGTAGGACAGTCTATATATACATATATTCCGAACCACTACTCATGAACATATGTGTGTTTTTTCAACTATGCCGCTCGAAACCTCCTCTTTAAATTCTCATCTCTACCTTCAGTTTTCTTAGCCTCTTCTACACCTCTCCTTTTTCTAGGCTAGAAGAGCAAACAACTTCTTCTCTCTTTTGTGTCTCCAACTCCATCTCTAAACTCATCGTCGGATAAATGGTGTCACCTCTTTACAGCTTCCCAAAACATAACAATATTATTTTTCTCAAACTTTTCATGATTCTATTCATGAGCTGCATACCCGACAGGACCAACTTACTATGTTCCAACCTACTACTAGCAACCCCTGCAACACCACCTCATTTAGACTCTTCTGATAGCAATACCAATACTCTTTTGTACTCGTTGGAAACACTAAGCCTAGATGGGTACTTCACCTTTCAGAACAATTACCATGCAGCTATGGACTTTGGCAATACATGCCATTTTCTACCATTAGCAGTCCTCCATCCGGAATCTGTTTCTGATATATCATCCACAATAAAGCATGTTTTCAAAATGGGTTCTGGTTCCGACCTAACAGTGGCTGCTAGAGGCCACGGCCATTCCCTACAAGGTCAAGCACAAGCTCATCGGGGCATCGTTATTAACATGGAGTCGCTTGAGGAACCAGAAATGCAGGTCTACACTGGGGAGCAGCCTTATGCAGATGTTTCAGGTGGCCAGTTGTGGATAAATGTTCTGCATGAGACACTTAGACATGGGCTTGCACCCAAATCTTGGACTGATTACCTTTATCTCACTGTTGGTGGGACTTTATCATATGCCGGTATCAGTGGACAGGCATTCAGGCATGGACCTCAGATCGATAACGTCTACCAGCTCGAGGTTGTCACTGGTATGTTGAAATAAACCCTTTTATTCCCATCTCAAAACGTAATTTTACAGTATAGTTTCAATTCATGATCGTAAAAAAAATAAAAAGAAGTGACCTTGGGGAAAAAAAATGCGAGGCTTAGCGGAACAAATATCATTGTGATTAGAAATTTTATCTTTATAATTTCAGGAAAGGGAGAGGTGGTTACCTGTTCAGAGAACCAAAATGCTGATCTCTTTTATGGTGTTCAAGGAGGCCTTGGACAGTTTGGCATCATTACTCGAGCTAGAATTTCTCTTGAACCGGCACCAAAGATGGTAATGTTAGAGAATAATACATCCCATGAAGAGTGGTGCAGTACTGACTTCCCAGTAGTTCATGTATTTCTAATAATAAACTTGCATTTTTTACAGGTGAAATGGATCAGGGTTCTGTACTCAGACTTCGCATTGTTTACCAAGGACCAAGAACATCTAATATCATCCCAAGATTCATTTGACTACATTGAAGGATTTGTGATGATAAACAGAACCGGATTGCTTAATAACTGGAGATCTTCCTTCAATCCTAAAGACCCGCTGCAAGCAAGCCGATTTCGCTCAGATGGAAGGACTCTGTATTGCCTAGAAATGGCCAAAAATTTTAACCCTGATGATCCTACCGATACCATAAACCAGGTGAGTGAGCGTTCCAAAAAAGTAAATCATATCTTGCTTTCTCACCCTGCCAATGACTCGCAAACAATGTTCACTTAAGAAGTTCCTCATGAGAAACCTTCATTACTCTAATGCAGAAGACAGAAAGCTTGCTGTCAGAGTTGAGTTATATTCCATCCACGCTCGTCCTATCTGAAGTTTCGTACCTTGACTTCCTGGACAGAGTTCACGTATCTGAGAAAAAACTCCGAGCAAAAGGTTTATGGGAAGTTCCTCATCCATGGATGAATCTTCTCGTGACGAAAAGCAAGATAAATGAATTTAATGCGGAGGTGTTTGGCAACATTCTTACAGACACTAGCAATGGTCCTATCCTTATCTACCCAGTGAACACATCCAAGTATTTTTTTTTAACACATAAACCATTTTCTTTATATAATATTATCAGGTATCAGAGTCTAAACAAGACTCACTGATGCATACAGGTGGAACGCTAAAACCTCTTTCGTCACCCCAGGTGAAGACATGATCTACCTAGTGGGATTCCTACCTTCTGCAGTTACATCTTCCACAGGAAAAGATGGCTTACATCATATAATGACCCGAAACAAAAGAATTCTAGAATACTGTGCTACAGACCCCGTTAGAATTAAGCAATATCTGCCCCATTACAGCACCCAAGAAGAATGGCGAGCTCACTTTGGCCCTAAATGGCAAACTTTTTTACAGAGGAAATCAGCCTATGACCCTTTGGCAATCTTGGCTCCTGGACAGAGAATCTTCAAAAAGGCAAGACCTCTCTTATGACATTTGGCATCTCAAACTGAGCCACATTGAAATCCCTGGGGCTTGAAGCCTAGCTATAATGCGCTTAACTGTACATTAATGGATGGTCCAGTCAAAATGTTCTCACATTTCCACGTCAAATAGTAAGCAAAACACAGAACTTGTGGGCTGTGGGACAACTTTGTTGAAAACTTGGAAAGAATTCGAATATACAATCAAACGTCATGATGTAAAATAGACTTTACAAATTACAATATCCAAGGTCCTTGTCTTAATATATTATGGATGGCTGTCCCTTGTTAGTTTTTTCAGTCAGTTCCATATAACATGTTTTTCCATCCCTCTTAATAATAAAAAGAAAGATGAAACTGTTTACTAAAATATATCTAAATCGTATTGTAGCTTGAACATACCTCAAGTTCTACAGGCAGGATGTGAAAAAAAAAAAAAAAAAAGCCAAGTGTTACAACTTACAGGACAATATATATGCTAGAAATGATATAGTTATTTTGTTTCTGTAGATCCTGTCCAGCCAAGGCCTGGTCTGCATATTTCCACCTGTGGCTCCTCGTATTCTCGAGCATCGCGTATAGTAGCTTCAAAGTCAGTAGAATCACTTGCAACAGGAAGAAAACTGCTAATATCATCTCTAGCTCCAAAACCTCCAGCCCTTATAACATCATCAGCAGTTATGGAAGCCTCCATGTTAACTTCTCCAGTATCTCCAGGATGTGCAAACTGGCGAATTTCTTCTCCTCCTTTCCAATCAACTACCTTACCTTGCCAACTAGTATCTGGAGAACTCGAAACCGGTTTCAAAACATCCTTCACATCAATCTCTGGACGAGCGAATTCAGCCACTTCATTTCTAAGCTTGTTCTCATTCTTATCTGGTGCAAAAAATATCAGACAACTATGAATCTCGACAAAGAAATACAAGCAAAGGCTGTGTTCCTAATGTATTAGTTTTACAACAAAGAAGTGAAAAAGAGGAAAAATAAGAAGAAGAAAAAAGCATATAAAAGAAACCGCTACAATTCCAACCAATAATGTAATTAATTGAAAGAGAAGTTTTCCCCTTTTTGATGAATAAGAGAAGTTATCCCTTAAGCTACAAGATGACAGCAATCATATACAGAAATGGGATTACAATGTCAAAGTAAGCTGAATTATTGCAGCTAAACCTTGTGTTTTAAATATTGGATGCCTCTAAGTAAGGCCATTTAACCTTGAAGTAAAAAAGCATACTGTCATTTCAAATTTAGCAACTGCAACAAAAATCAGGGAGAAAGAGTTGAGGATGATGTCAAATTTCTTAGTTTTTCCTCGTGCAACCTCAAACCATGAAAATACCAGGATTATATCATTCACAAGTATAACATTAATTTCAAGCTTGTCCAAATATTATTAGATAGAAACCAAAAGTCAGGCAAATAATTCCTAATCTAACTACAACGGTTCACAAGTATAACATTAATTTCAAGCTTGTCCAAATATTATTAGATAGAAACCAAAAGTCAGGCAAATAATTCCTAATCTAACTACAACGATGTGTAAACAGACAGCAGGGATTTGTTGGTGCAACTGTCAGTGTACTATATTTACCATAACTTTAATAAATTTTATGATTCTCTACTCATTTGCTGCTATAAAGCATTCTTAAGTTCATTAAAATTTGAAGAATCTATTCTTTCCACTTCCCCAAGTACCTGTACTACCCCAGCTTTCACTTATTAAAACAAAGAGAAAAGATTACGTTTTTCTTCAATTGCTCAAGAGAAGTGCCAGGATTTGCCTGTGTCTTTTCATGCAACAGTAATCAATTAGTAATATTTTCACTCTCTGCATAAGTGCTATCTTTTAAATATAAAGAGGAGGGATGTTGACAGATGTAAAGATATTCTGCACCGATGAATCCTTATAGTTGGTCAGACAACTTTTCTTATATACTTAAAACTCCTTTTAATCACTACCTTAATTGTGGTTTAAGCACCCGTTTTAGTTGATATAGGGTTGCCACTTGAGAATGACATATCTGGAGACTAGATTTGACCAAATAGAGACACATAGACAAAACAAAACCAAAGAAAAGACAAATCAACTCATTTTACTAATATTCCACCCAACGTACACTGAATGCTGGAAACATCATTAGGAACTTCACTACTGAACATTAAGATTAAAAGTAACTCTACTTTGGTCTATGTTATGCATAAAAAAAAACAAAGATCCCACTTTAACTTCAGGCGACAAATGTTTGTCTCTCCTGATGACAAAGAGACCCCCTTAATCACCTCGTGTCAGAGTTTGACAATTAAGTATTCTGTTGGCATAAACGTGACCGTGTTTGACATCCTTTCATATGCGTCAAACCTTTTAAAAAATTATTTCATGGTGACAATCACAAAGGGAAACAAGAAACTGATATGAAGCTTTCAAGGACCAATCACTTCTCCCTAATTACCAGTGAAAATCAAACAAGCATCCGGGGAATTACAAAGATTCCTCGTGAAAGACATACAACATCCAATTTCCAAAGGACTTGACAAATATCACGCTAAGCACTATCTTAAAGTGGTACAGTAATAATCAACACACAAACCTTTTTTTGGTAAAGCCAAAACACATAAACTATATAGCTAGCGGATGTTATTCCCTCTTCTCATAACTTATACTCCTTTGCAATTATAATAGTAAGCTTTAACCAGGTAAATAGTGAACTCCACAAGACTAATGCACAAGTTTAGGCAAAATCAGTCTTAACAGAAATTTCAGGGAATTTAGACTTGTATTTAAAAAAAAAATAAAAAAAAAAGAAGAAGAAAGAAGGAACTTTGTCTAATTAGTATTGGGTGGAATTCAATTTCAAATTGGCAAATAGCTCAAATAAATTCTCAATGAGGCTTTGTGACAAGTGAGTACCACGCAAATCTGCATCCAAAGTGTCGTCCATAATGTGTCAAATCTTGGGCAAAGGAAACAGCTAACTCTTTCCTGAATGCTTCTTTCCCTTTTCCTTGTTGCCTATGTAAATCCCTCCAACTCTTGTTCTGAAAGCATTAAAACACAATAATGAGTATAACATTCCAAACAACAAAGCCCAATAAGCATTAGCATCGCATAGAAATAGAGTTTTAGAGAAACACCAAAACACTAGGCTCGGCCATATTAGTCTCTGGGAGTTCGGCCCTGGGCCCTAAATCAATCCGGGGGAAGGGAGGGAAGTGTCAATAGACTCAACCTATTTCACGTACAAATACAGATTAACGACATTGCAATTACGCCTATACATTGGTATCTCCGAACTGATATAACACTGACCCCTTAAATAGTACAGAATCGTAAACCCATTAGAACGAACAAACTGAGGTTTAACATCAGAACCCACATGAGCAAACAAACAACAGACTGCAGAAAAACAAATCAACCTGGTGAATCTTTTCATCATTTTCTCAGCCATCACAACTCAGATAGATGATATATACATAGCGTGTATATTCGTTTATTCATATACATAAAAATCAAAGCTTTACAGGGTGAAACGAAAGCATACCTGGAAAAAGAAACACACGAGGAGCTCCGTTTGCTGCTTGGTACGGCTGGTTTGGCACTTGGTTGCTGTGGTTTAGAGAGAGACAGAGAGTCACTGACAGTGATACGTGTCTAGTGTGGCAGTTTGACACGGTCACCAGTGTGTGTCATAGCGTCTGAGCAACGCTGGTAGCGAATCATTGGTTCACGTACGCACACACACACTTCAATCCTTGACACTTGTAGCGTCTCCCTGAATTAACATGGAAAATATCGCATCCCCACATGCTGATCTGATATTTATGCGACCAAACATTGGCATTATCTTTTAAAATAACATCAACAAAATATACAAAGAAAAATACCATCTTAATCCAAATTTCCAAATCATAAGGATTAAGGAGCACTCAAACTAGTAATCATATGTTATATATCATACTATGATATAATTTTTCATATTTTTATTATCTGTAAAACCTATTTAATTACATACACACCAACCTTATTCTCTATATATTTTGTGAACGTTAACTGCGCCAAAATAATGTCCCAGTGAAATTTTTCTCTTAACAAATTCAAAATCTCCAAAACTCATAATGTCTTTGTTTCTTGTCTCGGAGAATTAATTATCATTCTGGAAAAAAATTGAATTAATTTTTTCACCATATAAAAAAAAAATTACCACATAAATATCCCCGACGAGGTCTCATTTTATATGTGTGCTCAGCGCCAAAATTCCAAGTCTTGTGATGACTAATGGGATAGCAGAGCGCTGGTATAAATAAGAATTCCAATTTTCTCTCTCTCTCTCTCTCTCTTAAATTCTGAAACTTCCAAACGAAGCAAAAAAGAAAACCCTGACGTCAAAAAAGCGTAAGCACAAAACCAGTCAAGTACCTGCGCTGCATAATAACCACATTCCCACGCAAAAACCTAGTGCTTCCCTGCCCTAAATATTACCCACCGCTAAATGTCGCCGCCGGCGGTGGACGTCCGCTCTCCGATCAGTTCCCCGCACTCCAAGGTCTCGTCTGCCTCCTCTCCGCCTCATACCCACCCGACCTCGCCTTTCAATTTCGCGGCATTTCCTTCGACTTCTGCTGATGCGCCTCAGTATGGTCCGGATCCTGCCTTCCAGCGATCAGGGTCGGTGGCATCGGGGCGCTCGCGGCCGAGGCTTGTGAAGGTCAGGAAGCAGCTAAGTTCCCAAAATGGGAGGTTTAAAACCAGTTCGAGTGAGATTGAGCCAGGTTTCAATCCGTTTTCTTCGTTAAGCAATGGCACCAGTGCAACTAATGGTGATAATGGGAACGTGGGTTTTGTGTTTGGAGCTAATCAGAGTGGTTCTAGTGAGAATTTGGATAACGGGGAGAGACAATCTGGTGAAAGTGCGGTAAAGTTGAGTTCTAATGAGAATGGAGTGTGTAATATTGGGAATGGAACAGAGCCTTCGAAGATTGGGAATATCGGTTTTGTGTTTGGCAATAGGGAAAATCTGTGTGGGGAAAAGGGACAATCTGCTACAAATGCTAAAGAGATGGTTTCCGACGATAAAGAAAGAGTAACCGAACCAAAATGTGGGAACTTTTATGACATGGGTTCTGTGTTTTGTCCTAATTGGAGTGGTTTGGCTTCGAATTCAAATGCCAAGGAGACAGAATATGGCGACTTTTTAAAGAAATCGGGCTGTGATGATAGTGGAAAGACCAAATTTGAGACCTTTGAAGAGAGCGGGAAGCATTGTAGTGGAGCTTTTGTATTTGGATCTAATCAGATTGATTTGGCTTCAAATTTGAATTCGGAAAACGGAGAGTCAACCGAGAGTGTGAAGAAACCGGAACGTGGTGGTACTTTTAAGATGAAGACTTATACGGTTGATTCTCATTCCAGTGATTCTAAGTATACTTCAAATTTGCAAAGTGGACAATTTCGAGGAGATTTTTGGCAGTCGGGTTGTTATGGTGCTACTAATGTGGAAATTGGTAACGAAGCTGAGTTTAAGAAGTATAATGACTCTTGTTCTGTTTTTGGTGCCAGTTGGTTTAACTCTGCATCAAATTTGGGTGCGGAAAGAAGAGATTCCGGTGAAAATCTTGGAAAGCCAGCTTCTAATGTCAGGAGGAAGATGAAAGTGGGAAGTAAAAGAGAGTTTCACAAGGTGAAAGCTATTGCTGTTAAAACTAATACTAATGGAGGTTGCAGCTTAGATGGTGACAATGATGTGGGCGTTTTTATATTTGGGAGCAGCAGTAAGACAGCTTCCAGTTTGTCTGGATGCACTGCAGCAAAGTGTGAAGATGAAACGAAGTTGAATAATAAAAGTTCAAGTAATTGCAGCTGCACTACAAAGATTCAAATTAATAATTTTCATGCTGATGTCAGTGGTAAGTGTATATACACATCTGACAGTTGTGATAACATCTCTACTGTTTCTAGTGCAACTTCAGTAGATAAGCTTCTGGATGAGACGAAGAAACTGAACATCGATGATCCTGTGAATGTGGAAGGTGGCGAGGAAACTAAAACGTCATTTTTCAATGCTAGGACTGATGAAAAGGTTTCGAGCTGTTGTAATGGAAGTTCAGAAACTACTCCCTCTTATCAGAGTTCAGAGGGAGCTTTCCATGTTGAGACAACCGCTGGGGGTAATTCGGAAAAGATTGATCAAAGCCACGTTGTATTTGGAAGTGGTGATAATGCAGCTAATGCGTCAGGATTTCCTGTTTCTGAACCATTTACATTTCGAACAGGACTTGGTGAGAATGTTGGTGTTGGTGTTGGCCTGTGTCCTAAGTTTGGCGGAATTGATGATACACAACCTAATGTAGCTTCTACCCCACCTACATTTAAATCGATTGGTCTTGAGTTCCAACCTAGTATTTCCAAAGCAGCTTTTGTTGGGGTTAAAGACAAGGATAAGCAGTTTACATGGTCTCAGGACGGTTTGGGGATGCCCTCTGTGGATTTCAGAACGTCAGTGTGTGATCCTGCCAGTCTTAAGGAAAATGTATTTCCTGAATCCGTTGTAAAGAATAGATCAATTAAGGGAAAAAGATTAAGGAAATCAAAGGGAAATTTAAAGAAATCTTTAGGTAAGCAATGGCCTAACAGAGATCAAGTCCCTAAGGAAAGCAGTTCGAAAGAAAATCCAGACTCTCCTGGATGTTACTCTCCCATGGATTTCTCTCCTTACCAAGAAGCTAATGTTTCTGGTCAAGACTTGTGGAGAACTTCAAATCATTCCTTCCATGAAGACAGGAATTGTCCACCCTATGCCTCAGATGCAACAATTCCTCCTGGTCTTAAAAGTGAAGATTTGACTACAGCCAAAATGGAGCAGGTCTGCAGTAGCAATGGTGCTGGTGTGGCTTCAGCAGATGCTGGAGTTGATTTTAACTCAGCCAGAGAAAAGCAAGAAAAAAGTTCTAGAAGTAGGTTCCATTTTACTTCAGGTTTGGAAGAAGAGAAGGGGAAAAGTTTTACTTTTTTGGCAACGTCTAATGTGCAGGGTAGTATATCAGAGAAAACACGTCGATATAAAAGGAGAAGTAGGGTGAAAGTTGGTCATGCGTCTTTTGTTATTACTCCAAGTCCAAATAGTAAGTTTGGACCGTCTTCTGTGCAATCTTCCCCACTTTCCTGCACATATTCAGTTTCAGAAGCAGCTGATAAATCTGAAGCAGGTGGACAATGCAAGCAAGAATGCAATTCTTCTGCATCTGGAACTTATGAAAACTGTGAGAAGTGGCGACTCAGGTGCTAATTGCTAAAAATTACTATCAGTTTTTAACTAATTTATCTCAATGTGGTTTTCAGGATTATTTGTTAGTCATGATATCTTTTAGGTTCTATATTGGAGATTATTCCTATGTTATTCATGGAATTTCATTTCATTCAGGGGAAACGAAGCTTATAAAGATAGGGATTTTTCTAAAGCTGAGGATTTTTACACACAGGGGATAATTTCTGTACCTTCAAATGAAAGATCAGGATGCTGCCTTGAGCCTCTTGTGCTTTGCTATAGCAACCGTGCAGTAGCTCGTACGTGCCTTGGAAAGATGAGGGAAGCTATAGGGGACTGCATGATGGCTACTGCACTAGATCCAAGCTTTCTCAAAGCTCAAATGAGAGCTGCAAAGTGAGTTTTTATTTATAGCTTTTAAGTAATGAGTCCACGTTGGTTTTATCTACCTTTGAATTTATGTGGCAAAATTTCTTAATACTTTATACTCCTTTCTTTGAAATAGTATATAAGGAACAAAATTTGTAGGATCATTTAGTTGATGACTGCCTAATTGCATATATTAGGTCAATAAGATTGTGAATCTCCTTTCATAAGGAGAGTCCTTCGTTGAATGTACTCTTGTATTTCAAGTTTCTTTTTTGCATGCCAATTTGTTTGTACTTTAACTTTTTGCATATGTTTTTGGCATTTTAATTATTCTATTGTAAGACATTCTATGCCCTCTAAATATGTCATTTTCTTCACTTGCAGTTGTCATCTAGTACTGGGGGAAGTTAAAGATGCAATGAAGTACTTTAGTAAGTGCATGGAATCAGGGGGTGGTGTGTGTTTAGATCGGAGAATCATAATAGATGCTGCTGATGGCCTACAAAAGGCTCAGGTACTGCATTTGTTTTCTGTCATAGTTTCACTCTTTCCCTCTTTATTTGTTCATAACATGTGTGTATGATCATCTTTCCTAGATTTCATTTCTCCTTCTCTAGCTATTTTATATATTTTGTTATGTGTAGGTTTATTTTTCCATGCAGCTGTGAGAGAGGATCTTCTTTTCTTTTATTGTGATTTCTTTTTTGTGCACTTGTTTGGTGATTGTTTATGTGGCTTTTTTATTTGCAGAAAGTAGCTGAGTGGACCAACATTTCTGCAAAACTTTTGGAACAGAAAAATCCTGGTGCAGCGACAAGTGCTATAGAAAGTATTTCTAAGGGCTTGTCAATTAGCTTATACTCGGAAACTTTACTTGAAATGAAAGCAGAGGCACTATATATGGTCCGTGCTCTATCAACATATTTATCCATTTCTTTGTCTTGGGGATGTTTACATTTCTGATACATATGGTAATGGCTGATGTAGCTACATATGAGCAGCTTTTATTCCCTAAATTTGGTCTCAGCATTTGATTTTCTTTTGGGTGGCATGCAGTTGAGAAGGCATGAAGAGGCAATTCAGGTGTGTGAACAGAGCTTATGTTTTGCTGAAAAGAACTTCATCTCTGGAAATGAGAGCTGCTCACTTGTGAAGCTTTGGAGGTGGTGCTTGATATCCAGGTCTTACTTTCATTTGGGAAGACTTGAGGCAGCTCTTTCTCTGCTTGATAAGCTGACATTAGTGGGATCAATTAAGGACAAGTAATGAATGATTCCTTTTGTAGCAAACTTATGCTATAATTACCAATTTAGTTAGAATTACTTTCTTCTTAATAGCTTTAGAGATATTGATGCTGAGTTTAATTATATGTAGGTGTGAAAATAAGAATTTGGAATCATCAGTTTCATTAGCTGTCACCATAGCTGAACTCTTACGCCACAAGGTAAACCCTCAATTGCTTTGAGATTTGGTTGCAGGATTAATAGTTGAACTGCATAGATGGTCCTATAATTTGGCTGCTGTTCTTAATAATGATCTAATTTTACTGTTCAATCTCACAATGAACTTTTGTTCTAATATTATTTCTTCTTTCATTTACTGTTTTATTATAGTTGACTCTTTTTACTGAATGCATTAATTAGGTTTACCACTCTTGTGTATAAAAGAATGCAGGTAATGAAGCATTTAAGTCTGGAAAATATGCAGAAGCAGTAGAGTATTATACTGTTGCTTTATCTAACAATGTCGAATCTCGTCCATTTGCGGCAATCTGTTTCTGCAATCGTGCTGCTGCACACCAAGCTCTGGGTCAAATTGCTGATGCCATAGCAGATTGTAGTCTAGCCATTGCCCTTAATGGAAATTATTCAAAGGTATACCACCAATTTTGTGTTAGCTGGTGTACCAAGGCATGCATTTTACTGATCAACTGATTTTTTTTTTGCTATTCACAAAAAAAAAAAAATGATTGTTTTTCCTTTCTATTGCTATGATGATGGCTCATAGCTGCTTGGTTATTTCTTCCAAACGTCAACTGCATTCTTCCAAATATAAATAAGTTTTTTATTAGTTTTTGAGTGTCTCATTGCTACTTCCCTTGCGCAGGCAGTCTCTAGAAGAGCCACCTTACATGAGATGATTAGGGACTATGCACAGGCTGCTACTGACCTCCAGAGACTCATATCCATTCTTGAAAACAAATCAGATGACAAGACTTGCACTCCCGGTAGATCCACTGGCAGTGTAAAAGAACTAAGAAAAGCTCGGTCGCATTTGCCAGTGATGGAAGAAGCAGCTAAGAAGGGAATCTGCTTGGATTTGTACCTCATTTTGTAAGTTATTATTATTTGTGGCAAGTTCAAAGGTGTAAATGGTTTAAGGCTTAAGTTGAGTATAGTTCGTGATTTTTGAAAAAATATCATATGAATTGTTGAGCTTATCATAAACATTAATTGCAGGGGAAGTAAACCATCTGATACAGCTTCTGACATAAAAAAGGCATACCGTAAGGCAGCTCTCAAACACCATCCTGACAAGGTTAATACTAGACCTTTCAATTCATCTTGTCATTACTGTTTACTCATCTTACCTTTTCATGTTCTTTGCATGTTTTTTGCGGGATTCAGGCTGGTCAGTTCCTGGCAAGAAGTGATAGTGGAGATGAGGGGCAACTCTGGAAGGAAATCTCCCAGGAAGTTAACAAAGATGCTGACAAGCTTTTTAAAATGATTGGAGAGGCATATGCAGTACTTTCAGACCCTGATAAGGTATGTCATCCCCTTTGAACGATTGCAACTTGGAAAGATTTATACGCATCACTCTGGATATTATTTTCAAGAGTAGTTTTCGCCATATCATAACTCATCCCTACAAAGTCCTGCAACTTCATCAACCTATTTGAAGCAGTCAACCATAGTTAGATGATATCAAAATATGGTTAGGTTTTATTTTGATCTGCCATTTTTCCTTTTAACAGCGCTCACAATATGATATTGAGGAGGAGATGAGAAAAGCTGCAAAGGGAAGTAATGGAAACTGCACTCCAAGTGAAGCTACGGATTTTCATAGAAGATCTGATTTTCCCAGGTATCCATACGAGAGAAATGCCTATAGACGGAACGGCAGAGAGAATTGGAAGACATATGGAGATTCATTTTCTCGATGGTAAGAACAAACTCAGCTTTTCAATGGCTTAGGCCTGGAGTTTCACAGGGGGTCAGATTGGAATTTGAATTGTCACTGGTTGAACACGAGAACGGGATCCAGGTGAAGTGATTGGCGAAATCCTGCACTTGGGAGAAGTTATTTTGGTTTTGACATAATTTTGCCATCTTTTGTGATATAACAGTTCAACAGTGTTGCTGACCATCTTGTCTAGCTTTGGGGCTCTTTGGCATACATTAATTTGAAAATGATATAAATAAATGGCAAATTACAGAAATGTAGCGTATCTCTATGCATTGCTTAGAACGTTATAAGATGTACATGGATGAATCCATTCTGTATTACCTAATAGCCAATGACAGGCATATAAATAGAATGTATTACTTATTCTTTTTTAATAACATAATTTTATATAGCTTCACAGAATGAAAAGCTGAATTCAATACACACGTTGGATCAGGAAACGACATTTATACTGTAAAACAGCCTTGAAAGACATCATTTAAAAAAATTTCAGATAATTTCCATTAGTAGGCATAAGCTCGAATGTAAAATACATGTTTATCTCGCAAATAACATCAAGAGCAAAACCTGCTGACATTTCTCTCCAATAAAATTTCCTAATCTTTACCAATCCAGGGGATTTCCAACTACAAATGTAAAAACAAAATGCTCTTAATTCAAATCCAAAACCAATATTGGATACATGAAAGCCAACAAAAGTATCTTAGAAAGTTAAGTTCGCCACCAAACTTATCGAGCAGTCTGCACTTGAGCATGTTCCAGAAGTTGACCAACTAACTTGTAAGTACGGCCTGACAATGCCTTTGTGTGATCAATCAGCTGCTCATGCCTGGAAACAGGAGATATTTATTTTAAATGACCAATGAGAAAAAGAAAAAATGAAGAATTCAACTTTGGGAAAATAGTGCAATAGCAATCCGCATCAATAAACTTACACATTTGAGTGGTTGGGTTCCATGATAACGGTTCCTGTCTTTGAGTCGATCTTGGCATCCAGCTTTGAGCTTCGAATAAGGTTAACGATCCATCTCTCAGCCTCCTCATAGTTCAGATTCAATTTTTCAGCAAGCACTCTGCAGTAAATATCAACTCAGTTATTAACCATATTTGAAAGAATGAACTAAAACTATGAATATCTAAATTATTAAGCTGTAAAGTTCAACCCTGCCATGCTGCTGCATTTGAAGCACAATACAGTTGAAACTAATGCAAACAATGATGTTACTCAACAACAGGTTACTTCTACATTAAATATATGATGTTCCTTTGAACAAAATAGTTGCATAACTAGTCAACAAAGAAAAAAGAAGAATTGGACAGACTGAAGACAAAAAGCATAATTACATAAATATATGATATTCCTTTGAACAAAATAGTTGCATAACTAGTCAATAAAGCGAAAGAATTGTAAAGACAGAAGACAAAAGCATAATTACATACCCCATGTCAATACACTGATGTATGCGGCAATAAGTCTCAAAAATAAAGAGTCTGGCATTCTCAAGGAATTCATCTCTCAATGGTACAGTAGAGAAGTTTCCTTCTTCAACTCGTTTTCCAAGGAAAGGGTCATTCAATATTACCTACATAACAATAAGAAGCATAGTCAAAAACATAAACCACCAAACAATTAAAAGAACTGGATTTTTATATGGCAATCTAAGGACAATCAACAATTTGAAATTATATGCACCACCCTTTCCAAAAATGAAAGGAACATGGTAAAACACGATCACCATCCTCCAATCAGGGCTGACTCCCAAAAAAAGGCAGTTTAATATTATTATGAAAGTTCAACATAAACTTTTATAGAACATAATATTGAACTTCCATGTTTCCCACAGATGTATAGCAAGCCAGCCAAATTGGTTGAGGAACTTACTTCTTCACACTCTCTCATCTTCTTTTGTGCCCCATCGAAGTCATAATTGACATATATGCAAGCCAAAAACTCTGTGATGGGATCTTCAAAAGAGTGTTGCTCCTGCTGAATAACCTTTATAAAATCTTTAAACTGAGGTCTTCTTCTCTTGTTGACAATAAAAGCAGTGGCCAAGTAACGTAAAAGATGGGGAGCATTGGTTTGAATGGCATTTAGATACCTGAAAATTTAAAAAAATTAAAAATCAGGATGCAAAACATCATCACTGATAAGGATGCAAAACAAACTCAGCTCAGCAATTATAAGAAAACACTGGCCATATGAAAATTTAAGGCACTATGGAAAGTTGTCAACCAAAAACTTATCAGGTATTGGAACAAATCACCAGGTCCAGATTGCATACTTGTCCTGATTAAAAAGATCAATTATCTGTGTTCTTCCATTGTCATTGTTGAAAAATATGAAGAGACTCCAGTGCATTAACCATACTCTACTCTGTACTTGATTCATAGGTGAAGTGAAACTCTGCAACAAGAAGTCAGATGTAACCAAAACATTATAAAAAGCTTTCACGCTATTAAACAAGTGTGTGCCCATGTGTGTGAGGTGGGGGGCAAGGGGAAACCTTTGAGTCAATAATTTCTTTCAGCCGATTAAGCTCTTCAAGAGCAATATCCCAGTTTTGCATTAAAATCTCAGCTGCCAGCTTTCCCCACAACGCACTCAAACTCCTCTCGCTGTTGGTGCACAAAGCCCTGTACTGGTAAAGATAGTCAGCAGCACCAGAGTAGTTGCCACATTCAAACTGAAATTTTGCATACTGATACAGTGCCTCTATCTGATCTGGACCAATCTGGATTAGAGAAGTATCACAATTTCATTGAGCTAAACTTATGTAAATTACAATATCAAGAAATAACACCACCTAAAAACAACTGTAAATTACATCTTTTAAAAGGGAAAAAATGAATCTTTTCGACGCATATGCAACCATTATTTATAAGTCCAGTAAAGTGTATAAAGGACTACAAAATAAGATACGCCTCAGGCATTCATACATGCTAATGAGGCAACAGAAACGGCTTTTAGTTAAAAAAAAAAATGCAAAGAGAAGCAAACCTGGTAGCGGTCATTGAGCATCTGAAGGTTATACTGCTTGTCAGCCCTCAACTCCTTAACGGCAGTAGCGTTTTGCAAGAAGGCAACGAGCGGCGCTGCAGACTCTTCCAAAGCCTTCAGCCTGCCCACAACCTCTGCTCTCCTCTCCACCATATCTTCAAACATCACACCCACCCAAATTACCTACATATAAATAGAACCAAACAAAAAAAAAAAACCGAAGTTGTGCATGTATAAGCCTAGTATATACCTTGGGGAACATCTTCAGTGTGGTAAAGGGACTTGTGGATGTCCATGGCGTAGTCGACCATGTTTGTCTTGTTGAGGAGCTCGATCTTAGACTTGAGGATCTGCTCATCTGGGTACAGCTGACGTTCCTGAAGAAACTCCAGTAGCGGGAAAACCAGGTGGCGGTCCAGATTCGGCGCGATGCACGGTGTTAGGTCATAGTCCGCCATTGCCGAGAAAAGCCCTAGATGTGGCTGTGGACGGTTCAACCTCGAGAGGGTGGGTTTGTCTCGAAGGGTTTACTTCTTTACATGACATACGTTATAATATCAGTTCTGCCCCTAGGGTTTTGTGTAATATCACTCATCTAACTACCCCAATTACGTTTTATTTGTGTTCCATCGTTTTTACCTCCTTTTTTTTTAATAACATTTTTAAAATATAATTATAAAAAATAATAAATAATAAAGAGAGAGAGAGAGAATTGTTTAGGCATTATCCTTTAAAAGTGTGTAAATTAAATTTATATAATTAAAAATCTAAATTCTATTGGATCAAATTTCATAATAAAAAAATCCAAATTCTGTAAAATTAATTGATATATATATATATAAATATATATATCATACACTATGCATTTGATCCCATTAAATATTAACACGATGTTGAATAATTTTGGCCACTAGACATTCATAAGAGCATTGAAACTTTTGGATTAACCAAACAATACGTTCAAAAGGTCAAAATAAAAACAATATTGGAAACCTACTTGCAGCACTAAGTATAAACTGATCACGACTAATTAAAAGTAAACAGCATCAGCCATAATGACCGAGATTTAGAGGTTACACTCAAATTTACAACAATGCTTTTCAACTTCTTGTACAATTCATACTTTTCTTTGGTAAATAAAAAGGATCTTAGGCGTATAAATTAATTAGGAACTTCAGTTAGAAAAATCAATCAGGAGATGGGATAATTTACCATTTCGTTTATATAATTTTGCAGAGTATAAAACAGTAAATATTTTGTAAATTTTAATATATATAATGTACGATATGAGACACATCAATATTCGAATATTAATTATTATCAAAATAGGTCGCATTATAATATTTTTCCCTCCATTTAATGCATTTTAAATATTATATAAAATGTATTAAAATTAAAAGATTCGGCTTTCTTATGTTATATGCCACCTTAAATACCTTATACAATCCATATAATCTGCCCACGCTGTTTTGAAATTATATGAAACCAATAAAGCTAGAAAGTTTATTCCATGTAACTAATAAACGCGTACAATGTATATGAACTGTGCTACAACCTAGATTGTGCTAATGGCAATTCCATAATTTTACAGGTTCAAAACCTTAAAAATAGTCAAATAGTAGTCATAATTGTTCTTTTTTTTTTTTTTTTTTTGGGTAAATAATCGTGGTCATAATAGTGGAATACGTAAAGCCATAATTACGTTAAAGGTGGGGTGTCACCAACCATCACAGATCACAGAGTACTGGCTCTGAGAAATTCCAAGGTCCCTCAGAGAAATTCCAATGTCCCTCAGGACCCCATTATATATAGAAAGAGTAGCTTAGCCATTTTCATGCGTATCTGAAAACTGCATTACTATACCCCACCGCAACGGCCTGGGTTCACCACATCAACATGTGCTGCTACATCAACTCCATCTTCGTCCCTGTTGCTTTTCTCATTCTCCTGTCCTTCCACTCCCAGTTCCACATTTGCAGAGCTCTCGAGGATGAAGTTGGTAATATGTTCATCTTTTTCCTTTTATTTTTATTTTTATTTTCCTTTGAATCATTGAAGCCAGACATATCACATATATATATAAATGTGTGTGTGTGTGTGTGTGTGTGATGGTTGCCCTCCTTGATCTTCATGGTTCTGTTTTTGTGTTGGGTTTGTTTCGTTCTTTATTTGCCTTCATTGCGCTAATTAATTTCTGAAACCATTTTGTCAAATAGTTGGTCAATTCCCTCGAACATTTTTACAGTGTTTCCACTTTTTCTTCAACATTTGAAAACTCTACTCATTTTCTTTTTAAAATGGGTTAATCTAATGCTTAAAATCACATTGCGAAATTCATGCCATGTCAAATAACAGCAAATCAAACGAAACACTTTGAGTTTGTTGGCTTGCTGACCCAGAAAAAAAAAATTATAAATTGACATCTTTTGTGGGAACAAATGAATTAATTAATTAGACCAAGATCTCATTTTAAATAGTTTCTTATCTTACCCTACCCTACATGGGAAAATGACTCATTTTCATGATTGCATATGGCAGCTTTTTGTCCATAATCTGAATAAATAAAAAAGATCATCAGTGTAGCAGTCTATTGACTCCTTGTCTCTTTCCTTGATTTGCTTGAATATTGATTAAATAAATGTATCCAAATGCTAGAGATAAACACAAAAGAAAATACCATTAATAAAGGGGAAAAAAATACAGTAGAAATCTGAAGCTACCAACCATGTTGATCTCTCTAGGCACCTTTTCAGGGAAGACATTCTTACGTGTCTGAATGTATTTGTTCACTGTATGCCCTCCTGTGCTCGCTCTGTGTGTGTTTTTTTGTGTGTGCTTGAGAGTAAAGGCAGTATTGGCTTCTTTACTTTCACAGCTGTAATGGTACTTAAGAAAATGTTATTATAAACCTTTAAAGTTCGGTGAAATCAAACTTTTGTGATCATCTATGCTGTTTCATTCATGTTTAGTGCCTGTACGAGTATCATCACCCTACTTTTTCTTTATGTCTGGGAAAGTATAGGTTCTCTGGTCTCACTTGTTTACTTCACTTATCTTTTACAAGAATCAATAAGATATGGAGTGGGAACTTTTCCCAATGTGAGATTGAGAAAGCTTTAATATAACAGAAGTGTTACTATGTTTCCATCAACTATATACAAATTATAATAGTTGCAGTTGTGTAATACAGTTTATACACACAAGCATATAGATATTAAATATGATTTTAATACAGTTTACCATTGTCAATCTATCTGCAATACCTAAATATGATTTTTCTTTGTGTGTGATGGGGGTGTGTAATAAACAGATAATGAAACACCATTTACTTACACAGAAGGAAGTGGTAAAGGACCAAAGGAATGGGGCCATATTGACCCACATTGGAAAGCTTGTGATATTGGAAAACTGCAGTCTCCTATAGATCTTCTTAATGCCAGAGTACAGGTTTTCCCTAATCTGGGAAAGCTTAAAAGGGATTACAAACCAGGTCATGCCATTGTTATGAACAGGGGACACGATATCATGGTAAACTCATGATTTTCATGATGAGCCTAGCTAATGAACTAGTCCAGTGTTCACAGCATTATATTAGCCAGTCGATCCATTTTGGTTGGCTTATAGATTGATTATCAAATAAATGTCACTTTCAGGTGAAGTGGAAAGAATATGCAGGAAAAATTAACATAAATGGGACTGATTATAATCTACTACAATGTCACTGGCACTCACCCTCTGAGCACACATTCAATGGATCAAGGTTTGTTTTCACCAAACACATGTTTTCTTGTTTTACACCGACTTCTATCATCTGCTAATATCTTTTTGTGCTCAAAACTGATTTATAGGTACGATCTGGAGCTTCACATCGTTCATTTAAACTCTAGAAACGAGATAGCTGTTACTGGGATTGTTTATAAATATGGCCACCCTGATCCCTTCCTTTCAAGGGTATTTACTTGGTTCCATTCATTATGTTTTCTACGTAAACATCACATACATTTAATCCCACATGCAATGACGAAAATTGCATATGCATTTGCATTACATGCATAAATGATCTACACGCCACTTTCTTTGCAAGATCAGACAGTTGAAAATGATAACGATTTGAGAACCAAAACGCAAAGCTTTGCCTCTTACCTCTATGGCATTAAAGAGTAGTTCTTTTCTGACATTAGTGGATCATTCTACTTGCAAATGTATATACGGTCATGACCCAAATGACCTCAAAATCAATTCAATGTTTGCTCAATCATTCTTTTCTCCCTTCTGGCAGCTATTGGAGCACATAAAGACAGTGGATCATAATGAAGAATTAGATTTGGGGATTGTTAATCCAGGAATGATCAAGTTTGGTAGCAGAAAGTATTACAGATATATTGGTTCCCTTACAGTTCCTCCGTGTACTGAGGGTGTCATTTGGACAATAGTAAAAAAGGTCTTTCACTAAACATAAAAATTTCATTAATAATATTAGATATTTCATATCTGGTCCTTAGTTCTTTTTCTCCATGAATGTACTCACTTATACACTACATTGTATTTTGCAGGTTCGGACAGTTTCGAGGGAACAAGTTAGAGCATTAAGGGAAGCTGTTCATGATGTAAGTATTTGAGTTCATTATCTCCAATTTTGAATACGGATGAACACTTTTTCTTGTCAAACCCGCGTCTGCTGGTTTTGTTGGTTTACAGGGATTTGAGGCAAACGCGAGGCCGACTCGAGAATCGGATGGAAGAAATGTGTTGTTGTATACGCCAAAGGTCTAATAATGGAAGTTCTGCCAAGCTTTGCATAGAATCTGGAGAACCAGATATTGGACAATCTATGCCGTGATCGATCTGTATGTAATCGACATGGTGGTTTACATGCATATATTTACAGTCTTTATTATTTAACTTCTTCTGTGTTTGTGAAGAAAGTACTTTCTTAAATAATAAAAGTTATGCTGTTTATCTAGGCAAGTTGGTCTTGATGGTGTTGGTGAAATGGTTTGGTAGCTCTCCCACATCGAGGGTCGTTGTGCTCTCTGTGTGCACGAAGAGATTGATAGTGTACATAGAGAAAAATGGTCTTCTTCTTTTTCTTTTGGTAAATGGTCATGCACACTATGAAAATGGTATTGCACACCAGGAATATCTAAGTTTACACGAATATAGTGCTTGTGTAACCGAAGAGGACATTCGTCTGCACAAATAAGATAATCCACAAATAAGCAAATCGTGTAAACAACCATTCTCTCCTTGGACATTGAGCTATGTGAAAATAGGAAGGTGTGGATATCATTTCACTCATCGGTCTAACTCAGTTTGATGGTTTCACATCTCTACATTCATTTTCATCAAAATTAATCTAAAAGTAATACAATCGAAAACTAACTATATAAGTGCTTTATTAGCGCATGAACTATATCAATTTTGTCAGCCATAAGTAACAGTTTAAGAACATGTGAACAATAATTTTAGTTAGAACGTTATTGGAGATGAGATAGGCTTCCTTCTAAAGGTACCCTTTTGGCTAATCGACCCCACAAGCCCTCAAAATGATTAAGGGGTTTGCGAACACATTGACATTCCAGTTACCATACTATCCAATAGTTAATATTTAAAGTTACCACAATATTTTTTTTTTGATGAATAAAGTTACCACAATATTATTCATCAAAAAAAAAAGTTACCACAATATTAGTCAAACCAAAGCTGTCAAATACATTTCTACCAAAAAAAGCTGTCAAATACATAACAAAAGATTACAAAACGCAAAACGCTAGGATTAATAAGAGAAAACCCAGAATCCAAACACACCCTATTAACACCCCTAAGCAATCAGGAATGGGAGGACGGTGAGCATGAAATTAATAAGAGAAAACCCAGAATCCAAACACACCCTATTAACACCCCTACGCAATCAGGAATGGGAGGACGGTGAGCATGAAAGACTCGTATGTGAAAGTTGCAGAACCAGATAACGAGGTGTCCTTTTCCTTGAATTTCTCCGTTAAGCCCTGCAACACACAAGCAATATATATCAACAACAAAAAAGAATAAAGAATTGAGGTCTGGATATATATATATATATATATATATATATAAATTGGTTATATAAAGTTGCTGTTTGAGCTTTACCTTAACAGTGAGACAGCACCTACATTCACGGCAGCCAAACAAAGATTAGATTTCAGCAAACAAGTGAAACAAACAAGTAAAACAAACTCGAAAAGAAAATGGAACTCACTCAATGAAATTATCATATTCAATGGCCCTGCTTTTGCCTCCAGATTTGTCGAACTTCGACACCAGTAAATCCAAAACCACCGGCGACACCGCAAATCCCAGACTCAACAGTGCCTCTCTCAGCTCGTTGGTCTCAATTTTGCCGCTCCTGTCCCTATCGAATCTCTCGAATATTGCCTACATATATATATATATATATATAATCCATCATATCAAAATCAATTCTTATTTTTCTTCATAAATAAACATATTATCAAATTTAAATGGTATAAAGTCGGAAGCTTTGGCTCACCCTCCAATTCTGAAGACCGTAGAACAGCGCAGTGAACTCCTTGGGACCTGATCCCAAACCAAAACGAAAAACGGATCAAATATTCAAATTAAATATTCCGCGTAAAACGTAAGAAACACGTGGATTGGGCAGAACGTCATGGCAGTCAATTTGACGGTCCACGTGGGACACGTTTATCCATCATGTGGGCCACCATTCGACTTGACGCGGACACGAGGGGCATACCATTCACTGACACAGCGAGAGAGCAAGGACATGCTTAAGAAAATGTAAAACTCAGCAAGGGCATTATGGATAATTCCATGCCCCACCTATTGTGATCCTGAGCGAGTCAAACGATACGCTCAAAATTGACACGGTACGGTACGCCGGCCCGTCATCTGTTCACCGGCGCAATTCAAAATTCAAAATTTTGTTTCACCAGAGAATTACACTGCGTAGCTCTGAGCCTAATTTCTAATCAATCTGTACTATCAATTTTGAATTGCTAAAAAGCATAATTGCTAATCAATCTGTAGAATACAATTCGGAGAGAGAGAGAGAGAAAGAGGGGTTACCGATCTTCCTGATGTTGGAATTCGTGAAGTTGTACATGAGGAGATGAACGGTTCTGAGACTAAAGCCTTGATTATAGGAAGAAAGAGCCCTCTGCAACTCCTTGTCATCGATGAAACCACTCCCATCTTGGTCCGCCATTTGAAAGCAAGCCACCACGCTGGGATCCGTACCGGGTGGAAAAGCCGACGGCACTAGAGCCGCGAAAGGGTTGCCGTACCCAGGAGCTGACGTTGGGTATCCGGCGGGTCCACTGCCATAGCTCTGATGGCCCTCCGGATTTCCGTACCCAGGCGCTGACGGTGTGTATCCGGCGGGTCCACCGCCATAGCTCTGATGGCCCTCCTTGGGTGGCTTGTTGGGTGCATACGGTGCCGACGGGGCTGCGTAGGGAGAGGACGAGTATGGTGGTTGCTGCTGATGGTGGGGTTGCTGCTGCTGCTGCTGCTGCTGCTGCTGTGGCGGGGGAGGCGCGCCGTATGGTGAGGCGGCGTAGGGTTGACCGTAGCCGTAGCCGGGAGGAGGCTGTGGGTATCCGGACATTGTTGTTGGGAGATTTCAAGTTTGTTGTCTGCGTTTTCAGTTATGATTGTGTATTTATAGTAATTTAGAATTAAATTACCCAAAGCTAAAATAAACACAAATAAATACTTAATAATTTCAGCAGACTAAATTTAAGAAACAAAATTCAAACTCACTCCAGATTAATTTCTTAATTTGCATTCTTATTCCACATTATTGTAGGTCCTTTATAGGCATATTTGGTAAAGAGAAGATTTCAACAAAATCACTAATTTTCTTCTCTTTCAACTTTATAATATTGAAAAAAACACATGGATGAAATTGTAAATTATATATATTTTTTTAAAAAAAAATCATAAAAATGTTTGAAATTATTATATAGAATACGTAGTTGCGAAATTGATTAGGTGCGGCAGGTATGACTTTCCAAGTGTCAACGCCCAATTATGTTGAGTTTCACTGTCTATGTCCAATGTCTCTCTCTCCCTAACCCTGTTAATAATGATAATAATAATAGGAGTAAGCCAACTCACTTCGTTGCTTTGTTGCTTTTTTTTTTGGGGTTTACGAAGAGACAAAGCAATGCTTAATATAATACATATGCATGATGTTGTATGTAAGGTCATTATTTGAGTACTCTATTAAAGTGTTACAATCAATGTGTGTGTAAACTTGTTTATCGTGTCAAGGTCAATTTGGATTTAAAAAAGACTAGGAATATATCCCACCGACGCTAACAAATTTAAAAATGAAGAAAGAAAGAAAGAAAGAGTGAGAATAAAAAAGAATAAAAATAAAAGTCTTTGTCAAAGTTATATACTATTACTTAATTCATGCATTATTTCAATAAATCATAGTTCTCCTATTTAAATAGTGAAAAACGGTGCTTCTACTTTTTGGAGGCCCATCCAAATCCAACACCCAGATCGAGATGGGTCTGTCCAACTCTTTAAAGTTAGGCCTGTAAATTTTCATTCGAAAAGGGAGAGCCCATAATCTTATCGGGCGAAGCAGGGTTAGCCACGTGTACGGCAGTAAACATCCGATCATAACCAACGACACGGTGTCGCTATGTATCCAACCAAATATCTCCACGCGCACACACTCTCTCCCCCAAACACCTCCGTTTCATCCAGTTCAGGCTCTACAGTCAGTCTCTTCTGTGGCCAACATTAACAAAGTCCAAATTAAAACTCCCAAGCAGCGCATGTTAACTGATGTCGCCCATCTGGCGCACGTTAGCAATCCCCCATGCTTACTACACCGTCTCTGTCCGCGATACCTTCTCTTTCTCTGTCCACCTCCCTTATCCTACGCACCCCCAAACCCATTCCCTTTCTCTTTCTTTGCCCAGCTTCTCTAGGGTTTGGGTTATCTTCTATTCTTCTATCTCCTTTCCTCTCTCCGCTTGTTGCCCCATTGTCCATGCCCTTCCAACAAATAGGGTTTTATTTCCCAAGGTTTGTTTCACAGTCTTGCCGGACCGCTGCTCATGGACCACAGGAAGCAATCCAAAGACTCTGTTTCCTACTCCACTCTCTTCAATCTTGAGGTCTGCATAAAGTCCTTTTCTTTTTGTCAATTGGTTTTCGTTCTCTTCTCCATAATTATGACCTAAAAGTTGCTCCTTTTATTTGGTTCTGCTTCGTGTTGTGAGTTTTGTGTCTATTCCTCATTTGTTTTTTGCCAGTTTTTTTGGGGGTGTTAGAATTGGGTATGTTAATTTTTTTTTTTTGAGTTTGCAATTATTTATTTGGTGGATATATTTTATGTCATAAAGGCCTTTATAGTGGTTTTTATTTTTATTTTATTTTTTTGGGTTGTATTGTAGTCTTTGATGAACTTTCAACTACCACAACCAGATGATTTTGATTATTACGGGAATAGTAGTCAGGATGAGAGCAGAGGTAGCCAAGGTAGGCAATTTTTTGTATTTTTGGAATTTTAACTCTCATTAGCCTATTTGAAGTCTTTGCTTGTGTATGCACTTTTGTTCTACAATTCATATTCTTCGTTTGCATATGTTACATAAGTATAGTATATAGTTGGTGGAGGGAAATTGTGCTATAAGGGTTGATTTTCTTTTGTTTAATTTGTTTCTTTTCTGTTTGTCGTGTATGTAGGTAGAGCAATTGCAAACCATGGTAATGGGCTGAAATCTGAAAGGGAATTCACCTCAGTGAAGAGAAGGTGGTCTCAGATCAGTGACTACGAGGACGAGGACATTTATTGCGGAACACACATTACTGAGGAGAGATATCGATCCATGCTAGGAGAACATATTCTCAAGTACAAGAGGAGGTTCAAGGACTCCTCAACGAGTCCTGCTCCATCCAGGATGGGAATCCAAGTTCCAAAGAGTAATTTGGGTTCGAAAGCTAGGAAGTCAGGGAATGAACACCGAGGTGGGTTTCTTGAACTGGAATCTGCACCTGAGTGGCTTAATGATGTGAATCCTCAGAAACCAGGAAACTATCGGGAAGCAGATTTCGCACCACAAAATGGCATTGATAGGTTTGCTTTCTCTTATGGATGTTTTATGAATGTGGGAAATTTTCCAATTGCAATACATATATGACCAAATTTTCATTTTGAAAAAAAGATTATAATATTCACACAAAATATTCTCTTAATCTATCAAATTTTCTTTTTTTTGTATCACACAGAGCAACATATGACCCTCCTTATTTGGATATTGGGGATGGTATCACTTATAAGATTCCTCCAACTTATGATAAACTGGTAGCATCTTTGAACTTGCCTAGCTTTTCTGATATTCAAGTGGAGGAAGTTTATTTAAAAGGTACACTGGATTTGGGGTCCTTGGCAGCAATGATGGCAACTGATAAAAGGTTTGGGCCTAAAACCCGGGTAGGGATGGGGGAGTCCCTCACCCAGTATGAATCACTTCATGCTAAGTTGAAGGCATCGTCAACTTCTGACTCGGTTCAGAAATTCAGTCTTAAAGTTTCAGATGTTGGCTTAAACTCTTCCATCCCAGAGGGGGCAGCTGGAAACATAAAGAGGTCTATTTTGTCTGAGGGTGGTGTCTTGCAAGTCTACTATGTGAAGGTTTTGGAGAAAGGAGACACATATGAGGTTTTAGTCCCTTCGTTTTATGAATGGTTTATAACATTTAATTTTTTTAAAATTTTGCCCCCTGGGTTCAGATAGTTCTCTTTTTTTTTTTTCATATGGTTGGTGGAGCCGGTTTTAATTCAGCTCTGGTTTTTTTCTAATGCAGATTATAGAAAGAAGTCTTCCAAAGAAGCAGAAGGTAAAGAAAGACCCATCTGTGATTGAAAAGGAGGAAATGGAGAAGATTGGCAAAGTCTGGGTAAACATTGTGAGAAGGGACATTCCTAAACATCATAGAAATTTTACCACTTTCCACAGGAAGCAACTTATTGATGCCAAGAGATATGCAGAAAACTGTCAAAGAGAGGCATGCATTATGTTATCTGACAGCTTTAGTTTTGCACAGTTTATTTTTAACCATCATTTGGGACGTAGATTTTTGTTCGCCTTGTGGAATATTATATCCTGAATATATATTGTTGTTGTTTTTCTTTATCAGGTGAAAATGAAGGTGAGTAGATCACTTAAATTGATGAGGGGTGCTGCAATTCGCACAAGGAAATTAGCCAGAGACATGTTGTTGTTTTGGAAGAGAGTCGATAAGGAGATGGTAAGTTTCCATTTTTCTTTTAAAGATCCTTGAATATGCAAATGTAATGTATTTGGATAATTGTTTGGAGACTTTATCCGCATATTTCAAACCTTCAGTTTGGTATGGGATATTAATCATTAAGCAGGTGCTGACTTGGAAGTCAATTTTGAGATTTGTATGAGGATTATATTTATAGTTACACACATGCACATGTATTCCAGGTAAATACTTAATTTATTAGTTCTGTAACATTCAAACTTTTGCAGGCAGAAGTGAGGAAAAGAGAGGAGAGAGAAGCTGCTGAAGCATTAAGGCGGGAACAGGAGCTTCGGGAAGCAAAGAGGCAACAACAAAGGCTGAATTTTCTCATTCAACAGACTGAACTTTACAGCCACTTTATGCAAAACAAGTCAAGTTCACAGCCCTCTGAATCTATGCTTGTGGAGGATGAAAAACCAAATGACCAAGAAATGCTCATGAGCTCTTCAGATGCTCTACTTGTTGAAGAAGATGATCCTGAGGAGGCGGAATTGAAGATGGAGGCTTTAAAAGCTGCTCAAGATGCAGTTTCTAAGCAGAAAAAGTTAACAAGTGCATTTGATACTGAATGTTCGAGACTGCGCCAAGCTGGTGAACCTGAGGATGTTCCACAGGAGGTTGCAGGAGCTAATAACATAGATCTACTTCATCCGTAAGTTATTCTTTTATTTGCTTTGCTCTTTCTCAACTTTTAGGTTTGTTTTGGATTCTATCAAGGAATTAGCAGCAAAGCATTTTTCAATTCACTTGATTAAGATTTCTGTAATTTTATTTGGTTATTTATTTCTTTTGCAGTTCCACCATGCCTGTTACGTCAACAGTTCAAACACCACAGATGTTTAGAGGCTCCCTTAAAGAGTATCAATTGAAAGGTCTTCAGTGGCTGGTTAATTGCTATGAGCAGGTTGTTAGGCACATCAATGAATACATGGATGCATGTACTTTGCTGCTGTTTGATTCCTTTCTTTTGATTTTTACTTCCAAATTTTGTTGTTGCCTGCAGGGTTTGAATGGCATACTTGCTGATGAGATGGGCCTTGGAAAGACCATACAGGCCATGGCATTTTTGGCTCATTTGGCTGAGGTAATTTTGTATTTGGCATTTTGATGCATATAACTTTTCTTGATTCTAACTTGAATAATTATTCAGGAGAAAAACATATGGGGACCTTTTCTGGTAGTTGCTCCTGCATCTGTATTGAACAATTGGGCTGATGAAATTGGTCGTTTCTGCCCAGACTTGAAAATTCTTCCCTATTGGGGTCAAGCTCCAGATCGTACTGTACTAAGGAAAAAGATCAACCCAAAGACTCTTTACCGTAGGTAATTGTTTTTGCCCTTGTTTTTACTTTAGAGTTAACAATGAGGATTTTGTCACACATCTGTTTTTCCTTGTCATTTTGATTTATTGTATAATATATATATTAATTATTTAATTAGTGCCAAATGGTCATTCAGTATAATTTTATACATTTTCCTTTTCTTCAAGGGATGCTGGGTTCCACATTCTCATTACCAGCTACCAGCTGTTAGTGTCTGATGAGAAGTATTTTCGGCGTGTGAAATGGCAATATATGGTGTTAGATGAAGCCCAGGCCATCAAAAGTGCCTCCAGGTTCTGATTTGATTCTGTTATTGGACATGTTTGTATTACTTCTTGATTGTTGCCTACATCTGGTTCTTTGCTCTTCATGAGATTTGACTGCTAGAATTATCTTCCTCATTAATTGTATTTTTATTTTTCAATCCTGTATTCTCATCCATATTAAATTGGTGATTGAACAGTATAAGATGGAAGACTCTACTCAGTTTTAACTGTCGAAACAGGCTGCTGCTGACTGGTACCCCTATCCAGAATAATATGGCAGAGTTGTGGGCCTTACTACATTTCATTATGCCAACCTTATTTGACAGCCACGAACAATTCAATGAGTGGTTTTCTAAAGGGTTTGTGTCCTCGTTGAAGTTTGTTAATTTGATCAACAAATTGTACCTGCTATGTGTCCTTTTTAATAACTTTTTTTTTTTTATCACATGTTACCAGAATTGAGAATCATGCAGAACATGGTGGTACTTTGAATGAGCATCAGCTTAACCGCTTGGTGAGTGCCATTTTTCCAGTAATATGGCATAATTGTAAAACAATTTAATACATAGTGATAATGCGAATGCAGTTGTATTCATATTTTTCTGTTCTGTGTGTCCCTAAACCTCTTAGCATATATTTAACTTTTTGTAGCTCTGCTTTTATTGTATTGTTTACTATCTCTAATATGTATATGTTGCTGGTTAAAAGCTTCGTAATAAATCTCTGCTGCTTTTCTTGTGATGACCTTTGTTGACTTTACACTTGAACTGTTCTATGGATGTGCGAATTTAGTATTTTGAGGCTCTCTACTAGCATCTTTCTGACAAATTTTGTTTGGTTTCCTCTCCTTTCAGCATTCGATATTAAAGCCTTTTATGCTGCGTCGAGTGAAAACAGATGTAGTTTCAGAGCTGACTAGGAAAACTGAGATCACAGTTCATTGCAAGTTGAGTTCCCGGCAGCAAGCTTTTTATCAAGCTATTAAGAACAAGATATCTCTTGCTGAGCTGTTTGACAGCAACCGTGGGCATCTTAATGAAAAGAAAATATTGAATTTAATGAACATTGTGATTCAGCTAAGGAAGGTAAGCTTTGTATTGTATTCTATTGCTGTCTTTTTCTTGTGGCTTCATTTTGTTTCAAATATGTTATTCAGCAATGGTCAGTTGGTAGAGAAATGTAGAGCATTATGAAATTTTGTCGGTCATAAAATACTTTCCTTCTGTTTCATTTATTTGTAATTTGTCTAATTGTAGGTCTGCAACCATCCAGAGTTATTTGAGAGGAGTGAGGGAAGCACATATCTTTACTTTGGTGAGATTCCAAATTCTCTTCTGCCCCCACCCTTTGGGGAGTTGGAGGACGTACACTACTCAGGATGTCATAGTCCTATAACTTTTAAGGTACCCTTCATAGAAATCTTTTCCCTATGGGCGTTCAATATTTGATATGCATGCTGGACCTTTGTTGGAAACTAATTATTGTAGACTATAGTAACAGTAAGAATGGGAATATTACTGGTTTGTTTGTTGTTATTAATATTCTAATAACAATTATTGTTCTTGTTGTTATCATAAGACTTGCATTCACTGCTTTAGTTGGCTAATAATTTATGCGTATCAAGTGTTTGTATCCTCTATTGTAATCTTTTATAATAACTTTTCACAAAGTAAATAGTAGAACTTAAGTGCTTGTGTGTGCATGTATATATGCATGTTTGTCTATGGTTGGGTTCGTTTTTGTGCTTTTGTTTCCAGTACTGGACTCTGATTTATTGTATTCTTGGAATCTCTTTTCCCTCTTCTTTCCAGATCCCAAAACTTGTCTATCGAGAAACTCTCCAAAGTCCTGATGCATTTTGCTCAACAGTTACACGTGGTCTTCGCAAAGAATCTTTTCAGAAATATTTTGACATATATTCTCCAGAAAATGTTTATCGATCAATATTCTCAATAGAAGATACCTCGGATGGCTGTTTGGATGGAAGCGGAACTTTTGGTTTTACTCATCTGATGGATCTATGCCCAGCAGAGGTTGCATTTTTAGGAACTGGTTCCTTTATGGATAGAATACTGTTTTCTCTTATGAGATGGGACCGACAGCTTTTGGATGGAATAATAGACTCGCACATGGAAGCCATGGATGATGATCCTGAGTGTGATTTTGTTAAAAGTGGAAAAGTAAGAGCTGTTACACGAATGTTGCTGATGCCTTCGAGATCTGTTATGAACTTACTTCGAAGGGAATTTGCAACAGGGCCTGGTGATGCTCCATATGAGGCTTTAGTGATCTCTCATCGAGACAGACTTTTGTCTAACATTAGGCTTCTCCATTCAACATATACATTCATCCCTCATACCAGAGCTCCTCCAGTATGCTTTTTTTGTTAATTCCTTGTGTTCTTCATCTATTATTGTATGCAATTTTTATTGATTCTCTTCAGTTTACATTTTCACTTCATCTGAAGTTTGTTTCCTCTTGTTTGTAGGTTAATGCACACTGCTCTGATAGAAACTTTGCTTACAAAATTATTGAAGAACAATATTGCCCCTGGCTCAAGAGGTTGTTTCTTGGGTTTGCACGAACATCTGAATATAATGGACCAAGAAAGCCAAATGGTCCTCATCCTTTAATTCAAGAGATTGATTCTGAACTACCTGTTTCACAACCTGCTCTTCAGTTGACTTACAATATTTTTGGGTCTTCTCCTCCTATGCAAAGTTTTGACCCAGCAAAATTGCTCACTGTAAGCTGAATTCTTTTCTAGCATTCTCTTTTATTCTTCAATGATCGTATTGTATCTTTTCACTCCTTGTTTGATTGCACATCCACAGATTCAAGTTATCTGTTTTTTTATATAGGACTCCGGAAAGCTTCAAACACTTGATATATTGTTGAAACGGTTGCGAGCAGATAATCATCGTGTTCTCTTATTTGCCCAGATGACAAAGATGCTGAATATTCTTGAGGTTTTTTATTTTTTTTTCTCATTTCTTTCCTAACTTTCGTGGTTACTATGGTCCATGGTTTATTTTGAGTAGCAAATTTATTTTGTTCTGTCCCAATTCATCATAGTTGGTATAACATTAGATTAATATCAACACCATGATATAGGATTTGGTCTGTCATGGAGTTGGTGGACCACAATACAAGTAGTTTTGTGATCTGACACTGTATGAAAATGTTTTTCATACCCGGACAGTATACACTGGAAAACAAAGTTCCTTTCTGGTAGTGTCTTCTTATAAACACCATGATTTAAGATTTGGGTCAAAGTCATGTTTTATACACCCTTAAAAGAATCGGTTTCCCATTAGTTCAAAAACTTTTGTTAAAGTAGAAAACATTTTGGGGTTAACATTTTGGTACTGATGACTCTATACATGCAGGATTATATGAACTACAGAAAATATAGATATCTCAGACTTGATGGATCTTCCACCATTATGGATCGGCGGGACATGGTCAAGGATTTCCAGCATCGGTAGGTTAACAAAGTAGTTTATGAAGAGAATTTTTGTCAGACTTGTTTTTTCCACTTATTATAACATAGCTGTAAGAGCTGCATATTTAAAAAAGTATATGTGTTGTTCTAGGAGTGACATATTTGTCTTCTTGCTAAGTACAAGAGCTGGTGGACTTGGCATCAACTTGACAGCTGCTGACACTGTCATATTTTATGAAAGTGATTGGAATCCAACCTTGGACTTACAAGCTATGGATAGAGCCCACAGATTGGGTCAGACAAAAGATGTGAGTTTCCTTCTCGACTTCCATTTTTCTCTTCTTTTAAAGGGGAATGTTCAGGATCTCACTGTTTCTTTGGCCAAAACATGCTTTTGTGGCTCGTTGGAGGTTCTTTTCTCTTTTGCTAACCACCCGTTTGGTATTTTTTTTATTTTTTCTGGTTTTTGGTTTTTGGTTTTTTAATTCCTCTTGAGTTCTGTGTAATTTTCTTAATTCAAAGGTTTAGTTAATGTAGAGTGTATTGTTAGTTAGACCTTTCAATAAACCATAAATGTGAAGGGAAAATAAATCCAAAAACTGCAAATTGAAAACCATTTCAAACCCTTTTTATGTGGTGTTTTGTTTTTGTTTTTACTTGACATTTATTGTAAGATGAGAAGACTAACAAACATTAGTTATCCTTTAAACTAAGCAAATTATTCACTACTTTGAGAGGAAAAACTAAAATCCAAAAATGTTATCAAATGGGCAAGTCTATGAAACTTTAGAGTTCTCTATGCAGTGTAGCATTAAGTACTTGTTGGATTTTTTAATCAAAATACAAAATGCTTACTATCTTTCGGTTTAGGTTACTGTATATCGCTTAATTTGTAAAGAGACTGTTGAAGAGAAGATTCTGCAGAGAGCAAGTCAGAAAAATACTGTCCAGCAGCTTGTCATGACTGGTGGTCATGTTCAGGGAGACCTCCTGGCTCCTGAGGATGTTGTATCCTTACTTTTGGATGATGCTCAGTTGGAGCAGAAACTAAGAGAAGTTCCATCACAGGTAAGGTTTAAATTTGGCGGGTTGTTGATTTAGCTCATTGTTGGGGGTGAGTTCAGCTTGTTTGGTACACAGAACTTCTCTTTCTTCTTTCTCCTCTTCTCATCCCTTTAAAATATGGGAGCTTTAGATTGTTCCAATACGTAAGTACTTTTCTATTGTCTTGTCATGTTAGGTTAAGGATAAGCAAAAGAAAAAGCAAACTAAGGGTATACGAGTAGATGCAGAAGGTGATGCATCTTTGGAAGATCTAACTAATGCTGAATCTCAAGGTGCTGGATATGAGGATTCTCCAGATCCGGAGAGAGCAAAACCTAGTAACAAAAAGGTAAACTTCTTGTGATCAGTATGTTGGCCAGTACTTAATATGCGCAGAATTTATCAGTCGTTAACATCATAACATCTTAACCGCAGAGAAAAGCTGCTACAGATAAACAGACACCATCAAGATTGCGGAATCCTCAAAAGATGGATGATGCTAACTCCATGTTAATGGACTATGAGATGGATGATTCCCTTCAAAATACCGGTTCACAAACATCAAAACCTAAGAGACCAAAGAGGCCTAAGAAGAGTGTAAATGAAAATCTTGAGCCAGCGTATACTGCCACACCAATGGTAGTTTCAGAGCAGTCACAATTTCCGCAGCACGAATTGGGTTCTGGTGCTTTCAGGGCAGAAGCAAGCCAAGATATTACTAGCCATAGCAATTCTTTTGCTGGACAATTACCATGAAAATATCTTAAATTTTTTTTACCAGGCTGTGCATGTTTGTTGACGGGGGACGGGGTTGGAAGATTACCTTCACGAAGATGTATATTGACTTGCGGATGGAAATGGGAGCAGAACAAGGCAGTCTTAGTCATAGTTATAGTCCATGTCAAATATAGTTTGTATATATTAGTTGTGGATCAAATTTTGAGGCGCTCTAGTTTTAGAACTATTGCTGTAAAGGATATCATTTATACACGTTGAAATGATGAAAATTCTATTAAGTTCATATACATGTACGATATGGCCAAACAGCCTTTTTATATCGAAGTCCTCTCTTAATTGAATCTTTCTGTTGTATCTTAATATTTATTCTTTAATGTTTTAATGCCCACGAGTAATCTAGCCAATAGGAGATTGAAATATAAACATAAGTTTACAAAATTGTTTCTAAAAATTTTTATTTTCTCAATTTTTTGTCAATTTTATTGAAACGCTATAGAAATTGAGAAGTTAATCCTCTGAAACTTAAAACAAAATGCGTGATTGCAACATTATAAGCTGATAGAAGTTCATTATATCATAGGTTATGTATCAACTACGCCATCTTGGCTGAAGTTTTAAAAACTAACGCATATCGACTAGCACCGTCTGTATTCTCCCCATAGCTTAAAAGCAAAACGAAAATATATAAAAACGGGAGGACACAGTTCACAATCAACTAAGGTTTATTTGGATCTACATTCTCGACCAGCACAAGCTTCAAGGAAGATGGAGAGCTTGAGCATGGTGACGGATGTGATCATCTATGAAGGTGGAAATAAAATAGTAAGAGTGATCATATCCGGGCTGAAAGCGCAACAGGAGAGGAACACCAACAGTCTTGCATGCCTCCGCAAACTTGTGTGACAGCAACTGATCATGCAAGAACTTGTCATCTTCTCCCTGAACAAGAACACCAATGCATCTTATTAATCCAACTTCTATAGAGATTATATTAAGTTTCACATTTTAGACTATATGACATTTGTACATATTTTTGGTAAAGGTCTTGAAATTTGTACCTTATCACCCTATTTTATGTTTATATTACTTGAAATTTGTAAATTGTTTCTTATGAGTCGAATCGACAATAGGTTATACTTTTAAAGAGACAATATGCTAAAAATCACTAAAGTTAGAACGTCAAGTTGGGAAACATCAAATGCTATCAGAAACACTCACAAATCAACATAAGAGAGGTGAGAAACCAAGAGTGTGTGTTATTGTAACAACAGGACAAACAGTTCGAATGACTGTTAGAAAAAGTTTAATAGAGGACATCAAATCTTACCTGATCAATTAAAATGGTAGCTGACACATCGTGGAACTTACCTATTAGGCAAGTTGCATCATATTCCTGCAATTTTTCAATATCCATTGTTAGATAAGGTAGAGCTGCAGCTATCAGTTTTAGTTAGTAACTTACCTCCCAAGCAACTTTATTGTCGCCAAGATAATTTGTGAAAGCTTTCTGGCCCCATGGACAGTTAATAGGATTCACAATGGGTGCGAATGCAGATACTGACTGGAATGAGTAAAACCAGTAAAAAAAGGGAAAGAAAAATACAATTTTAGTCATAATGCATGATTACAGGAACAGAATTCAAATAACGAAGTTTACCTAATTTCAGCAAATTTCTTTACCTTATACTTGTCCAGATTTTTCAGGTAGATTGTAAGAGCACCATGCCCACCCATAGAATGACCAGATAAAGATGCCCGCGACGTATCTAGCTGTGGAAAATGTTCACTCAGAAGGTTTGGCAACTCCTTGACAACATAATCATACATGCGCCAGTTCTTCCACTTCTCTTGTGTGGCATTGAGATAAAATCCAGCACCTGTGAAAAAGAAGTAGAGAGAGAGAGAGAGAAAGAAGGAAACCCTCAGTGACAGCCACCACATGGCAACCAAAATACTCACTTTCTATCAAGGCATGCATACTCTATTACTTAAGGTTTTCTCACACTTCTTATCTATGCAAAATTTCTTTTTTACACCACTAAATTACGACCAAGTTTTCCTCCATGTATAAATACAAAATTAACAGCCCCACATAGCATACCTACACCAAAATCCCAGCTGTCTGCCTCTCCTTCCACATTGAGGCCTCCTGTAAATCAAGATTACATGAACAAACAGTCAGCACTATACATCTGGTTCATTGATACAAAAGTAATATGGTAGTTAATAATGATAGTTATAATACAATATATCAAACATCTTTGTTCAGACAAAACTACTCGGATAAATAAAGTAATAATGCTTAGCTTCTAATAATGTTCATATACATATATTTTCCCATAGAGTTTGTACAAAGGCATTACTCAGCTTTCCCAGTAAAGTTATTTTATACTCTTTAAGTTACAAGGCTGCTCTGCGAATCTGTCCATCCAGGTAATGAAAGTACTAAAATCTTGGATATAGCCAAAGGTTCCAGATGATTAATATAGAGGAGAGAGAAACTATAAACAAAGAGAAAGAAATAGTGGTCAGTGGATAAGAAATGATCAAAACCACTCCAACGTTAAAAGCTTTCTCGTTAGATTCCTTGTCAAGTTCCACGTATGAATCTCAAGCCCACATCTACAAGTACCAATTTTTGAATAGAAAAAATCACAGGTGTTCTGACTTACTTGGAGATGTATCAGGAGCAATCAAAGCAATACCCTCACTTGAAGCAGCTCTTTGCGCTCCTGATTTTGTTATAAAATTTTCATCTGTACAGGTGAGGCCTGAGAGCCAGTAAATTACCTGCCCATCAATGAATTAAAACCTTCAACATGAGATTATAATACATTCTAATGTACTAATTATTACATACGATGGCAGAAGTCTGGCAGAATAAAACTAAAAACACCAAAGGTGCCCAAATTACTATTTAGCCAATTCAAGCTACATCGTCTCTAATAAAGTTTATATTATACTCACATGAGAATGATATAAAACTGAAACTAAAGTAGACACAAATCTCTTTAATCAATTTGCTCAGTCTTTTAGCATTGGACGCAAGAACTATCAATTAAGGGTCATAATTGGGGAAACTTCTTTTTCTCTCTCCATCATTGCCACACTTAGAACACATTCCAGATTTCCCACCACAATTTATAAATGTTTTCTCTGACAATTGTTACTTGGTGAGATGACTGTCTTCGCAACTATGATGAGAAAAGTAAGAAATCAGCTATGCCCAATCATGATTTGAGCAGGTACCTAGGAATCTGGGCAAGTTTGTCATCAAGTATAAATATTCGATTTAGTCGCAAAGACCAAAAATTTTAAAGTAGAAACTCAACAAAGCTTTTTGATGAAATAGAAACATAAATAAGAGGAAGAAGTGTACTAATTTCCTCGATTACCAAACAGAAAAAGGTTCAATTTCATCAATCAGCATGAGTACATGCCACACAACAAATGCATTAAAAAAAATTGTCTTTTTTAAATATAACACTAAAGAGAAAAACAGCATAAGAACAAAACTCAGCCTAGATCCTAATTTAAAAAAACACACACACACACACATTTTCGCAACACAAGTGACAATCAAACTCAATAAGTAAAATCAAATACAAATTTCTTTTTGGGCTGAATTTGAAAGGAAATTTGAGATGGGTTTGCGGCAAACTGAAATAAAAGGTGGGACTTTGAGAGAGTGTACTTACAGGGAATTTACGGGAAGGAGAAGGAGAAGGTGGGAAGTAGATGTGGAAGGTCATGGAGCATCCCAAGGTGGGGCTAAAATGCTTGTACCTCTTGTTGTACCCACCGAACATCTTTGAGCTGCTGATTTCACTTGGTTTGCTCTCCATCTTTGCAATTCCGCAGCACTTGGTTTGCTCTCCTCCTTTACCTTCTCAGTGCAAGGGTTAGGCAGGTTTTGTTCGTTTGGATTTTTAAGGCTTAAAGCTGTACCACTCAGCAACCGCCACATGGCAGTGCATGGGTCCTACTCTTCTACGTGGCATTCTTAGTAAGAAATGAATTTTACGATGGTTTAGAACTACCCCCAACGTACAAAAAAATTATACCTTTCAGAAAGTTATTTGGCAATTTGGCTTCAATTAATGTAGAACATATCTAAATAAAACTGCTTATAAAAGAACTGATACAGCATGTATCACAATTGTGCTATATGCATCACTTTCATGGTACAGTGATCGGTGGTGGACTGCCGTGAAGTCTGGCCCGCGCAACATGACTTTTATTCCCAGCTAATACACAATCTGATGGTGACCCTTTAACCAGCCCTTTCTTTATGTTGACAAAGCTTCGTTAATATAATGTTTTTCACGTTAATGGAATTTAAATTACACAACTAGAAAGAAGATGGCATTTATTGAAGACGTGGCACTGGTGATCAGTCTATTTCCAAACCCATCATCTAGTGCTTTCATGCAAATACACGTTTGATCACACTTCATATCCCACATTGGTCAAAGTTACTGACACAAATATGGTAAACGTACATGCAAACACCAATAGTTTTGCTTCTTTTTAAGAAACGTTATGCAAGAAGGTTCATAGATCTCTGTTTTTTCCATTCAATTCCAGGCATCGATTAATTAGTCATTGAATGCACTCATTAATTTCCCATGGACACCATCTTTATCATATCAGGACAGGTGCATATGATCGTTTTCTTTTCTATCAATGCACATCCATCATCCATGCATACGTGTATGTACAAACGCATGCATACTTTTTCGTGAAATACGAACGCGCATACTTGTTTATATCAATGTGGGTACTTGTAGCGAGTAAAATGTATTATATTTGTTTACGGCAGGACCAAATTACTGTAATATAAAAGAGGAATTAATTTATTTCATCTATCAAATTAATAATTAGTAGGAGATATTTTTTCAGTTTATATAATATTGAAAATATATAGTTTTTTTTTTTTCTTCTAATCAGTTAGAAAAACGGTCAGGTATGAATGGAAGTGAAAGCCAGAAGTACGAATAGAAAGAAGAAAAATATGGCGGGGAAGATAATGCATTGCATGAGACAAAAAGCCGGCCAAAGTCATCCAATATTAATGACCGTTGGGGAAGTTGGCAACACCCAAATACTATTAATGCTTCCCAACTCAAAACACAACCGTACCAATCAATGCGTTTTTCTATCTTCTGTCTCTCACTTCCTTGCTCGGACTCATCAACGAGGTGTGGCCTACGTGAAGATGCAGCCATTTTAGCTTCACTTTTTTTCTCAACGACGCCATTGCCAAGTTTGAACTTTTGGATGCCTCTCATTTTTCTCTTACTCATCTGGTTTCAACATTTTAAGCCTGTCCTCTCTCAGCGTCTCTGTGCTTCTAATTTGAATCTTATTCTAGTTTTGGGTGGGCCTTGAGTCGTCAAAACCAAAGCTTTGTAGTTTCCGACACGAAAAGAGGTTAGTTTTTATTGACTCGAAAACTTTTTACTTAAATTACATTTTTTGCTTCTTTAATCTTCCGAGATTTGTAGTTGGGTTATGGTAGATGAGCAAATTCGGACGGAGAAAACAAAGATGTATTTTTTAAATATTTTGTTTTTATCCTTGTCATGTGGTGTTTAGGAACTTTTTTCAAAAAGGGGGCTCGCATGGTTGACACCCTTTTTCTTCGAGTTGCTCTGATTTTTGCTGAGCTTGAGAGGTAGACAAAAATCTTTGATTGTGGGTCTGGAGAATCTGAGTGGAAAAAGAAAAGTTAGCTCTGGATTTGGTAGAAAAATCTACCAACAAAATTTGATTATTGCAGTACAACGCGCTATGCTGGAAGCTTGAATTTTTCATGTTCGACCGTCTGGCTTTTTGTTGGAGAAAAAAATCATATAAATATTATAGTTGGGTTGTTCTTAAAATCAGGTTTTTGTTGAAAAAAAGTTTCAACATCAATTGGCATCTTTGGAACCATACAAAAACCTGAAGTAGACTAGCTGCTACAGTCGAGGTTAAATTTTCAGGTTTTCTCTGTCATTGATCTTGATTTTATTTGATAAAAATGGTGGGAAGCATTGAAACAGTGTACCGCAATATATACTCAAATGGGAGTGCTAAGAATTGTCTTGGTTTGGAAGAGAAGCTTGATGAGCTCCGATGCCTTCTTGGCAAGGCTAACGGTGACCCATTACGGATTGTTGGTGTTGGAGCTGGTGCTTGGGGCAGTGTTTTTGCAGCTTTGCTTCAAGATAGCTATGGGCATTTCCGAGATAAGATTCAAATCAGGATTTGGAGAAGGCCAGGAAAAGCCGTTGATAGAACCACAGCAGAACATCTTTTTGAAGTGATTAATTCTAGGGAAGATGTCTTGAGGAGGTTGATCAGGCGCTGTGCCTACTTAAAATATGTTGAGGCAAGGCTTGGGGATCGAACACTTTATGCAGATGAGATTTTGAAAGATGGGTTTTGCTTGAACATGATCGATACCCCACTTTGTCCTTTGAAGGTTGTGACTAATTTGCAGGAGGCAGTTTGGGATGCTGATATTGTTGTAAATGGCTTGCCTTCCACTGAAACAAGAGAGTTATTTGAAGAGATCAACAAGTATTGGAAGGAGAGGATTACAGCGCCTATAATCATCTCTTTGGCAAAAGGTATTGAGGCTGCACTGGAACCTGTTCCGCATATAATAACTCCCACGCAAATGATTAACCGGGCAAGTAAGTTATTTTCTTTCAGTTTACAAACTATATTGTCTATATATGTGTATATATATATATATATACTTTTCGGCTTCAAGTTGCTTTTTATAGGTCAAGATGAGGTAAATTTGATGTTTCAAAGACTGATGAAAGAGGGAAAGATGCTTATTTGTATACAATTTTGTGTTATGCCATCTTTATTCCATCTGTGGATATAAGGATCTGCTTCAATTGGATACCAAAAATTCTCTTTAACTATGGACTCCAGAGAATATGGAATTGGCTGTTGATGCATTACTTAAATATGCTCTTTTTATTTGTTCTACATTTCCACTCCAAAAAACCATTTTGATCCCCTTGTTTTCTAAGCTTTATCGCTTGTGCCTGGCAGCTGGGGTACCCATCGAAAACATACTTTATCTTGGCGGACCAAATATTGCATCTGAAATCTACAACAAGGAATATGCTAATGCTCGGATTTGTGGAGCGGAGAAGTGGAGGAAACCTCTGGCAAAATTTCTAAGGCAATCACATTTTATTGTCTGGGATAATAGTGACCTTGTTACACACGAAGTCATGGGTGGCTTGAAGAATGTCTATGCCATTGGAGCAGGTAAGTTTAAGGACCTCTTTGGATGTGGCAATTTATACTATAAACTGTGAC
Source organism: Rhamnella rubrinervis (assembly GCA_007844105.2). Taxonomy (NCBI): domain Eukaryota; kingdom Viridiplantae; phylum Streptophyta; class Magnoliopsida; order Rosales; family Rhamnaceae; genus Rhamnella; species Rhamnella rubrinervis. The sequence goes on along the minus strand of CM017583.2, from coordinate 16,954,074 downwards.
ATTTTAACCTGCTAACCGCAGGATATAATGATTTCTTTAAATAGCAATGTGTAACTTTATTTAAATTTCTTTTCTGGTTTCTTTGTTTTGAAATGGCTTAATACATATCCAATTCTCATACATGATAGACGAATCAGGCAATATTCTGCTACCAGTTTCAGTTACTATTGTCATATTTGTGTGTGACTTGCCTTTCTGCTCTTTAGTTGCTTGGATTTGGAGACAAGTTTAGATTCAAATCACAAGCAGACAGATTTCCTGAATCACTTTATCTATTAGATTCAGAGGCTAAGAGCCTAAAATCGTACATAGATTGAATGTGCCTGTTCATACACTGTCAAGTCCCCTTCTATCTGGAACTTGAAATGAAGTAGGGTACTCTACAAGATAAGCTGTATATGCGTTGAATAACTGTGTCTATTCTTCAGAAACTGGAATAAAGTAGGCTCCAAAGTTGTAAAAGGTCTTTTCAGTTGGAGCTTATATTTACTTCGAATTTGTTCCCTCTGCAGGAATGGTGGCAGCGCTAACCAAGGAGAGTGCTACAAGCAAATCAGTGTATTTTGCACACTGTACTTCAGAGATGATATTTATAACTCATTTGTTGGCTGAAGAACCAGAAAAACTAGCAGGGCCATTGCTGGCTGACACATACGTGACATTATTGAAAGGTCGTAATTCATGGTATGGCCAAATGATTGCCAAAGGCCAGCTAAGCCGGGATATGGGTGATAGCATCAGCGGCAAAGGAATGATTCAGGTATCCAAAACCTGTGATTCTGTGAATGATGCAAAGCATAATCCTAGTTAGAAACAAGTTTCTTGTTGTAAGGCAACCCTTGGTTTCATAAGTTATATATATACAATGTTCATTTTTGCTTTCCTATGAATGGTATATAATTAGGCTTTTTTTTACAGGGTGTGTCAGCAGTGGGAGCATTTTATCAACTTCTGAGTCAGTCAAGCCTAAATGTGTTGCACCCTGAAGAGAACAAGCCAGTTGCTCCGGTTGAGCTTTGCCCCATCTTGAAGACCCTTTATAAGATTCTGATTACCGGGTATGTTTTAAATTTCTCTACTTGATATGTATGTGTGTTGTTATTATGGTTCCAAATTTTTTATGTGTAAATTGCATTTGCATGTGTTGGATCTACAGGGAACAGTCATCACAAGCCATCCTTGAAGCTTTGAGGGATGAAACCTTGAATGATCCCAGGGAACGCATTGAGATTGCACAAAGCCATGCCTTCTACAGGCCTTCACTTCTGGGACAACCTTAGACTATACTAGTTTTATACGACTTTTGTTGTTGCTTTTTATACTTCATACTTATTTCTTTGTGATTTATTCAAATACGATAAAGGGTGTTGATGAACTTAAAAGTTAAATCTGTAATTGTCTCATTTAATTAATTAAGAGCAGTTTAAGTTGTCATTTTGTAACAACTATATATTATCTTCATTCCTTTTTAATTTTTATATATCCACTTTTTAAAGTTGTTATATTAGTTTAAAAAATATGTTGGGTAAGAATAAGCTGTTAAATACTAATTAAATTTGTAATTATATATATATTTTTTCATGACCCCAAAAACTTCCCTATTGTGGGCTTACGTTATGATGCTTCCCGCATCTGGTGCGTGGTTAATTATGATTTTATTTTATTTTTCTAAAAATATGATAATTTAAGTACATATAGAAATAAATATGAAAAGTTTAATAGCATAAAAAATACATTATATAATTATAAATAAACAACTTTCCCAGCATAAATATTAACAATTGAGAGAGAGAGAGAGAGAGAGAGAGAAATAAATCATTTGATAAGGGCAATTTCGTAAAAATGCAAGACATACCCTTCATGCTAGTTCCTTCTGGCTGTTGTCGTAGGCTTTTAGCATGTTGCCGTCCAAGTCCAACAGTTGAAAAGTTGTTGTGGCGAAGTAGATGGCGGAGTCTGAGAGAGCAAATGATCTCCGACAGACCTTCAACTTGAAGCCCTTCTTCCAGAGAGCCTCTGAAGCCGAGGTCTGTTTTCTTTATTATTATTATTATTCCTTTTTAAAATGGTAAAGTCGTAATTAATATTGTCGTATATGTATCGGTTTCCACCTGCAGAATCATACATCTCCGGTCGTCCTAAAACTTCCACAGTCCACTTCATAATTTGTTAGAGATGGCATAGAAAATTTTTGGGCAGATAAAATATACGCTTTTTTTTATGTATGATGCTGAGTGAGTGGCTGTCTTGGTACTAATAATGGAATTTGTATGTCGCAAAACTGAGTCCCTGTAAATCACTCACGTTGGTTATGCGTTACAAGTTTGAGTATTGCATCCTATTAATTAATGTTTGTGTTACAAAGTTTCAATTTTAAATTTTAAAATTTTCTCACTCCAGATTATAGAAGTTAGATTGGTGTACTGCTCTGTTGAGAAAAATCCCAATTATCAGTAAAAATATGAAGCTCATTTGCACATCCTGTTGTCCACATCATGAATGCTGTAGTACCATTGTGTTTTCTTTGTAAACAAAATTGTTGCTTTACCCAGATAGTACTATTAGTTACCACTGGTTGAGAAGTTGTTGAAGGTGAATAATTAGGAGGAAATAACCTTTAGAGAATCAAAAATAGGGCCAGTTCCTTACTAGGGCCTTATAAAAGCAGAAATGCGACCTACTGATTTGAATATCTACCCCTTGAAGGTTTCCATTCAATTTTCACCCGTCAGCCAAGACTGTTGGCCGTGTTTTTAACTGTTTACCCATCACATTCATTGCTTTTTCCAACCAGCTGATCTGCAATTGTGGAGCTGCATTAAAGTAGCTATGCTTAAATTATACTCTTGATTTGGTAATTATATGCTTATGTCTTATAGGATGTGAAAATATATAAATTTAACATAATAAACTACCTTCACATATTTAAACCTGTATGCAACATAAATGATTCCGTTCTGAACAACTATAGAAAACATGAATTATCTTTGCGGACATGGATGTCTTATTAGCTGGATACGGTGGATTTCAAGGCTGTTTCTTGCTAGACACAGAGTTCTTTCCATGTAAAGTTAACAATTTTCTTTTCACTCTAAGATTGCTTTGGAATTACCAATATTCGGTGCTTTTTTCTTAATTAAGTGCCTGTAGAATGTGCAGTTTTATGATAGAAAAAAGTTTTTGACTAATTTATACTGTGAATTTTCTAACTTGTAATTATTGTTTAAGAGGAAAACTTTCAGCTTTGCACTTGGATATTGCTAACTGTGATGTGGTTATCTTACAGGACCGCTTGTCAAGACTTGAAGCTGCACTTGCAAGTAAGAAAGGTAGGTCCTAAGACTTCCACTTCCTTTACAGTTTTGTAATGGCCGAGAAGGTCTTCTTTTAACTCCTCTAATATGAAAACTCTCTCAGATACTGGAAATGAGGAAAATTTGAAAATGATAAGTGAACTTCAGTCTAAGCTAGAAGATGCAAATGCTCAGCTAATTTCAGAACGAGAAAAGGTAGTGTGTACTTGTTTCTTACTTTTGTTTCACATTGAAAGCACGAGAATTAACCCATGATTTGCAGTCTCAGAAGCTCGCTGAAGAAAATGCTAAACTTCAATACCGTATACACCACCTTGTCCGGGCATTAAAGGAGACTCATCACGAGCAGTAAGTTGTAGCGATTATTATGAAGAACTTTAAATTGCTGCTTTTACATGCTATATCAAACAATTTGTGGAATCTTATATGTACACAATAGTGGCAGAAAGTACATATTATATATATAAATCAATATAATGGATTTTGCCTCTCACATATCCCTGGCGTTCATCTATTTTATGAGATGGTCAGGAGAAATAAAGTAGGCTCTTGGAATGTAAAACTTAAATGTAGATAATATAAATGTTCTTGAAATGGTATTTGTACATAAAATTTTATGTTCTCTAGAATAAATTGCCATGTTGGCAGGGGCTATAATTCAAATTTTTCATTGTGCCGGAGAATTTTGTGTTACATGAAGCTTGAACAGGAATTTATATGGGCGTTGATTAGATTTATTGTTCAAATTCTTTGAAATTGCAGAAGTGGCTTTTAAGATTTTCTTAATTTGTGTTTAGATGTTTATTAGCGTCCCCTTTTGGGGCAATGGGGTTTACATGCTGTTAAATTGGCCTTGATTGTTTTGCTTCCTCAGGTGATGCCGCCATGAGTAAAGCAAACAAATGTTACTAGAGACACACACTGCTCCTGGTTTTATTTAATGGTTAGATTTTGGATCAGACAATTCCTCATGGTACCCAACTTCAAAGGATCTGTGATGATGTCTATGTTGCAATTTTTTCGTTATTGTTATTTTCTTGTTGTGGAAAACTTTATATGAAATTTTACAAGAAAAAGGTGTCCTATTTGCCCTGAAATTTTACAAGAACGACAACTTGTAGATACATTACAAGTTGTCGTTCAACTTTCTGTGTTTTACATCAAATTTTCCTTTGAGAAATTACTAGGTTTAAGTTAACGACGAAAATGCAATAAATGATTAAACATAATGTGATTAAAGCTATAATCTAAACCCACCAAAACCACATAATATTTCGTCATAAACATTATATTCGTTCTTTTCGACCAGCCTCTCGATTCTTATTTCTTTTCTTTTTTTCTTTCTCTTTTTTTTTTTAAATTGAGTCTTGGGGATCATCACTCTTTGGTAATGAAAACAGACTTTTGACATTAAAAAAAGTAGTGTTCTAAGATTATTTATTCGTCTATAATTTTTTTTTCCTGAAAAGAATAGTTTTTATTCATTAGAAGAAGTTTTAAAATTTAAAAAAAAAAAACAAACTAATTGGAGAAAATGAAGCTGCAAGTGACCGCTGTACCAACGACACTGGTGATGATCTCACCAGTAGTTATAATGCTCAAAAAAAAAAAATGTAAAAGTCTATGGTAATATTCATCACCACAAGAAAAATTGTTTATGTAACACAAGAATAGATGGGGTTGATTCGAATCAAGTGCATTATTTGGCAACAATAATAGAAACTAATTAAACAATCAATCAATTTATCATTGACAATTAGCAAATGAGAGAGGTAAATAGCTTTGGGAGGGAACAAAATCCCATTAACCACGGAGGATATTAGTGAGAAATTATTGAAAACGGGACAAGAACATATAAAAGATGTACGCGAGCCTTATATCGTTTGGATTAACATATGGAATTTTTATTTTTTACTTATTTATTTTTATTGTTTTTACATTCCTTATATGTTTCGCTGTTAGATTATGTTTATGGAAGGTTGCTAGAAGTCAACACCGCCATTTTCAAACCTTGTATTTTTTTTTTTTGTACGAGTCATTTTAAAACTTGTTAATTAATTTGTCATTTGGGTTTTAGGGTTCAGCCCCTCTTACATATTGTGTCTTTCTGCTAATCCTTCTTCAAAAAAGCAGTTGTATGTTTCTGTTTTGTGAAAGATAAAGGAAAATGCAACCTTTGTTAGGTGACGAAGAGGTGTGCAACTTTATTTTTGCTCAATTTTGTGTGAGTTTTTATTTTTTTTCCGATGGATGTTTTGTTTTTCGATATGATCATTTTGGATTAGTGGAGATCATTATGCCTTGATAAGTGACAATTTAGCTAATTATTGATTGAGTTATATATATATATATATATATATATATATATATATGGTGGCCGCACGAATTGCTTTGTAACGTTCCGAGGAAATTGAAAGCAAAAGCAGCTTTATAAATATTGATTATGGTTTGATTAATTACTAGCTAGGATCATATATATGTTAATTTAATACCAGAAAAATAACAACTTTTTTGTTTTGCTGTTTGTTTCTGCTGAAAAAACGCACATGCATGCATGCACAATAGGTTTTTGAGTTTGATAAGATTGCTAAAACGATCGAATCTGAATAGAAAAAGTTGTGGCAATTAGACATAATAGTTTTGATTTGGATATAATTTATGGGTTTTGGAGATGAATGTATGATCAATAATATTATCAGGCCAAAAAAAAATATCAAACTCAATTTGATCATCATGCAAACAGCTCGTTTCAAAAGCTATGTGATTTTATGTGTTTGATTGTTGAATGAGAAAACTATACATGCTCAATTAATCCGTAATTTTTGCTTAAAAAAATAAAAAGACCTAAGGTACTTGCATACACAGTGTAATTTATTATATTGGTTTATGGACATGATCTTAATATACATACTTGCTCTTCTCTAATATGTATTCTGCTGAGATTAATGTTTATATACAGAAAATTAGTGAGCTGAAAAACAAGCTTGTGCGCGTCAAAATGGAAGTAGAAACAGCAAAAATGTTGGCAGCAAAGAGGCTAAGTGAACATGAGCAGTCTAAGTTCCAATTACTTCAACTCTTGAAGAAAGCTCGGGAAGAAAGAGATGAAGCAGTAGAGCAGTTGCAGAAATTATTATCATTGCCCAATTACAGAGTTTTGCCATCCACGACACAACCTGCTGAAACACTCGAGGAATCAAACACGCCCTCTCAATTCCATGGTGATCAGTACTACAGCAGCAGCTTCATGAGTACTAGAACTACTCATAAACAGCGAAATATTCCTCAAGAACATTTGAAAATGGATAAGACCCCATCATTAGGAGGTTATGCTGCCATGGATGTTGCTTTTAAGTCTGCAATGGATAGGCTACTTCTTCTTAAAACCAAACCATTACCAGAGAAAGGAAAGCTCCAGCAAGCAGTTCAAGCAGCTGGGCCATTGCTTAAGACACTTCTTGATCATCATCACGTACGCACTGCTCCTCTACCGCCGCCGCCGCCGCGGTGGCGAAATCCTCCACCTGTTTCTAGTTGCTTGGAAAACCACAGAGCTGCATTGCCTGTGCTCAAGTCACTGAAGTCAGTGCAGAGTTCAATGCCACATGCTGATCATCATGGAGTTCCCGTTGCTGCGCCATATTCTTCTTCAACTATGTATCATGACTTTGCTCGTGGCTCTGGCTCTTCTTATTATTGTTTGGATGGTGGGAAACCAATAGATGGTAGTATGAGCAACCCAGCAGAGTTGATGAACTACCAATTCTCAACTTGGAATTGTGAATCGTAGAAGGTTACAGTACTGAGAGGTAGAAGTAGTACTACTAATGCTAGCTTTTTTACTTGTGATCTAATTTGCTAGAGCTATATGAAAAAAACTAATCGTTTTTGCTATTTCTAGAAATATAACATTAATGGGTTAATTTTCTTTTAGTTTATTAACATTAATTGGTTAGGCATCTCTATAATATATGTTGAATATTATGTTCCCGTTGAATTACTAAAAGTACTTATATTATGTTTCTTTTTAATAAGGAATTTGCATTTTGTTCTTGTTACTTCTTAGCTTTTTGGCAGTCAGTTTTTCATTCATGACCAACTATACTAGGACTACACGTTTCAACAAAACCAATGAAATGGTCAACCCAATAAACTATTAAACGCAAACACGCCGCAATGAGCATGCACATTTTGATTGCTGATCCTGTTCGTTGGGTTGGTCAGTGCATTGGTTTAATCTTTAACGTTAATTAATTAAGTACATTCCGTTAGAAAATGAGCAATTCTTTTGCAAATAAATGTTTCATGTGTGACAAGTACATAGAAAAATCAAATAATGTTCAAAAGTTGTTAGATGAGTCCTATAGTTGTGGTACTATGATCACTATTTTGTACGTACACAAAGTTTCAAAATTTTCATGCGTAAGTTGAGTTTATGAAATTATTAAGAACGCCAAATATTGGAATTAAATGAGATGTTTTTTTTATAATCTTTTAAAATGCAACGATTGATCTATAAAACTTATAAAAATTGATTTTCTTTAAAAAAAATTCTGACGAATATATATATATATATATATATATATATTCTTTTACTCGTTATAAATTTCGGTTTTTAAGTTACACGTGTCAATGCCTGACAGCAGCAGATTTCAGCATTTCACTCACAGATTGGTCCGTTTATCAGGGCCAGGTGTCGGCGACCGTATCGCTGTCGTCTCTTAATACGTGGCAATGATTGACGCCAGTTTCATAGATCATGTCTCTTGGGAGAATTTTTTTTTATTGGTATTGTTTTTTATTTTTATAGACCCACAATTTCAGAGCTTGTTTGCTTATTATTTTCTTCAGATAAATTACATTTTTTATTTTCAGTAATGCCAAAAAACAGTGCAATGAATTAGCATAAGCACCTTAAAAAAATACAGAAGAAAAAAATTTTTTTTTTGCTAGTTAATAAAATAATGTATTGAAATAATAAACACAAAATACAGAAATTTGTATCAAAAGTTTTGCATATATAACTTATTTAAAAAATTAAAATGAGAACTCAATGTTGTTTGTGTCATGTGGATCATTTTGATCTTCCTTGTATACATGGCGCATAATGTTATATATAATGCATAAAATATTTATAGCAGTGTCGTGTATGTAAGGATTTTTCTTTTATATAATTTGATTATATTCATGTAGTTCAGAACCCTTTAAGGTTGCATGTGCAATGTAATAATTATAAACTGCGTTTCTTTGGGGCTAATTAAAGTAGAAACTGCCGTTAGATGAGTACTATACATTACAACAAAATTAAGTATACTTACTATTGTATATGCAATAATGCATGACTTTTTTTTTTTTGATGAACAATAATGCATGACTTGAAAAGACAAAAGTGAACAGCAAATAGAGTAAAAGTGGCTCCTTTTCTAACGTTACAACATAATGCTTGTATTTTTATTTTTATTTTCTCTTGGTGAATAACATGATGCATGTATTAATACATGCATATATATATATATATATATATTTATACATAGATAGATATAGATATCGATATAGATATATACGTAGAGAAAAAGTCTATTTGAAGAGGGAGTTTCTATAAGGGATTGGGGGACTCGCACAAAGTAGATGTTTCCTCTCTTCCTTCCACCTGCACACATTCCAACTCACTTTCTATACAGTACACACAACATAACTCGTACCACCTCTTTACCAAAAATAAAAAAATAAAAAGAAGAAATAAATAGCATAAAAATTGGAAAAGGAAAAAAAATGGGCAACAAAAATTACCCATTTCCATTGAAGCTCAAATGAGAGCTTCCTTAAACAAATCCAAGCACCCTTTGCATCAAAACCTTGAAAAATGTCCTCAAAGAAGCAAGCCCTTTTCATTTCTTTCCTCATCATACTCTGGTATTCATCTAACATTGGTGTCCTCCTCCTCAACAAGTTTTTGCTCTCCAATTATGGGTTCAGATTCCCAATCTTCCTCACAATGTGCCACATGTCTGCCTGTTCCATCCTCAGCTACATTTCCATTGTCTTTCTCAAGATTGTGCCCCTCCAAATGATCAAATCTAGGTCACAACTTGTCAAGATTGCAACTTTGAGCGTTGTGTTTTGTGCGTCTGTCGTGGGTGGCAACATTTCCCTCAGGTACCTTGCGGTGTCGTTCAATCAGGCTGTGGGTGCCACGACACCATTTTTCACGGCGCTGTTCGCTTATTTGGCGACCTTTAAGAGGGAGGCTTGGATTACGTATGCTGCACTCGTGCCAGTTGTTACCGGGGTGGTGATTGCTAGTGGGGTATGCATATTTTGTTCATTTTGGATCAGTTATTACTAATTTTATTTTTCTGCGATTGTTTTTCATCTGGGGTAGCCAGGTTTTAATCGTTTTGAGTGTAAATTTAGAAACTTTCTTGGTGTGTCTTGTTGTGTTACTGTATTTTTTGGAATATGACGTATTCGATTTCTATACTCGAACAGATACAATTTTTATGTTTGAAATTTATGGTTGAGTTCTGCATTATGTCAATCCAGATCTGGAATTCTATTGCATGGTTTACTGCGTCATGGTTTATGCCGCTTTTGGCAGATCTCTAGTTCTTTCAAACAATGAGTCCAATTTTAGCAATTAATGGAGGTGAAACTTTTCAAGGAGAGCTGCTCTTTATGAATAGGATTCTTGTTTGAAAGCCTATATCCACACTATGAAAATATTCTAATAAGATTATAGAGATTCAAGATAATTGTACTGCTGAAAGTAATCTGAAAACTTTTTCCCCTGGAATTGTACCTGATCTGTACCTCCAAGTGAAGATTCCTGTCTTTTGTTCAAAGAGTAGTTTTGAAAATAATCCGACTTTCACTAATACGACTGAACTGATTTCAGTAAAACCTGAATAAAAATAAGAATCTTGAGAAAAATGGGTACTTTTCGCTGTTGCCATGCATTAGTGGTATTTGTATTAGATTAAATTCTAAAATTGAACTTGTTTTGTCTCTTGTTTTATGTTGATAGGGTGAACCGGGTTTTCACTTGTTTGGATTCATCATGTGCATTAGTGCAACTGCTGCAAGGGCGTTTAAGTCTGTCCTTCAGGGTATTCTACTTTCTAATGAAGGGTAAATCTTCAGAAACTTTCACTTTACAATCTCATTTAGCAATATCCCTAGGCAGCAGCCTCCCTCTTTTCATTATTACTTTATACGATAGTTAATTAGCTGCTGCGAGTTCATTTCTTTCTCTGTTATAATGAAAGCACTAACTGAATCTTTAAATTACTCTGGGTATGCCATGGTTTTTAGTTTAATGTGGAATATCTCGAAGAATGTTCTGGTATTTTCTTACTTCTTTTGGTTTAACCTCTTATGCTTGCAGAGAGAAGTTAAATTCGATGAATTTGATGCTATATATGTCACCTATTGCTGTTCTAGTTTTACTGCCTGCAGCACTCATAATGGAGCCAAATGTCTTAGATGTCACTTTAGACCTTGGAAAGCAACATAAATTCATGTGGTTACTTCTTTTGGTTAATTCAGTGATGGCCTATTCGGCTAATTTGTCAAATTTCTTGGTGACCAAACATACAAGTGCACTCACACTCCAGGTTGGACATCTTTTTCTTATTTCTCCTCTTACTTTCCTTCATTTTTCTTAAAACAAATTGGGCCGATAGCCTGATATGTGTTGAACTACCAAGTAAATTAACATGGTCAAGAAAAACTACATAGTCAGCCAAAGATGATATGACAGAGTTGTGTTCTTGTCCCCATTCTAAGACGGTATTTTTGTGGTATGTACATGTCAAGAAACTCCATCATGGAGCTATGTTCCTCAAGCCCCACAGTGGTTTAACTCCTCCTGTCAGTACTCCCTTTATGCAGTTTAAGAATCTCTTTCTCGCTATGTTGCATGGATCTTTTAGAATTGGTGAGACTGAGTGAGTTTTATTTTCCTAGCATCGAGGAACTAGTCTCTTGGTTAAAGGTTTCATATAAAGTATAAACAACTGACCTTGTATAAAACGAATTTGAGCCTTGACGGCTATGCGATAACTTTCAATCCTCTAGAACCAAGTTCGTTCTTGTTTCATTATGTTTTTCTCAGTTGTTCTTTCAGTTTCTGAGCTTTCAACCCAACTTCTAACCTGAAACCATGTTATGATCAGGTATTAGGCAATGCTAAAGGTGCTGTGGCTGTTGTTATCTCTATACTTATATTCAGAAACCCTGTTACTGCCATCGGCATTGGTGGCTACACAATAACGGTTATCGGAGTTATTGCATATGGAGAAGCAAAGCGAAGGTTTAGATAAGTCATCCCTGCACTGACCGAAATTTAACCATTGTCTTCAAGTATTTTGTTTGAAGATGGTAGTGAAGAGCTGTCTGCATTTAGATTCTTGGCAAAAAAAAAATTGTTTTATTGAGAGAGAGATAGAGTAATTTCATTCTGGTGTTGTAATTTACCATGTCAGAGTCAAAGGTCCACGTCTTTCATAATAATTCATCGTTATTTTTCAATTCCTATCTTACACAGAGCAGTATTGTAATATTACGGTTATTCATTTTTATATTACAATATTCTTATTTTCTCAATCGCCGTTAATATATCGTGGTTATGAATATTTGATGTTTTGTTATGACTTTTCCGTCTCTTTGTGAAAACTTTTACTTGCAAAAAGCAAAAAATAATCATATGAAAACTTTTACTTGCAAAAAGCAAAAAGATAGATTTTGTATACAAGCAGTTCATCAGCTAGAAAATTAAAAGACAAATGAGAACTTTTGGGGGAAGGTATCAACAACTCGGTTAGAACCTACTTCACAGCACAAAATGGGCAATTCTAGAATGTTAAAAAGACTGTCCGACGGTAATCTAATTACCGGTTCCAAAATCTTCCGCTCCAACAGCACAAAGGTTCGGGACAAGAGTTAGTGCACTACCAAGAATCATCTACCTTTTTAGAGAAAGCAATGAGCCATTTTCAAGACCTTACTGTTTTAAGCCAGTTCTGGACCACTCGGAAGAGCTTCATAGCCATCATGGTGTTTTGTTGCAAATTCAACAGGAATGCACTTCAGGGCAACTGCAACTGGCAGACTAACCGATCCAATTATAACACTGAGCAGCCATAGTTGCCAGTTCAGTGGCACAGTGCTTGCGAATGTGCCCAAAAACTCAACTATAATCACTTGGAAGACTACGGTGCAAACCATGACACCAAGGAATATCCAGCTGTTAAACATGCCACGGAATATATTTATCTTCTCTATATCACGGCTATTTATCTCATTAAACACCTGCAACAACAAATATAAAGAAGAAGCATTATGCATTATGATCGCAACCAAATATACGAATTAGTTTGTAAGATCTCTTTCAGCATTGGTAATAATGGAAAAGAACTAGAAAAAACAAGATACCTGGCAAAACACAAATGAGTTGAATATCACAGTGTTTAGAACAGTAGTAGCATCTGAACCAGTAAGTCTTAGTAGCCGCTTCCCATCGAAGTTGAGAACTGCAAGGACAATCAGTTGATAAATACTCTGACCAATGATATTCCTCCACATGACCTTTGTAATGAAACTAGCACCCCTTGCTACTGGCGGCCTGTTCATAAGTCCATCGTGTGGAGGCTCTGTAGCTAGGGCCAATGCACCAAGTGTGTCCATAATCATGTTGACCCAAAGCAGTTGCACAGCAGTAAGGGGTGCGGATCCTGGAAAAGATGCAGAAATCATCATCAGTCATGATATATATATATATATATATATATGGATAGATAGATAGATAAAGATAGAGAGAATAAGGAAATTATTCTCAAGTGAGGGATCCGCTTATGTGGCAAGTGCTGAGGGTTGCCACATCCCATCTAGGTTTTAAGATTTGAATTCAAAAATTAATTATCTTTGCATCCAATGGCTTAGCATTTGCCACATAAGCATCCCTCACTTGGATAAAGAGATAGATAGAGTTGCTTGAAAAAATAAAAGCAGTTAGACCAACAAACCTGAAATGCATGCAGAGAAAAAATTGAGCACCAAAGCAACAACATTAACTGTCAACTGGAACTGAACAAACTTTTGAATGTTTATGTACACCGCACGACCCCATTTGGCTACATTCACAATAGTCGTAAAATTGTCATCCAATATGATGACATCAGCATTTTCCTTTGCAACCTGTATAAATTTTAAATGAAAGCTAGGTTAAAAATAGTATGAAATTAGAAACAAATCAAGTCACCAAGCAGCATAATGGATAACACACTTCACAAAGCATATCAGAACATAACAAATGTCTTGCTGATATTGCCGAATGAATTGCACAAGTTGGTTTAAAGTGTTCTCGTAAGAGCTAAAGAGATTTTCATTATCTTGGACAAAAAGTACTGTGTCTGTACTATCAACCGAATCAAATGGCTGAAGCAGCTGCAGGCTAACAAATGGAGATGACAAGCCGCCGAATTGAGTAACGTTTTGTGATACAAAAACCCACCAATAGTTTTTGTTGAATAAAAGCATCAGTCCAAAAGTAAGTCATCACTGAGGGGAAAGTGTTGGGCGAGAAGTTTTGAGTGCTTAATAAATTAAAGAGATAATTGAAATATATTATGAAACAAGATTTGAGTTCAGATAACCTACTTAGAGAAAAGTAGAATTATACCGAAAATCAATAACAATAATTCGTTGTGGTGGTAATAACTTTCAATGAACAAGAAAGTAGAAACAATGAAGTTACTAAATGAGGAAAAATTTGAAAAAGCAGAATAATAAAGTTACTTTGAAAAAAAAAACAGATACACAAACCTCTGTTCCTGCTATGCCCATAGCAAGCCCGATGTCAGCCTCATGCAAAGCAGGGGCGTCATTGGTCCCATCACCAGTCACAGCAACAACTTCACCAAACATATTTCTCAAATTTGTCACTAACATGTGTTTGTCCATTGGCGAGGACCGGGCTATTACCTGTATCCATATAAAGCAGTTAAAAAAGGGGAAGAAAAAAATATTACACACAAGTGAACTTTTATTTTAGAGCAATCATTTAAAAACCTGAATTCTAGGTATGATTTCTTTCATCTGTTCAGGAGACAGATTACGAAAGTCTTCTCCTTCTATAGCCACGCCATCAGGTGTGAGTATGCCACATTCTTTTGCTATGGCCCTTGCAGTGTTTATGTTGTCACCAGTGACCATTCGAACACTTATTCCAGCAACTAAACAAGTTTCAACTGCATCCTTGACCCCAGGGCGCACAGGGTCTTTGATTCCAACAACTGCTATCAATGTATAGCCATTATCAGGAATGCTCTTTTCATTTTCATAATCATTTATATCTTTGTAAACCAAGCAAAGTGTCCTCAAAGCTTCAGAGGCAAAAGAATTGATAACATCCGTGATATTCCGTTCAAGCTCCTTGGATAAAGGAACAGGTTGGCCATTACTACCAACGACCGAGTTACACGTTCTTAATATTATTTCTGATGCACCTTTGCAATAAGCTTGTATGCCACCATCAGGACGAGCCACAAGCACAGACATTTTCTTCTTCACTGAGTTAAAAGGTTCAATCTTAAGTATCTTAGCAGCTGAACGCTGGGCATCAAAGTCGCCACCCAAAAGCAAGCCAAATTCTATTAATGCAGATTCTGTAGGTGTTCCATATATAGAGACTTTTCCATCTTCCTTAACAACTTCAGAACTAGTATTTTGAAATATAGTTTGAAGAAGGATGCTTAAAGCTTCATCAGATATTCCTGATTTCAGTTTATCTTCACTCCCATTGCCTCTTACCTCAAGAGATTTTTCACATATCCAAATTTTATTGACTACCATATGGTTTGTGGTTAATGTTCCTGTCTTATCTGTGCAAATGCAACTGGCAGAACCCATTGTCTCACATGCAGACAGATGCCTCACAAGTGCCCTTTCACTCATTAATTTATTCATAGCAAAAGCAAGGCTTAGAGTCACTGCCAATGGTAACCCTTCAGGAACTGCAACAACAATTATAGTTACTGCAATAGCAAAGTAGTTCAAAAGTATAAGTGCGTCACTTGAAGACCAAACAGAAAACTCATGATGAAGTGCTTTTTCCACCAAAAATCTTACCGTCAATACGATGAATGTTAACACAGCAAAAAACAGACCGATTTTACCAATGACTGTAGCAACCCCATTCAGCTTCACCTGCAGTGGGGTCTCATCTTCTCCTCCTTCACTCAGAGTTTCCATCAACTTTCCCCATTCGGTCCTCATACCAACTGTTGTTACCAACATTTTTCCTGACCCATCCTGCACTTTTGAGCCCGAAAGAAGAAAAGGTTTCTCATCATATACATTAACTGGCTCACTCTCACCTGATAAACTTGATTCATCAATCAGCAAACAGTAACCTGATATGAAAATACCATCAGCCGGAACTTGGTCTCCAATAGACAAATGAACAATATCCCCAACAACCAAGTCGTAGATGGAAACTTTTTGTCTTTTCCCATCCCTAGTTACATGAACAAAAATCTTTTTCTTCTCCTTATCCAAATCCCTGAATTGCAAGGATTGCTTGTAGTCGCTAATAGCAGTAACCATGACAACCAATAATATACTAATTATGATTCCCAAACCATCATACATGCCCTTTGGCCAACCTTCAGTGGCAATTCCTACTCCTATAGAAACCACAGCACAAACCATGAGGATGATCAGAGTCAAATCTTGCAGTGCTTCCCATACAAACATCAGAAAAGTCCTGGATTGTTTCTCTGTATATCGGTTGAAACCAAAAATCCGTTGCCTAGTTGGTATATCTTTATCACTGACTCCTTCATCCAGTGAAACAGATACTTTCCTTGCAATCCCTTCAACTCCACCATGAGTTCTCAAGGCCCTAATGTCATGGCTGCGTAAAACAGATGCAAGTTCGTCTGGATGAATGCTAAAACCTGCTTCTCTAGCCTCTTCAGGAAGAGTGTATTCATTTCGTCCACCAGCTACACAACATAAAGATGAAGACAGAACAGGAATAAAAGTGCAATTAAACAGAGAATAGGAAGAAAGGAGAATCTATCAGTGTTCATAGATATTTAGTAATTATTCGGTTACCATCAATAAACTGCAATGCTGCTTTTTGAACGTAGAGAGCAACTCGTATTTTTTCCTATTGGAGGAAAATGAGGTTAACAAAGTCAAAATACTTGTGAGAATTTTAGCCATCCCGCTTAAGAGTGTACCAGAAGTTAAAACAAGAAGTTAATTTAACATCCAAATACCAAACGCAATGCAACAAAGCTACGCATACAGCATCATTACATTACAAGGTGCTTAATTTTCCAAAGAAACCTATATGGGCGTGCATTGAATGTGTTTTATAAGATCGTGGTCAACAATAAACATTTCAGGGTATTGAGCCAAGTTCCTTTTAAGTAGGAAAAACTGCTATTTAGTCAAGTTACTTTTAACCAGAAAAAATTGCTATTGCCGTTTACAATTGAAATGACAAATGATCAATAACAAGGCATCAGATCAATTTGTAAGTCACTAAAAGCTAATATAAAAGTAATTAGTGAAAATAATTGATAATCTAACCGTTTAATGTGATCCTCCAAATACTGGAAGAATTCTTCGATGAACATAATTAAAGTGAAAATAATTTTAATTTCCAATCTACTTCTTTCTTCATTTTATTTATTTATTATTTTTTTTTTTTTGGAAATAAAAGACCTTAAATTTCAGAATTGTTGCAATATCTTACTTTATATAACACAAATTTCTTAATTTCCCCAACAGATTGAATATACAATAATATATGAAAAATCAATTATAAATTATATAAAATCCAAAATATAGAAAGTTATATATGAAAAACTTTAAAAAATAATAATGGAAATCATTATAATTCCAATAAATGAAAAGACGAAGGTATAGAAACCTTTTAGGTGCTATTATATCTACAAAGCTTATAACTCATTCAGGAAGTTAATCAGTTTTTCCCATTATTTAATCATGTAGTTGATGTTTCACATAATTTGAGTTCAAATGCTTATGGATCACTAGAAATGACATAATTTTAACATATTCTATTATTCTTATTAAAGTAAGCTACCATTATACCTTGACCCGCAGCTGTGTTTACGAATCACGTGCAGTGGCACACGACAGCAAAATTAAAAATAGTAACAGGTCATTGAAAAATCTGGAGAATTTAAATATTTTTAATTAAAAAAATTATATCTATTTAAGTTAAATTTTGAGGGTTTCTTATTATTAAATGGAACTAAACAATGCGTCAACATCACAAATTTTCTGACTTTAGAAACCAAATAAAACAGAATAAAGCATGACAGTGATGAGGTGGGATACGATATGGATGAATAATGTAGATAAAGAAGAAAAAAATGCAAGTGGGCCTAACACTATGTGAGAAGGAGAATAAGAGCCTGTGATATCCTTATTACTTAAACAGTATCAAACAGGACGAATAATACAATATCGTCATCACCAACGAACAAGACCAAGTGTATTAAGAGTTACCAAAAAGAAAAAAGGACCAAGTGTATTAATCAAAATATAGCTTTGATACAATTTTTTTCAATAATTATTATTTTAGAGTCTTCTTTAATATATGCTCTCACACCAACGCAGTTTCAAGGAAGTTTCGTCCGCTCCATTATTCAATAATGGGGGCAAGAGGTTGCTTTTTTAGCTACCATAAATTTAATAATACGTCACCTCTACTTGGAGCTAAATACTATATTAGGACCTCGTAGCTACTACCCACCATCTTAAAGAGTCTTTTAACCGTTGTCGATGTCCTCGATAAGCACTATGTTTCTGCAAGCCGTTGATATTACGACACCTAGCGTCCCCTCCCTGGACTTACAGGGGCTAACCTCATCTTATCAAAGGAGATCGTGCCACGGTATAATCAGGGTAAAAATGATTAAAACTTCAATAAAAATACGATGCCCAATAGAACGACCTCCACGGGAGGCGTACCAATTCAGCTGCTAAGCTTTCGATATGATAGACGTTGGGACGACAGATGGACGCTAAAAAGGACATACTATATGTTTGGGTTCCGAGAAACGCTAAGAAATTGTTTTCATAAATAAAAGAAAAATTATAACAGTGAGTTAGGCTCTTTTTTTATATATATATTTTTAAATAAAAGATCGAAAGAGGACTAGACTAAAAATCGGCAATGGAGGAAAAGAACGCTTTCGGTCGACACAAACAGACAAACAAATAAAAACAGTCTACGGAAAGTTGGGACCTACTATTGACCTTTTAGTCCTTTCAATGGTTGATAAAATACTGGAGACGGCAACTGAAAAGTTAAATTCAATCTAGCTGCTTTTATTTTCCTACCTTTTCTCAGCAACCAAACCGCGTAATTAGAATTTTTTTTTTCTCTGTTTTTACTGGAGATCGAAAAATCCGTATAGAGATTGACAATGCCATTCGCAGATCTAACGGTGGTCCATTCAGAAGAATTCCAAAGGCGCAAAAACAAGAAATGGTGCTACGTGTGTGAAATAATTAATAAGAGATGAACCTGGATTTTGAGCTTCTTCTTCTCAGCCTCAGAACGCTTGGCGAGATCGGCAACGAAGCGAAACCTTCTGCGCGGGTTCTTGACTAGAGAGACGGCAGATCTCCATCTCCTCAGAGCCTCCTCTGAAGGATTCTTGTGGTCCAACTGGAAGTCCTTCAAGTAGTTTTCCATATTGCTTGGTTTGCTGAATTCGTTTTTCCAAACAGATTTAAATCTCGCAGACCTCTGTTAGCCGCAAAGCTACGAGTACTTGGCAGACTCCCGCGAAGACGAAGCCACAAATTGCGCGGCGTTTTGGATTTTGCCCCTGTTATATACACTCTTGCGCCGTTCCACAAAAACAAAAAAAGAGCTATCACACTGAAACCTGAAACACAAGGCCGTGTATTGTGGGGTTCGCACCAGCCTCCTCGCATATCATCTTGTAAGTCAAAATTGTTATTGAATTGACACTCATGCCCTTAAGTTTTCAAGCAGTTATAAATTGTTACTTAATTTATAAATATTATTGTATTTGTTATTTTAAATGTATACATCATTTTCTTATTTATCTCAGTCTTTAATATAAAAAATAACAATTAAACGGCTAAAATTATGCGGTACCTGTAAGTCTAATTTACAATAACGCAACGCGTTGTTTAGTATGTGGGGCCCTCAGTGCTAGTAATAGCATGTTACATGGTCTGTACAAATTTAAGTTATAATACAAAAACATTACTTATTCGGAAAATAATAATTCAGTGACAGACTATAAGTTACCAAAAAATTAAAAAAAAAAAAAGGCTTTACAGGTGGTAGGTCCACACAACAAAGTCATGACGAGTGGTCATGGAAATGTTATTACTATTATTACCAGTTACATGCCTACCTTTGAAAATTTTTATTTTTATTTATTATTAAATTTAAAAAATATTTGAAAATTGGATTCACAAAATTATTTGAGGTTTAAAAATATATTGAAACACTGTGTATGCATATTAATATATATTACATATTAAAACAATAATAAAAAGTAGTTGAAATTTAATAAAGCGTTGGGTATGTAAAAGGATTACTTTTGTTTTGAAACAAATATTTGTGTTTCTAAACAAATATAAAAGGTATTGCATTAATGCATTTCCTTAACTTTTGTTTATAAACTGTATTGAATATGCATTAAAATATCCAATCGCAAAACAAAATCTCATGTATATTTTATTCTACTTTATATTTTTTATTTGTGAGCCAAGGATATAATATCAAATTATCTTTTTTTATTTTACTTTCCTTGAATTCTTAATTTTATTATTATTTTTTTGTAATACTTAATTTCATTGGATTGATTCAACTTCATAATTATATTTATTTCAAATGTTTTTGTAAAAATTATTATCATAACACCAACTTGAGCTTTTGTTTGACTAATTATTTAAAATTAAAAACATTGAATTAGCTTATTGCCGCCCAAGCGAAAAATAAAAATAATATAAAGTAAGGTATTACATTACCACATTAATGTGTAAGATTTTAACTAAAACAGATAACTTGTTTTTTTTTTTTTTTTAAGGAAAGCTAAAATACAGGATTAATGCTATTTATTTCGATAGATTATTCAAAGACGTCGTATTTGGAAAAAAATAAAAATAGGGCGTCGCATTTGAATGAAGATGCTTTTCATACGTCAAAAAAAGGCTTCTCAGTATTTTTTGGACTGCTTTTAGTAATTAAAATAACACAAATACGTAGAATCATAAAAATGTGATAGATTTATAATATTTGTACAATTATTGACCTGGTAAAAAAAAAAGAAGGAAAAGTTTGTTTCAACACAGCATTCTGTTTGTTGAACATTAAATTTTCTTTTAGATTTTAATTATCTTTCTCTTTCCATATATATATATATTGGTAACGTAATATTTGTGCAAATCTAAAAACTCATTAATCTACATAGTATTTCGAGGAAAATGCGTATTCGAAAGTTAAAATAAATTTTTTAAACTCTGTGTTTCCGTGTGTCACTGGTATGTAAAAATTTACATCGAACTGTTATTATTATTACTTTTATTGGGAAAATTGTTTATCTAATTATTGTTAAATTTATTGAGAAGCTATAATTAACTATGAATTAATATTAGTGATTAAATATAAAGATTTATAACGTAATATTATACTTATATATATATATATATCAGAAAATATGTTGCGAATAAAATAAGTCACGGTAATGGCACCCACGCAGGCATGGCACGGCGTGGCAAGAACCAGACCCGTCACGTTGTGGGCTGCCTTAATGAATATAGATGACGGTTGAGATCATGCGACTTGTATGTCCCTTACTTTAAGCATATTCCGAAATGTATATATACCATACGAAGTTTTAGATTTTTAAATTATTTACTGGAAAACTTAAAAATTACAACATGGCGCATAGCCAAATATTTTAAATTATTTTGAGAACCCAAAGTCATGTGTCCTGATGCAGACCGCGCCATTGAATTTTTTTTTGAACGGATTGTAATTTTTTTATTAAAGGGACCGCGTATTGATATTTTTTTAGATATATTATAAATTTCTAATTTAAAAGGGACTGAACTGCTTATTGATTTTTTTTAATAGGATTGTAAATTTCTAATTAAAGGGATTGATTATTGAATTTCTTTTTAACATATTGTAAATTTCTAATTTAAAGGGGACCGTCTAATGATTTTTTTTTTAAAATATATTGTGAATTTCTAATTTAAAAGAGACTCACCTATTGAATTTTTTTTGACATAATTGTAAATTTATAATTTTTTTAAAAATACATATGACTATAATCTATAATTTTAGAAGTGTAAATGTGAAAGGTATATTACTGTACAAATTTCACTTATCAACCACCCATGAAATTAAATTTAAAATTTCATATGATTCTGAATCGCCGGCAAACTTCAATTACCAACCGCCCATATAGAATTTGAATTTAAAATTTTATACGACTTTGAATCGCCGGCTCTGAAGGCATTGTAACACATATCATGCATCCAAAAGAGAAGTTGATTCCATGCCTTAAATAGTAGACCCTAAAATAAATAAATAATAAATTCGAGAGCTTTACACTACTCTTTCCAAATTGGTAACAATCACTCATCTATTATATTGAGTTATACTGTATCTCTCATATCCCAACTAAAACGTATTTATATTTTTACTATAAATTACTTATAGTTATTTTACAAATATATATATATATATTTTGGAGATTTGATACCTTACAAATTTTACATGTTGTTATTCATTTTATATGATCAAAACCTAACCATCAAATTCAATTCTAAATTAAGGACACTATTTATTGCTCACCCACAACCACCGCAGTACAAATTTTAAATTAAGTACACTTTATTTATGGACCATCCAAATCCACCGCAGTACAAAAGGTTTGTCCTGCGGCACCCACCCACTTTTGTATCTTTTTAGTTAATTATATGTACATTATTAGCAAAATCATACCAACTCGGATGCTCCATGTGACTCGCATATTTTCTTTTGGTGAAAAAAAAAACTTCGGTATGAATCTTATCAGTGTATAATTTTATTAGTGAATAAATTATTTTTACTGTTTTAATTTTATAATTTTATAAAAATTTAAAATAATTAATTCAGCTCCTTAATAAATTATCTTCTATTTAATATTTTAAATAAAATTATATATATTTAAAATAATAATAAAATTTATTAAATTTAAATAATAATTAAATTTATTAAATTTAAATTATAATTTTCATAAATAAATATAATAAAACATAATAAAACGGTCAATTTTACTTTTCCATGGGCCTTGCTTATATGCTTTAATTTGCAAAGGGAAATTGACCAAAATGCCCTCTAATATAACCTAAATTGGAAAAATACCCACCATCTTTTAACTTTTGTAAAATATAGACAAACTACCCATTCTACCCTTATCTCTCTGCGTGACTTTCTCAGATACCGAAGCCGAATTTTCACGATCCCGATCATCTTCTCCGTCGAAAACAACAACAACAATGGCTCCATCAAGAGAGGTCAAGCAAGTGAAAAAGGTTTCATCCAAGAATCCACCACAAGCCAAAACAAAACCAAACAAGTAACGCTAAGGAAAACCCAAAGCCACGAAGAGGGTAGTGCCGATACCCTATTTCAATGCAGTAGAAGAAAAATCGTAGTAATGTATGAGCGGTGCTCCAGCTTCACTACCACCAACATCGACCTCAACAATCTCACCCGGTTTGTTTTCTTATGCCTCGCTATTTTTAATTTTTTTCATTTGAATTGATGTAAAATTGAATTTGTATAGTTATTTGAAATTGAATTTTAGAATGAATAGGGAACCTTTATCCAATTAGTTCTTGAAATTCCTGCATTTCAGAGGGTGAAGCCATACCGGTATGGCTTTCAAACTCCGCGAGATGCAGAGATCCAAGTGAATCTCTCGCGATAGCCGCAATCTGAGGATTTTATATAGTGGACCTGCAATATGGCTGGACTGCCCGCGGCGTAGTTTAAAAATTATGTATGTTGATCATAAAATTCAAATCCCCAACGGGTCGGACTGCCGGCAGGTCCCTATCAAATTGATATCATAATATGGCCGGGCCCCGCCATTATGTCCTTTGTTACTGATCACTTTGTGATGAGGACTCGAAAGGCCGGCCTCCTCGCCGTCCAGGCCCCGATAAAGTGAGTGATCAAAAGGACCGAATGGCAGGAGGACCGCCATCCAGTCATCTATTACTGATATCAATTGTGGACGGGACTCGAAGCAGGTCCGACCGCCAAATGGCGGCCCTAGCCCAAATAGTCCATCCCAACACGACATGCCAAATTGCGGTCCGACCGGCCTCCGCAGTCCAAATTTCAGAGCAAACAATACAATCTTGCTCGATGCGGCGGTGCCTGCGCAGTCCCTATCACAAATTGATATCAGTAATAGAGGACGCATAATGCCGGTCCCTCCAGTGTCCTTTGTTACTGATCACTTTGTGATGAGGACTCGCAGCGCCGGTCTTCCCGCTACCAGGTCCTCATCACAAAGTGATCGTAACAGGACTCGATATGGCGGAGGACCGCCTTTATGCGTGTCCTTTGTTACTTAATATCGTGGCGGACGGACGCGAACGGGTCCGACCGCCAAACCCCTAGCCCAAATAGTCCATCCAACACGCACCGCCAAATTGCGGTCCGACCCCTCATTGCAGTCCAAATTTCGGAGCAAACAATACAATTTTGGCCGCGACGGTAGTCCGACCTGTTTGTCTTTGCATTTTATGTCAATAAATTTACAAAAGCGGGAGGACCGGTCATTTGGCGTGTCCTAAATTATATCAAACTTTGCTAGTTTTCTGCGTATGGCCGGTCGGACCGCCATTTGGTAGGAAACATAGCAAATTATATGGGACTGCAGAAGGGGCCGACCGAAAACAAGCAGTCCATACTGATGTTTTCTTTCATTTTCTTTGAATTTGGCTTGATGTTTTAACCTATTTACCATGTTTTTAAATAAAAAATTTCACCATATTTTCGGGTTGTGAATCGCCTAGTGGAGCATGATAAGAAGTACCATGCACACCTCACAAACAACTCCAATCTCGATCGTGCAATTGATGTGATAAAGAATAAACTAAGCAATGGCATGGATAAGTTGCTAGCTTCATGGATTGAGAAGTTTTTGAAATCAAGATCGCTCAGTGGTGGATTCATTCACCATCTTCTATTACACCAAGTTGAGCGATGACAAATATGTGATGGAGTTTGATTTCAATGGTATCAAGGCGCTTGAAGAAAGTTTTGCAATGATAACGGTTGAACTGCGGTAAATTCCCCACGACTTAATGGATCATCTCCCGACTTGTGGACCAAGTTTTGGCAAACGTGGACCAATGACACAAGACAATTCAAGAAAGCCTTTGAGGACTTGGATTTGATGAGAAAGAAGTTGCAGATAATGTCAAGTCTTTGATGTTCTATTTTCGAGATGGTGCTACTGTGGGGATAAGAAAAGATTGGTGAGGAATGACAACTTCAATATTATTCAAAATGATGATCCGTGTAGTAGATATCCATGGGGTAATTGCCTTACGATGCGACCATCGTGATTCGCGATCTAGGATTGCGAGGGCATGAGATTGCAAATTACGTGCGGATTTCCTCTGCTTCGTGCACGTATCATATTTAAATAGTTTATGAATTAAATGTACTGCAATATATGGATTTCCCCTAGTTATTTGACTTTGCTTAATTGTGTATCAGATATGGGGTTTTGAAACCATTCCTATTGTCGCCACAATTGGACCTCGTGGCAAATATCATGGATCCAATTGGATACCAAGGATGCTAGCATGGTCGTGCCCATCCATTCTCCAATACACCAAATTGGCCACTACAATATTCGATCGAAAGGACGTAAGTCTTCCACCGTAATCACTTAAGCATTGCAATATTTAATGATATGTATACTGACTTTGTTTATTTTATCTTATTTATTAGTATACGGTAAAAAATGAACTGCGGCCAACTAAAGAGGAACTTCAACAAACATATATGAAGACCTTTTGGCATCGGCCTAGCGACAGGAAATATTATGGTCCACCTGTTTTCCGAGTCGAGGCCTCCAAATCCCAACTTCCTGTGCTTCCCCAACTTCCTATCGATGGTACGAAGGATGCATCTCAGTCAGCATTCCAACATACTTCGAGATTGGAGATGCAAATTGAGGAGATACGCAGTGAGTTGGTTAGCATCCGGACTGAGATGAGAGACGAAATGCGACAACAACGAAATGAAATTCAAAATTTATCCTCTCTCGTCCGTCAACTCGTAGATCATTTGGCGCCGGTAGTTTATATTACTCATATAAATTTAGTATTTATATTATGTAGATAATTCTTTTAGTATGTAACTAACAATGTGATTACATGGTAGCCATTGTCCAACATGCCCGTCGTACCAGTTTGGGATCCATTTACTCCGATAGATCCCGCAGAGAGAGCTGCATTATCTGCCTTCATTGATGACCCATCTACCACAGTACACCCAGGGGACTATGATGCGCTAGAAGAGTTCGTTTCAACCGATTTTGACAAGTGGATCATGGTTAGGTGATCCGCAACGTATTCAATTGTTATTTAGTTTTTATTAGTTCATATTTTTATGAGTTAACTGTAAGCGTGTTGTCTAAATTATTTTTGAAATGGATGATCGTTCTACATCGGAAGAGGATGATAAATTATCCTCAAATGTACGATCATGAGCTATTGTCACCGATCGCATGTTCGGTAAGAAAATGTAACATCATTACTTGTGCCATGTTAAGTTCATGCTACTTACCCCTATTCGATCAACAGAGTTCAATTCATGCACGATATATAAAAATCTGAAAGCAGCCCAAACATAGTGGGCGATAAAGAGGAGGATGAGTTGGTGACATCGTTGATCGGGAGAAGGAGATGAAAGACTCACCATTCGATATGTATGCATTAGGCACACTCCCAATCGGATCAAAGTCTTGGCTTGATGTTGATTATGTGAGTATTTATCGAACTCTAATTCACTTATTTAAAGTAATTTTACTGTAAAATATGTGTAATGGGATATTATTTTATTGTAGGTATATGTGGTTAACAACGATAACAAACATTGGTTAGCGGCTAAGGTTGACATCCGAACCCGATCAGTTACATTATACTGATCCCAACAATAGCATGACTCAAGATTCATTCCAGTCAGAATGCAGTGCTTGTCGCTATTTCCATACCTCCTTATAGTCCATGGATACTATGACCTTTATCCGTAACTAAAGGTTGAAGGTAATAGTAACTCGAAACCATTCGACATCAAACGAGTCACCTACAAACGCATCTCAATGTAAAATTTCGTAAGTTCCTTTTAACTTATAACTTATTTGACTAGTGATTTTATTCTATGTAACTCTAACCTTAACTTAAATATGAATTTTCTATATCCGGGGTGATCGTGGAATATACACATAAAGTACATAGAGTATATGGTCGAAACAATTCGATTTCTACAATACAAATGTCATTTATTTTGAGAAATTAGTAGACATATTCCATGATAGGTGATGTAAATATTTTTGTAGACGTAATGACATTTAAATTTAATGAATTGAATTTATTCAACATAAAAATGCGTTTGAAAATTGGAAAAATTCATAAAGTGATAAGTAGGTCCAAATTACCATTCAGAAAAATGATAAGTAGGACCGCAGACGCGTGTCTCCCGTGTCATTTTGCGGTCCTTATCATAAAGTGATCAAGTAACACATGACCGCATATTACAGGAGACGGCCACCGCAGTGTGTGTTACTTGCTTCAATTCAGGTTGACTAGACGCGACCTGCAGACGAGGGACGACCAGATGCGTGTCCCGTACTCGATCATTTTGATTGAGTAACAGCGACCGCAGACCGCAGAGACGAAAGATGCGGTCCCGCGTATTTGATCATTTCATCGTAACACGCGACCGCAGACGGCAGGCGACGCGATGCGTCCCGCGCATTTCATCATTTCGCGAGAGATGCGACCGCAGCGGAGGACGCCAAGATGCGTGTCCCGTACTTGATCATTTTGTCCGAGTAATACGCGACCGTGATACCGGCCAAGATGCGCCCGCATTTCGATCATTTTGTCCTGAAGTAATACGCGACCTCCATATCGGCAGAGGACCGGCAAGATATGCAGTCCGCATTTCGATCATTTTGTATTGAGTAATACGCGACCCGCAGACGGCAGCGAGCAAGATGCGGTCCCGCATTTCATCATTTTTGTGAGTAGGCGCGACCGCGATATTGGCAGGGAGGGCCAAGATGCAGGTCCCGCATTTTGATCATTTTTCCTGACCGTTATTTGATCATTTGTCTGAAGAATACGCGACCGGCAGGAGAGGCAGATGCGTCCCGCTATTTCATCATTTTGCGGAGTAACACGCGACCGCATACCTGGCGGAGGATCCAAGATGCGCGCCCTCCGTTACTGATCATTTGCGTGGAGTAGCGCGACCTGATATTGGCAGGAGGGCCGCAAGATGCGGTCCGTGTTTCATCATTTTGTGCGAGTAACACAGCACTGCATATGGCAGGGAGACGCAGTATGCGCCCCATATTACTTCATCATTTGTGGAGAATACGCGACCTTCATATCGGGGGAGGGCCAAGATGTAGTCCTATATTTCATCATTTTTCTGACCGTAACTTGATCATTTTGTATGGAGTAACATAGGACTTGATATCGGCAGGAGGACCTACCAATCGCGTGTCCTTTGTCAAAATTGATTACCTGAAATTCAGACTGCAGGCGGACCGGTATGCGCAGTCGACCTTTTATAAAAAACAAAAACTGCATTTCACCAATGCCTTATAAATAAAAAAAACTGCATTTTCTAAAGTCCTTATAAAAAAATATGCACTCTCACAAAACTACACTTTCTAAAGTCGTTATAAAAATAAAATTGCATTATAACAAATTTCATATATAAAAACTACATTCTCACCAATTCCTTATAAACAAAACTAAAAGTGATTAACCAAAGATAGTTTTCGATAGTTAGTAAATGCACATATTACAATGGAACATTACCGGTGCATGTTTTTCGATTGTGACCAAATACTCGCGATCTATTGATTTACGTGATAATCGCTCTTCTCCTCAGATAAAATTCTTCTAGTCCAGTCTCCCCCGCTAATTATGGAGGATTTAAGGCTTGTCAATTATGTCTTGGGTGCCGCCCACATACTTCTATCATCGGGTAAATAGTTTGATAACATGCTCCATGATGAAACACTATAGTATTCTCAACAATATAGGTAAGGAGATAAATTTAAATCGACACGCCGATGACATGTATACAAGGATATTGATCTAATTGAAACCCGAACATGTTTTTCTTCCAAGTTGACCATCAATAACTCAAATGTATAACTTGAAATTGCATGCTCAATGGTGTTATCAGAATCTACGACACTCGCTCAATGTCTTACTTAAAATTTTTCTAGCCATGGTGTGGATCGTGTCGGACTGCTTCCGATTCAATCCACGATCATAAAACCATCCTCGCATCAATCTCCATGGCCTCAAGTAGCGGAATAAGCGCAATGCCCTAGATCTCAATACAAAGATTCATACACTCTACTATATTGGTTGTCATAATATTGATTCTGCACGGGAAAAAGCTCTAGCCCACTTTGATGGGTTAGCTTCCATGACATATCTATGCGCCTAATGTCAATGGCCTCTAATTGCCTCATATGTGTATTGAAATCAACTTCTAAATAAGCTTTCACGCTTGATAAAAAGCCATATGCACATGCTTATTTTTTCCAAAATGCGCTTCACGCTGTAACGAGATGATACATACAATTCCCATGAGCGATAAATGCAATCGCTTCTCCAATCCCTTATGTCTATCAGAATGAATACAAGATCATGAATTTCACCGTATGCCTTAAACTGCTGAAAACCAAGTGTAGGATGCTTCACTTTCTCAGATTGCAATGCCAAAAGCCGTAGGGTATATTTGTTCATTACCATCTAAGCAGGATGCGATAATTAACGCCAATATATTTTCCTTTTAAATGGGTCCCATCTACACTACGACCTCACATTATGAATCCGACAATACTTTGCCTAAAACCATGAAGAAATATAGAAAACTATTATCTTCATCCGCTGTAATACGAGTAATAGTGTCCGGATTCTTCATCCCCAACATATAACACCACACCGTAATATTTGATATGACTCTTCGGGTACCTCGATCATGAAGTGCATTTTCTCTTGCCTTCATGCCTTATCGACGCTATTTGGATACCTAACTCATTCTCAATGTCGGACACTATATCTTTTCGTCTATACGCACCAATTTCGTGGTACTTTGATTTTATATGATTTCCAATATACTTACTACTTGGCGATATGTGGATGACATTAAGCAAAGTATGTGTTTTTAATGAATAACCCGTAACTCTACATTTGGGATCCTAGTCGTAACCGCCATTTACAATTATCAAGCACACACGCACTTCAACCTCATAACAAGATTTTTCACCCCGAACTCAAAATTTTCCTTCAATG
Organism: Rhamnella rubrinervis; assembly: GCA_007844105.2. Classification (NCBI taxonomy): domain Eukaryota; kingdom Viridiplantae; phylum Streptophyta; class Magnoliopsida; order Rosales; family Rhamnaceae; genus Rhamnella; species Rhamnella rubrinervis. The sequence continues at coordinate 16,924,105 of CM017583.2, read as the reverse complement.
CATATGTAGACAACTTATGTTGCAACTCCTTCTTGTTTGAATATATTTGTCCAAATTGAGATTTCATCATCCAATATATCGACCGATGATCACTTGAACTGGTTCATTTGATGAAGTTGAAAGACGATTAATGATTGATAAAATTGAGCTTCACTTGGTTGTGACTCACTTTCATTATGAAGGATAATGCATACCCTATTATCATTCAAAATAGGTGCAATAGAGAACTAACCATTGATACAAAAGGAATGTCAATATTCCTCACATGAACGATGACGTAGCATTTAATTGGTTATCATCTCCCAGCCTCATTATAAACTGTTATATCCTCATCCAACCTAATATCCTCATTCTCATATTCATGCCATTCTCCATATGTATCATTGTTGTATTCTACATCGAAGTTCGTGAATATTATGAAGTCTTGTAATCATCTATTGTAGGTTCTTCTACCCTATCATGGAAATTTATTGCGCACCAACCCACCGCATTATTTTCCTCACCTTCATTTTGAGGGATGTCATCTTCTTCATTGCCTCTAATTCCACTTCATAACAACCACTTTATATCTTGAAGAAGAAAGTTTATTGCTCCCCTCAGAAGAAAATGGAACCGCAGGCATTATCTTGTTCTCCAACTCTCGGTATATCTTCTTTTGCCTCGGCCTCGATAAATAATGGTGATGCATGCATCATCAACACAAAATACTCTTTGAAAAACACCGACATCTTCATCGCCTTCGATCTCAATGGATCCAACTTGTAACTAGATCGAACTATAAACTTCATTATGATATGAAATTCGTTGGGGTTTATGTTTGTCGATCATATACAATTTGCGTAGTTCATCATATGTACACTTTGTTTGGATTAACTTTGCTTTCCTCCCACCAACATACCTCCAATTTCCTTCACCATTAACCTCGAACATTCCCTTAAACCGAATAACAACTACAGATTTTCCTCCATTTCAACCTACAAATACACAAAATCACTAAATCATATCATCACCAAACATTACAGTCCATGACTAACATTCGCAGGCCTGACCGCCATCTGCAGTCCGCCATATAAAGATGGAATTGGACCGCCAAATGGTCGGCCCAAGCCTTATGGCCCGCCATTTTGCGGTCCAATATGGCATTGACCGCCATTTTGCGTCCATCATACATGGAATCGACCGCCAAACGCCCCCAGTTTTATGGACTCGCCAAATGGTCCAAGTTATGGCATGGACCCGCCATTTTGTAGTCCATCATACATGGAATGGACTCGCCAAATGGCCGGCCCAAGCTTATGACATTGGGACTTGCCATTTTGCAGTCCATCATACATGGAATTGGACCGCCAAATGGTCGGCCCCTCGTGCATTTAGCCACCCATAATGTAGGCACCTGGCTATACCGCAAGTCCTTATGGCCATAGTATTGTATTGCATGTCCTTATACTAATTACCATCTAATATACCATGGTTTTCTTACTTTTCAAATGATTTAACAAATATTCACTATTATAACAAAAAATAGATCTTACTATTTAGGTGAATGTTTTCTTCTCCTTCTTTAAAAACAACAAAGAACAAAGAGAACTCTTCTTGATGGGATTTCTCCTTCTTTCAAACTAACAAAGAAAAGAAAGAGCAAAAAGAAAAACATGTAAGAAGAAAGAAGAAATAGAAAATAAGAACGAATGAGTTTGGTTAGATGTGGATATCAGAAAATCAGGGGTATTTTCGGTAGTCTGTCTATGTTTTACAAAAGTTAAAAGATGGTGGGTATTTTTCCAATTTAAATTATATTAGAGGGCATTTTGGTCAATTTCCCATTTGCAAATCGTAACGGGTGTCTTATTTGGAGAAAAGCAAGATAAAACTTTCGCTTTTCTTTTTTTATTTTATTATTATTATTATTATTATTTTTTGTCTGCTAGTAAAAAAACAAAAAACATGCCGGCTTGTAAGTATTAAATTAAAAGTAATGGGATCCGTGTCCGGTGTCCCTGCCGAGTGTCCAAGTGTCGAGCAGAGAGCTTCTCAGCTGATTCACAAAACCAAACACGTTAGCTTGAGCCTGGTAAATCGTAAATGGCAGATTAAGGACAGCATAGAGCTCATTTCAAAAAGTTTATTTTTTGCTCTCTGGCGGGTTTTGCAGTTTCACGCTCTCTCAGTGCAGTCCTTGAACAACACAAACACACAAATCCATGAATATGTTTCAAGGCCCTAGATTTTTTTAAAGGGATGCAATCAAGGCATAAGAATTGTGCTTTGACGGAGTGTAGAATGCACCAATTTTTCGTGTTAAATAGTAACAAATTGAATGGAAGCTACACATCCCTTCAGACATTGTTTTTATGAAAGCATAAATCAAAATTTAAAAAGCATAAAAAATGTATAATTATTTTAAATTTTTTTGTTTATAAATGAATCAGGCATTTCCCTGCAGTCATCACTTTCACATTTTGTAAAAGCTAATCCAAGGTGGTTGGCTTTCTTCTTTGTGGAATACGATTCCCAGACCCAATAATAGATCCTCAAACAATAAGATTCTAAAAAGCAACGAAAAAGAACCATAGCAAAAAAGTGCCTTTTTTTTTTACTTTTTCCATTTTCTCTTTTGATCTTCTTCCATAGAAACTTTATCAAACATGTCATTTGTCTTTTCAACAAAGCCTAACTAACCCACTTGAGACGCAAACATGTGTCACTCAGGCCGCGAAGCTTAGCCAACTTGAGACGCAAACATGTATTACTCAGGCTGCGAAGCTCTCAGATACCACTGGCAATTCCACTATGTTATTTAATTGGCCAAGAAAGTGAAAGAAAGGGAGATCAATTTGACTTGTTTATATTCTATGGGCACTAGCAGTATTGTGTAGGTTAACTCCATTAGTTTCATCGTAATATTCTAGTTTGCATGTGTAATAATTTCGTTATAATAAATAGGTACTTGTATGAAAAAAGAATTATAGTTCAGTAGTTTTATCACTAACTTTATCTTCATAAAACATTCATTCGGGTATCTAATAGATAAAGAAGAAGTAAATGAATAGGTCGAACCTCCTGATCGTGCTAGTGATGGTGGTCGATGTCACTCGTCTTTAGCCACCATCGACTCAAGCTTCTTTAACCAGTTCACATACTGGCATTGCTCCTTTTTGTGTAGGTGGTGGATGAGGAAGTTGATAAGGCTTTCTCCAATACCCTTAGCGACTAAATATTGCTTGAGTGCATCTTGTAATTGAGGGTCCAAATCACTACCGTATATAATAAACAAAACAGATTGTTAGGTTAGTGTGTTACTAATGGCAAAAAGAAAGAAAAGAAAAGCAGCATGAAATAGCAAAAAGAAGATTACATGATTAAAAACTCATATAAAAGAAATCTCATGTAACTAGTTATATTGAAAGTAGAAATAGAAAGCGTTCTGTTATTAACAGTATGAACTTAAATTTCCTATTGGCACAGGCACACAGGTTCCTTCAGTGTTAGTTTCTCAATCCTGGCAGGAGAGTTACTTTACATGTTAAATGCTTCCATATTACAAGCTTTAACACTGCCTCAAGATGGATAGGAGTCATGAAGAAAGTATGAGTAAGGAGAACGGCCATACTTCTTACTACATTCCTTTTCCCCAACTACTATAGATAAAATACAGAAACCTAGACATAAGGAAGTTCTGCATTTGCTTAAGCAAACCAGTTCAGGCAAAAATAAAACTTCCTTTTGCTCTAATGAAATCAACAATGATGGCCGAAGTACAAGTATCAACTGAAAACACCATACCAACTTCAATTTCTAGTTATGCTTCATTGTTTATGGCACTGTATCACCATATCAACTAAAAACTATAGCTATGTTTTTGCCTTTATATTATTTAACCACGGATTGAACCTCACACAGAGTGACAAAAGTTTGAGTATAGTTGACAAAACAAGCAACATAAGTTGCTAGTGATGGTTGAATTTCTATCAAATCAGTTTCTCAATCCTTGCAGGAGAGCTACTTTACATGTTATAAGTTGTCCATATTACAAGCTTCAACGCTGCCTCAAGATAGATAGCACTCATGAAGAACGGATCAATAAGAAAGGCCGCACCCACAAGCATATAGTTTTCACCTTCAATATATTCAAGGTTTTTGTCCAGTCAAATTTTACAAAGCAGCAGGCAATGGAACAAAGGAGCATTAGAGAGAAGAGAGAGCCATTATGATCTAGATTCATAAGAGCCTACCATCTACATTCCAATTTTCCATATACTTCCAACTACCAGCCTGTTACCCAACTTGTATAGACAACAAATACAGAAACCTATCTTTAAAGGGCTTACTTATTCTACTTATCATACTAAGAATCTGCCTTCCCTTCATGACACACCAACCTTACGGGTGATTCTTCCTTCCAGATGCCCAAGGACAACAGTAAAGGCTCATTATAAAGAAGCCTGCATTTTCTTAGAAAACCAGTTTAAGCAAAATAAAACTTCCCTAAAAAAGCTCTAGTGAAATCAGCAATGAGTGCTGAAGCACAAGTATCAACTGAAAACACCATATCTGCTTCAATTTGAAGCTTTGCTTTGTTGTTTATGACATATAAAAAGTCATGCAACTACAGCTATATTTTCGTTTTTATAGTATTTAACCACAGATTAAACCTAACACATCTAATAATATATAAGGAGAAAAGCTCAGTATAGTTGACAAAAAAGCAACATAAGTTGTTCTTATATTCAAAGTACTTCGCAACTGCAAAATTTTACCTGAATAAGGGGCCCCTGTAGACAGAAGGGCTGATATCAGCTGATGATTGAAAAAAATAGGCATTATGGATGTCAAACTCTGACCCATCATTGCCTTTCTCAGATATTTCACAATCAAACTGCAAAATAGAGCTCAAGCCAGGCTTCTTTAAACATACTTTCATTAAAACTTCCCTAGGATATGTACAATCCCTTCTGAAGTTCAATCGACCCAATAGAGCTGAAACAACAACCTCTTCACCCGTCTCACATTTTCTCTGCAGAATTACATCTTGAGACTGCAATGAATCCCAGTCTACAACAAAATCTCCCAAAGAACCACTTCTGGTATTCTGTAACCACGTAAAAACATATAAATACCCAATCGAACCATGTAAAAACATCAATAACTCGAAAACAAGAATCAGCCAATGTTTTTATTTCTTCTTTTTGTTGATCAACCAGCAAATCAATAGGTACCTTCATAATTTATCATCCATTTCTACTTTTAAGAGTTCGTTAAGCATAACAAAGGGAAATATTATGATTGCATCTCATTAAAGAAACTCTATACCGAGTCATCTCTCTTTACTCCCTCTCTATACATGTATATCCTTCACAGCCACCCACCCCCATGCACATATTTAAACACAAAACACATTGTATAACATAAGTAACTAAATGTGACTATACACACAAATGACATATCTGCATATCTATACCTTTCGTTATCTGCATATGGATGTATGCGTAAGAAATGGTGAGTAGGATGTTCAGACATAAATCATGGACTACATTTAGTTTTTTAAAAACTATCCATCCAAATGACTCCTTTCCTAGCAAAATCGTGGTGTGAGCTCCCTTTGTCTTCAATAACTCACAATAACAATGATCTTTACCATTCACAACCAAAAGGTGCTTAGCAAATTGTAACCACACACAACGGTAGGCACAAATTACCCTCAACACCACCTCAGTTTGTAAAGCATTTGAACTTCTAAAAACCAGAAAGCCAACTAAGACCAATACAAATAGTCAACAACCAATGCATTCTTAATAAATAATTAACAGTAAGACCCACACGCATTTTCACCGCAAGATTCAATTTTTATTTTACAGGGCCTTCACCTAGGGATTATTAATGCAAACAATTACAGAACTAAGAAGAGTAACGGGAGGACCTGAAAGGGATTGGAGGAGAGCTCGTGCTTGATCTCAGACTGCAAGACCTTGAGCAGGTCCAAATCGTGAAGGGCTTTACAGCCCTTACGCAAGATTGGGCTCAGCTTTGGCATTCTTCAGCCTGTTTTCTCTCTTTCTTTTTTTTTTCTTTCAAAATCAGAGTTTCTCCAACCTTGCAAGCGCGGGGTTTCCAGTACGGCAAGTACTCGAATCACCACATATTAATTCTATATCAGCACATATTTAATTTTGGTGCTGAAGACCAAAATTTTCTCTTAAATGGAGTTAAAATAGTTCACAAAAAGCCTTGGAACTTGGAAACTGCCTATTTGACCCGCTGTATAGAGTATTCGGACTTGATTCGACCCATTTAGAAGCCGACCTATAAGAATTATCATCACAACAATTAAAATTAAAATTCTCTTTATATTTTGCTAATTATGCAATTTTAATTTTTTCTATTTTTCTTTTAATGTGAATTTCTTTTTGATGAATTCTTTTAATGCGAATTTGTTTTAGGCATATGAAATATTTAAGAAAGTTATAAATCTTCTAACGGGTCGGATTTTTATTAATGGGCAACTATTGGATCCGAACCCAAACCAGCCCCGAGAAATATGGGTAGGCTGTGGTGAAGCTCCAGCACTGTAATTCTATGGCCGTTTTGAAATCTTTTAGGGCTTTGAAAAGTCCTTAAACCCTTTCCCCCTCTCTCTCGCTCTTATACCGATTGCTCCACAGACACTTGTTGTCGGTGCTTGAGAACGATGTCGACCGAGAAAGATATGAGTAGCTGGACCGATCTGCTTCACTCCTCCACTAAGCTTCTGGAGCAAGCTGCTCCTTCTGCTCAGTTTCCTCCTCTTCAGGTTCACATTTTCACCTCCTTCCTCTGGTTCCCGAGAAGATGCAGGAATAGGAATGATAATGTCAGTTCATAGTAATTTGATTCTTTATTTGAGTTTTGTGGAGACAAAAGAGGCAACCGCTGCACTCGCACTTAATTCTTGTAGTGTGTTTAATCTTACACTTTTACTTTACTCTTTGGTTGCTGAGAAAATGTGTGAAAAGTATAGGAAATAAATCAAAATTTCGAGGTTTATCTATTATCTCTTTTATGTTCTGTTTTGTTGTAAATAAATAAAAATGTATGAAATGCAAAAATTTGCGTCTGGCTGCTGAAATCATAATTCCTTGCAATATGATATTGAAATGAGATAGAACTAGGTATTTATGCATATGTTTTTTTCTTCACTTTGAGTTTGTCACTTGTATCTGTTTCAGAGAAATTTGGACCAGTTAGAAGCATTATCTAAGAAGCTCAAGGCAAAAACTCTAAGAACTGAGGCTCCATCTCAATCGATTGCTGCCACAAGGTACTTTGATGATTATCTCAAAGACTAAATACAATTCTTAAGCTAAGCTTATTCCATACTTGAATCAAAACTTGGATGTTGATGCCATACTTGAATCAAAACTTGGATGTAAATTATCTTTTTTTTTTATAGATTTCTAGTTCTGTATTTATTTTATTTTTTTTGTCTGTGTTTCATTGTTTTCCAAATGGAGCATGATTGAAATTTTACATATACTATTCTTAGCAGATATTTGTTAACATATACCTCAAATGTCTTTGTTGTATTTACAGGCTTCTTGCACGTGAAGGAATAAATGCGGAGCAGCTCGCACGGGATTTGAAATCTTTTGAATTAAAGGTAAAGATTCTTTAGTATTTTCTTTTGTTATATATCTATCTACAAGTATTTGATTGGTGAGAGGGATAATCAATATAAGCTTTTTAGCATTTCACATTCTTACTTTAAGTCAAATTCACTTATTTTTATTCTAATTCAATTCATCTCAATGAAGTTGTAACTCCATAATGGGTGAATCTGATTTATTAACTTGGGTAGTACTGTGAAGTTCCTACTTTTTCTTCATGCTTAATTGCCTTGATAACATCTTTACTGTGTTTTTTCATATTATTGGTACACATTTGCTAATCCTCCACCTTTATTCGGTGTTTTTCTTTCCTTCTTTTGCTGAAGACTACAATTGAGGATGTTTTCCCTGCTGAGGCAACTAGTGTGGAAGAATATTTGCAGCAGGTATTTTTACTGATTATTCTATTTTCATGTATTATCTACTAGTTTGTTTCTTAAACCATTTTAATCTGCGTGAATATAGGGTTAGATGTTTTTGACTTCAAAAGCGTTGTGTAAGTCGTAACATGATTTAAATATTGAATGTGAGGAATTTATTTTTTTGCATAATGCCCTCCTACAATTTGGTTGTTGAACATGATTGTCATTCTTGTGGAAGAAGGAATACAACATATTGAGCTGAAAATAAAGTTTGGTACTTGTTTTCCATTCTTTCCACCCCAACAATAATGACTTCAAAACTGTGACAAGCATATAGTCTTAAATGGTGATATTTAGATTGACTATTGCTTTATTTGGAGCACCTTTCCATGCTTGTGTTGCATAGGTTTTGTATTTTTGGGGTACTATTTCATTCTCTATTCTATTCAGTGGAATGATCTTGGTTTGTGAAGTTGATTGTGCTGTTGAAGTGAAGCTTCCATAGCATGAGCAATTCAACATGGCTGTAAAAATTGCCTCGTTTTGAGCAGCCTGCAATGCTTGTAGCAACATGCTTTTTTTTTGTCATTGGTTGACAATGGTATCTTGATCATTTTGTATGTATGATTTTGAATCAGGTTCATGAAATGGCAATGGTTTCAGCAGTACAGGAAGCTCAGAAGGATAACCTTAGAAGTTTCAATGATTACATGTTGAAAGTTTTGGAGGTGAGTTTGAGACGTGGATACTGTTATTTATTGTTCCATTTTGGAAATATTTGGACTTTTTCCCTGATAATGTACTATTTTCTTATTTGTGATGGAAGGGTGTCTGTTAGCTTACTTTTGGATCCTAAAGTTACAATTGAGTTTAATAATAAAAATCCCTAGTTCTGAATTTTAGGGTTGTTCATGGTTTGGTCTAGGTTGGATTTAGGTTAAAATCTGAGCCAAGTTGAAATTAGTAAGTTTGAGAAAAGCACTTAACCAGCACTGAACTTTGGTGTACTTGGAACCTAGTCAATCCGTTTTGAAGTTTCGCTTCTCATTTGTCCTTCCCCATGTTCAGCCTTTTCCTTTTCTTTGGGCATCACCATAAATCTCAGTCATTTTCAATGATGGATTGCTTTCAAAAGACGCTGAAATCCACAGCAAACAATTCATATTTGGATGAATGAACTCTGAAACTTACATTTCGCAAGTTAGTTTTGTTGCTGTTATTACTCACTAGGTTGTACAGAATCAGGGGGAAATAGTTGGCAAGAAATCACAAATGAGAAAATGAAAAATCTGATAGCATTGCAATTATAATCCAAGATTCTAGCAAAATGGAATGTCTTACCTTACCCATAGGATAAAAAAATCTGACAGTTGTTGTTAACCCCTCAAAAAACTCTAAATTGTTTGAATATTGATCCTGGATTGTTGAGGAATTCATTGTATGACAGGAGGATTGGCAAAAGGAAAAGCGTGATTATCTTCAGAGCTTAAGCCGAATTTCCACCTTACCCAGGACAAACATGATTGATACCAGGACTGGGGTTACACATCCTGGTCAAATGGTGTCCATGGCATCTAGCCCTCAAGTTTCTCCTGGTGCATCTAGCATGGAGCTTGTACCTCTAGCCAACAAGCCTATCCTTGAGAAAAAAGCGGCTGTCTATGCTGAAGTTGTCAGGAATTTGAATAATGCAAGGGAGCGTGGCTTACCATTTAAAGTAAGGTTTTCCTTCTATTTTAATAATTATTCTATTCTCCGTAAGGTGAAAGGCATCTAACCCTGCTCGGACTTGATCACATTTTTTAGTTTGTTGAATGACTGAGTAGCTTATTTGGATTGTAAATTTCAACGTAGCGAGATATGCTGTCATCTTGACAGTTGTTTTGGGGCTATCTGGTGTCATATGCATACCCTAGTTGAGATATGTGCTGTCTAAATGGTCTTTTGTTGAAGTGTTGCTCAATCTATGATTCAGTTATCTTTTGTTTTTGTCATCAGCCTGCTACAGCATTCAAGGGTGCTTATGAAAGTTTGGGCCTTGATGCATCTAGTGGAAAATCAGTTAACATGCAAAAGATGTGGCACCTTATTCAGGTGATGTGTTCTTTGTCTGTATTATTATTGTTGCTTAGTTTTGTCTAGTATATGCTAGTTTATGCTTCTTATTGGTTTTATTAATGTTCTATTTCTTATGCAAGTGATTGATTTTGTAAGTCTTAAATTGATAGACATTGATGGTTGAAGACTCAACCATACAACGGGGCATTTCAAAGAGGATGTCTTTTGTTATTGGTGCAAGACGACACCTGGAATTGGGTCATGAGAAATATATTATGGATACCATTCAAAGTCATCCTGCACAGGTAGTTATCCTTTATGCTATTATGTCACTTTAATTGCTGGTTTTAAATGTGCTGTAGAAATGAGTTTTTCTATTGATCCTTGAGTACACGACTGCCTTGTTATATTAGACTTTTTATCTCTAGTTGCTTTATCCTACTTTAAAGTTTGAAAGCAACTATTTTGTTAGCTATCTTGTCTATTTGAACATTTATAACTAATGGTCACCTTCTGATCTCATTTTAGGCTGCCCTTGGAGGGGCTGTTGGAAATATTCAAAGAATTCGTGCCTTTCTTCGGGTTTGTTGGCATAATTCTTTCAGCTTTTGAGAAATTGCATGTTACAAAGTTAGCATCATCTGTTTGGGTATTTGTCATGCATGTTGATTCTTGTCTGTTTCTGTGCAGATTCGTTTAAGGGATTATGGAGTTCTAGATTTTGATGCAGGTGATGCTCGTAGGCAGCCTCCTGTTGAAACCACTTGGCAGCAGGTATTACTTCATTTTCATTTTAAAATTCTTTACTAATTTTTCTTGCATTATATTAATATATTTAATTCTTGATGCTACCATTCATAATGAGTTCCGAAAAACTTTCTTGCTAACTTTTTTTTTTTTTAAATCCTGATTAAAGAGTTCTATTTTTCTTCAATTTACATGCACAGCTTACAAGTTTTGTTTCAATTTGCGTGATAATTTCAATTATGCCTTTAGATGTATGAATTGTTTTATTTCATCTGTTGTTAATTGTCAAGTTTCCCTTTATTGTGTGAAACTAAACGAGGATTAAGGAACTGTTGTATCTTCTCTTGTTATATTTTTAGTTCTGAATGCACTATGCAGTTTAATTATGCTTTATGCTTTTGTCTTCTCTCATTGCTCTTCTTTCCACCACCTTTGAGTTCAAAATATTTGTTATATCAATGTGCAATGTACTGTTTGATTGAATTTTTGACCTTTGGTAGCTGAGGCTATTTTGCTTTAGTTGAAGATTGGCAGTGTAAAATGGGAATGGTTTTCAAATTCTGAATCTTGTGATACTATTTTTTGGAACTTCTTGATATATTTGGTTGGTAGGCAATAAGATTTATTTACTGTAAGTTTTACAAGTTATCATTTTTGTTTGCTATATCTCCCTGTCACACTAAATCCTGCTTACTATATGCAACAGATCTACTTTTGCTTGAGAACTGGGTATTATGATGAAGCAAGAAATGTTGCTCTGTCATCGCGTTCTTCACACCAGTTTGCTCCTCTGGTACAGATTTTTGCATTACAATTGCAATTATATTATATGCAACGTTAATAGTTTCTTTATTTCTTTTGACAGCTTTCTGAGTGGATCAGTACTGGAGGTATGGTGTCGTCAGCAATTGCATCTGCAGCATCAGATGAATGTGAGAAAATGCTAAGACTGGGTGATCGAGTGAGTCGAGGTGCATATGACAAGAAAAAATTGCTGTTATATGCTATGATATCCGGTTCTCGCAAGCAAATTGACCGTTTGCTTAGAGATTTACCAATGCTTTTCAATACTATCGAGGACTTCTTATGGTTCAAATTATCAGCTGTACGAGACTGCCCTGTTGGATCTCAATCTGTCATTGTGAGTGATGGTTTACAACCATACACTTTGGATGATTTGCAGGTTTACCTAAATAAATTTGACCCATCTTATTATACAAAAAATGGAAAGGACCCTCTAGTATACCCATATATTTTGTTTTTAAGCATCCAGTTTCTACCAGCTATCCTATACTTGTCTAAGGAAGCAGGTGATGAAGGATACAACATTGATGCTGCCCACATATCAATTGTGCTAGCAGACCATGGAGTCCTTTCTGAAGGTGCTGGGGCTGGACAGAAAGTGGGGGTGATGGATGCTTATGCAGAGGCATCTAGCATAGTTAGGCAGTATGGGTCTTTGTATTTACGTCTTGGTAACCTTCCAATGGCACTAGAGTATTATGCCCAAGCTGCAGCAGCAGTGGGTGGTGGACAGTTGTCATGGTCTGGAAGAGGTAATGTAGATCAACAAAGGCAGAGAAACTTGATGTTGAAGCAACTCCTTACCGAGCTGTTGTTGGGGGATGGTGGAGTCTATCTTTTGCTTGGTTCAAGAGGCGCTGGAGAAGAAGGGGAATTGGGTCGATTTATTACTGATGTGAAAGCAAGACAACAATTCCTGCTTGAAGCTGCTAACCAGTGTGAGGAAGCTGGATTATATGACAAAGTAACTTCTGATCTTTCCTTCTTTTGAATGATGATTTTTTTTTACTATTCATTATTTGTTGGTTGTGCTGAATTTTATGCTAAAATGTGGTCTGGTTCATTTCATTGCCAATACAGTCCATTGAAATTCAGAAAAGGATTGGGGCATTCTCAATGGCATTAGATACGATTAATAAGTGCCTCTCGGAAGCAATATGTGCTTTATCACGTGGAAGATTGGATGGTGAGAGCCGAACTGCTGGCCTCATTCACTCTGGAAATGAGATATTGGAGACGCACAAATATTATCCTGAAGTCAGGTCATTTTCCCACACTCTGAATCCACTGTCGTCTTTATGTCTGTTACTTTCAAATAATATTTTCCTTTGCTTTGCTTGATGCCTCAATTTCAATAAATGCTTGTAGTAAAATGAAACTTCTCTACATAATAATACTCAGGGTAGGAGCTTATACTGCCGAGTAGGTCTGTACTCTAATCTTACAAAGACACTGACTAGAATTTAAAATATTACATGCACTGCTGTAAACTTGGATTAAATTGGATTTCTATGATATGGTAAATCGGAACAGCCTCTGATGCTCAATCACAAATGCTGGAGTCTACACAAGCTGAGTAGAGTGCATGAAAAAGCTTGATTTTCTCTCTTGCATTTCAATGCTTAATGATTCATTCTTGTTGCTATGTGCTTTACAAATTAGACCAATCTATGTTGAAAGAGTATAAATTTGTATGGATTGCTATTGATATAATATTATTAATCACCTTCACTCACATTAAATTATAATATCACGAATAAGAAGTATGATAAATTATTGGAAAATATCTTTGTTTCTACTTTCTTCTTAGACTCTTTTCTGTTTTTTGGTAGTTCATTTGAATTTAAATTTCCTTGCAGTTATAATCATTGAAATACTTGCAATTTCCCTAAAGCTTTGACAAAGTAATAGATTTTGCAAACATATTATGAGGCTTATAAATGGCTCGTTGAATTCTTGCTGTACATTTTGTTGCACACATTCATTTAAAGGCATTTGCTTTGAGCATGATATGCAGTCCTCAAGAGAGAGATCATGTTCTGGAGCAGCAGACTGTGTTGAGACAGCTTGAGGCGATACTGTCTATCCACAAGTTGGCGAGGGTGGGGAATCACATTGATGCTCTGAGAGAGGTTGCAAGACTTCCGTTTCTTCCCTTAGATCCTCGAACTCCAGATATCCCCACTGGTGTTATCCAGAATTTATCTCCTCATGTCCAAGCTTGTGTTCCGGATCTTCT